>JAJKFI010000001.1:26043092-26148493 GCA_029204185.1 Lerista edwardsae | reverse complement strand
TGTATGTATGTATGTATGTATGTATGTATGTATGTATGTATGTATGTCTCGCATAGGCTCCTCAACGCCTGGAGCGATCGGCATGAAACTCGGCACGCATACACCTTGCGGCCGGGCAACAAACACTGCGGGGGTCAGGCCCCCCTAGCGCCCCCAGGGGTGGGGGTACGTGGGGGTCCCCGCGTGAAAATGGTCAAAAACGGCCAAAATCGGCGTCGAATCCACAGTTTCCGGGGTCGCTGAGATGAGCGGCGATGCTCCCGACGTTGTTGGAGTCTGGGTTCGGCCCCCCTCACCGTGGGGGGCAAGAAGGGGTGCGAAACACAATGTCCCCCATGCCCTGCTGGAACGCCTGGACCGACTGGCGCCAAACCTGGCATGCGGAAGCCTAGCGGCCTGGCCACAAACACTGTGGGAGTCAGGGCCCCCTAGCGCCCCTGGGGGTGGGGGTACGCGGGGGTTCCCGCGTGAAAACGGCCAAAAACGGCCGAAATCGGCGTCAAGTCCATAGTTTCCGGGGTCACCGAGACGACCGGCGATGCTCCCGACGTCGTTGGAGTCTGGGTTCGGCCCCCCCCTCGCCATGGGGGGCAAGAAGGGGTGCGAAACACAACATCCCCCATGCCCTGCTGGAACGCCTGGACCGACTGGCGCCAAACCCGGCATGCGGAAGCCTAGCGGCCTGGCCACAAACACTGCGGGGGTCGGGGGGCCCTAGCAACCCTGGGGGCAGGGGTATGCGGGGGTCCCCGCGTGAAGACGGCCGAAAACAGCTGAAATCGGCGTCAAATCCACAGTGTCTGGGGTCGCCGGGACGAGCGGCGACGCTCCCGACGCCGTGGGAGTCCGGGTTCGGCCCCCCCTCGACGTGGGGGGCGAGAAGGGGTGCGAAACAAAAGGTCCACCATGCTCCGCTGTGACGCCTGGACCGATTGGTGCCAAACTCGCCATGTGGAAGCCTGGCAGCCTGGGCACAAACACTGCGGGGCGGGGGCCCCTAGCACCCCCGAGGGCGGGGGTACGTGGGGGTCCCCGCATGAAGACGGCCAAAAACGGCCGAAATCAGAGTCGAGTCCACAGTGTCCGGGGTCGCCGGGATGACCGGCGATGCTCCCAATGCCATTGGAGTCCGGGTTCGGGCCCCTCTCAACATGGGGGGCAAGAAAGGGTGTGAGACAAAACGTCCGCCATGCCCTGCTAGAATGCCTGGACTGACTGGCGCCGAACGCGGCATGCTGAAGCCTAGCGGCCTGGCCCCTGCATGAAAATGGTCAAAAACGGCCGAAGTCAGCGTCGGATCCGTAGTTTCCGGGGTCGCCGAGATGGGTGATGATGCTCCCAATTCCGTTGGAGTCTGAGTTTGGCCCCCCTCGATGTGAGGGGCAAGAAGGGGTGCGAAACAAAACATCCGCCATGCCCCGCTGGAACGCCTGGACCGATTAGCACCAAATTCGGCATGCGGAAGCCTAGCGGCCTGGCCACAAACACTGCGGTGGTTGGGGCCCCCTAGCACCCCCGGGGGCAGGGGTGCGCAGGGCCCCCCACGTGAAAATGGTCAAAACCAGCCAATCAAATCCGTAGTTTCCGGGGTTGCCGAGGCGAGCGGTGATGCTCCCGACACCGTCGGAATCCAGGTTCGGCCCCCCCCCTCAGCGTGGGGTGCGAGAACGGGTGCGAGGCACAACGTCCGCCATGCCCTGCTGGAACGACTGGAGCGATGAGCACCAAACCCGGCATGTGGAAGCCTTGCGGCCTGGCGACAGACACGCCGGGGGTCAGGCCCCCTAGAGCCCCAGGGATGGGGGTGCCCCGGGGCCCCCGCATGAAAACGGTCAAAAACAGACAAAATCGTCGTCGGTTCCTTAGTTTCTGGGGTCGCCGAGGTGAGCGATCGGCACGAAACTTGGCTCGCATACACCTTGCGGCCTGGCAACACACACTGCAGGGGCGGGGCCCCCTAGCGCCCCCGGGGGTGGGGGTACATGGGGGTCCCCACATGAAAACGGTCAAAAACGGCTGAAATCGGCGTCAAATCCACAGTTTCCGAGGTCGCCAAGATGAGCGGCGTCATTCCCAACACAGTTGGAGTCTGGGTTTGGTCCCCCCTCGACGTGGGGGGCAAGAAGGGGTGCGAAACGAGACATCCGCCATGCCCCACTGCGACGCCTGGAGCGATTGGCGCCAGACTTGGCATGCGTATGCCTTGCAGCCTGGCAACAAACACTGCGGGGGTCAGACCCCGCTAGCACCCCTGGGGGTGGGGGTACACAGGGGTCCCCGTGAGAAGATGGTCAAAACGGCTGAAAACAGCGTCGAATCCACAGTTTGCGGGGTCACCGGGGTGAGCAGCAACACTCCTGATGCTGTTGGAGTCCGGGTTCAGCCCCCCCCTTGGCGTGGGGGGCAAGAAGGGGTACGAAACACAACATCCACCATGCCCTGCTGGCATGCCTGAACTGATCGACACGAAACCTGGCACGCATACACTTTGCAGCCTGGCGACAAACACTGTGGGGGGTCAGACCCCCCAGCGCCCCTGGGGGCAGGGGTACGCGGGGGTCTCCGCATGAAAATGGTCGAAAACGGCTGAAATCAGCGTCGAGTCCATAGTTTCCAGGATCGCAGAGATGAGCGGCAACGCTCCTGATACAGTTGGAGTCCGGGTTCAGGCCCCCCTCGGCATGGGGGGTGAGAAGGGGTGCGAAACAAAATGTCCGCCATGCCATGCTGGATCACCTGGAGCGATGCGCACCAAACCTGGCACGCGTGTCCCTTGCGGCCTGGCAACAAACACTGCATAAATCAGTTGAAAACAGCCGTAATCGGCGTAGAATCTGTAGTTTCCGGGGTCGCCGAGGTGAGTGGCAACACTCCCGATGAAGTGGGAGTCCGGGTTCAGCCCCCCTCAGCATGGGGGGCGGGAAGGGGAGCGAAACAAGATGTCCACCATGCCCCGCTGCGACGGCTGGAGCGATTGGCGCCAGTCTCGGCACGCACGTGCCTTGAGGCCTGGCGACAAAAACCGCAGGGGTCAGGCCCCACTACCGCCCCCATGGGTGGGGTGCACGGGGGCCCCTGTTTGAGAACGGTCAAAAACGGACGAAATTGCCTCAGGCCCGTAGTTTCTGGGGTCGCCGAGGCCTGAGGCAGGGGGCCGAGGAAGGGGGTCTGAAGTGAAGATGGCCGAAAACAGGCGAAATTGGCATCGAGTCCATAGTTTCTGGGGCCGCCAAGGCGACTGGTGACGCTTCCGATGCGGTTGGAGTCCGGGTTCGGCCCCCGTCAGCATGGGGGGCGAGATGGGGTGCAAAACTCATTAACTCTGGAAGATCATTTTGTTACCCGGGCAACGCCGGGTAACAAAAAGCTAGTTACCTATAAAAAGCAACAAAGGTACAGGAAGGGCTTGGGCACAATTTGCAGCTTGTATATAGCTTATCATAGGTTTTTTATCTCGTTTGTCTTGGTCATGGGAAAAAATCACAGAAAGGGAAAATGGGATAATAAGGGAGGAGAGTCTTTAACCTCCCTACCCGCAGCATGTGTGTGCCAATGCACGCTGCTTTTCTCCTTCTCCTTTTCTCAGTCTTCCCACTTATCTCCCTCCCACCTTCGTCCCTATCCGGCCCCTCAGAAAGGAGGTAAAAAACATATAGCGAAGTAAAACCAAGAAAACCTTTGTGTATTTTACCCACCCGTTTTATCTCCCCCCTCATGCTTCCTTGTCCCAATCTAAGGGAGGAGATCTGTGGAGACAGGGAGGTGTTTGTGTTGTGAAAGTCTTGATGGATCAGGAATGAACAAATCAAGATGCATATTCCACTGGAAGCAATGCAGCACAGATAGACCACTTCTACATTGGAGGTACTGTATGTTTCGATGCATATCTGATTTACCCGTTTTTGTGAGCCAAGATGGATGCACAGGAGCCTGCTCAGATTAGTGATGCTGGAGGTGGGGAGCCAAACTCTACAGAAAACTGCTGCAGCTTCTTCTTCAGCCAGGAAGTGCAGTACTGAGAGAGGTCCTGGAGGCTCCAGACTTCACCCCACAGAACTGGTTCTGGGGATAGACATTTGAAATGTAGTTGGGGAGGGGATTCTCCTCCAACCAGGAACAACCCAATTCAAAAGAGCCAGGCTGGCGTAGGTGTTTGGGAGTTGGACTTAGACCTGGAAGATCCAGGTTCGAATTCTCACTTGGCCATGAAGTTTTCTGGGTGACCTTGAGTCTATCACTCTCCCTCAGCCTCACCTACAGGATTGCTGTGAGGACAAAAAGAGGGAAGGCACCATGTACACCACTCTGAGCTCCTTGGAGGAAGGGCAGGATAAAAATGTGGAGAAATAAATAATTCTGTCCTCCTCCAGTACCATGGAACATCTTAACACATCCGCTAGGCTGGTTTTTACTAAACTCCAATGAGGTTTTGTACATCTCAGGCCTGTACAAGTGAAGTAGTTAACACTGAAATGACTGAGATGGAATAAGGCACAGCAGCAGCAACAATCACAAGTGGAGTGGAATACAGGTGTGTGTAGCTTAAATGGGGGATACTTTCTCAGATCCCCATTGTTGTAATGCGAACATTCGGTCGTTATGTGAGCATTCTGTTCTTTGTTGTGTAAACAGGCACTGGCTGCAGCAGCTGCAGGCTATGGATTTCATTTAGAGCCTCTGTTGTGTAACCAGACAGGCTACTGGAAACTCAATTGCCTTGTTAAGGGTCTATTCATTGTTGTGCTTTGATTCCCATCCTACATGAGGGCCACTAGAGATGCACGCCTGCAGATAGACAGTTAAAGCCTAAACAGAGTGGAAAAGCAGCACGTGTTGATGAGACATCAAATTTTCTTTTGTTTTGTGTGTAACAAAATAAAAGTAGACATGGAAAGACACGTAAGCCATAAATAGATTTACTAAAACAAATGTTCTTCCTTTACATATATCAATATAAATTATAGATCAACAATTCAGATATAAAGTTCTCTCTGTACAGTTTTACCTTTGCAAAAATAAAGTGCTTGCATAGATTTGAGGACAGTCTTTCAAGGTGTTTGCAATGGTAATATACTATACAAAACTGATTTTTACCAATTCTTCAGTAATGTTAGGAATGCTCTTGTTACCTTCTATGTAGTTCAAACATAAATAATACAGATACATAAATCTGTATGTATAATAAATAGATTAGAAGGAAGAGGTGCTAGGGGACAAGCTATGTTGAACAAATTCAACTATTTTTTATTTAAAAAAAGAACTACTGAAAACAGTGGCTTAATTACATAATGAGAACTTTGCCCATACAAATTGTGTCGCAGAGCGACCCTGCTGGAAAATTCCACCTTTCATTCAGCTACAGAAATTCTGAAAGATGTCAGCTCCCTCAAGCCAGTTTCGGAAGCAACTGAGGCCTCGTTCCCGTATCTGTTTTCTTCCTTTATCAGTAATGACTTCTCCAGTTTGTTTAACAATTACCAGTTTAGGAATGGCTGTGATATTGTACTTCTTCTTCAACTCACTGCAAAGAAAAAGGAGGAAATCTAAACATACTACCAAGCACATTGGATCAAAAGTAATGAATCTGAAAACAAATCTTACGTTTTATTTAAATCAAGCTTCCTCCCAAAAAAATGTGCGCATGACTTTTTTTTTTTTTTTTAAATTCACATATAGGAATGATTTTTTTCTTTAAGTCTGAGGGTGCAATCCTAACCTAGAGTTAGGCCAGCACAATTAAGCCAGCAAAGTTTGGCCGGCACAAAGACCATTGTAAAGGACATTTACAGAGTCAGGGAGGGTGGCACATGGTGGCACATGGCTGTGTGCTGGCCTCTCTGACTCTGAGAGTGATGCAAACAGACTTTACAGTGGCTCTTGTGCCGGCCAAACTTTGCTGGCCTTACTGCTCCAGCCTAACATCAGGTTAGGATTGCGCTCTGAGTTGAATACAATCAAGCAGATAGTTTAATCTACTTGGAATCTATGACTTTCTTTCAAAGAGCTTGAGTAGGGAGAAAGGACAGGTGGCCTACCTGTGACCATAGTTCTTTCAGTGGTCATCTGTGTATAAAGAGAGTAGAGTTCTGGATTTGTGCAGACTTGATTTTCCAAAGGTTTATGGAGCATTCTGCCTCCTCTCTAATGGGCAGAACCTTCTGGGCAGTCACATGTAGCAAAGGGTCTAGTGAAGGCGGCCAACCGTTCAACCTTAGGGCTCCTGGAAGCGGGAATTACAGCAGGTGCAGCTTGTCATCTTACAGATAACAAGCTGCATCTGTTTCAATTCTCTCCTCTATACAATTTTTAAAGGTCAAGGGGCCCTAAAGTTGAAAGATTGGTCACCCTGGCCTAGTAAGTTCTTCCCCTTACTAGGGGACTATTGCAATTAAAATGGACTATTACTATGATAGTCCTTGTATACTATTACAAGGGATGTGGTGGCACTGCGGGTTAAACTGCAGAGCTGTTGAGCTTGCTGACCAGAAGGTTGGCAGTTCAAGACAGCGCAACCGAGTGAGCACCCGTCACTTGTCCCAGCTCCTGCCAACCTAGCAGTTTGAAAGCATGTAAAAATGCGAGTAGATAAATAAGTACCTCTTCAGAGGGAAGGTAATGGCGTTCTGTGTGTCTCAGCGTATTGTCATGCTGGCCGCATGACCATGGAAACTTGTCCTCAGGACGAACGCCGGCTCTTTGGCTTAGAAACGGAGATGAGCACTGCCCCCTACAGTCAGTCAGACTAGACCATCCAGTCATGGGGAAACCTTTACCTTATTACTATTATTCTGCCTCTCTCCTCCTAAGAGGACCAGAGGCAGCTTACAACAAATACAAAAAAATTACAGTAATTAAGGGTGTAATTGTGAGGCAATCGACATGCTTCAACCCAGGGGTGCATTGGCCCAGGGTTATTGCAAATGTGCCATAAGGCATGTCTCCGACAGACCAGGATGCACTGGGCCGGCGCGAGGACATGCACCAACCCAGGTGCTCCACGGATGGAAGCAAGTAAGCCTCTCCCATGCTGGCTGAGTTCAGCCAGTGCGGGGGCTTGGGAGGGCAGGAGGAAGGTGGGAGAGAGGCAGAGGTTGGCCTTTTGACTTGGTGCTGTTAGTTACACTTGAATGCCTCCATAATAGGAGGGGGAAATGTGAGACAACTTTTCAAAATAAATACCTGCCTTTGAGCGAGGAAGACAAAGGGAAGCAATCCTCACGATTATGCCTTCAATGGCTATCAAAACAGAATGTAGAGACTGAATGTGCTTCCTGCCCTTGCAGCATATGGTGTCTATGGGGCTTCCTCCGCTAGGGCAGAACACTTCACAAAGCTTTGGAAATGTGCAGATCTGACTTTGGACATGTACACACCTTCATTATAACTGCACAAAAACCACAAAGAAAGCTATCTGATTTTTGAAATCAAGCATCATTAATGACACAATGATTTTGTTCATATGATTATCAAAATCATACCTGATTGCCCCCCAAAAAAGAGTTCATAGCATGCCCACAGACTTGCACACTGACTCTCTCTTCCTCCTCTGTGTGTGAGGAATGGAGAGTGAAACCTTGCACTTTCAATTTTGAATAAACCACAGTTTCCCTTTACATCCCCACTCAGGAAACTGTGGTTTATTCATAAATCAAATTCTGAAACCAATGTGGGTAGAATGAACAAAGATTTTGGATTATACTCCCTGGTAGTAAAAAGATACATTTAACTGCAAAACAACGTACGTATGAGTGGTGTGCATATGAGGTGAATGGGGAAGGAACAGAATACGGCACCAAACATAGCTCTGTATCAGCACAGAGAGAAATGTTTGTATTTGTACTGTATGGAAGCAGCACTGGCTCCATTAATCAGGGTACGCTTGTCTGGCCATAGGTTCGATAACCATTCAGGGTGGAGCAACCAACATGTGCAGTTTCCCTAAGATGCAGATGCTAGTAAATAGAATTGTCTATACTATACAACTCAGGGTTGTATGTCACTTGAGAGATTGTCGCTTTGTACAACATGGAGACCAGCAGAAATTCTTGCCCTCCCCAGTCACTGAAGAGCACTAAATGTCTTTTTTTTTTTTACATGTCTTACTTTGTGCCTTTGTTTATCTTGAAAAATGACACAGCACTATGATCATTAACAATGGATAGACGGCATAAAAGAGTTTGCTCTGAAAGTGAAGAACAAATTTTTTGGGAGGCAGTTGGGAGGGGGGGGGTTAGTGCTTGAGGAAAATCCAGATTGAACATGTTTTACATGAAGGTTTGCCTTGTAGTGGTGAACTGTTACAGACACATGCAGCCTCACCAATTTCAATCTCTGATGATGAAGATAACAATCTGGAATGGAGTACAATTTGCAACTTGCTGCTCCTACTACATTTGTCTTATTCTCTTTGCTGTGCCTCATTTGGTTTGTCCTCTTCCTTTTCTGCAGAGATTGAAAGTGGATCTTGAAAGTACCAACTGCAAAATGAAGTTGATGCAAATCAGGTGACTGGGAGTTATATAACTTGTTGTTGTTGGCAGCCTTGGGAAAGGCCTATATGGAGCAGTGGAGGTACACATTTACCCCAGGGAGATTTTAAAAGAAGAACTACATTTGCCTGAGCAACTCAGTTCGAGATGAAACCAACTTCCCTTCCTTCATATAGAAAGCTTGAAAAGTATCATCCTCGATGATCTGCCCAATTGTTAATTACGATCAACATCAGAGGCCCTTCCCCACATGAAGCACAGCTCCATGGTAGGGCATGTTTTGCACAGAGAAGATCCCAAGTTCAATCCTATATACCTCCAGGTAGGACTAGAAAAACCCTGGAAAGTTTATGTAGATAAATATTGACAGCACAACCATAGGCATGTCTGCTCAGGAGTAAATCCCACTGAGGTCAGGTCAGTATGCATAGGATCACAGCCTGGTGGACAAATGATCTGACATAGTATCAGACAGCTACCTATGTGTCTCCCATCAGAGATCAGGCAAGGATATGATTTTCAGTGGGAGTGTCCTATTTACGGACTACTCTCCCCAAGGAAGCTCACTGGCTCTCAGTCAGCATTCCACCTGACAAATCCCAAAACGGTTCCTGCTTTGCCGGGACAACCGTCCTGCATCGGGCTAGCTGGACCATAAAGAGGGGTCAGATTTTGCCTCTACTGAAACACTGTATCAAAGTGCCTGTGCAAGGACAAGGCAAACTCCCACATTTCAGTTACTGGTACATCTGGTGGTATTGCCTGACAACAGACTTCTCAACTCAACAGACAAGTAGTTGATGATTCAACCTTCTTACTAAGAGTGAGGGTAGGATCAGGGCAGCAGGAACCTGGTTCTTTCTCCAGCACTGTTACTGGACAAGAAGTGCCCACCATGTGATAGCAAGACGGTAAAATAATCTCATTCGGACTTTATCACCGTAATAGTGTAAACGAAAGAATCAGCAGGGGGGAATAGGAGACTGCAGCCGCCAAAGACAATATTTCATCCAGCTATTTACAGGTTCAAGTTTCTACAACTGAACAGTGGGACAAACGAAGAGCACTTGAGTCTCTCTCTCCATGCTATGAACTTGCGACAATCCCAAAACGGTTTCTGGATTGTATCAGCAACTTGGATGCTGAAAGAGTCGGATCTGTTAAGATGTTGTGCAAAGGTGAGAGATCAAGACTGCTAAATGCAAATGGTTTATTGGCAAATTAAAGGTTAAACAAATCACTGCGACCAAATGGCATTCACTCAAAGAGTTCCAAAGCAATTCCAAAGTGAAACCTCTGATCTAACAAAAGTATGTAAATTGTCCTTGAAATCAGCCTTTGTGCTAGACAACTGGAAAGTAGCCAGTGTAACACCGATGTTTAAAGAGGGAGTCAGAGGGATTATAGGCAGATCAGTTTAATGTCTTTTCTGGGTGGAAACCATAATTAAAGATTAGAACATTCAGCAAGACTTGTTCACCTCTATGCTTCAGGAGGCTAAAGTCTGATGAGGAATCATTTGGAAACTTGGTATGTTTAGTCTGAAGATGGAAAGAGTTGGGGGGGGGAATATGATAATACTCTTCAAATACCTGAAGGGCTGCCACATGGAAGAGGGAAAAGAATTGTTGTCTGCTGCCCTGGGAAGTAGAATTAGATTGAAGGGTTCAAGCTGCAGGAGGGGAGATTTCAGCTGAATATCAACTGAAACATTTCTAAACAACCAGAGTAGTTCCAAAATAAAACTGATTACCGAGGGAAGTGATGGGTTCTCCCTCAATCGACATCTTCAAGCACAGGCTTGGCAGGCACCTTGTGGAGATGTTCTGGAGAGAAATGTCCTCCTTCAAACAGGGGATTGGACTACATGACATTGAAGATCCCTCTGAACAGTATGATTCTATGACTCAGCATGGTTCTGCAAAGATAAATTCTACCTCACTTACTTACTCTATGTTGGGCACCTGCTAATAAAAGGGAAAGAGATTTGAATATTTTAAAATGAACAGATTTAAAACAAATAAATAATCTGAAATTCTTTAAGAGTGTCAAGGGACATGGGGATAGAGATTATCCTGACACCTATATCCTTCAACTTCCAAGTTTCTTTTGTGAAGTCCTTTTATAGTCCTTGAATAAGAGGACAGGTCCACTTATGGATCGGTAACAGGTTAAAGAACAGGAAGCAGACAGTTTGAATAAATATGGAATTTTCACAGTATAGGGAAAGAAGAAGTGAAGTTCTCCAAAGTTCTGTATGCAGGCTGGTGCTTTATAACTTGTTCATAAAGGATCTGAAGCTGGGGCGTAAGCAAGGAGATGGCCAAAGTTGCAGAGAGAACCAAATTATTCATGGTGGCAAAAAATTCCAGTGTCTCATATACACTGATGTATATGTGCATTGCTGAGCTGTCAGTGATGAACCAGGAAAAGAGATCTTGATAGACAGCTCAGGGCAAACATCCCTAAGTGGAGTACTGTAAAGAAGGCTACATTCATGCACAGGGTCATTCAGATCAATAAAGGAATGCCCCCCTACAAATCTTTGATGCAACCACATTTGGAATACTGCATACAGTTACAATTCAAGAAGGGAATTGTAGAGCTGGAAGAGATGCAAAAGATGGCAACCAAAACAATCAGAAGGCTGGCGTGCCTTCCCTATATATAAAAAAAGCCTAAAATATTTTTGACTTTTTAGCTTGAAAAAAATCCAGTATAAGAGAGAAATGACAGAGACTTAAAAATGATGTGCAGAGAACACTTTTCTTTTCCTCTTATAACTAGCTAGATACCCGTGCTTTGTATTAATAACACAGGAGGGAAAGCAGAGATCTCCTTATGTGCAGCCCATTTTTGCAGCCTCTCCTCTTACAGCCTGATCCTGCAGGTTCTCCATGTAGTCGCAAGAGTTCTGCACTGCCCTGCAGCTTACACAAGAGGCCTGAGCCCTGCACAACTGCTGGGCAGGTCTGGAAGATAGCAAGAGAGATGAGAACCAGCAACTACAATGAGGAGAAAATGCCTCCTGTGAGGGAAGCTAGACTGAGCTACACAACACTTGAGCTACTGCCCCTCCCTAACTCACCTGTCAGAGAAACACAGGGATAAGCAGAGTAAGGGATGGTGATAATATAGTAAAATGATAATTTACTGTTACTGCACCTTGCCATACCTATTTTAAAAAGGCTGGCCTAGCCTCAGTTGCCAGGGAGACCATGGGCCTCTCTCAGGCAGTAGCACAGGGGAAAAAGCCAGCCAGGCCTAAGTAATAGGAAGGGTTCTACAATTAACCCTCCCCCCATCTGGATCCACCTCTTTAGGGGCTGGTTAGGGAAAAATCCTGACTGATGTTTTTAATCATTTGTGTGGATCACCTTTGTAAGCGAAAACCAAGTCTATAGCCAATAGTACCTAAGAGATACTGAGGAAAACACATTGACCCTCTTTTACCCCCTTAGGGTTCAAATTTCTAAAGATCTCTTTTTAGTGGGTGCTTTGGGCCAACTGAGTAACTGCTCTTAACTGCCACTTGGTCAGCCTGGTCCTCACAACAGTTAATTCTTTCTGAACTTTAGAATGTTCAGCCCCTGAATTCCAACTTGAGGGGCGGTTCCCAAACACTCTAAGTCAGTGGTATTCAAAGTAGTGGGTCGCGACCCACCATTGAAATGTAAAAAAGGCTATTTCCCCTTAAGGGGAGTGACCCAGGAACGAGTGCCCCGATGGCAGAACGAGTGCGATCGCGGCACCACAGGGATCCAGGGGCATGGCGACACACCTGGGGGCTGCGTGAAGCCTTCCGGAGGGTCCTGGACGCTCACAGCCCCCTGTGTGAACCTCCGAGTGCTGTAGAAAACTCCGTTTTGGTGACGGAGCTCACTTCCAGCCTGCGATAGATGAACAGAGCCCCAAGTGCGCCCATGGCAGGGCGATGGAACTGCGCCCCCCAGCACGTCGCCCCGCCCCTGTGCATTGCCCAGCCACGCCTCCCTGCGCCCGGAATAGCTCCGTTTTGGAGCAAAACGGACACCAGGGAGGGAGGGAGGGAGGGTTAGTCCGTGCAATGGTGCCCCGCCACTGCCGGAACCCATGGCTCGCGCCACCCTGGGCTATACCCTCCCTCCGCCTCTGCCATACGGCTACACCATTTTGGAAAGTCCTCCTTCCTTTCCCCTTTTTCCCAGAGGAGGGCAGATATTTAAAAAAAACAAGCAGCAAATCGATGGTACTCTCTAGCCCACCACAGCGTGTCAGATCTGTCCCATGAAGCAAAGCTATCTCAATCTGTGGAGGCAGTTATGTTTTTGTGCATTAACAACAACAACAACAACAACAACAACAACAAAACAAACACTCACCCTACACATTACCAACCAAAACTGGGCTTTGAGAAGAAAATCTGCTAAACTGTTATTCTAAACTGCTATACTAACTTGATGTAAATCCTATTTAAATAAAAGGCTCGCATTTTTTAAGCATTACTGAGAGTTCGTGCGGTGTAAGAACACGATGTTGAAATTGGGCCAGGGTCTGGATTTCAAGCATCCTCTGTTCAGCCACGGAAAGGGTCCCCGGCACTGTCCGCCGGGCTCACCGCGCACGTGGCAAACGGCAGATGTCCGGCCAAGCGCTCCCCGGCTACTACTTACTGCTTAAAGGGGTCGTGGAAGGGCAACGCCAGCCAGTGCCCGTGCATGTCGTGCATATACTCCACCATCTCTTCGGAGCTGCGGTCGGAGGAGACGAAGATGATCTCGAAAGGGGCCGGCGACTGCGCCTCCTCGACCAACTCGCTGTAGAAGTCGCACAGGATGGGGGTGAAATCCCGGCAGAGAGAGCACCAGGCGGCCGAGAAGTACAAGCCGACGATCTTGTTCTGCAGGACGTCCTCGGGGTCCACTGCCTGCCCGTCCTTGTTCAGGAGGACCCGCCCGCAGAAGACGTCCATCCTGGCCAGAAGTGGGGGGGGGGCAGTGGCTGGTGACTCACGCGGCACACCCCTTCTTCAAGCAGATCGGCCTGGGGAGGGTCCTTTCCTCTCCCCCCACCCCCGATCTCCCAAATCCCAGGCTGCGGCAGGGTGGAGAGGAGGGCGGCGTGGCCGATGGAGGGAAGGGAGCCGACCCCGCCCCCCAGAGCATCAGGAGCGCTCCGGCTCGCTACGTGTCCGCCGCAGCCACGTGGAGTCAGAGAAAGCCAAGTCGTGCTTCTTGCGCTGGGTCTTAAGGAGACGCGCGTCTTTTCGAGCGGGGGTGTGTGTGGCAGAAACAGCGACAGGTGCGGAGCTGGGAGCGGGACCCAGGGCTGCCCTGAGCCAGCAAACCGCAACAACCTCTTCGGCAGGGTTAAGGAGGCGAGGCGAAGCAAGCCCCAAAGCTGGCGGGGTGCGGTTGCGAGAGAGGAAAAGCGGGACTCCAGGCAGTTCAGTCCTCCGCGCGCAAGGACGGCGTCTGGAGGCTCAGGGCGGAGCCTTTGTTTGCCAACGCAGTAACTGGATTCAGGAGGCTTATATTAGCTCAAAATAGCCCTCGCGAGCCGCCCAGGAGACGACTTGGAAGGCTGGCTGGGCCGGGCCGGGCCGTATCGTATCCGCAGCGGGGCGCGCTCGCAGCAACAGGTTTGCAAAGCGCGAGACGGAGACGCTCCTGCAGCGTTGCGAGGGGAAGACGAGAAAAGGGACTTTCAACGCGCTCGGGGCTTGTTCAGGGGTCCCGGGTGCGCTGCTCGGCTTTGCCGCCGCGCCGGTTTTCTCTCTCCTGCTCTCTCGGTTCAATGTCAGTTCAGCGGAACTCTTCAGAATGGAAGGGGGAGGGGCTGCGGCGGGGAGGAGGAGGCAAGAGCTGTTGCTGGCCTGGAGCCCACGGGAACACCCCCAGAGGTCGATTTGTAGCTGTTTCAAGAGGGAGCTGCTGAAACCCGTTTGGACAGGTTAGGCCAGTCATGAGGCCGATTGAGACTGCGGCCTCAAGGACGCAGGGGCCCCCCTCAGCCCGCCAACCCCTCCTATCCGCCTTTTCCCTGAGTTGGAACAGAAAAGCACTTCAATATGCCGGCCCACCACCCTCCTCTCCTTGGGACTTACTCTTCAGCACTGCCCCCTCCTCTTCCAATTTAGGAAGAGGAAGGAATGGAGGTCGGCCTGGGACCGAGTAAGGGCAGGGGGCAGCATTTAGCACGCTACCTCAGGCTCTTGGAAATCTTGGATGGCCCCCAAATTTAGGGCATAATAATTATTAATCGTAAAAATAGAAAACTACCATGAATACATTTATTAGGACTTTAAAAACAACAACTTTGGGCCAGGGAATCACTTTATCATAATCATCAGCTAGGTAAACTACTTTGGGAATTCTTGCTGAAATAATGGTATTCTCACTGGCTCCCTGCCTTAAATCTGTTTTCTACCAATGATGATGTGTTAGAGCACCATTGGTAGAAATGCAATCTCCAGCGCATCATCGGTAGAAAATTTAAAGATGTCTGTTTTGAGATATGTACATTCTGACTTATGGACAGATCTCCAGCCAGGAATGGGTATGTACATTAGGGCCCAATCTTAATCTGGAGTTGGGCCGGCACAGTTAGGCCAGCAAAATTTGGCTGGCACAAAGGCCACCACCATAAAGTACGTTTGGACTACTCTTGGAGTTAGAGTGGCCAGCACACAGACGTGCGCCATCATCCCCCAACTCTGAGAGTGGTCCACATGCGCTTTATGGTGGCCCAAGTGCTAGCCAAACTTGCTGGCCTAATTGTGCTGGCCTAACTCCAGGTTAGGATTGCACCCTTGTCGAGAAGGCAGTAGAGAAGAGGCCATCAGCCACAAACACAGCCAGGAGCTACAAGCTCCTGATGGACTGTGTTAGGTCCCAAGGTCCTTTTCCCCACAGTCTGACCCACCCTCGTAGGACATCTGAGGGGGGCTTTCCTGCAAGTGACACCTTTTGGCAGCAGTGGGGTGAACCTTCTTGGTAGGAGTGCCAAACTTATACAACTCGCTACCGGGAGATTTAAGATCTACCTCCTGCCTCATGGCATTTCTGTTTCAGCTGGTGTTTAGGGTTGAGTTGTCTGTCTCCAATGCCTCTGTAGCAATACCTCTGCACTGTAAATAGTTTGCCCTCCTCCAATGATTTTATTTGATCCTGTTTATATATTATTGCTTATTTTATTATGTACTGCGTATTTTAACCAAATAATTGTCATTGCCTTGAGGATTTGCTCCAACAGGAATGGCGGGGTAAAATCTTTAAATAAGAAAGATCTCAGGTCACCCTCCAAGGGCACTGGGACAAAGAAGCAATGGTCACTTTCTTGTTGGAGAAAAAAAAAGGCCAGCCATTTGTTAGATTTAATCCCAGTCCTCTTCCGTTGCTGAAAGGAACAAGAGATTTTTTGTTTTGGGGAAGTAAAAGACAATTTTCTCAAGCGAAACAAATTGCAGTTTGGTTCTGTCAGTTTCAAAAGAGCTGTGCTTTTCAGTTCCTGTACCTGCATGCACACAAGTTGTCCAGCTGACTCTCCAAAACTCTTCAGCAAACTGAATTCAGGCAAAAGCAAAAAGGAGCTGGGGAAGTGAAAGACCCAATGCAGGGCAAGATGAACTTTGTCTTTTTTTCAAGGTTTTGAGATGGAATACGGGATGTTTTATGCATTTAGTGAGCCTAACTTCTGCAAGAGATGAGTTTGCAGCAAAGCAGAAAATTGCTGTTATTCCCTTAAAAGGAAATCTACCATTCAGAGCCCAATCCTGTGCATATCTACTCAGACATAAGTCCCATTATAGTAATTGGAGTTTACTCCCAAGTAAGTCTGGATATGAGTGCAGCCTTACTCAGGTTTCTGTCTCTTGCACTAAATGAAAGATTCGTATCCCCTGAAGGCAGACAGCATAAATAAATTTAACCACTTTTAAAAATTTATTTTATTTAATTAATAAAAAAATAATTTATATTTTATTTTAAAATAAAACAAATTTATTTTAGTGAGAGACTTTACATTGAAACAATTGAGGTGTTACCAAGTATAGGCTGGAATTTTGTCTGTTCACACAAATTGTGGACCAGTTTATGTGATTATCTAATGATGGTACTGTGATTATGATAATGAATCCTTCATAAGCCTGGGGCTTGTGCGCTCCAGCCTCCTCCTCTATGTCTGGAAGAGGTTGGAAGCTTCCATTTTCACTTTTGATCTAACCACAGTTCATTATGAATCTAGCATTAAGTTGAGGAATGCTTTGGTAAAGTATGGGTAGTTAAAAACAAACCAAGAGCAAGCCATAATCATACTTATCATTTGTATAGCACAGTGTTATTCAAACTGTGGGTCGGGACCCATTTGGTGGTTGTGACCTAATGTCAAGTGGGTCGCGGAAAGCTGGCAGCAGCCATCTTGGAAATTGCAAACCTTACTCTTGTGATATTCCTTTTGTGAGTGTTAACAGTTTAAAGTTTCAATTGAGTTTTTTTTTTTAAATGTTTTTAGTTCAGTGTTTTAACATACTATTTTGTCCTAATCTTGCTTTCTAGCAGGGATGTTTCATGGTTGTGCAATTGCTGCAGGCCAAGAATGTCAATTAGCATTTCAGGAGTGTCATTTGATTATGTTACAATGACAGCACTTCCTGCTTGATGATGTCTCTTCCTGTCACAACATCAGTTCCAGATTAATGACATCACTTCCTGTGGGTCCCAACACGAGTGCCATTCTAAAAAGTGGGTCCCTGGTCTAAAAAGTTTGAATACCACTGGTATAGTACTTCACATGAATTGAGGGGTTCAGACAGAATGACTTTAAGCAAGTCCGCTAGTACATTGGTCTCCAGACTCCCCTTGCTCCCTCCGCCCACTGTACAGTGCTTACCGTTCCACTGGGAGGGTCTGTGTAAAGCCGCAACTACTGTACAATCCTTAAGAGCCTCCGTGGCCAGCTGCTGCTGGGTTCTGTGCCCCAGAAAGTTGTGCACCTGAAGTTCTGGTCCAGTATAGCTGGCCGTAGCAGCTCTTGGGGGCAACAGGAGACGCTTTTCACAGACCCTCCAGTGGATAGTAAGCACTATTAGGGCCGGGCAAGCTTTTGGCTGCTGCAGCAGTCTCCAGTTTGGAGACCACTGATCTAGTATGATCATGGCAGAAATGGAATTTGAACCCAGGACTTCCACAGTCTACTAGCCGTTGTTAACCATATTTAGACAAATCACTGTTCCTTAAGTTCAATTTACAAGAACGGAAGGTTAACCTCAAAGCAAACACTTTTTGTCTTCTTGAATGGAAAGTGGAGGGCACATATGAACACCACGCTTGTGTAGGCTCCTTTTATTACATCTGAACGGGGGCCTGTACAAGTGCTTGCACACAAGCATGGATTTTGAGCTGTAGTTATATAAAACACGTGTCATTATTTTATATAGCATACAAGATTCCCAAAGCTACGACCACCTGTTGACATATAGGACAACATTCAGGTCTCTGTGTTTAACTGAAAATTATCTAGTAACAACACAAATGCCAAAGTGACATATATCCCTTCTCAGAAAATTTTTAACAGTACAGATTCTGTTTCTGAGAGCCAATCAAGCCACATCAGAAAAGTGGATGGGGATGATGATGATGATAGCTGAGAACAGTGACAAATGCGTCTCATAGGAGTCTTGATTATAACAACCATAGTAAAGCAGATTCTCCAAGGGAAGACTTCTGATTTATAACTTGAGAACCAAATAAACATACCTTAACTACAGATGCTTTTAAATCTTGTATGGTGAAGCCTACATACCAGGCAACAATCCTGTTGCAAAAGATTCTGTAACCCATATGAATCAATTAGAAATTGCTCATCTCAGTACTTTAAAGCTGTTGCCCTGTTGAAGACCACCAATGGACAACCTGAATTCTTAAGGTGGATTTACGCTACCTTCAGCTGTTCTACCCATTGGCCCTATTTGATTTCAGTATTTATTTATAGTATTTTTATCCCGTCTTTCTCCCTGAAGGGATCCAAAGTAGATTTCAGAAGAAAACACCTTGTCCTCTAGGCATAATCTTGAGCAGTGTCAGTAACACAGAGAAAAGGCTGCAGCATTTTGGAGATATGGTTCTTTTGACCATTGCAAACAGTGTAGTGCTAATTCTTGAAAGCCTTTTTTTTGTTTTTAGTCTGGAAGTAGTTCTATAAGCCTCTCTGAGGTTTATCATCATGCTGCTATTTATACAGAGTTCCTGATCCGTTCTCTTGGGAGCAAATTAGCTTTAGCACGAGACTGAGGTGACATTGCCTGTTGGAAAGCTGGTAAATGCTTGGTGACTGCCAAATGCCTACTTTTACAACATAAGAAAAGCCCTACTAGATCAGGTCAATGGCCTATCTAGTCCAGTATCCTATTTCCCACAGTGGCACACAAGCAGGAAAGAAAAGGCAAACTTCTCTCTTCCCACGCTCGCCTGCAAAAGGTGTTCAGAGGCACACTGCACTAAAGCTGGAGTAACACACAGCCATCATGACATGGATAAGCCTGGCCTCCATTATTAATGTGTCTCATCCCCTTTCAAAGTCATTCCGCTTAGTGTTCATCAACACATCTTGGGGCAAATAAATTCCACAGAATTATGCACTGTGTGGACCTCCTTTTGTCTGTCACTGGTTATTCTCACAGAACAATTTCATTGGAAGACCACTGCTTTTGTATCGTTAGAAAGGGAGAAAAACTCTCCCTGCCCCACTTCTTACATAGCTTTTGAAGTCACACTCATATCCCTCGTTAATTAGCCTTTGTTCAAGCTAAGAAGCCCCAAACCTAGAAAGGCTATATAAAGGCAAGTCTGAGAACAATAGAGTTGCTCCTTCTATTAAAGGGAAAATTTATCTAGGAACTTACAGAATTCAGGCACTCTAGAACTGCATTTCAAGCCAGATTCCAGTAAGGAATTGCAAACCATGCATAAATCCCAGGATTTGAGCTGAAGTGGGCATTCCTTTCTGATAATTTCCTAAGTGCATTTCCTCCCACCCGCCCCCCGCCCCCCAAAAAATCCAGATTATCATTTGCTCTGGAAATGTGCACATTTCAGGGAATCATGTGTCTACACATTTCCATAAGGTTCAGGGACTTCCATTGCTGGGAGTCTACCCTTTACTCTGGTAAAGGGAGGTTATTCCAGCCCAGGGTCATGTGGTTTGCGGCTGAGCCATCTGCCACAACACTGAATGCAGACCACCTGAGATTGGCTGGGGTAGTGCTGGCAAAGCCACACACTGCAGCCAATGACAAACCGGGCAGGGTGGGTCTCATGATGTCAGCTCTCATGATCAGTTCTGTGGAGGAAGATGGTAGAGGATGGACAAAAGGAAGCAGGTATGAAAGGGGACCAAGGAACCAGGAGATGAGAAAGGTAAGAGGATCGAAGGTGGAGAGAGGAATGGAAGAACAAACAAAGCAGGTGCAGCAGATGTGTAGGAAGGAGATGGTAGAGGACAGATCCTTGAGACTTGGCATAGGGCAGTGTGGAGAAGCAGAGAACACAGAGGGTGTGGTTCAGAAGAGACATTGAATGAACATGGGCAACAGAAGAGGAGGGGGTGCGGGGGGGGGAGTAGATTGCTGGGGACTTAGAGAGAAGAATTGGATTCTGGCTGCCAGCAGACAAGGATGGGAAACAGCAAGGAAAGGGGGGAAGGGCTAGTGAAAGGGTGAGGACACTCTTAACACAGGGTTAAGCCACTGGTTGCAACCCAAATCATCATCATCATGTACCAACTCCACGGGTTGCTGGATTGAGAGAAAAAAAATATGTTTAGGGTTGCTGTCAAAAACATTTGGGAAATGCTACTCTGCAGCTTATATGATCCTCGTTATTTTAACCCCAAGGGTGCCTTCTACACTGGCTTAGTAGATTTTTGTGTTAGAAACCATGTACTTTTGGTACATAATCACACGAACAGGTTCGACAGCATAGTGGAAAGGTGAAACACCAAAGCCTTCCCAAATTAAAGTTGCTTAAGGCTGCAGTCCTAGCCACACTTACATAAGAGTAAGCCTCATTGACTATAATGGGCCTTCTGAGTAGACATGCATAAGATTGTGCTGTCAGTCACTGAAAAATAAACTAATGGTTGTAAATTGGTACAGATAATGTTTCATTTGTTGCACTATTTAGAAAAGTGTGCCTGTTTTACAAAAGGTAAGAAAGAATGAGCCATGAAATTCCAGATATTCAACTTAAAAGAGAAAATCCATAAGCATTTTCAAAAGGGGAAACAGTTACAGTTAACCTTTGATGGAAGAATGTGCTTTTGCAAGCATTTCTTTCAAATGTGGTTTTGTTAACGCCCTCGTCTGTTTCCAACATGTTGAGATAAAGGATTTCCTTCTGACAAAATAGCACAGAAACATGTTAGCATCACAGAACCTTAGTTAAAAAGGAAAATGGAATAACAAAGGCAGCTGAATCTGCTGACCTAAGAAATAAAACCCACTGAATGATTAATTTATTATTACTCTTTAGCTTCCAGAATATTTTTGCCTAAATGAGTTAGCCTATACAGGTGTGCCCCGGTATCCAATGATTCAGTATCTACCGTTTCAGTTATCCACGATGCCATGGATACTGGGATTCCTATTAAAAAGATAGGGGAACATTAAGCAAATCTTGTTTTCCTTGTTGCAGCATAAACCACTGATGTTCCCCTATCTTTAAAAAAGGCATCCTCCATATCCATGGTTTCAGGTATTCATGGTGGGGTCCGGAATGGAACCCCAGAGGATATCGGGGCATGCCTGTATAAATTGTCACCATTTGCCATGCTGCAATCCAACAAACATGCTAAATGAAATTATTTGGGGCAACTATGAGTGTACGTAAATGCTTTATGCATAGAAGTGTTTTAGGAGGACAGAATCTAGAAAAAAATGGATTCGTGTTACGACAACCAAAGCAAGAATTTATGCAGGCAAAAAACCCCAAAAACGATAAATGCCAATAGAATGATGCTTACACAAAATCTCTTTAAAAGCCTGCCAAAAAGAAATTGATTTTATCAAGTTACTTTATATGACAATTAAAGCAGCTTGCATTTTGTTAAAATAGTTTATTTTTAATGATGATTTGCTTCGAAGTTTGTTTCAAACTACATAAACCACCTTGAGCAAATAGGCTTTGGAAAAGCAGACTATGTATACATTATATGTATGTTAGAAACCATTAAAGCCCTCTTGCTTTCAGGCTCTAAAACCTCTCTCTCTCAATTTTCAAACTTTTTCATCTCATGACACACTGACAAGGCACAAAAATTGTCAAGGCACACCAGTTTTGTTTTTTTTTTTACAATTGACAGGACATGCTGTCCAGCTGTGGGTGGGCTCACATCTCCTAGTGGCCCTACTAATAAATGACCTTCTCCCAAGCTCCCATGACACATTTGCGTACCATTTGCAAACCAATGTCCCACGTAGTGGATGAAAATTTCTAGGCAGAAGAGCAGAGTTGTGTGAAATGACAAAATCATGAAGCTGTTCCTTTGCTGTTTTCATTGTTATGAGCCACAGACTGAAATAACACAAATCTCAACCAGAACTGTGGGTAGGTGGGAAGAGATGCAACCTCTCTAGATGCGAGGACAGAGCATGCATCTTCTCTTCAAACATGAGCTAGAAGTGTGCAAAAACAGCATGTCACACTCCCCCCGGCTTCCATGAGCATCTACTTTAAAGAGAATCAAGCTATTAATCAGTCTACTGCAGAGTAGGAACCCTTTAATCCCACAGCCACATACCTGTTAGCTTAGCCAATTCAAAACATACCTTGCTGATAGGACTGAAGCTTTGGGGTCAGGCTTCAATTTCTTATCCTGGGTTGCTGTTTGGCAGTTTCATTTAACAAGCCTGTTCTCCCCATTCCCCACGTTGCAACTGTTTTTCCCCACATTAAGATAGATGCACCAGATAGGCAATTTAGAATTTTAGTGGGATGTTGTCATGTGATGCTTCTACAGCCCTTTTAGGTTTTAAAAGGGAAACCACCAACTGAAGATTTTTACTGGACCCCATGTGTAAATTTTTTTTGAGGACCAATTTAGTTAACCTATTAAATTATATAGTTTAGTCAACATAATCTGTGTAGTTTTAAGCTAACCCTGTGTAGCATTAAGCTCTACTTAATAGAGCGTATAGTAGCCAGTAAGTATAGGGCTGAAGTACCAATGCAAAAAGAATGGGAGAGGCCATTGTAGGAATAGAGCCTTGTCAGGGGTATTACAGGCAGGAAGGGATTCAGCACAAACTAGTGCGTAACTGGCCCTAACTGACTAACTTTTGTTCACTGCATGCAACAGTTCAAAAGGGTAGTTAATTGACAATCCCATCTTGTCAATGCAGTTACTTGTAAGTACATACTTGTACTTTAAAGCACATACTTGTAAGTACATACTTGTAAGTACACAATTGTACTTGTAAGTACAATGCAAGTACTTGTAAATACACTTGAAAATAAATGTCAAGAAACTAGCAAAATTAGCTGGGCTCTCTTCCATGTTTATCAGGCTCCATTTAATACAATGTAAGAAACTACCTTGAGCTAGATGTTCCAATTGTCTCATGTAATACACACACGTTTGGGCAAGACCCTTGAGAGAAATTTCCAGAGTCAAAGTGAAGTCGTTCTGAATTCTTTATTAAAATAATCAGATTAAGAAACACTCTTTAACTGGCCCTGCTCTTTTACACAGTCAGAGGTAAATAGCCATCTTTCTGTCTGCTGTCTCCCTCAGACTGTCTGCTCTCACTCCCTCTCAACCTAACAAGCTGGGCAGACGTTCTCCAGAGCAGGACTCTCTCTCTCTCTCTCTCTCTGATGGGTTGGTGCTCTTCCCCTGGTGGTTTCACTCAAATCATCTCTCAGACAGTCTCTGATTAGGTGAGTTCTCTGGTGCTTTACTCAAACTGAAAACAGCCTCCTTCTATAGCCCTCTGGGGCTTTGCACATGGCATTAACAAGGCTGGTAGCCACACCCCTTTTGCACACTGCCCTCTAAGGTGTCAGTCTTCTCTTAGGTCCTGATCCCTCTCCCTCCTCTCCTCAGGGAATGTTGCAGACCTGGGGTTCATCTCTGGGCAGAGAACAGTGAGTGGAACTCAGCCATTCACCATCCTGCATCTACGCTGCATGTTGAAGGACTGAAGCTCAGGGGTGTTAGCTAAGCCTTAGTAGACCTTGTTCAATAGACCTATACCATGAGAAACAGACTTAACAATCCAAACAGACCATGCATATTGAGGGCATATTAAGAAAAAAATGTTACTCCCAACACTCATATAGTACAATATTGTATATGCTGACTAGTAGCAACTCCAGTATTTGTGGCAGGGGCTTCTCAATCTAAAGTTGAAGATCCTAGGGTCATTGTGAGCTGTGGCTCCTCCACAAAGATATCCCTTAACCATTGTACCATCTCATAGTGCTGAAGGGAAAAAACGGCTATGCTTTATAGACAAAAACTTGATAGCCTCTGAAGTTATAGATTAAAATATATCCAATGGATTTCATATCTATACTCAGAACATGAACTAAAAAGCACTCACCAATATTCCAGAAGATCCTTTCTGAACTACCACTAGAAATGTAAATGTATATGCAGGATAAAAATATTTTTTTCAGGTTGCTATTCATACTAGCATTATTTCCATCAGTGTTATTTATTTTGAATTGGGGAGTTCAGCTGCTAAATAATTCTATTCAGCCTAAATGTTTTAAGTTTCCTAGTTGGCATGTGTTGCCAAAGAAGCATATCTGCTTATGGAAGCAAGATATATATATATATATAATGGCTCATTGTTAAAATAATTTTAATTATAAAACTGAAGAAAATCTCTTCACAGTTTTAAACACATCACTACATTTGCCTTATGAGAACAAGATTTACAGTCGTAAGTTGCACATAAAGGGTTTATTTTAAATGTTTTAAGGATAGAGTTACATCATAATTATAAAAATTACTTACAGAATTAAGTAACAGATTTAAAGTGTTTATACTTCTAAATGCAGAGAACAGGGAACTGTCTACATTGTTAAAAAATAAAAAGATGAAACCAAGCTCTAGAGATGAAGTCATTTACCTAATTTTAAAATGTGAACACGAAGACCTTTGAACTATACACATACCAAGAACCATCCAAATTGCACTAATGATGTAAAATACAAAAAAGCGCAGCATTTCCAAGGAACCACAGATTGTTGAAGCATTTTCTTTTTGGTTCTCTGAAATGGTTGCAATTAGTGTGTCTTTGGAGAAGCCTTTCTTGTTAAAAATGTATTAAGGAGGCTAAACTTATCCAGTGAAAAAGGCTTGTTCCATTATTGTGTGGGGTTTCTTTTAATATGATTCTACTTCAACTTAATTTAAGATTTGGCACAAAAAAAGCATATCGTGTTGAATTCAACTGATTTTATTTCATTTTGAACAGAGTACATGGTCCCTTCAAACGCTGCATGACACATACAACTGGAAAGTTACCTCCTGTTGGCACTATGTTTGCCTCACCAGTGCATTTAATCCTACTAACCACCATTAAAACAGCACAATAAGCAAATTCACAAAAAACACAAATAAAAAAACTAAAAATCTAAACTTTTTTTTTAACATGCAACTTTTACGTTTTGTTACACTGAACATTCTACCTTCTAGGCATGCAAAAAAAGATGGTCTGCATTTAAGTTTTGTCTTTTAAAATTTTACAGGGCAGCCTGACATCACGCGAAACACACAATATACAATACTACAGCAGGTAAATGGAGAGAAAGGCCAGTAACTTTTATACACAGATCCATAGCTTGTGCCACCACAAGCCCCGTGATAACTCAGAAAATGTTGAACCCCTAGAACAAGGAACCAACACTTGGTTACCAAGGTAACAAGCACTGCATGCAGATCTGAAACATGAGCCTAAAACAAAGCCCAAAGCAGATGGGCAGGGAGTAGAATTAGTCTCAAGCCTCAAAAAAAGGTGGTCTAAGCTATCAAAAAAGCAGACAATGTGGACACTTAAAAAACCATAAAATTTATACAGAATATAATTTCTCTAAAACTGGCAGAATGTGGTGTATTCAAGAGACTTGCAGAAAACCCTCATGTGCAAGTCTTTTGAATGTGAAATTTTCGGTCTATATCCTCAGCAAATATCTTGAGACATACGTTGGATTCATCGTTTATGTAGCCCACAATTCCAAGTACTACGTTTTGTGTATCCTGTGTATGCTCAATACACTCGCTCATTCTTGTGCCACAAATATCAACTTGGGCTCATGGAGCCAGGCTCAGCTTTGAGATTTACATGCAGGACTCTAAAGAGTCAATAGAAAATATACAGATCTGCAGGATGAAAAACACTGGGCTGCAAATCTGCTCACTTTTTTCAAGAACACAAGGAACATTTATGACTCAGGTACTAGGGCTTAAGGACTGCATTGAGAAGCTCTTCATGGAAAAGACAAACAGCCTGCCTTTCATTGCCCATGATGAAATACTGGACATAAAGCAACAGCAGCAATGGACAAGAGATTTTAAGATACTGTGTTTATATGGTGAATATTTATTACCATTAAAGAGCATAATGAGGCACAAGCCTTAAGGCTACAATATGAAATCAGGCAAAAATAAAGGATTTAGAACCACATGGAGTTTTCAATATGCATACCCACACCAGAGGTAAGTTGGAGCTCAGAAAACTGATCAGCAACATCCTTCTGACTTCTTCTCTAAGCAATGGTGCTGGCTTCCCATATACTTCTGCAAAACAGTTTTTATTACTGCAATGCCCTGCTTTTACATGTTTGTTGCTATTCTGATATTCTTTCCCCCCAATGATTAAAGTAGCTGCCACACTTCCTTAACAACTTGCAAAAAAAGAAAAGTGGATTCTGTGGATGTGGGCTGCTTATTTACATCCACAATGTGGCTGCAGATGACTGACCCATGGAGACTGCCTAACTTGTGTTAGATAGCACACCATTAACATGCAAAACCCTAGTGTTCTTTTAATGAAATTCACATTAAACAGCATACCTCGAGCAAATACAAATGTACACCACAAAAGGCGACAACAGGTTTGAGTTGCAAGATGTCTCATTTGGGTGCACCCCAAGAAGAAAGGCCAGAAAAGGAGGGGTAAAAAACAGATGCCTTCTTGAATCAAACACAATAAATTGAGAATGAATGCAGCAGATAAAGTAGAAGGCAAAATGGATTTTCCTTCTCTGCCACACAACCTTAATGTTAGAGAACCGTAGTGAGGTTTTTCTTACATATAACAGATTTTAAGTCCACACACAAGTCCACATCTAGGTTGCTAGTTCTGACATTTAGATGCTCGGTAGTTGCTGTGAAGTATTCTTAAATGCTAAAATGGAGTACTAGACTAATATGGCACCAAGTACCTGGGTTGTGCGGAAATTAACAAAAAAATCTACAATAGCATTTAGAACTGAAGGCAACCTTGTTTTAAGTGTATTGATCAAGTTCTACAATTTTGAAATACGGGCTCTAGCTCTGCATTCTCTCATCAACAGTGTTCCACGTCTGTCACGGTCTACTTTCCTGTAAACTAAAATGTACAAAAGTCTCACATAATAGTAGCTCAATAGCTAGCCTGAACATAATACACAGATGTTGTTAATTGGGTTAGGCACTGCTTAACACTGCTTAAAACGTTTTATAGCCCAAACCCTGGAAACAAGGACTGCCAGACAAGAAAACTTAATGTTACATACACAAAGCAATATAAGATCAAGCTACACTTGCATGTGGCAGTTGAACAATTAAGTGAGAAGCCGAGGGAAAGCTATAATTGTTTTTTTTTTAAAAATCAGATTAATGATTACATTGCTAGATCCACTTTATACAGCTTGAATTTGCAGCTGCTGTTTTTTTCCAACTTCATCCACATACACCCCCCCCTTGCCGCAAGACTTCCTTCAAGAAAAGAAGTTCCCTTACACAAAATGTGTCATTTTCACACAAGTCTGTTTGTATAGTTCACAATGGAATAATTTTCCTGGCAGAGATTGTGGGCTCGCAGGGACATTTAAGCTTTCAAATAAACTGGAAAGCAGTTAAGTTTTTGTGTCTACAAATTTTACATTGAAGTTCCACAAGTTTGGCAAAAGTTCGCATGGTGGTGTCTAGGATGTCTTCACCAAATCATAGACATAAATATGGAAATCATCATCAAACTTGATGAAATAGACAGAGGGTTTGGCTTCAACTTGATGAATGACCATGCCAGTCCTTTTTGAGCCATCTTCTTTGGCATATTCCACTTGTTTCCCAACTAGGCTGTCCACAACTTCGCCTGGTTCCCGCTCTGCTGGAGGCGAGTCATCTGAGAACACAAAGTTTGAGTTAAGCTACAACATATTTGTACAAAACAGATTCTCATCACTAGCTTCAAGTTGCTGCTTCAACAATCCCTGCTTTATCACAAGCAGGAGTTCAATTGCTTCAACATTATCTGGATGTGCTAATACGTACATATTAGTATGTATAGTGCCAAACAGCTTTAAGCCAGAGTTCAGAGAAAATACACTACCAGATCTGCATGTTTGAAAGGTGCGACATCCCACTTACTCAATTTGTTTGCAGAAGGAAAACTTCGATGGAGATTTATAAGACACTTATACTACTGTTCAAAATCCAAAAAAACAGGTAGAAAATGCATTAGAATTTTGCAGTTAACGCAGACCTTGTAGTGTTTTGAGTTAGACTGCTCAGGTGACTGAGTGAATTTGCATTTTGACAAATTCATTCAATTCTTCCTAGGAAAAAGTAGCCAGCTTACCCATAGAGTTAACTAGTTCAACCTTCTGTCTAAGTTGAAAAACAAATGGGAAGGTTAAATTCTTTGTTAATTTATATTTGTCGTGCAATGAATTCTTTATGTCAGAATCCACTAAGTTGTTCCAGAAAGCTCCATATCATGCAGCTGCTGTCACACACTCTTGTGGTTCCCAGAATGCTGATAATTTTAAACAAATAGCTAAAAAACCATTACTGCTCTGTTTCTCAAGATTTCAAATCATGTAGCTGTCCATTATCTAAATTCCTTGAAGAGTAGTTTTTCAGACTGCTTCTGAAAATGGTGTAATGGCCACACCCAAACACATCATGATTAAATTTTGAAGTGTGGCATCTGAAGCAACAGAAGGGGGGCGGTCATTCTCAAGGAGAGAAAACTATATTCATGTGTGCTTTATGAGACAAATCCTGATCAAAACAGCCTTGACCACAATGAAGTGAATTACGCTATTAAATTCCCAAATCTGACTGCCTCTAAGTTAACAACTGGATGCCAAAACTGAGAAACACAAACATGGTAGAATATGCAGTTCCAGAGGAAGATGAAAGTATGACGAATGTGAGGACCCAGGCTACAACTCATATCTGTGTTGCACATGCAGAGCTAACATTAGCATATACAAGCATGCCCTGGTATCCGCTGGGGTTCCATTCCGAAACCCCCTCTCGTAGACACCTGAAACCATGGATACTGGGGATGTTTTTTTAAAAATAAGGGAACATCAGTGGTTTTGCTACAAAGAGATAAAAAACATTTGTCTAATGTTCCCCTATCTTTTTAATAGGTGTCCCAGTATCCATGGACAACAAACTGTGAATACTGAATCAGTGGATACTGGGGCACAGCTGTAGTCCCTTAAACTATTTTGTTTTTGTCATTTTTTGCTTGTAAGCCATTTTGAGTAAAGACAGGGTAGATGTCTATTCAATACTACCCCCTTTCCTCTCCCACATGCTTCTCTCAAGGATTAGTTGCTGTTTCACTTTGCCTGCAGAACCTTTCAAGTCATGTTAACACTAGCCATAGGAAGCATTATTTCTGTTCTATTCTACTTTAGATACACAAGGTTGGATTCCAAGTTTATTCAGTCTTGCACTAAACAAGTAAGTTCGTCATGTCTAATTAAGTGTTGTGTACAGTCAACAGAAAGCACACATATTATGCAACATTAAAATATATGAAACAATGAATACAACAAAGCATTTCAGCAGAACAATTCCTTTAGAGAGAATCATACACTGTCAACTTACTAGAATCGGGCATAATACGGAGGTCACCTTCTTTATAGTCATCTAAGAGCTGGTACATGTACAAGACAGGATCCTTCTCATAGGTAATATAAAACCACGTGTTCATTATAGGTGCTCGAGCCAAGACCATTCCCCTCCATTCATCTTTTGAGCCATCTTCTGTCTCAAACATGTGTTCCACTGCTTTGCCAATCATTGTATCTGCCAGGTGTGCATCACTTATTCTAGATGAAGCTTAAATGGAAACACATCAATATGCAATTAAAACGTTGATAGATTGGTGGGTATATCTTTTTATTATACACACACACACACACACACACACACACACACACACACACACAGATAAGGGTAAAGGTAAAAGGAAAGACCATGGCAGGGGAGTACATAGGTTTACACAAAAGGAATACATTGATTACGGCAGTTATCTCACCAACATTTCGTTACTGTTTGCATACAATCTATTCTCATCTAAGTATCTTCAATATGCAATGTATACAAAACTTAGTATCTCTAAATTCAAATAACATTTTAATCTAACTCCTACAATCTAGATACTCAATGTCTACATTTTATACTTCTACTTATCCAATCATAAAACTGTCTCCACAATTTTTGTATCTTAGTTATATCTCCTTCTTTCATTCTTTCCGTTAATACATCCATCTAAACTATATCATATATTTTCTCAACTAATTGGTCAACATTGGGGATTTCTTCACTTTTCCAATTTTGAGCATACAACTGTCTTGCTGCTGTGTTAACATGTGTTATAATATATTCCATTTGCTTATCTTGAAGGTTACTCGTCATGTTTAATAAAAATAACTCTGGTTTAAAATCTATCTTATCAAAGAGTAAAATTTCTTGTAATGTAAACCATTTTCCAATTTTTTTTTGCTTTCTCACATGTCCACCACATATGATAAAAAGTCCCCTCTTTATCTTTACATTTCCAACATTTGTTCGTACAACCCGGGTACATTTTAACTAATCTGTCTAGAGTTATATACCACCTATAAAACATCTTGTACAGATTTTCTTTTAATTTAGTTGCTTTCATTAATTTCAAATTAATCGTCCAAATCATTTCCCAATCATTAAAATCAATATTATATCGCACATTTCTAGCCCATTTGATCATTACTTCCTTAATTGTTTCATCTTCCATTTGAATTTTTAACAAAAATTCATATTTTTAATGTATTTATCCTTTTCATTCATTAAACGTTTATCAAATTCTGTCTCTTGCTCATACCTATCTTAAGATCTTCTTTTAATCTTGACTTAATTTGTAGTTTTGTCCACCAATCTAAAACAATTCCTTTATTTTCTAAAATCATGTCCTCTAAGAGTTCTCCTTTGTGATTTAGTAAATCCTCATATTTAAGATTTTGCTCTTTTCTTAACCAATCTGGTTTAGTCGCAATTTCTAAAGGTTTAATCCATCTTGGTATTTTAGAATATAATTTATATCTTACTTGATCCCATGTCCATAACAATGCTCTTCTCAAAGCATGTTGTTTAAAATTTCCAAAATATTTTGCTTTATCGTAGATCAGGAAGGCATGCCAACCAATTTGAATATCAAATGCTTCTAGAGTAAGGAATCTTTCATTTTTCAGAGTACTCCAATCTTTTATCCAGTTAAATTTAGCTGCTTTGTAGTAGAGTTCCGGTATGCCAAAACCTGCTCTAGTTTTGTGATCTTGTAGTAATTTAGCGTATCCTTGTTTTTCCCCCGGTTCCAGATAAATCTAATCATCATTTTGTTCAATTGGAAAAAGAAATTTTTCTTCATTATAATTGGTATAGTTTGAAATAACAATAATACCTTAGGTAAAATGTTCATTTTAATAACTGCGATTCTGCCCATCATAGATAATTGGAGCGCCATCCATTTATTTAAGTCGTGTTGTAATTCCTTTAACACTCTAAAATAATTGTCTTCCATCAGTGTACTGACTCTCTTCATTATCGTAATGCCCAAATATTTTGCTTTTGTGTCCATCTGTAATCCATATTTTTTTAAATTCTTCTATTTCTGTTGGTTTAATATTTTTTGTTATGAACTTTGTTTTAGTATAATTAATCTTAAATCTGGCCACTTCGCTATATTTTTCCAATCTTTGCATCAATTGATTTAAGGAATTGATTGGGTCCTTCAAAATGAATAATAAATCATCAGCATAAATTTGTATCTTACGCTCTTCATTTTTTATTTTTAAACCTCGTATCTTTTCATTGTTCCTCACTGTGTTATTTAATATTTCTAATGTCATTATAAATAACAATGGGGAAAGTGGACAACCTTGTCTAGTGCCTTGTTGTATCTGCACGTTTTCGGTACTCTCTCCATTAATTCTTATTACTGCCTTTTGTTTCATATATATATTCCTAATCACAGTCAAAAATTTATCGCCAAATCTCATCTGCTCCATTAATGCTATCATAAAATTCCAATTTACATTATCAAAGGCTTTCTGAGCATCCAAAAATATTAATCCTAATTTCTCCCCTAAGTGCATTTCATAATAGTCCAAAGTATCAATCAAAATTCTTACATTATTTTTTAGTTGTCTTCCTGGGAGAAATCCTGATTGATCGTGATGTATTATTTTATTTAATATCTTTTTCAATCTCATAGCCAAAATTGAAACAAAAATTTTGTAATCTACATTTAGCAGCAAAATAGGTCTATAGTTTTTATATCATTCTTAACTGTTCCCTCTTTATGTATTAAGGTTATCGTTGCTTCTTTCCATGTATCCGGTACAAGTCCTATTTCCCAGATGTTTTCTATTAACTTCTTATATGGCATCAATAATACCTCTTCTATCTTTTGGTAGTACTCCACCGGTAAGCCATCTGGGCCCGGGTTTTTTGTTTCTTTTCTTTTTTAATTGCTTCTACAATTTCCTCCATTGTTATATTCCGGTCCAGATTTTCCTTTTCTTCTTAATTTCAATTTATTATTATCTTGTAGATATTCTAATTTTTTCTCTCTATCCATCTTTTTTTCCTTACAAAGTTCTCGATAGTAATTTTCTATAATTTTCTCCATATCTTTCTGACGATTTTTCTCTTCCCCTTTCATTTTGGAGCGTTAAAATCTGACTTTTCTGTCACTGCTTCTTCAATGTATAGGCCAACCACCTTCCTGGTTTATTTGCATTCTCAAAGAAGTTTTGGAGAGAAAATTTCAATTTTCTCTCCATCTCTTCTGTTTTATTTTAATTTCATGTTGCAACATCTTTATCTTTTCCAGAATTCTTCCATCCTCCAATCTGTCTGCACATTTTATTTCCTCCTCCTTTAATTTGTCCATTAGCTCTTGCATTTCTTTTTCTTTTTTCCTTTTCAATTTGGCTGCATTTCTGATGCTAGTCCTCTAAAATAAGCTTTACTAGTGTCCCAAATAGTCTGCATTTTGATTCCCGGCTGTATATTTAATTTAAAAAACCACTCCATTTCTGTTTTTGCATAGTTTAGAAACTGTTGTAGATGATTTGTATTCATTCGCCATGTTCCTCTTCTTTCTATTTAAAGTCATCATCAAAGGATTATGGTCAGCAAAGGTATCTGGAAGTATTTCAGTCTCAAAATCGGTTTCTTGCAATGTTTCTGAAATCCAGACCATATCTATTCTTGACCAAACTTTATGTCTGTTTGAATAGAATGTGAACTGTTTCTTAATTGGATTCTGGATTCTCCATGCGTCTATTAAAGTCAATCCCTCTGCCATCTCTAAAAAAGTAACTGGTAATGATCCTCCTTTTCCTCTTCTTCGACCTATTGTAGATCTGTCTATTTTTGTGTCAAGTACCGCATTAAAATCGCCCATAATTATCGACTCCAAACTGGCATCTTCTGCAAGGATTTGATGGAGTTGGGGAAAAAATCCTTCTCTTTCTCCAGACTTGTTTGGGGCATAAATGTTAACGATCAATATTCTTTTAGAGTTTCAACAATCAAAATTCTTGCATCATTTGATTTCCACTTCAATTTGGGATTCAAGCCTGATTTAATGTATGTAGTCACTCCTCTTGTTTTTGTCCTTTCATCTGAAGCATAAAATAATTCTCCTAATTTAAAATTCTTTAGATATTTCCCATCTTTTGCTTTTATATGTGTCTCTTATAGACATATAATATCTAAAAAGAAAACAGATTTTCTACCAGTTACAAAAATTGAATCTAATTTTCTTTTATCTGTTTTCTTTTTTGAGGAGAATTCATCCCGTTCACGTTAACTGATAAGATCTTAGTTTGCATCTCCATCTTTGTTTGTCTTGCTAATTACCGTTCTTTTTTGCATTGTTGTCACTTTCCTGATTCTAAGTCTTTGAATTCTAGGCGCCTCCGCACCTTGCATTTCTTCTGCTGATGACCTCACATCATGTGTCTCTCTCCCTTCTACTTCTGCTTCTTCCTCCTCTAGGTCCTCTTCCTGTTCTTGATCTTCATCTTTATCTTTCTGTTCTTGTTCTTCCTCTTCTCCTTCCTGATCTTCTTCCTCTGCTGCCTCTTCTTCTTCCTCTTCCTCTTCTTTTCTCTCTCTCTGCAATTCCTGTTTCTCCTTTTTTCCCTTTGATTGTGTGACTATTTCTTTAGATGATTCTTCCCTCTGGGCTCTAATTTCTGTCAGAATGTAGCTCTCTTCTCCCAGATCTCTGCCATATGTATCTAGGAAGCCTTGTGCTTTCATCAGTGAAGTAATATTAAATCTGATCGTTTTATAAATAAAAAACAAACCCTCAGGGAGGACCCATCTATAACGAATTTGGTGTCTTCTTAAAATTGCTGTAAATTGTTTATAGATCAGTCTTCTATTTCGAATTTTCCAAGGAATTTCTCTCAGAAGACGGACCGGATTGTCTATTTGTAATGTTTTCCCATCCAAAGCTGTTAAAACCATATCTCTGGTTCTTCTCATATTAAACCAAATTAGAATTTCTCTTGGCAGTTTATGTCTTCTCGTATAGCCAGTGTGAACTCAATAAGCAGTGTCAATGTTATTGCTTAAAGTCTCTTGTTCCACTCCCATTTCTGTTGCCAACCAATTTGCCATCTCAGTTCTAATATTTTCTGATTTCTCTTCTGGGTAATTTTGAATTCTAATTATAAACATAGATTGTTCTAATTCTTGTCTTAATACTGCTGTTTCTAATTCTTTATTGACCTTCTCTGATACCTGCATCTGTTCCTGCATTGGTCCCATTTTTTGCTCTGTTTGTTTTCCAGTTTTCTTTTATATTAGTCTTTGTCTTGGCAATTTGCGCCTGAGCTTTAGTCATTGCTTTATTTAAAGACCTAACATTCTTGGTGGCTATATCTTGAGACCAGGAAGATCACTTAGGATGCAATCTTATGCACACTTTCCTGGTAGTTAGCCCCACTAAACACAAAGGAGTTAACTTCTGAGTACACATACATAAGATTACACCATTAGCAACAGACTGAAAGCTATTTTTCTGTATTCAGAACTAAGTAATACTACGCTGAGATGAAGGATTCCAAACATGGCTATATACTTAACTATTCCCACCATATTCCGATCAGAAAGTTACTTCAGCAACTGCAATATCTTGAAAGCTAAATAAAAGGAAACTTATAAATGCTGAGTCTATCTCAACCATATTTCTAAATTGGCACCTAACAGACATCTACCTAAGAGAACATATCCTATATGAGCTCCTCCATTCTAGAATATTGAAATTACCAAAGTAAAGGGGCTCTACTATTACTGACCACCTTTGTCAGAGCCTAGATTAAGGACAAACAGCACAGCCAGTTCTGTAGTGGTATGGTCACTATGCAAATCCTTTCCTGAAGATGCCTACCAGACCAGCTTTGCTTGTTTTCCAGAATTTTGTTTTCTGTGCTCCTGAGGCATAAGAACATAAGAACCCCTCTACTCTGTTGGATCAGGCCAAAGTACCATCTACTCCAGCTTCCTGTATCTCACGGCTCTTCTTATGTAAAAGTCTGTTTCAGTAGGCCTGGTGGATGGGGCAATAGCCTTGTTGATTGATGATCTTGTGTTTATTTGTATGTTCTCTAGAATCTGCTGACAGGGTTTTTAAATAAATATTTTGATAGCTGCTTAACAGGTTTATGAATTACTTCTGAACTTTTAAAACCGGCAACTTCTTTTTTTAAAGGTTGTTTATAACAGGACTTTGGCCAACCTAAGGAATCTGAAGCTACACATGCAAGTATGAATAAGCAGAATTTCTCATTTTGCCGAGGACCATTCTTATCCACTTGCCTGAACTTTTGACTATGGAACCAACCAAAGCATTTATGCTCTTCAAGATACTTACCAACTCTGTCTGGAAGGACTTCAAGTGCCGAAACTCTCTCATCTTTGTGCAGTTCTAGTCCATAGACACAATCAAATCCATCGTATTTAATAAGGTAGAGAGAAGGATTTACAGGAACCTGATCTAGGACTGTGCCTTTCCACTGTGTTACAGGTCCACTTCCTTCTTTCCATCCATGCTGTATTCTGCAGCCCACAATATTTCTTCTGGGTTGAGAAATGGGTTTGCTTGGTCCCATGTTGTTTCGATGCTTTCTATTTTTTTTAAAAAAATAGATACATAGATATACCCACAATAAGTTTTAATGTTGAAATATCACAATATGTCCTTTAAAACTGAGCATCTCAAAACTAGATTAGACTTTTGCATTAGTCACCCAAATATTCTCAGGGATACGCCCTAGTCTGCACTAGCACTTCCTTGGGGCTTCTAGTGCATAAAAAGGTTGACATCAAGACCACCTTGTATACCAAATTCCACCAATCATAGAAAGTAGCAATTGTGTGGACTATTCTAGTCATCTGATGTATTTCCATTCAACACATGTATAAAATATCTGTACAACATATCTCTACAAATATACAATTATATATGTAATGCATTTATTGCATGCACAGTAGTAAAAGAGGCATATGCAGATTTTAAAGACAGTTTGATTTCACTCTTCATCCAGACTTGTGCAGACATTTAAAATAGATGCATATGAAGGCAATCACATAAACATGTATGGTAAGTACAGACACTTGTACATGTGTACAACATAGCATGACTAGCTCTATTAACTAACTCAATCTTTATCTATCAGCTTATTTTTAAATACATTTGGAAATTAATGAAATGCAACTTCATCATTTCCTAAAATGCAAACATTTGTTACTGTATTATTTGTTTGGTTCCACTCTTAAAGAATATTCTTGAACCACACTAAAGCAGTGTTTCTCAATGTTTGTTCTCAGTGTACCATTTCACATGGTCCACCTATTGGAAGTACCACTGGAAGTAACTGGTGATGACAGCATTGCCTGTTACTTGCGGGTTGGGGGACCAGATGCAATATGACAAACACCAGTAAGAAGCTCAAGGTGAATGGGAGGGCTTTTCTGAGTTTGGAAAGGCATGCTTTGGAGCTCTGCTTGTTGTGCCAAGCCTGCAACTGCTGTTTGTCATGCCTTGTTGCTGGTCTTGTTGCCTGGCAGCAGAGGTCTAGGGGTCCTGTGTCATCACCAGCCACCCACATCAAGTACCATTAGTGCAGTGGTCTGGGAACAGGGGTAAATTACCCCAAATGGGGTAAAAATGGAATTCCTGGGGGTAATGGACGGTCGCGCTGCCAAGACACAGCTGAACATGCATATGAATCTATATGCATGCCCGGCTGTGTCTTGGCAGCGCGACCGTCCATTACCCCCATTATGGTTCCATTGCTGGCTGGCTGGCTCCGTTTTGTTTTGTTTGTTTTGCTCCGCCCACTTTTGCTGGCCGGCAAAACGCGCCCCAGACAGCTCTGCGCCTGCTCTGCTTTTCACACCACGGCAGTTTAGAGCACGTGGACGCAGCGAGGAGAGCGGCAGAGTGGCGGCGCGTTGGACCTGAGCGGCAGCGGAGCAGAGCGGCAGTGAAGAGGCAAGCCAGGGACGGCCGGGCATCGGAGGTGAGGGAAGGCACGCGGCTTTCCCCCACCCCCGCCTCCATTGCCCTGCCGGGGCATGCATCTTCCCCCCCTCCGTTGCCCTGCCAGGAGGAACTGCGCACCCCTCGCTCAGGCTTCTTGCAGAACACGCAGCCCCATCCTTTCGATTGCTGCCCAAGGCCAGATGTGGCACTTCTTTAATGTCCCGAAGTGTCCGTGAGTGATGGAAGGTATCTCCTAAGACTGGATGCTGTTGCCAGGGGAGGGGCTGATTGGAATGGAGGTTTTTTAAAAAATTGATGCCTAAGAGTGCAAGTCTAGGAATGTCTACTTAGAAGTAAGTCCCATTATAGTAAATGGCACTTACTCCCAGGTAAGTATTAATAGGATTGCACCCCATCTTAATTAAAACTGCAGTCCAATGCACACACTGCCCCAGGAGTAAAGCACATTGAATTCAATCTGACTTACTTCTGAGCAAACAGAAGTTGACAGACGCTGGCTGGCCACTAAACATAAGGAGCAGGCTGGGGCAAATGCAACTGGCTGCAGAGTAACAGTCTGAGTCAACACCAGACTGTTCTCCTCCCCCTCAACTTGTAGCCCGGTGCAACGATCCTCCGATCCGGACTGGGGCTCAGCGTGTCGTGGGGTGTGTGGGGCACGTGCTTGTGCGTAGGACACCAAAGAGAGGCGCCAGGCAAACATACAGCGTGAAGCGAGGCGAGAGGGAAAGCGAGCTGCAGGAGACAAGATGTAGGAATGCTTGCTGCATTTCTGTATTAGTACTATTTGCCTTCTCCAGAATGGAAAAGCAGATACTGTGCTGCTAAGTTGCATAGCCCCCTTTGTATTAGCACACATTAGGAATGGCCCTTGCCTTCTCCACAGCTATGTTTCTGTGAAGTGGGGAGGGGAGGGGGGTCAAACTAATCAGGCAACAGATGTATTTATTTTGCTCCCATTCATCCTGTTAATATTTAAAGTGGAGAGGATCTAATTTTTTACATTAAGAGATGTTTCTATGAGGCAAGCTGAATCTCCTTACCTACACGCACACTCCTTGTGATGTAAAAATGAGGTATTCCCTGTTTTACAAGTGCATGAAACAGATATCTACATTAAAAAAATGGCTACTGCTATCATTTTTTGGTTTGATCCAGAGTTGCAAACAAATCTTTTAAATTCTGAAATAAGTCTTTGGAGGCTGCCCCTTTATCTTACTTTCTGACCTTAAAAGTGTTTTTCTTTAATCCAGTACAATGGCTCTCAAACTTTTTATCACCGGGGCCCAAAGGAAGTGATGTCATCAAGCAAGAACATTTTAACACCCCATATGACAAAATCAAATCTAACTAAGCAGATTAGATATTTACAATAAGAGTAAGATCAAAAAATATTTAAAGAACTTCCCTAACTCTCTCAAACCCTTTACAACATCATATTTACATAGCATTAATTAAACTCCTTAATTAATCAAATAAAAAGCAATGGGTTCCAATATGTAATTTTTTGTCTTTTGTTCTGGCGGTGGGGGGGGTAACGTCGGTGTATCTAAATATATTTTGGGGTAAAAGGTAAAAAAGTTCCCTGACCCCTGCATTAGTGGTACCTGTACCACTGGTTGATTATAAAATTGGGGTTGCACTAGATTATAGAACTGAGTACAACAGAGGAATGACTGGAATTCAACATTTAAGTGCCACTCAAGATTAAAGCATTTTATTCTTTTTTAAAAAAGAAATTGCATTATTTTGAAAAAGATCTTGATATAGTTTTGTTCTAGTTCACCCAAATATAGGTGTGTGTCCCTTAGCAATGCTCCAACCAATGATGGACCACATGGCTATCTGATATTGGTTTACTGTACAGTAGCTGAAAACTCCTTTCCTTTGTGTTGGTGCCATTAGGAGCTTCCAGAGGCTCCTTCCAGGCTGTGCCAGGTCTCCACAGAATGCCCTGCAGAAGCCTCCGGAAGCTACTTCCAGTTTTTGGAATGTCGTTTCTAGAGGCTTCTGTGGTCCATTGTGAGGCCTGGCGAGACCCGGGAGAGGCCCCTGGAGCCTGCTAATGACAATACCAACACAAAAGTAAGGATTTTGCAGAACAAAATCACTTATCAGGGTTCGGAGGACATATCCCTGTTGTTAAGCCCTGCATATTTGTACAATATTGCTTTGAGAAGTGCTGAAAGGCACAGTATTTCCATCAGGTTTGGCACTCAAAAAATAGTTTTTTGCATTGCTTCCCATGCAATTAAAAACAAACTCATTTTCTATGTCTGGATGAAGAATTCAAATTTCTTTTCTTCTGAGTTAACAGTGAACAGTTAATCTTCACCAAACCTTTAGGATCAACATATTTACACATTCCTAAAACAAAATGCAAATTCTACAAAAAAAAGGTGACAGTTTTAAAACTACTGACATCACACACAAATTAGCAAAGCACTAGATTATGAGCTACTTACTTGTGGGAAGCTCTCTTCTTCATCATGCTAGCAGACACTCCTGCATGCCCTGTAAGAAAGAGGCCAACAATGATTACAATACTAGGCATATGCAGATTTTAAAGACAGTTTGATTTCACTATGCAGAAATTAATTTCATACCGAAGACGAGACAATCTCCTTTTGGTAAACTAGCTATCTACAAAGTTAGTCCTAAAACTACCACATGATCATATGGATTACACATATTTCACGGAACTGCAGATGCAGCCCAGAGAGCTGTCCCACATTCAATATATCTTTTGTGTTACATTTCCTAACTGCCCAGTTACTGGTATTTACTTAAACGGATGCAAACAAGTAAAATTGTTTACCTGCTCTAACAGCCAGGACTTTCTTATTCCATTTGTCTTCCTGAAACAGAAGACTTCAAAACCCACTTCTCCTTGGACTAGACCTGCGGTTCCTAAACTATCGGGACCTGCAACACTCCTGTGCTGTGAATGTGAAATGATTGATGATTATGTCATCACCAACTACTTCCAGGTTTGGAGGTCTGAAATGCTGCTATAAACAAAGGTAAGGGGGCCAGCATGGCCGGGGAAGGGCTTTTCTCAGCGTGGGAGAAACAAATGCTGGAGCTCTTTCAGCCACATCAAGCCTCCAATGGCTATTTGGAGCAGCAGACTTCCCACAACACCCCAGCAAGTGCTTTGTGACGGCCCAGGGCAGCACGAGGCACCATTTGGGAACTGCAGACTAGGCTCACATTTTGCAAGCGCTAATAAGCCAGTCCCCAAAAAGCATTTTTCCCCAAAAAAGAAGGGGGTCAGAAATCACTCCTCCTACAATGTGCTGTCCATCATACCAGTTCAATTGCCAATATACAGACAGTGACTTGAAATCTTCATGCTGAGACCGAAAATTTTATCCATGCATAACCGAAAGCAATTACCTTTTGGTTTATTTTCTAGAATTACCTGTACTTGTTTGATGCTTGTGTCTCTCTGCATTTACTGAGATATACAGTACCTTTTTTTGCAAGTTCTAAATCTGCACTTCAATATTTCATGTACAAACATGAGATGCATGAATCATGTCACTGTTGGTAAAGAAGTGGGTATCAGGAGAGACTAAGGGAGTGGGATGATGGACCTGCAATCAGTATATACTCTCCTAAGGCCTCCCCAAAGGCAATCTCTAACTTGTAGAAGTACCTATCAGGATTTAATGACAAAGTTCTGCTGGGGTAAAGCCCAGCAAAATTTTAGTCACAACTTGGAAGACTTGGTGTAAAAGGGATCAGCACCTCAGCCAATCCAACTTCTTGACTAGTTCTAGTTCAGATGCAGTAGTCCATCCTTATCCATATAATTCTCTGAAAAGCTACTATAGAAAAAGTCAACTATTTCCATGTTTACAAAACATTAACACCACAGCTGTTATGTCTAGTGGTACGCAAAGACCCAACACTTCCAGAAACTAATGCAGATGAGATGCCCATGATCATGGCAAACAGATGCCTTGACATTAATTCTTGCAGCAGTTCTTTGACAGACACTTCTCTATACTTTACTAATGGGAAAATCAGGCTAAAGAACTCACCTAAGGTCCTGGGAGTAGGCGTTGATATTGACTCAGATTTCTAACTTTGAGAAACAGCAAGCTGTTTCTTCTGTTGACTCATTTGAATCGAATACTAGTAGTTGAATTAATGCACAAGATAGCAAGACATTAGATTACAGAGAGATGAGGAAAGTCATTTAGAGATTTTCAATGTTGCAATACAATTTGTTTGGCAACTAAAGTACCACGGAGAAGTCAATCTTCACTAGGTTTTCAAAGGTTCCATATAATTGAAACATACCCAAACATAAAGAGACAACACCAAGTTAATGCAATGTTCAAACATATGCCAAAGTGTGCTTACGCAGATAAAAGTGCAAATGAGCAATAGAACTCAGTATTAGCACTCTTTCCCAACTTCATCAGTGAATACAACATGAAATTTCACTGATTGTCACGGCATCCTGAGTGTTATTTTTTGCTATATCAACTATAGGTGCTTTTACAGTGAATTGGATTCTATAGACTTCAATGTCATTTTCTGTTAGGGTTGAACTGCAGTTCCCAGCTCTACATCTCAACTGCTATTGCAGTTCATCCAAACCAATTTTAGCTGCACTTTAACAGCTGCATAGTTAGCTGATCTGCCATCCTGGGACACACGGGCAATATTGCCATCTCCAACCCCACCCCTCCCACCAATCCGGAAGTAATTGCAGTGATGTGATGATGTCACCGCAATTACTTCCCGACTGCTGTGGAGGAGGCGGGGAGGTCCTCCTGTCTGCTTCCACAGTGATTCTCAGTGCAGCTTGCTGGCAGGCCAGCAAGAACGTCAAGAATCACAGCAGGGGCGGCGGGCAAGAGGACCTGCCCACCAACTCCAGAGCAGTTGTTCTCAGTGCTCTGGCTTTGCTGCCAGCTAGGATGCTGAGAATCACTGCGACCTGCTTGCCTCCTCTGGAGCAGTTGTTCCTAGCACGATCACTGGGAGCAACTGTGTTGAGAATTGCATGGGGGGGGGAGGCCTGCTGCCACCACCACCCCCAGGGTAGACCCAAAGTGCTGCCTGGTAGCAAGTGGTACTTTATGAATCTATGGAGGTCCACAACTGCGCTTTATACCAGTGGAACTGTTAGCAAAAATGTTTCCATACCAGGTCATTTCTGGAAACTAAGAGACTGTGCCCTTGCCTGCCTTCTTCAATTACTCCCTCCCTATTTCAAATATTATGGCACTTTTAAAGAGCCTTTGGTACCATATACTTAAATTGATATGGAAAGGCATTGCAGGTTTGCCTTGGCAGAATAAACCTAAGGAACTTTGGAACCGGTCGGTTTAATCTTGTCTGAGGAAGTTATCCTTTATAAATGTTTTATACCTTTCTAACGATAAAAATTAGATTTGCAGACAAACAGTGAACTGTCCCGATTAGGTTTGATCAGTCAAAAAAATCTGGTCACATAGCTTATCCCTCATGTTGGACTTCTAATGTAAGTATGCAATATTCCTCTCACAATGTTTAAAATGTAATTCTTGCACACTGAAAATCTTCAGACAATGTCCATCTTACTTTTATCCAGTAAAACTTTTGAAAAGCAACCGAGTCTCATGGTACCTCACCACCACACATATTGCAGCAAAAACTTTTATTGATTGTAGTCCATCATATGCAGAGGCTTGTGTGTGTACACAAAAAAGCACCATACCTATCATCTATGAGATAAACATGTACTGCCTAACCCAAGAATGTCAAGTGTGCCAAGGAAGCAAGATCTTTCTTTTCCTACTTCCCACTGTGTGTAGGTGAAAATGTCTCTGCACAGCATTCTCAGGCAATACTAAGAGCTCCAAAACGAAAGAGGCAGACATGCTCTTAGTCTCTTAGCTACCTTAAGAGGCAGACATGCTCTTAGTCTCAGTTATAGGGCTAAAGTACTGCAACAACCACTGATCACCATAAAACCATAGCATTGAAAGTTAGGTGACTTAGGGTTTCAGGGTAACTCTTAAACTCATGACAGTCAGGAACAGATATTCTGGACTGTTCAAGATGCTCACCTTTGCAGGCAACAGAAATGTTCCTGTCAGCCAATAATTCAAGCGAACAGCAGGAGCATCACTTATATGCGCTTACATTGCTTTGGCCATGCTGAGCACTCTGGTACAGATGTGCTAGCAAGCACTTGCATCAGAAGGTCAGAGCAGCTAATGTAAGAAACCAGCAGAACTCTTGGGTACAGAAACCTAGCTTCTGACACCATCACCAGTAGTATTTACCATTTGCTGGTGGGACGCAGAGAGGTATTACATACCTGCATCAGCTCTGGATCGCTGACCTGGTGCTTTTCCAAATGGGGTCTTCATTCATCTGTATTTACGTGAGCAGCAAAGCTGCTAAACTAGGGTGAAAATCCAGTTCTAAGCAGCGATGTATAGTTTCCTTTGTCTTGGAATTATAAGGCAACACTCCAAACCAGGATTCTTTTTTCCCCCAAACTTAGTGGACGCTCCTTCAATTATAATACTCTGCAAGACAAAGAATTAAGCCTAAAAGACTGCTAACAAGCAACCCGTAAAACAAAGTTAGTAACTAGAACCTTATAGATCAGGCTTCTAACTACCTCTTTCCATCCTCACTAGACAAGAAAACGTTTTCCCCAATTCAGCAATTCTTTTCCACCATTCTAACAGCACTAAAGAGAAACACTGGTAGCAGTGCTACCCCTTTGTTCCTGCTGAGGCCTAGCAGGGTACGTCAGAGATGCTGTTGCAGAAACTATTGATTTCCTCTAGGACACTGGCACCGAACCCAGGGTCCATTGGCCACAGGTGGTCCGTGAGACCCCAAGTAGTGGTGCATTCAGAAAAGAAGATCAATCATTTCCAGCATTTCACCAAGTGAGCACTCCTTCACAGACCATCAGGGAGGGCAGAGAATGGATCTGTGACAGGTGGTCCGTTTTCCATCCTCTCTGGTGGTCCATGTGGGAGCGCTTGCTTGGGAGCTGGCAACAAAAGTAGCAAAAATCTTCCCTATAAATAAATCTAAAATCTCTGTTACAAACTTAAGTGTATTTTTTGAATGCAGGGGGTGGGATGGAGGGTTGCATGTGATTCATAATGATTCCAATTTTTGCCTCCGTTGTCTGTGGGGTCCTAAAGATTTGGAACCACTGCTCTAGGAAGACATGCAAACAGCTGGGGAAACACTCTGTTAGAACTGAACCATTTCAAATTTCCTCAAAAGGTGGAAGCACCCAAGACAGACACTACATACCAAAAGTACGCTTGATACAAGCTGTACATTTAAAAAAGCATTTTAGCACCCTCTTGTGGCCAACTCTCTATAGCTATGCTAGTTAGATCTGGTAAATTCAAAGTCCACACAACTACAACCCCCCTTAGGAGGAGGTGAATGGGAAACAGCATAAAACATTCATAAGCCTAATTGCATATATAGGCCACACACACACACACACACACACACACACACACACTTACTTAACTGTTTCCAATTGTTAAAGATGCATACTCTAATTGTTCAGGAGACTTATACAGCTCTTGAGCAACAATTGAGCAACATCTCTTGTATGACAGTGTTAAAAGTAATCAGATTCAGAATTCTAATGAACTCATACATTTTTCAGAGAGGGTTGATACCTATTGGCTCACAAAAGTTTGTATTCATAGTAACCCTTGCTAGTAGTCCCTGAGCAGGATGCAAACATAACAAAACTTAAAAATCTTGTGAATCATCCTTTTTAACCTACACTACACTTGATCTTAGCCAAAAAGCCTGTGATCCCCCTGTCTCCCCCATCAACCACACACATTTTTTTAAGGAACAGTCTCATTTGGTTACACTACTACTAAACTGGATGCAGTTTTTGTCCAAGGGGTTTCTTATGGACCTTTTCCAATCACCACATGGGATCATGAATATAGGATAAAAATAGCAGAGTCATTCCAATAAAAAGTGTTTGGTATGTGACAGTTATGGCTGGAAATTCATACAAGAATATAGACATCATACTAAAGTGTTCACATGAATTCAGACACCGTGTGCCGATGTGTGTGCAGGGTTTTTTTTTTTTTAATCATACCATTACAAAATAATTTGAAGCACTTGCAGTGCTCAACAAAAACATACTGAATAGGATAAGTACACAATTCCTACGTTCCTACAATCAGTTCTACATATACACACTACTGCTGGATGTCTACATACGTCTACTCACACCAACTCAAAAAGGTCATTTCAACACCAGACCTTGCAGTAAATAGAAATAACAGTTACAAGCAATTTCAGTATTGAGAAAGATCATCTCTTTCAAAGAGGGCATCCTTGTCTATCCTAGCTAAGCCTCTCTAATCCTATAATCAATAGACAAAGACACACAAGTTGAGATGCACAGTACTGGAATCCGGCATGCAAAGAGAAAAAGAGAAGTCATCTTGTTTCATGGATGCAGGAATGCAATCATAAGAACACATGGCTTCTCTTGCTCACTCTGTTCTAGAATTTCTGCATTCCAGACCTCCAGTGCCCACGCTTGCAAGTTATTGCCATCCTCAGTATATAAATTACACCTGCAATTGATGCAATTTTAATTAACTTAAACAGCTCAGTTGCTGAATTAAATCACATATCAAAACCAACAAGATACTGCAGCAATACTGCTTGGGATATGATTTATATGGCCGGTTATTGTAGGGTGCCATGACCTAGCTACTGGATTAAGATCCCACATTCTGAATGAAGATTACTGTTCCTTTGATCTTGTAGCAAGAAACATCTAGTTATGGACAGCAACACACCTGGAACTAGTATATTCCAAAAGGTTTTAAGGCAAGAAATTGTCAGCCAAAAACATAGGTTTTATTGACAAGCTTTGAACTAAAAGCTGCTTGCCTCTCAAGTCTGATTACTTTGCATTATCAAACTGATCAGACAAACTTATATGTCAATAACCCACTTCAACCTACACAGGAGAGCTGCACAAAAACCACAAAGAGAAACAGCCTAAGAGTCAAAGTTCAGAGCTGGCTCAGAATTCATTTTTTCAGCAGAATGAATACAGGTTCATATGGAAGAGGCAAAAATGAATAACACTGTTAACAGAATGACCCAAACTATTTTGTCTCATGCCTACTTATTCCTCATACTAGTATTTGGAATCTTTGAAGCTTGTCAGTAAAAACTTTTATTAACCCAGGTTAGAATTACACTGCAGTTACTCAGATGAACCCATCCTATCACAGGCATAGTTCTAAATTGCTGGACAATAGAGCATGGCAGCAGGGTGGAGTAGGGGAATTTAGCGTACTGGTGCTCTCCATATTTGCATGACAGATGTGGGTTGTAAAAAATTTGCTTGCATTGCTTCTCATCTTCCACTCTCCCATCTGCATGCACCAGAAAGGGAGCACAAGCTAGAAAGAAAATTGCCACCAGTGGAAGGAAATTGCTATAAAAACTATGTGGCAGGAGAGAGAAAGGGGGTTGATTAGGAAGAGAGGGACCAAATAAGTTTGCAATTCTAAACAGAAGGAAGGGCGTATGTCCTGTAGGAGACATTCAGGGTCAATTTGGGGAAGGAGTGAAGAAGGAAGAAAGGAGAGATTAGGAAGGAAAAAAGAGTAATGGGTGCGGCTAGGAGAGGTCAGGAAATTGATCAGACAGAAAGGTTAATATAAAGAGAAAACAGATTGGAAGCAAGGCACCAACTAGATAAGAGGTTTAAGTGTCCATTGTGATGAGGAGTAGGTGGAGACAAGTGGAAGAGACAGATCAAGGAGGCAGATTGGGATGCATACAGAGATGCGTATTCATGGACAAGATTAAAGAAGATGTGTCAGAATAATGGGTATGGCAGAGGGAAGGCAAAGTAAGTCAGAAAGAGTACAGAGTAAGAGGGCATGAGGGATGAGCAGAAGCCTGTGTCTGCATATGAGTGAAGTCATGACAGTGGAAGAAAAATAATCAAGAATTCCAAGGGCAATTAGCATACCACATATGACATAGAAAGAAGGGGGAAAACCAGTTAGCACTTTCATTGTTTCCCTTCCCCCACCTCCGGCCCTCACCAAGAATTGAAAATAGCCTCTCAAAATCAGCAAAAAATAAAAAATGCAGGCTAATTCTAGGCTGCTTACCAGTGGCGGTGGTAGGCTTCCATTTTGCTAGAACTGCAACACTGCTGCTTCTACAAACTGTAAGCACTGCTTCCAATGAAAGCAATGTTAACAGAGTTTTTTTTTTTTTTTAAGAAACATATTCCATTCCATCAGTGCAACAATCAGGATTGACCACCGAGGGTCATGGCCAGTGGTGGGATTCAAATAAATTAACAACCGGTTCTATGATGTCATAGCCGGAGCCAAAAAAAAAACTTGAAGCCAGCCAAGATACGCGAGTGGGCGGGGCCCGGCCATTTAACATAGAACCTGGGCGAACCCCCTGAATCCCACCACTGGTCATGGCATACTGAGGCATTATGCTCCACGGAAGGTCCTTCCACACACTTCCTTCACTTGTTCTTCCTTCCTGCCTATGATACATCCAATGCATCTTTTCCACTGTGAATATTTGTGTTGTATCTTGTAAAAGTACAACAAATCTTGGATTAACTGATGCAATTGCATTTAATTCACCACAAAATGCCCGAGGGCTAGAGTTTATATAGTGACCTTTATAAGACAATTACTACTCCTAAAAAGACCAATTTAAGTATTCTAGAAGGTACAGAGCCCATACTTGGGCAGAAGATTTAGTCGAGAGGGTTAATGCCTCCGTTTGCCTGAAGATAAGAGCTGAAGATCGCCAGTTCGGGACAGCCAGAAGTCTCTGTGAGCGGCAGACCGTTAATTGCGACTGATTAACAGCTGAGCTTCGGCTGCCTTGTGAGAGGGGGAGTTGTGCCGAAGTTCAGCCGCTTCTCTGGTGGGAGCAGGGAAGCAGTTTATCAGCCAGCAAGATAACAAATGGGTGGCCAGAAAGAAGGACTAAATCCAGAAAGATCCATCTGTATGTGTGTAGTTCTTGAAAGATAGAACATTTCTGTAAAAATTGTAAAAACATTCGGGTTTCTGAATAAAGTCTGCCTATGTAAACCGCCTTGAGTTATAGGCATTAGAGAAATCTGGTGACCTAAGAAAGGCGGTATATAAATCCAAGTATTATTATTATTACTTCAGAAATTGGGTTACTGGTTACGGATAGAGGTGTGTGTTGTGATGAGTAAGATAGGTTTATAGCCTAGGTCTTATTGAACACAATGAGCTTACTTCTGATTAAAATATTTTCAAACACCTCTAACTATGGAAATGTCATTTCCATAGTTTATTGGAAATAACAGAAAATAAGATAGTTTGTTATCTTAATCATGTGTGTGTGCTTGCCTGATGCAAAAAGAAAGAAGTGGAAGAACAAGTACATAATGCCCATGGAAAATTGCAATATAACTAATTCTCCACCATGTCAGAAACAGTGCCAAGACTGGGTATTAAGTTTTTGAAGTCTGAATATTTGTTAGGAGCTTGAGCTTATGCAGTTGAATTCTTAAAGCTGGTTTTCTAAAATATGAAACCATTGCAAAAATGCTGAACTTTTTTTAGTTATCTTTTAAACGACAGTTCTCCACCTGATTTATTAAACCAACAAGTAAGACTAGGCAAGTTTATAGTATCTTGAAGAGACAAGGAGATCATATTTTATTACCATATTTCAGATAAGAAAATATACTTCAAACGCATTCTACTTATGATCTATGTCTCATGATCATTTTAAAAGTGTTGATATGTAACTTCGATTATCTTTTGCCTTAAAGAATCTGAAAGCTGCAAGACAGAGAGGGAACAATGAGACATCAACAGGAGTTATCAATCATGTCTAATATTAGGGTCCTATTGTGCATGAGATGTAATATTATTGTGCAGAGTCAACTGGAAAATTAAATTCTCTGGCTCAGGGAGGCATGTGTAAGATTCAGCACCGCTCTTGAAAGACTAGAACAAATGTAAAGAACTATTTGGAAGTGGGTATATGCCATAGAATAACTGCATATTTGCATGCAACACACTTTTGGGTTTCTCGCCACAGAATATCTGCACCCATTTTCACTTTATTCCACATAAGTTTTGAACATATGATTGAAAAACTAACATGGTTTTTTAAAATATCTGTGGGTTTTAAGTCCTCAGAAAAAGGACTGAGAGCCAGTGATCTAAACTGGCTCTCAGTAGACCTCTCCTCAATTGCAACTTTGAAGGGCAGCCGCCTCCAGCCCCTCACTTGTGGCAAGTATTAAACAAAGGCATGAACATGGCATGTGCTTGACCTGTGACCAAACCTCAGGATCTGTTGACCGGATCATAACGAAAATGGTATTCCAGCTTTTCCAGTTATTTCTGTGAACAGTGAGGGGATAGGAAGAGGAGTCTCTCTTCCTACAGCCAGGGCCCACTGCATCAGGCAACTCATCACAAGCCTTGAGAGGCACACAGCTTGCTGCTGTTTGACAACTTCAGAACCAGGTGGGGGAACAGTTTCAGAAGGCGGGGGGGAAGTTGGCCAGTTGGTGGGAGCAGGACATCTTTCCTGCTTTCAGCACTGACTACAATAAGGATCTGACAACAACTAATGCTAAACTCGGGCTCTCCTTTATAGAAAGCTAGAAGGTACAATTTGCCCCCATTTTCTCCCTTTGCTCATGTGTCCCCCTGTCCCGTTTGAAAATGGAACCAGTCTTCTTGTAGCCCCCATAACTTGCAGTAAAAAACTTTGTATGCTTGCCTGATGCAAAAAGAAAGAAGTGGAAGTACATAATGCCCATGGAAAATTGCAATGTAACTAGTTCCCCACCATGTCAGAAAGACATTCGTAGAGCATTGTTCCAGCTGATTGCATTGCACACAATGACTCTTCTCCATGACTCTGGCCAACACTGGTCACCTTTGGTGGTCACAATCAACTGGCGGTACTGACAATACATGGGTGACCCGTCATAGACAAGTTAGGAAACCAAAATTTTTGAGGAGGAAAAAGATCAGCATGATACTTGATACAAGCTCTTATAAATACATTTTTTTTAAGTTTCAAGGAAAAGAAAAATGGAAAAATCAGTAGAGTACTGAAATAAATCCTGTCCCACTGTACATACAACTGCTGTAGAAGCACAGCTGGAATTGATTTCTTTGGCCTCTCAACAAAACTATGCAGCTGGCTCTGAACACAAACCGGGCCTTTAGATATGCTCCCCCAAGTCCAGCCAAGCTTCTGTGCCACATTAAGCTGCTCCTGAAGCTGGCTTGCGCTGTTAAGTGCTGCTTGAGTTTGGCATTTGTTTTACAGAATAATCAACTACATGTTGTTGTTTCATCCATTCAGTCATGTCCGACTCTTGGCAACTTTACCAGACACCCTCCATGATATCCTATCAAGCACAGCTTCTTTCAGTTATTGGGCCTTCATCTTTCCATCTGTTTTGATTAATAAATCAATGAATTTGCACGCATGACATGGCCAACGTAAATCAGGCGTAGTCTTGCAATTTTGGCTTCTAATGATGTATCTGGTTTTATGTGGTCAGGCACATCTTGGTTACTTTGCCTGTCCATGGTATATGTAACAATTTTCACCAGCACCACAATTCTTCAGTCAGCTACTCCTATTGACCAACTCTCACCCATCGTGATAGGGAAGACTAGAGATGTGAAGGCCCAGAAAAAAACCCGGAAAAAATTGGAAAAAACCATTTTTTCCGCTTTGTTCCTGAAGCATTTGGTTTTTTTTTGCAAAAAATTGAAAAGAAAAAATTGATTATGGAATATTTTATTGATATTGATGAATCATGATGAATAAAATATTTTAAGACAAGGTGTTCAAATATTTTCCAAATAATTTTAAAAAATATGTATGGTATCAGATTATTCTAATTTCTGTGCACAGAGGACAAGCAAGTCCTGGGTTACAAACTGAACCCTCCAATGCAAAAACTGGGTTTTTTTCAGAGCTTCAAAATTTCCAGAAATTTTAAATCTCTAACACAGCCTCTGACACCTCTTGCTTCTCGCCTTCTTCAGACTCCTCCATCCTCTGCAGCATGTGAAAGAATCTGGTCTATGTTTGGAAACACACTAAATCAAGAAATAAACTGATATGTGAAAGGGTAGCGAAGCTTGTTTCAATCTGGGCAAATCTTCAGTTTTTAGAAGTCTGTCCTAATTATAACTGCGATAATGACAGTCAAAACATAGTAGCTGCAGAAGCTGTGACTGAAACCGATACTGATAATTACAGCTCAGAAAATGATTCTGATTAAATTTCATGCCCATTCATTGAAACTTAGTCCCGCTCCCTTCTATACACTTCCCCCTTCTTCAATTCTTTTTATGAGAATGGCATTTTTTTATTTATTTAATACTGTAGAGAGGAAATATGAATAATGGCTACTTCTGGATTTTTAAAAATTGTTTTGTGGAGGGTTTTTTGTCTGTTCCACATAAACTAGTAAACAGTTCAAGAGATTGTTGCTCCATTTGTTACAATTACAAATAAATATTATAAAAAAGTAAATTCTGTTTGTAATAATTGTTTGGCTACACTATATTTTTAATATGGTAGTTATGATAATTTTATGCCAAGTCAAATTGTCCGTGGTCATACTTTATTTTCCTAAAGTAACAGAATGACTTTCAATATGGAAAAGGAAAAAAAAGTGCTAATGTAGCACTGTTTTCAATTTTTCCAAAAATTTCCATTTTTTTCCAAAAAAGCAGGGTTTTTTCCGAGCTTAAAAATTTCCAGAAATTTTACATCTTTAGGGAAGTATTGCCCTAACTGGTCTGCCTTTTGTATTTAGCGTGATATCTTTGCTTTTCCATAACCATGTTGCATACAGTTGCATAACCATGGTTTTGCATTTTGCTGAAGTTTAGCCACAGACTTAGGAGAAATAGCCAACACAAGTATGGACTTGCATGAGTATTTCCTAAGTTTATGATCTGAAAATTGTTTAAGCATTTTGCAGTATTTTATTTTAATAATGTTGTATTTTAATGTTTTACTGCAACAACCATCAACATTTGCTGATACTTCTGCTGATACCTATTTCCTTTGGCATTACTTACCGCTATCTTGGAATTTAGCAGTGTGACAATGTAAATGAACTCTTCCCTTATGATAGCTAAGACTGATACTGTAAAATTGGAACAATAAATGTCCCCCTACTATTAGTCAACGGATTAAAGACCTTCTGACTTTAAGCCACTACCTCAAAATAAAGATAACTATAAACAAATATATTGGCAGGTATTTAGAAGTTTTGCCTAGACATATACAACATGTGACAAAATACTATATATGCACTCTAAGTCTCTAATATATTATTTCTTTTTTTCTTCACCCTTTATGTGAAAAAAAGATACATCTTCGTTTCCCCTTGTAATGGCATTGATATCAATATCTGTATTGATCTTAGTTTGTATGCAATCATTTGTTTTGTTTGTATTTCACAAAAATGAAAACATTAATTTTTAGAGCTCCTACTCTTCTAGACTTGGTTTTTAAATGCTCCATTTTTATCCACCTTTCTTCATATTTTACCTACCTTTCTTCACATGGCTACAATTGATCAGATTACATATATTTCTCAAGGTAGCATTTAGTCAATACAGCATTCTATATGAAACACTAGAGGGCCAGTGTTTCATGGCCCTCTAGTGATGGTGGCAAGAGCTACTGAGGAGATAAGATTGTTCCCATAGTTGATCTTTGGCAGACATAGGGCAACTACTGTTCTCCACCTCCGTGCTGGAGAGGAATACTGAGTTAGGAGTTCTAAGGTTAGACAGGCATCTAGAGGCAAAAGCAGCATCGATTTCCTTCTAGTTCAGGCAGTCCTGATACTGGATGGCAAAGGTGCCTTGCCAGTCAAGTGCCAAATGTGCTCCTGCTCCCATTCCAGCTTAAATCTGGAAAAGGAGGCTAAGTATGGTCCCTGTAGTTGTGATAGACTACTCGGTGGGGGGACTTGGCCAAGATTATTAAGAGTAATGGAGAATACTGCTGAGGGAGGCTTAACTTGGTTTCTGAAATAGATTTTGGTGTAACCATTTAAAATCCAAACCTGAATAATCCCCCATGTTCAAACTGTGCACATGTGTGACGATACAGAGCAACAGTGACAGATAATATAAAATGATATTATCTGGAGTCCTTTCAATCTGGTTTATGGGATAGAAGTTTGCCAGTACTAGCAAATGACCTCTCCTGGTAGAAGAAAAAGCACATTCCTGTGGATTCTCCCAGATTCCTCAGCAGCTTTTAATACTGTTGACCATAATATCCTTCTGCACTGCCTGTTGTGGTTAAATGTTAAGGCATGATGCGACACAATCTCAGCTCTTACATGACAGCTTTTTACGGTTTTGTCATTTTATTATTTTAAAATAAGGGAAGGAAAACATGACAAAGAACGCAAAATGAGCTTAGGTAATGTTGGCATATTGGAAAAGCCAATTTCATTTCTTTTCCTTGAATTCTGGTTAGACCCCAGAATAGCATCTAGAGTTGATAATGACTGCAGATGAAGTATATAACTTCAATATTCTGAAGTTATATAGGATTGTTGTGAGAAAAGACCCCCCCCCTTCGTTTCCCAAAGAAGCCGCCGCACCCCCGGCTCCCTAGCCGGGCCAAAAAACCATCACGCTCCTTCCTGGCTCCCCAGCCACGCCAAGACCACCATGTTTTTTTCCTGGCTCTCCAGCCATGCTGAAACCACTAAGCTCCTTTCACCCATCAGTGCAAGCCTGAACTATTGAAGAACTACAAAACATAACCCTTGTAATGTAGCACAGTAACCAAAACAAAACAATAGAGGTTTTGGCAACAGTAAAAGCAGCAACTCTTGGTAGGAAAAACACGTCTTAGCTAAAACAACTGTTAAGAGTGTAAGGCGCATGCGCTCTCTGCATTGTTTAGTTCAAAGGAAACAGACCACTCCGGATCTTAGCAAGAGTCCAAGCAGTTTATTCAGCGTGTACCTCGCTGGGCACAGTTGTGAGGCAGATGCCCAAATCACGGCAGTGCAATTCTATCTAGGGTTCCACCTATTTTTATAGGTCCACCCCGGAACTATACATTATTGATTATACAAATGTTTTTGCATTTGGCATAGTACATGTGACTAACAGATTACTTTATTATTACATCTTAGCACAAGGTTATAACAGTGGAAACAACAATTTAGCAATTAAATTTGAAAAACATTTGATTGCGTAAGTCCTAGCATCAGCATTGTACTAGACACTTAAGATTATTTCTATCTTTGTTTTTCCTGTTAGTTACCTTGCTGAGCTATGTCTGCGGTTAGCTACTGTTAGCTACTATCTTTGGTTACTTTTCAGGATCAGCTTGACCTGGAGCCAGCGCGGCGCCTGTTCTTTATTGTTTTAGCTTTTGCTTGGCTAAGGAAAAAAAAAAGGGTTCTTGCTGTTGTTCCAGAAGCAAATACAAAATGTAGCATTGGTTCTAATTTATTGATTATACTTTTATATCAGAATGCAGCCCTTCAATATGTCCTATCAAGAGCCTCCTAATGTGGCTCTGTACCCCATTGTGGTTATTTGGCCTATAGGTAAAATAGTAATTGCTATGCTCATGAGGGTCAGATGGAGGTGTAACCAGATACAAGACCTGGAAAGGAAAAGGAGTAAAAACTGAGATGTGATGGAAACAGACGTGTAAAAGTCTGACTCCATTTTGGAAGCTCTAAGCTGCTATCCTGCAAAGAGGGAGTCACAGAGGTAATCCTCAAAACAATGGAGACCATTAAGAAGTGGTGCCCAGAGACATCCTTTCCCTCAGGGTCTTGTAATGCAAATCCAATATCTGAGATAGTAAAGACTATTTTTATCTCACTCCATTCTAAGCTGCCCAAGAGCCAAAGTCTTTGTGAATTGAGCTAAGAGATTTCCCTCTCAGAGTTTACCTGCCTTCATCCATTGTCAATCTTATCATTTGAATGCAAACTACTCCAAAATAGCATTTTATCAAGGTGAGAAGGAAAAGATTCTAACTCTTAAAGTACTTAGCACTTGTAGCTAAATCTGTCTATAAATGTCTCCTTTCGGCTTTTATGTTTGAATGTGCCAAGCTTATTGTAATCTTGTCTCAATCTAAATGTACCTGTTTGCATCTGACTGGGGTTTGTAGTCATCACCCCGACCCTTGAGGTTGAGGTCACCAGAGAGGGGAGGGGAGCAGCACGGAGGAACCACCAATCAGATGTCTCACATCACCAATAGCAATAGCCAATAGCAAGTAGCCAATGTTTTTGTCGTTATTTTCAATTCCACATTTGCATGCTCAACTGTATAACTGATCAAACCTAAAAACAAGTTCTGTAGTCTCCTTGAAAGCATGCTGCATCTTGTGTCCGTTTGCTAATGTCCTGCACATGAGTAAAATGTACTTCTCTTTCTGCAACATCAAAGTCTGGCGGGCATTCTTTTCAGTCAACGGTTCCTTGGTAAGCCACAGAAATGGGATCCCGGGCTGGCCGGGATCAGGGGAGTTGGGCTCGGAACAGCATTGATTCTTACAACGCAAACAGGATAGGAATGCACATCGGAGAAATGAAACCTCAAATTGACGGCTCCCAAGCTTAAAGGCACAGGGCCTGGAGAAATCACCATATTGGCTTGATTTCCTCCTATTTCAGGATTTTTAAGTATGACTTGTCAAAATCTAAGAACGTGAGGTAGAAAAATGTCATTAAGTGTGATGATTTGACACTGAATGACCCATTGCCAAGATGTACTCTATGTAGAAATGGTTTTGAAAATGGCAACTAGTTTAGAATGCAGCAGTCTGGCAAATGAGTGGGGCTGGTTGTAAGAATCACATTACCAGTATTCTCAAGAATGTGCATGGTTTGCCAGTTGCTTTCCAAGTCAGATGCTGGTTTTGACCTTTAAGCCCTCAACATCTACATCCTAAGTATGGGTAGAAACATATCCTCCAATATATGATCTTGCAGGGAGGCAAGGTGTCTCTCCTGTCCTATGTTCAGTAGGCAAGAACGAGGCCAAGGTCCTTCACACTGCTGGTGCCCACACTATGGAACACCATAGTCAGAGAGAGACTAAAACTTCTCATAGCTGTTTAGACTGATTATTCTTTTTAGAAGGTCATCTGGTAAGCCAGGGAAATGCTGTTAATGATGGCCTAGCATGTGAATTTAGATCATGGCTGTAATTATTCCTTGTTGCTATTTAATTATTTCGGTAAATTTGATATTTTAAAAATTGCAAACTGTTTTAAGGGTCTATTTTCAGCCAGTGCGCCACAGCACATTGGTGTGCCATGAGTGGTCCAAAGGTGTGCTGCAGAAGCTTTGCGGGGAGTCATTTATTAGTGGGGGCACTGGGGGATGTGAACTCCCAACCAGCAATGTGGTGTGCCTTGTCAATTGACAAAAGTAATGGCATGTCTTGACAATTTTAGTACCTTGCCAGTGTGCTGTGAAATGAAAAAGATTGAAAAATTGCTGGTCTAGGTTATGGGAGCAGAATGAGAAAATAATGTTTCCTATTAAGCCCTAGAATAAAGCAACAATCACACTGTAGTAAAATATAAATCTGCATCATATAGTTAGACTGTTTCTAGCTCTACTTAGTATGGCTGAAGAAATAAGAGTTTCCAACTTGCAAAATGACCCCAATCACACCAACTTCACCAAAAGTATGGGCAAAATGTTCACGTTTGAATACCAACATTGGCCTCCTTGTGATTTTTATCCTGAGTAAAAACCTCTAGAGAGATTTTGCCAAACTCAATGAACAGTAGTGACTATCCAGCAAAGCTAGCATAGGTCAGGAAATGCAGCAACAGAGCACAAACTCAATCTCAGATGGAAATTAGGAACAACTGAAGATAAAAATGTTCAATATAACTATTACGTAAGCAGTCAATATGCTTACTTAATAAATGTGGTGGGCCTGCACTTTGATTGACTCAGCATATGATCAAATCACTTTACAATGGACACTCTATAATAAAATAAGGTTCACTATACAACAAGTTTGCACTTTACAATGAGCTTATGATTGCTGCCAAGAGGACCATGTGGGTGACCATGCGTGGTAGATAAGCCAATCAGCAAACATGGGTAGCAGCTAAGCCAAAAGCAGCATTTGTCACCATCTTGGCCACACGTAATTTTATAACCTGCATTAATCATTTTAAGCAACATCTTGGTCACCATGTGTAGTGAATGTGTGAATTATAGGTGGAGCCTTTTTATCTCTGTAAGTTCTGCTCCTAGAACCCTCACAAATTAAAAAACCCTGGCCAGGTCCAGAGGGCTATGCTCCGGTTGACCTTCAGGTTAAGCCTAATCTGGCTCAACCTATAAAATTCATGGATAATTACACCCAACTTGTATTATCATGTGTAAATTATAGCATAATAATTTGACACTATAACTTGGGCGTACATTTTCCTGAGACATCCGCTATATAGAACTAATATTTCCAATGTAAAAAAATCCTTTTTTAGATAGGAAATAAATTTAAAAGGAGCCATGTGTGGCCCGACTGGTAGGCAATCAAAATGGAGTTCAATCCTTACAGAATTCATGTTCTCAGATAGCTAGCTCAATGTCGACAGCCTTCCAAGGTAGGTAAAATGAGTACCCAGCTTGCTGGGGGTAAAAATCGATGACTGGGAAGCCATTGGCAAACCATCCCCTATAACCAGGCCAGCCTAGCAAATGTCACAATGCAACATCACCCCGTGGGTCAAGTAATGGTGCTTTACACAGGGGACTATGTACTTTACTATATGTTCAGTCATACCCATCCCCATGCCCCAAAAGGTTGCACCACCAGGTGCGGTAAAACATACCATGGCTGGTGGCTTGGTAGCAGCTTCGGGGTGTTGAGGCTCAGTGTCAATGAAACTCGGCCCAGTACAGACAGTGCAGCCCTCAGTGGTGCCACAAAGATACTTTATGGTGGGTTTGTAACACTTAGTGGACAATACTAAATTACTGCCAGCGAAAAGGGTCAAAGGATCAGGCCGTAATTAAGATACAGTACCACAACCTTACCTTAGAGAGCCAAATGTCTCCCCGAATAAAGTCTTAATCTCCTTCTGAAACACCGTTAAAGAGGTAGCCATTGTTCAAATCTACACCATGGCCACATTCACAACACAAGTTCTGGTCAATCCATCTCGAAAGGGTGAATGCAGAGCTGGAAAAAGGTATGAACACATTAAGGAGCTGGAGCACCTTCAGTACAAAGCCAGGCTACAGCATCTGGCTTTTTTTTTTTTTTCTTCATTAAAACACGAGGATTAAAGGGAGATGTACATTTAGGACTATGAATAGGGGGGAAAGATGTAAATATCTCACTCTCTCCTCATACTAGAACTGGAGGGAATCTCCTAAATGAGTGGTTCTAAAATGATTTGGTCTCCAGAGCCCTTTACACACCTAAAAGAACTCACAGGGAACCCCAGAGCTCTGAGGAGCACACATTGAGAAGTGTTAACATATCAGGTTGCAAAACTTTCAGAAATGTTGTAAGCATACATTTCTTAATTCATTTAATTTGATCATAATAACATTGAAACTTTTATAATACATTTTTAATTTTACATGTTTTCTTGTGCTGGACTCACCCAGCTATACTTCTTGGCATGGATCAGTTTGGGGCTGCGGCACCTACAGAGACCTGCCTGCCAGAGCAGCCATGGGAAGGGCAGTGGCAAGTGCAGTTTTCAGGGCATACTCACAAGACCTCTTGGAGGCAAAGTCTCCTGGACCACTGTGGGTTTGCCAGGGGTCAGGAGGGAACTGGCTTCACAATTCAGGGGCTTTGGGGGTCTGCAGGATTGGCCAGAGAAAAAATATATGTAAGTCTAAAGTTTCAAAATTTTATCAAAAAATGGCACACTAGTGATCCTTTAACTAGTTGTACCTTGGACATTGGCTGAGATATGAGTTGGGGGTGGTCTTGTTTTAAAGCTCTTTCCATGGGCTTTTGTGGTATATATCACACATTGGGTTTAATAAAACTTTTTGCCTACAGAAAGTTAGAGGACCTAAAAATAAATGGGTCATAACAAAACAGACTGAGAAAAGTAATACACAAAGAAACAACATTCATTAATACTGTAAAAGAATTGTAGATTAAGAATTGAAAAATACTGTAAAAGAATTGAAAAATTAAGTTCAACTTGAAAATTCTATTTTCTCTTGATCATATGTATGTGTTATTTCCCCTCTTATAATTCCATCATCATCCCAAAAATTTTTGGGGAGTATAGTTAGTATGAACTAATTTTGAGATTGTTCTTCAAAATTTAAAAAATGTGTGTTTGAGAAAATTGTTTTTAAAGTTTTTAATTGAATTTTTTAAAAATTAAAAAATTAAACCCATTCTTTCTGTCCATTCTGCAGAAATCCAACACATGTCCAATCTTGACCAAGAGTTATGCCTGTTAGAATAATATGTGTATGCTTTCCTTTGTGAATATTGTAGTCTCCATACATCAATGAGTGACTTTCCTCAACCATTTCCAAAAATATTCTCGGTAGAGATTCTACCAAGTACTTTTGCAAATCATAATCCAATATTAGAGACAATAAATAAAATAAGAGCAGACTTAATGTGACTCATCTAAATGAAGAGTTTTTAAGCTTTGCAAAGAAAGAGAAATGGTTTTTCAAGATTAATTTACAACCAAAACATTAAGACACAAATAGTCTGGGATACACGCAAGGCCTTTTTCATTAAGAGAATCATTAAGAAACTAAAAAATAATGGAGAAGAAGTGACTTCGTTAGAGGGCATAAGAAATGCAGCAAAACAAAGAAGAATTCAACAAAAGAAAATAAAAGATATTAAACAAGACTTCAAAGAAGACTTCAAGAGACACCTACAAATCAAGGAATTTATCGAAGAATTAAAAGATTACAACATGAAATAAGGAAACTGCAGATGGAAGAGATGGGAAAAAAATTGAAGATGACAAAACAAAACTTCTTTGAGAATGCGAATAAAGTAGGAAGATGGTTAGTGTATAAACTGAAGACAAAGGAATCATTAAGAAACTAAAAAATAATGGAGAAGTGACTTCGTTAGAGGGAATGAAAGAGATAATTGGAAAATTTTATAAGAATTTATACAAGGAAAAAGGTTGATAAAGAAACAAATGGAATATTTAAAAGAACATAATAAATTAAGGTTATCAGAAGAACAGAATTTTTTTTATAGAAAAGCCTATAAGTGAATTGGTTGAAGCTAGAAGAAAACAGAAGGCTCAGAAAGCTCCAGGACTGGATTGGTTACCAGCAGAATATTATAAAAAATTGGAAGATGATTCCGTTCAAGACATTAATTGAAGAAATATGGGAAAGTGGAGAGATACCCAAAACATGGGAGGAAGCTACCATTACACTGATACAGAAACCAGATACCGATCAGACTGAAATCAAGAATTATAGACCAATATCATTATTGAATGTAGATTATAAAATATTTACATCAATACTGGCTTCGAGATTTAAAAAAATACTATACATCTGATTCATGAAGATCAAGCGGGATTTTTACCAAAAATACAGTTAAAGAATAATGTCAGGATGGTAATAGATGTTTTGGAATGTTATGAAACAAAAGAAAAATTAGCTCTGATATTTATAGACGCACAAAAGGCATTTGACAACGTTAACTGAAATTTTATGATAAAACAATTGGAAGAAATGCAGTTTGGTGAAAAGATAATTAAAGTGATGAAAGGAATGTACACAGAGCAGAAAGCAAAAATAAAAGTAAATGGAGAATACACCAAAGAAGTAAAAACAGAACAAGGATCAAAGCAATGCTGTCCATTGCCACTATTGTTTATCCTTTCATTGGAGATTCTAAATAATTTAATAAGAGATGACAGAAGGATAAAAGGATTAAGAAATCAAGAAGTAAAGAAATTACAAGCTTATGCAGACGACTTGGTTTTTATAAAACAAGATCCAACAACTTATCTCCAATATCTATTGGAAGATCTAGAAAACCTAGATCTAGAAAACCTGCGAAGTGGCAGGTTTAAAGATCAACTAACAAAGATATTAAAGAATCTAAAGGAAAAAGAAGTTGAAAGATTGAAGACTTTTGGTCTGCAAATTACAAATAAAGTAAAATACTTAGGAATTATAATTACAAAGACAAGTACATTAATGGTAGATAATTACTTGAAATTATTAAAAGAAATATCAGAAGACTTAGAGAACTGGAATAGATTACAATTACCCCTGATGGGAAGAATAGCTACAATCAAGATGAATACTTTACCAAAATTGCTATTCCTGTTTCAGACCAATCCTATAATACTTAAGAAGAATTTCTTTATGGAACTAAACAGAATGATGACTAGAGTCATATGGCAGGGGGGGGGGGGAAACCAAGAATTAAATTGAAATTATTACAAGAAGATAAGATAAGAGCGGGGTTTGGCCTGCCGGACTGGGAATTGTATTATCAAGCAGCAGCTTTGGACTGGATTAAAGATTGAGCAAAAGCACTCAAGTCAAGATTAATGAAGTTAGAATCACATGACTTACAAATTGGCTGGCATGCTTTCTTAACATATGACAGAGGGAAATATCATGGTCAATTTAAACAACATATTTTGAGAAGATCACTAATGCAAGTCTGGGAACAGATAAGATACATTTAAAGATACCAAAATGGGTTAAATCCCTGAAGTAATCAGTAAACCAGACCAAAATAAGACATATCAAGAATTACTGGACGAGAGAGGAAATCTTTTGAATAGACAAGAGCTGGAAAACGAAGGAATTTATTTAGATTGGTGGAAAGAAATACAACTCAAATCTATACTTACAGACAATAAAAAGACAGGAATATATGAAGATGAAGTAGACTTTGGTAAGATTTTTTTAATGGAGGAAGACGAATATATCAAGAAGATGTATGAATACCTATTAAGACTTAAAACAGAAGATGAAATAGAAGAGAATGATAAAATGTATGAAAAACTTTGGTTATGAAATAGATATAGAAGAATGGGAGCAGATTTGGACTATGAACATAAAATTCACCAAAGCAACATTCAAAGAAAACATTTACAAAATGTTTTATAGATTGCATCTGTCTCCGGAGATTATAGCTAAAATGTATAAAGGAACATCTAATAAATGCTGGAAGTGTAATGACATAACAGGCACATATATGTGGTGGACTTGTAAAAATAAAAAGCAAAAGAATTTTGGAGAAAATATATAACTGGACTCAACAAATATTGAAATCTGATATCCCATACAGACCGGAATTTTTTCTTCTCAATATAGTGTCGTCAATACAAGACAGACAAAGTAGATACTTAGCTGTACATATTATTACTGCGGCGAGATTAGTATATGCACAGAATTGGAAAAGTAATGAAATCCCAGAGTTAGAGAATTTGATAGATAAACTATATGATGTTGCTGAAATGGATATTTTGACGGAGAGACTAAAAGATGGAAATCTGAGCAGGCTAGAAAACTACTGGAAGCCTTTTTATGACTAGATAGATATACAATCTTTGATGTTTTTCAGTTGCTAAATTGTATCCGACTCTTCGTGACCCCATGGACCACAGCACACCAAGCCTCCCTGTCCTCCACTAGCTTCCGGAGTTTGCCCAATTTCATGTTCATTGCTTTGGTGACACTATCTAACCATCTCATCTTCTGCCGCCCCCTTCTCCCTTTTGCCTTCAATCTTTCCCAGCATGAGGGTCTTTTCTAAAGAATCCTCTCTTCTCAGGAGGGGGCCAAAGTATTTGAGCTTCAGCTTCAGGATTTGTCCTTCCAGGGAGCAATCAGGCTTGACTTCCTGTAGGATTGACCGATTGGATCTCCTTGCAGTCCAGGGGCCTCTCGGGAGTCTTCTCCAACACCATAATTCAAAAGCATCTATTCTTCAGTGCTCAGCCTTTCTTATGGTCCAGCTCTCACATCCATACATCGCTACTGGGAAAACCATAGCTTTGACTATGTGAACCTTTGTTGGCAGGGTGATGTCTTGGCTTTTTATTAAATTGTCATATACAATCTAGAATTTAATAAATGTGTTACGATGGAATGTGAAAGATTAAGATTACTTTAAGGTAAATTAGATTAGAAATACTGCTATCCCAAAACAGTAATCCTTTTGTGTTATCCTTAGTGTTCCCGTTTCCCTATGTTTAATACTATCCTATACTGTAGCTTTATTTTGAAATCAATAAAACAAAAAATAATAAATCCATTGTGTTGTATGAAAGCCCATGGAAAGAGCTTTAAAATGAGACCATGCCTACCTCTATCTCTCAACTGGTGTCCAAGGTACAACTAGTTTAAGGATCACTAGTGTGCCATATTTTGATAAAATTTTGAAAGTTAGCTACAAAATTTAACATGCTAAACATAGGCTGCTAAAAATTGGTATTTTTTGCATAAACCATAGAACAAGTACGCCAAATTTCATAAAAATCTAATATAAGGTCAGTCAGAAAGTTGTGATGATTTGACATGGAATGACCCGGGGGTGAGTAATTGTCCCTCTTCACCACAGCACAGTGTCTTTTCTAGTGGCTGTTGCTGGTGGTTCTTGCTTAGATTGTGAGCCCTTTGGGGACAGGGATCCATTTAACTTTATTTTTTCCTGTAAACCACTTTGTGAACTTTGTCTTGAAAAGCAGTATATAAATACTCTTTGACTGATTCACAGTGTAGCACTGAGCTCAATGGCAAACACTGACGAAGAGCCAAAACATGAGGGGAACAAGGAAGGTGAGCCACGAACAGGGGAGGTGGAAATGAAGGAATTGCAAGTCTGACGGGACAGCAACTTACAGTGTGCTTGCCGATCCCCTGCAAGAGAACCCCAGGGCTCCAAGGAGCAAACTGAGAAATGCTGCTCTAAACTAATTAGCAACCTTTTCAATTGACAGAACAATTTCTTCTGCAAAGTTACACATTGCGAATTCAGCACCACAAAGCACAGCCACTCGTTTATGACAAATGGAAGCAAGAGGAATTCATGGAGGATGTCTACTAATGCCTATTAACTATAATAACTAAATTAAATCTCCCCAATAGGTGGCACACTTTGTTATACCAGATGTTCATGAGAAAGAAGAACACCACCTTTATGCCCAAACATCAGTAATATACCCCAAACAAAGGTGAACTTCATCCACGTAAGTCATCAGTGCAAGTCAACTCAAGACACTTTCCTCCTTTCCATTACTCCAGAATAAGGTCTTCATTATCATAGCCTGCAGTTTCCCACATCAAGTACTCACAATTTACTTGAAAATAAAAATAAGCAGTCCGAGTGCAGCATTCACCGCAGAATACTTTCTAAACGAAACAAGACGCCGCCTCCCATTATCAGACTGAACAGGAATCATCCAGCTTGAACAGTAAACATCCATTGGCTTTTTCTTGATAGATGTCTAGGATGTAGTTGGTACTAAGCTTGTTTTACTACCACTGCCTCAGATTATTTCACGGTCTTATGATTTAATGTAACGACAATGACAGAAAGAAATCCAAAGGTCCTTTAAACTGAGGTATTGCCCAATGAATAACTAAGTAAAGTTCTTAAGATTTTATTCTTCCCTTGGAGAGCGAATTACAAATCACAAAGATACAATAGATTCCTGCTCCATGGCTATCTAAAGAAAAATCTTCCTTAATCGTATTTGTACAGAGGAGTAAACAAGTTAAGTGACATCATTTCCATCTTCCTAATATGGTTTTTTTTTTTTTCCACCCAGACCCTTTCTTATGAAATCTTTTTGGCTTGTACTATAAGCATGGCCTAGCTTCTTGTGATATTCTTCTCTCCCTAGGTCATTCTGACCCAATAAACAATTAAAACTTCTGACATGTAATGACACTTTGGAATATCCTTGGGGTTTGGGGTTACAGCTCCATTTCCCAAAAGGGGCCCTCTTTCCTGGATGCATTACAATGGAATGCTCCTGGATTCTTGCCTCTTGGCCTTCATTTCTCTTATTTTTCTCATATTTAACAACTGGATATTAACCTATTCAGAACCTTCTCCCAGGGCTGGTTTATGTATTACTACCTGGAAAGGCAAATAAATTTATTCCCATCAACAACCTATAAGAATGTTATACAGGAGTGCCTTGGTATCCACTGATTTGGTATTCACTGTTTCAGTTATTCACAGATACCATGGATACTAGGTTGCTGATTAAAAGATAGGAGAACATTAAACAATTTTTTTTTATCTTGTTGCAGTAAAACCAGTGATGTTTCCCTATCTTTAAAAAGGTGTCCCCAGTATCCACAGTTTCAGGTATTCAAGAGGGGATCAGGAACAGAACCCCAGCAGATACTGGGGCATGCCTGGTTATCTGCTGATAATTTAGGACTATTTCCCTTAAAAACACCACCACAATGAGACTAATTCCTCAGACTAAATCCTAAAATTTGTGTTCTATAAAGATGCACAAGTAGTCTTCTCAACTTGCAACTCCAACATTTACAACTACAATACAAATTTAAAGGCACTTATACTTCTAATTAAATTAGAACTTTTTTCCAATTTTAAAAAAACAACCCCATTTACACTTTCCATCCACAAAGAAACCATCAAGGCTGCTTACCACAACATTAAGAACAGCACTACCAAAACCAAACAAAGTCAAGCAGCACAGATAGACCAAACAGAAGAAATGGGCAAAATGCCAATTGAAAGACTTGAAATGGTTCACAGTGCTTGGGTTGACTGGAAATGACTGGGCCACCGTATCTCTGGGAGTGGAGTTCTGTTAGAAGAGCAAAGTAATTGTGACCCAATTTGGTCACTTTCCCCTAATCTACTCTCAAAGGGTTGTGCAGACCCCAGGGAGTCCCAATTTCTCAACCAAGTAGGTCCTTTTGATCGTGGACAAGAATCAGACTGAGGCAATGTTTACCAATGACAAGCAAGGGTTACTAAATCCAAGCAAAAGAGGTTTATTATAAATCAAAACCATGAAAGGAACAAACTAAGATTTTTATTAAGCCAAACTGCTCACTCATCTACTCTCATTTGCATACTTACGCCCAACCATTGTTTGCTGGTGCACAGTTGTACAAGTCACATCAAGGGACAAAAAAATGTATGGTTTATCGTCCTAATGAGCAGAGCCTGCCTGGTAGGTCTGTCTCTTCTGGATTTGCATCATAAAGCATTTTCCTTACTCAAGTGTTTTCTCAGTGTGTCCAGGGTGATTTGATCATCCTCTGGTCTGTGCCTCTGACCTTCTCACACTGGTCCTCTGAGGAGGGGGTCTTCTGGACTGGCCCAAACTGGATCTCTTTCACATTATCACAAAGAACCACTATTTCCTGACCTTGTATAAGAATAATTGCAGTTGGACTTGCAAGGAGTTTGAGAGTTCGCAATACAATAACTCAAGACCTGCCAGTTCCTTCTTATCACTTCTTCAGCTCCTGAAGGACAGTGTCTGGGCTGAAAGTATCAAAACATGCACCCCACAGCTGAAAGTATCAAAACATACACACACTCTCATAGACAGGGATTTCTATACTTCTTAAAGTCAAGGTTAACAGAACTGCAACATGTTTTAAAATCAGGCGAAGATGTTTGCAAAGCCATCTTTTGGCTGATTCCATCCCAGTCTAGCAAAGGAGAAGATTGTGACAGTCCGTTCTCATTCAAATCCTTCATATCATCAGTGTTTGATACTTTATCTGGTTGGACAGAATGGCCACACAGACAGCTATATTCTGAAGGACAAGTGGGGAGGGGGAGAAGACTAAAAAGAGGATGCTTGACACTTTAAGTCTATATGTATTGATTTATAAAAAATATATGCATCATATCAGAACACAAGAAGTCAAGCATGGGAAAGCAGCTCGGATTCTAGGGATTGCCCTTCAAAATCATGGTGATCGAACGCGCAGTTCCACAACCTAGGCACTGCTATTAAGGTGGCTCTGTTTGAATTCGTTCACTACATTTACACAGGCAACAGGAAAATAATGCTGAAGGCCCCTTCGTGTTGTGTGAACTAGTCACACTTGTTTTATATTATGCATTTCCACTCCAAATCTCTCTCAGACACAGCAGACATTGACTAAAATAAACGGTAAATGAATCCAAAGCATGGAGAACATTTTGAGACAAAAGGCCCACTACTAAGATTTCTGGAACCAAGAGTGGTCCCAAAGTGCTCCGACCCTATAAAATGCACAGCTCTCAGACTCATTCTCTGGACAAACCTAAGCTTGCCACTTAAGTGTACTGGACTAATGGAGACAACAGATTGATAATGGAACAGAATCAAGTGTGTTTTGCGCAGTATTTGAAAAAGGAAAGGAGAATATTTAGGTAATTCCTCTCTTCTGCCCATATCTAACTTTGTTCTTCCCCTTATAACATCTAAACTAGGATTATCACTGAAAATGCAGTAGTTTTCTACATGCATCGGTACAAACTATTCATCTCAAGTCCTTTTTCCTTGTTTTGTATGAAGGATAACACGACAGAATTTGCAGATGGCAGAAGACTCAATCTTTTATTATATTTGGTTAATTTCATCTGCTTTGGACACTTCTGCATTCAGATGTAGCACACAAATACAGTAACCAGCTTTCACATCTCACTTGGTGGCAACTTGCCACTTTAGCTCATATATCTAGGTAAGTAAAAATAACGGTTAATAGAACAGAAGCCAAATTGATGTGCAACCCTTTTTTTTTAATCTAAGGGGCTTTTCATTATGTCCAAGCTAAGATAGGTGACCAGATAGAAGACTTTTATGAAGTAATCAGTTTTTAAGCACAGATTAATTTTTAAGACTACATAAAGTAGCTACTCTATGCCGTAATCATGCCAATTTAATACACCTAAACTGCTACACAAGATGTGCAACACTGAAATCCTCCTTCATAGATGAAAATCCTCTCATTTTAGAATGAGCTCATGATAGGGCATTGGGTGGTTACAGCATATGAATTATATTTCCAACATGCAATGGCTTAACCTACAGTGGACTATCCCATAGGGTGTGAAACAGACTGGTGACATCTGGATTCACACACCCACTCAAGACCAAGCTACAAATCTTCAGGGCACATTCAACCTAACAGTAAGCTTGTATGACATGGAATCTGTGCAAGAGGTTAAGTCCCCAGATATGACACTGGTACTTTCTAAGTAAATATCGCTTGGTGCATGCACAAAATAGATGCACTATTGTCAAGTGAAATATCTATATGAATAATCAGAATGTATTTTTCCATGTCTTGTTAGAAGAGAAATTCAAGTCAATTCTGTGCTTTTTCTACAACTTTTGTTCTGGATTTTATTTCCTGATCGAGTTTCATTATTTGGCAATGTGTGTTCCATTCTGGCACAAGACCTCCATAGGCGCCCTTAAACGTTTTCAAAAAATCTTTTTTTACACATAACCGTTTAAACAGTCCTACATAATTCCTTCTTGAATACAGTAGATTTCAACCTTGCGCCCTGTGATGTTAAGACATCTGAAGTTCACAGGACAGACTGAAAGCTTAGTAAGAAGTAGAGATGTGAAGGCCCGGGAAAAAACCAGAAAAATTCAGAGAAAAACTAGTTTTTTTCCGTTTTTCCCCTGAAGCCTTTGATTCTGATTAAATTTCATGCCCATTCATTGAAACTTAGTCCCACACCCTTCTATACACTTCCCCCTCTTCAATTCTTTATGAGAATGGTTTAACATTTTTTATTTAATACTGTGGAGAGGAAATATGAATAACTGTTGCTTCTGGATTTTTAAAAATTGTTTTGTGGAGGTTTTTTGTCTGTTCCACATAAACTAGTAAACAGTTCAAGAGATTGTTGCTCCATTTGTTACAATTACAAATAAATATAAAAAAAGTAAATTCTGTTTGTAATAATCGTTTGGATACATTATATTTTTAATATGCTAGTTGTGATAATTTTATGCCAAGTCAAATTGTCCATAGTCATATTTTATTTTCCTAAAGTAACAGAACGACTTTCAATCTGGAAAAGAAAAAAGTGCTAATGTAGCATTTTTTTTAACTCTTCCAGAAATTTGTTTTTCTGAAAAAAAATTTTCCAGAAATTTTACATCTCTAGTAAGAAGCCCCCAGCATCTTCTCCTTGCCCTCCCCAGCATTCCCTTTGCAGTGCCATGGCATCACAACTAATCGTGACACCACTTCTGGACATTCAGCAATTACATCATCATGTCATCACAGGCTTCTGGCATGGAATAATGAACAAAAGAGTGGGAACAGCTGTATTGATTGGGGTATAACCTCAAAAATAATAGAACGATTTCAATTCGGATCCAAAGCAAACCTTTCAACAGAACAGTAGTCCAGGTCTATGCCCCAACCACTGGTGCTGAAGAGGAAGAAGTTGATTGTTTCCATGAAGACCTAGAACACCTTCTAGAATTAACACCAAAAAAGGATGTCATCATAGGGGATTGGAATGCTAAAGGAGGAAGTCAAGAGGAAATAGGAGTAACAGGAAAGTTCGGTCTTGGAGTACAAAATGAAGCAGGGCAAAGACTGACAGAGTTTTGTCAGGAGAACACAGTCATAGCAAATACCCTCTTCCAGCAACACAAGCAGCAACTCTACACATGGACTTCACCAGATGGTCTACACTAAAATCAGATTGATTACATTCTTTGTAGCCAAAGGTGGAAAAGTTCTATACAGGCAGTAAAAACAAGATCTGGAGCTGACTATGGCTCTGATCATGAGCTTCTTACTGCAAAATTCAGGCTTAAACTGAAAAAAAAATAGGGAAAACCACTAGGCTCTTCACATATGACCTAAATCATATCCCATACAAATATACAGTGGAGGTGACAAATAGATTTAAGGGCTTAGATTTGGTAGATAGAGTGCCTGAAGAACTTCTAGAGAGCCCCTGTACAGACGGAGGTCTGTAACATTGTACAGAAGGCAGCAACTAGAACCATTTCAAAGAGAAAAATGAAAGAAGGCAAGTGGCTGTCTGACAAGGCTTTACAAATAGCTGAGGAAAGAAGGGAAGCAAAAAGCTAGGGAGAAAGGGAAAGATATACCCAACTGAATGAAGATTTCCAGAAAACAGCAAGGAGAGATAGGAAGGCCTTCCTAAATGAGCAATGCCAAGAAATAGAGGAAAACAACAGAATGGACTAGAGATCTTTTCAAGAAAATTAGAGATATCAAAGGACAATTTTGTGCTAAGGTAGGCATGATAAAGGACAAGAACGGCAAGGACCTAACAGAAGCAGATGAGATTAAGAAGAGGTGGCAAGAATACACAGAGGAACTATATAAGGCCGATCTAAATGTTCCTGATAACCACAATGGTGCAGCAACTGAGCTCGAACCTGACATCCTGGAGCGTGAAGTTAAGTGGGTTTCAGAAAGTATCACTAACAACAAAGCTAGTGGAGGTGACAGCATTCCAGCTGAATTACTCAAAATCTTAAAAGATCATGCTGTCAAAGTGATGCACTCCATATGCCAGCAAATTTGGAAAACCCAGCAGTGGCCACAAGACTGGAAAAGATCCGTTTACATTCCAATCCCAAAGAAGGGCAATGCTAAAGATTGTTTGAACTACTGCACCATTGCACTCATTTCACATGCTAGCAAGGTCATGCTCAAAATCCTACAAGCTAGGCTTCAGCAGTATGGATCTGGATCATGAAGAAAGCAAGAGAATTCCAGAAAAACATCTACTTCTGCTTCATTGACTACACTAAAGCCTTTGATTGTGTGATCACGACAAATTTTGGCAAGTTCTTGAAGAGATGGGAGTACCAGACCACCTTATCTGTCTTCTGAGAAACCCATATGCAGGTCAGGAAGCAACAGTTAGAACTGGACATGGAACAACCGATTGGTTTAAAATTGGGAAAGGAGTACGACAAGGCTGTATACTGTTACCCTGCTTATTTAACTTCTATGCAGAGTACATCATGAGAAGGCAGGGCTGGATGACTCACAAGCTGGAATCAAGGTTGCTGGGAGAAATACCAACAACCTCAGATATGCAGACGATACCATTCTAATAGCAGAAAGTGAGGAAGACCTAAAGAACCTTCTGATGAGGGTGAAAGAGGAAAGTGCAAAAATTGGCTTGAAGCTCAACATTAAAAAAACTAAGATCATGGCAACCACTCCCATCACTTCCTGGCAAATAGAAGGGGAAGAAATGGAAGCAGTGACAGACTTTATTTTCCTGGGCTCCACAATCACCACAGATGGTGATTGCAGCCATGAAATTAAAATGTTTACTTCTTGGGAGGAAAGCTATGTTGAACCTAGACAACTTCATAAAAAGCCGACATCACCCTGCCGACAGAGGTTCACATAGTCAAAGCTATGGTTTTCCCAGTAGTAAGGTATGGCTGTGAGAGCTGGACCATAAGGAAGGCGGATTGTCAGAGAACAGATGCTTTTGAATTATGGTGTTGAAGAAGACTCCCGAGAGGCCCCTGGACTGCAAGGAAATCAATCCTACCGGAAGTCAAGCCTGACTGCTCCTTGGAAGGTCAAATACTGAAGTTGAAGCTCAAATACTTTGGCCACCTCATGAGAAGAGAGGACTCTTTAGAAGAGACCCTTATGCTGGGAAAGACTGAAGACAAAAGGAGAACGGGGCAGCAGAGGATGAGATGGTTAGATAGTGTCACCAATGAACACAAATTTGGGTGAAGTCTGGAAACTAGTGGAAGACAGAGAGACCTGGTGCGCTGTGGTCCATGCAGTCACAAAGAATCAGACACAACTTAGTGACTGAACAACAACAATTCTTAGGTAACAAATACTAGTAAGTCATTTGTCAGGATCAGGAGTTGGGTAAAATCAGACAAAATTATCCAAAAAAATTGCACATATAATTGCAAAGAATTGTATAAATTTTACCCTCAACTTATTCATGGGTCATAGCAAATTCCATGATTTCTGGCTTAGAACTTGCCATTGACTTATCCATGACTTATACACAAGTATATGCAGTAGTTCTAAACACAGATCTATTTCTTTCACATGCTGCAGAACATGGAGGAATCCAAAATATGTGAAAGGGTTATACTTCTATATACCTACAACAAAGCAATTGCACTATATTTTAGATCTTACATTGTTATTTGAAAGCACCTTGAAGGAGTATAGAGCCACTAATATAATTTTAACACCAAGACATTTCACTCATTCTGAAAGGAAAATATGTTCTTTTATCCTTCCTGCCCCCTCCCCTACCTTATCTTCTCAAACCCTTTCCACACTGGAAAGCTTGAGAAAAATGCCTCAAAAATATCCCATTTCTCATTTCTGCACCTTCAGATCACTACCAAGACTACACTCTGATTCTCTTCCAGAAGTTTGTGTTAGGGTAGCTTTTATTGACCAGTGTTGGTGAAGTCATTTGCTGAATTTTAATCTTGGTAGAATTTCAGTTTAGTGCTTTTTATGCTAAAGCTTGCTTTTATCGCTACCATACTTCACACTGTCACTTTGCCCAGTTTTAAACAATGGAGCAATTCTAGCATCCATTATGTTACCAACCTCCATTCCTTTTACAGGATAAATAGTTGCATCTACAAGTTATCAAATTTAGTTTTGATTATTTCTTTTTGACAAAGGCCTGTCAAAAGGCACAGGCACCCCTACAAGAAAGCCCAGCTGGCCATGACGCTGTATCTATTTAAGCAGGCCGTACAACCTCTACCATGTTTTGTTGTACTACTCCATTAGCTCACTGTTCACTAACTGTGATTGGTTTTGATTGCCAGTTGATTTTTGAGTTGCCTTGCTGTTCCTTCAGTGGGACCGAAAGATGAGGTTTTATTTAAATAAGGAATAAATTATAGGACAAATTGGTTGCATGTACCATATAACTGAAGCGAAGGGATTTGTGTATGTCTGCTTAACTGGGCAAAGTGCACCTTTCAATATGCTCAAATATATGAAAGCTTAATATGTAGCAAGGAGAGCAAATATCCCTATTTATCCCAGCATAGTATCTTTTACCCGTGACTGTTTTCTGGAGTCTCGCTTGCATCTTTGAATGGCAAGGTTTTGTTTTGTTTTTTACCCTTTAAGACAGAAAGCCATCCTCTTATTCTGCTATGTTAAACTTCTCTATTCTGAATTGGAGCTATGCTATAATTACTGATCTAAAGGTAAACTACCAAAGTTTCAAATGCTAAAACTAGAGATGTGAAGGCCCGGAAAAAAACTGGAAAAATTTAGAAAAACAACGGGTTTTTTTCATTGTTTTTCTGAAGCCTTTTTGTTTTCTAAAAAATTGAAAAAAAATTGATTATGGAATGTATTATTTTAACATTATGAATAAAATATTTTAACACAAGGTTTTCAAATACTTTCCAAATGATTTCTAAAAAATATATATGGTATCAGATTATTCTAATTTCTGTGCGCTGAGGACAAGCAAGTCCTAGGTTACAAACTGAACTCTCCAATGCAAGAACAAGATGCATTTCCTTCTTTAGGAGGTGCCGCTACTGTCACAAGAAAATAAAAAGGTTTCAGTTTTATTTTGCATGTGGGTGGGTACCTTTGGATCTGTTCTGTCCTCTTCACTAGGCCTCAAAGCATTGGAAGAAAATACAGAGCAACAAAAAGGACCTGAAAGTATATACTTAATTTTAAAAGGTAAGAGTTTACATTTATCTGATTCCAGAAAACTGAATCATTTAGCTACATTAATTTATCTTTATAATCTTTGTGTGAATAATAATTTAATTACTACTAATCTGGTTCTTTACTTCCCCTACCCACAAGAGTAGTGTCTTCTTGCAAACTAGTCATTAAATTATTTTTCTTTCCTACTCCCCTCACGAAAATGGTGAGACCAACATCTAGCATATGGAGGCATTTTCACATTACAAGTTCTTCTGAGAGGAAAAATGTGATTTGCAAATATTGTCAGATGAAATATGCATTCCCAAATGCTACCAGGATGACAGAACACATTGTAACAAGTATCCTGTAGATCAGTGGTCTTCAAACTTTTTACACTGGGACGCACTTTTGAAAGTACCAATCTGTCCGGGACCCGGCAGAAGTGATGTCATCAACCTGGAAGTGATGTTATGAGCGGAAGTGACATCAAGCAAGAAGTGAGATCATCAAGCAAGAAGTGACAATTGTTTTGCTCATCTAGGGCCTCAAACTGTCAGTGATATTAATAGTTGAATGAGATTTACAGCGCCGGGGAGGGGGGCGACTTTGCTTTCAAGGAGCTGCGAGTTCCAGAGCACTCCTTCATTGCTGGGGGATCGGGGAGGCTTTGATGACCTGCTGGTCATCAGTGCCTCACCAATCCCCCAGCAATGAAGGAGCACACTGGAACACACGGCTCCTCGCATGTAAGGTCGCCCTCCGCTTTCCCTCCCAGGTACGAAGAGGGTTTGAAGAGCCTTTTTCGCTCCTGGGAGGGGAGGTGGGGGGCACCTTGCTTTCAAGGAGTCGCGCGTTCCAGCACGCTCCTTCATTGCTGGGGGATCAGGGAGGGCCTGATGACCAGCAGGTCATCAAAGCCTCCCCAATCCCCCAGCAATGACCAGCAGGTCATCAATGCATCACTGATCCCCCAGCAATGAAGAAGGAGCATGTGGCTCCTTGCAAGTAAGGTCGCCTGCTGCCTTCCTTCCCAGGCACGAATAGGGTTTGAAGAGCCTTCTTCCTGCCTGAGAGGGGTGTGGGGGGGGCGACCTTCCTGGGAGGGGTGTAGGGGCAAGCCATGTGTTCCTTCCTTGTCATCGGGGTGGCTCTGATGAGCTGCTGGTCATCAGGGTTTACCCTCTGTGCGTGCCCCCAGGAGTGCAATTGAACACATGGTTCCTCAAGCCCACCAGTGATAATGGGAGGCTCCCCTCTCACAACAACTCTCCCTGTCATGGATTGAGCCTCAAATCCTGCCCAACCATCCTGAATTATGAAGTGGGAGGGAGTAGCCTGCAGAAAGGAAAGGGGCCTCTTCTACGACCTACACATTTGAAGGGGAGCACGCGTAGCTCACCCTAATTTCCTGAAGCACACACCCTCAGTTGTGGACTGCAGCAGCATGCTCCTAGGCACCAAGCATGCTCCTAGGGACTCCTCTGTGCATGTGCGTGCCACTCTTTTGGTAATTGGGAAGAACTGCAGCAGAACAAGCAAGGAAAAGGCAGTTCCAGCTTCCAAGATGGTGCTGTCCAAACATTTTGCCAGGATCCAGTATGGCACCTCAGAACTTCTCACGACCCACCTGACATCACATCGTGAAGCAGGTCGCGACCCACAGTTTGAATACCAGTGCTGTAGATATTTAAAAACCCTTCATGGATCTAAGTGAAAAGGACCACAATGATGAAAATGCACATTACATAGTTTTTCTCAATGTTCTTGTTCAAGAAGACCTCTTTCTACTCCATCTGTAACATCAGGAGCAACAAAAAGTGTCATCAGCAGCATCTTCAAGTAAACAGATACTGCAAATAGCTGTATACAAAAATTATTCAATAACTTCATTTGTAGACAAGATGACACCTAAAGATCAGGAAAAAATTGATCAAGCTCTTGCAAGAGCAATATATTCTTCTGGGACACCATTTTCAACAACTGAAAATACATACTGGCAGGAAGCTTTGGAATTACTAAGACCATCATACTATTTGTCCAGCAGACATTCTTTGAGCAATCCTCTTTTGGAGTCAGAATATGAACGTGTAATGGAATATGTGCAAGGAAAAATTAATGAAGCACTGTGTCTTGCACTACTTACAGATGGATGGACAAATGGGAGAGTAGAAGGAGTTATAAATTTTGTTATAACACCTCAACTAGTTTTTTACAGAAGCATTGAAACAGGAGAGAACAGACATGCTGCAGCGTATATCAGCTGTAAAATATGTGAATACAGAAAATTGTGAGCAGTAAAGTATTTGCTTTGCTGACTGACAATGCCAGCAATATGAAAGCAGCATGGGAGATCATAAAATCCACATATTATTGCAATAAGATGTACATCTCATGGGCTAAACTTGCTTCTTAATGATTTTAAGAAACTGGACACCTTTCAAATGATCTATAGATAAGCAAAAGAAGTTATAAAACATGTAAAAGGTACTCCTATTGTAGCTGCAGTTTTCAAGAAGCAGCAAGAAGAAAAAATGCAAAGAATAAAATAGTGACATTTAAGCTCTGTAGTAAAACTCAGTGGGCTGGAGTGGTGATCTCCTTTGAAAGTCTACTAAAAAACAAAGCAGCTCTTCAAGAAACACTAATTGTTGGAGATCTTAAAATACCCAGGAGTGTAAGAAACACTATTCTTGATCAGGATGTCTTCTGGGTTCAGAAGATTCTAAAGCCAATTGCTGCAGAAATCACTGCATCTGAATCAGATAGTGCACTTTTGTCAGAAATTCCTTATCTAATCTCAGTATATCTCAAATTTACAACTATAGAAGAAAGTGAAAGATTTTATTTAAAAAAGGGAAGAATTTTGTTGGCATCCAATTCATGCTGCTGCAAATCTGCTGGATCAAAGATTCAAAGGTGGAAATATAAGTGATGATAACACTGTTACAGCACTTGACTGGATTACAAAACATGCATCACATTTAGGACTTGATGCTGGGAAGGTACTTTCAAACACTGCAGAATACAGAACATCTTCAGGGATTTGGTGCAGGGATGCAATCCAGGAATGCAATCTGGGATTCTGCCAAACATGTTCCTCTTGCAACATGGTGGCAAGGACTTTGCACAACACAGCCTGACTCCTCTTGCTTCTCGCCTTCTTCAGATTCCTCCATCTTCTGCAGCATGTGAAAGAATCTGGCCTATGTTTGAAAACAATCATACTACATCAGGAAATAAACTGACATGTGAAAGGGTAGAGAAGCTTGTTTCAATCCAGATAAACCTTCCAGATAAATCCAGTTTTTAGAAGTACATAACTGTGATAATGACAGACACAGAGTAGCTGCAGAAGCAGAGACTGAAACTGTTACTGATAATTGTATTGTTTTGTTTTAATTTTGTTTTATTGTATTGTTTTAATATTGTTTTTAAATTGCTTTTTAATGTTAACTTTTATATTGTATTTTTATATTGTAATATAATGCTGCCTGGGCAAAAAGGCAGGATAGAAATCTAATAAATAACAACAACAACAACAACAACAACAACAGCAGCTCAGAAAATTATTCTGATTAAATTTCATGCCCATTGAAACTTAGTCCCACTCCCTTCTATGCACTTATCCCCTCTTCAATTCTTTATGAGAATGGGATTTTTTAAATTTAATACTGTGGAGATGAAATACGAATAATTGTTGCTTCTGGATTTTTAAGAATTGTTTTGACATGGGACAAGTCAAGTGTCTATTTTTGGAATCTGTCTTATTTAATGGACTGTATGAGCTCCTGAAGCTGAAAGCTTTAAGCAGGAACACCACCTTTGTAGTGTAGCACAGTAACCAACAAACAGTAAAGGTTCTGGCAACAGTAAAAGCAGCCAGCAACTCTTGGTGGGAAAACACTTCTTGGCTAAAGTCCAACTGTTGAGAGCCTCCTTAACGTGGCTCTGTACCCCACTGTGGTTATTTTGGCCCTATAGGTAATACTTGTGATCGCTATGCTCATGATGGTCAGATGGAAGTGTAACCAAATACACCTAATGCAGGACTTGTGAAGGGGTAAGACCAGGATGTGATGGGAACAGGTATGGACCCCATCAAGGGGGTGCAGTGTTGAGAACACCCTCTCTTTCCCTTACACGTGTACAGGCCTAACTCCATTTTGGATTTCATCCAGGGAGTTATGAGCTGCTATCCTGCAAAGAGGTCACACAGATGATCCTCGGGAGATAGCACAAGACAATGCTGACTATATATAAATATAGCCATTTAGAATTGGTGCCAGGGACATCCCAACGTCTTCCTTCCCTCAGGGTTTCTTGTGATGCAAATCTGAGTATGTGCAAGGGCAAGTCCTACCAGAATCTCTCAATTTAGATTCTAATCTGCCCAGGAACTAAACTCACCTGGAAAGTCTTTTTGGGCTAAGCCAAAAGGTCTCCCCACCAAAGTTTAAAGCAGCAACAGAAAAGGGCTGGAGCATTAGAGTGATTTTGTAAAAGAAACAAAGTGTTGTGTTTAGGAAAGGCATGGAGCAGTTTTAAAGGAACAAGGTTTTGTCTGGATAGATGTCTATTAAGGAAATCGTGCTTTCTCAGCAGAAGGAGAAAAGGGGGGAAGTGCTGAAATGTTGCAGAGAAGGTTTAAAGACTATAGCTGTCTTTGTCTTCTGTATCTATTGTCAGTCATCACCACTACTGTAATCCAGGATTTGGTAAGGGCTATTCAAATGCAGACTCCCTTCCTGCCACCCTAGAATGGCCTTCATCAAGATGATTGGGGGAGGAAGGTGGGGATGGGAAGTTTCGAACTCTTAAGGTTTGCATCTTCCTGTGTAAGTACAGTGATAACTGACTGTTTGCCACCCGGTCAAATGTATCAAGCAATCTAATGCGTCAAGCACTCATGGCTAAATTTGTAAGTAGTATTCTGGTTTAAATGTCTCCTTTCTGCTTTGTGTAAATACCCCCTTCCTGCTTAAATGTCCCAACCCTATTGTAATCTTGTCTTAATATTGGTGCCATTGTTACTGCTAAATGTACCCATGTTTGCATTTGACAACCCTTTGTAATCACTCCTCCTTCCCTTCCCTGACCCTTGGTTGGGGTCACCCTGGAAGCGGAGCAGCAGCAAAGAAGGACCACTAATCAGGTGTCCCACATCACCAAAATTGCCAATAGCAGGTTGCCAATGTTTTTATTTGTTGTTGCCATTTCCACATTTGCATGTTCAAATGTATAACTGATCAAGCCCAAATGTACAAATTACGCAAGTTCTGTGGTCTCCATGGAAGCGTATTGCACTTGTGTCCATTTTATTAATGCCCTACACATTAGTAAAATGTATTTCTTTCTGCAACATCAAAGTCCAGCTGGCATTCTTTTACCTTGACTTTTTTTTTTTGTTAAGCTACAGCTGGAGGTCCCTAGAGCGGTAGGGACCAGGTGGGCTAAAAAGGTTTTGCTTACTTTGACAGGAATGGAGAACGCATGCTGGGGAAACGAAACCTCAATTAGGCATGTTTTCTGTCTCTTTGCTTAAAGAGACAGGGACACTAGGAAATCTTTCTCTCTTTGTAGGGTGATTTCCACACAACAGTTTTGTGGAGGTTTTTTGTCCGTTCCACATAAACTAGTAAACAGTTCAGGAGATTGTTGCTCCATTTGTTACAATTGCAAATAAAAATAACAAAAGTAAATTTTGTTTGGAATAATTGTTTGGATACACTGTAATTTTTAATATGCAAGTTTTGATATTTTATGCCAAGTCAAATTGTCCATAGTCATATTTTATGTACTTAAAGTAACAGAATGACTTTCAATCTGGAAAAAAGTGCTAATGTAGCATTTTTTTTAATTTTTTCAAAAATTTCTGGTTTTTTCCAAAAAACTGAAAAATACTGGATTTCTTTCCGAGCTTGAAAATTTCTGGAAATTTTACATCTCTAATCTCATGGCTAGCTTTATATTCACACCCAGGAGCATAGAAATGCATTTCCTGTAGTACAATCCCTTGTGACTGAGGAGTATAGGTGGAACCTACTACAGGGGTGTTTTCCAATAAATTCCCCACTACAATTGATATGAGCCTAAGGGGGGCTCTGGCTGATAGGATAGTTCATGAAGATCGATGAAGCCCCATTGTTCTGGGGTCCCCAACAGCGTAGGGTCCTAGAAGAGCAAAGAAGTTATTGAAAAAGCAAAGCTTCTCTCTCTGCCAAAGCTTCTCTCTCTGCTACGTCAGCCATAATGATCTCTTCTGATACTGCTAAATAATTGCTTAGACTGCAAGAAATGCCAGGACAAGGTTAGAGGTATGAAAGACTGACAGTCAAGAGATATACTTAGGAAGGGATTATATTATGGATAATAAAAGCCAGTGGCCTTTCTAAACTCAAGTATCAAGGCACAGAATATCTTTAAGGCCACAGATTGCTATTAAGAGGGGCTTCTGGATGCCTCCTTATTCTGAAGTCTTGTAAATTTGAGTTCTCCATCTTTATAGATCCTTGCCAAAGTCCAACTGCATTTGAAATTGTTTCAGTTGTTCAAGACCCAGGCCACGACAATCTTTTCAAATTCCTATGCCAAGAAGCCTCTCCCATCAACTGCCTGAACCTGCAGAAGCACTCACCCAAGCCATAACTTTTGTCCCCCAGGAACTTCTTCAATTGGGAGTAATTAAGCTTGTGTGTGCTCCTAGAAGGACAGATGCTTCAAAAGCTCAAAACCCCTTTGCCCACCCAGAAATGCTTTGTTTCCTTTGTGCAATGTCCTATAACTATTCCTGCTTTGGAAGCAGAATCTTGTCACTCTGAACCCAGAGACTTTCAGAGTGTCCATGCTGCGCTTTGAAGTTTTTTCTCCCCCTACAGATGCCTCCTCCATTTTGGGTCCCTTCTCCATTCCTTGGAGATGTGACAAAAAAACGCTCAGTGTGGACTTTCCCATCCCTTGGAAAGAGCCCGTGCTGCCATGGGTTTTTTCCCATCTTGCAATTTGCCAAGGGCACCTTTTTGCTCTATGTTACTCGCCTAAAATCCTGCCTTTGCTACTTAGACAGGACTCAAAACCCTGCCCAGCAGAATTGGAGTGATAAGCTCTACTTGTTTTTTTATCCCCTCCTCCTAAAAGCCTGCATTCTTGGGTAACTATTTCAGAGCTTCCTACTAAATCACTTTCTTCTGCTGGCTGACTGGGGAGGAAACCCAGATTAGCAGAGTGTCATTCAGTCACCTTCTCCAATTAATGCCTCCTTGTCCAAACCCAGATATTTCTTTCACTTCAAAGTTACTGGAAGTAAACCTGACTTATTATCTATTATTTCTTTAATACACTATCTTCTTTTGAAAAGCTCAGCCTCGTGGTTTCTGATAGCCTAATTTTGAGGTATTTTGAAGTTGTTTTGCATCACTCACCCACATCAGTGATCCTAAACAGTCAAGACACTGCTGAATTTGACTTCTCCAATTGCTAATTTCCCTAATTTAGTTACTTTGTATGTGTATACGAAAATAGTAGGAACACATGTGTACATATGAATGAGCAGTCCCTTGTTAAGTATCTTAGACAATTTTAAACACTTTTTCTATGTACCTACTGTTTACAGGTGGTTACATTTAATTATATTTATAATTTAATTTACTATGGAAAAAGGCATACCAAAAATAAGTTGTCAAACTATACTGTGCCTCCTATCTCCAAGTATCCAGTCTTGAAATGGTGCCTAGAACTTTCACAAATATGGTAACTGGCAAAAGAGGCATTATCGTGTTAATTAGTGCCCATTAATTGGTTCCAAAAGCTTAGTAAGTATGAACTCAGCAATTTTACTTAAGTATGCAATCACAATAGGTTTACTTGAATAGGTAAGAACAAGGAAGAACTTGTGCAGGCCATCTTTCCTCCTTGAAATACAAAAGGTATTTGCGTGATATTTCCCCTACACAATGGGATTTGTTAAAGTGTTTAGCATCAGGGTATTGTAGTTTCTATATTTGATCAAACAGTAATGGTACAGCTGACCAAGAATTATGGCTGTTATACAGATACAAGCTAACAATCAAGCAACAGGAATGAAACACTACAAAAATATGCTGGGCATTCTTTCCCATCAACACTGATGCGCATAGCTCAGTGATAAGGGCATTCAATTGCCCAAGAAACTGGGAAAACCAGCACCTCCCATTTCTGGATAAGACAAGCATTCTTTGTTTCTTCTCCTTGCCTCTTGCTGATCCATCATTATTTTATTTATTTATTTATTATTAGATTTTTACCCCGCCTTATTGTGCCCGAAGGCACCCAAGGCGGCATTACAATATATATATAAAAACAATATAACAATTCACAATTAAAAACAATTAAAACAGAATTAAACAATACAATCAAAAATTAAGAACACAATTAAAAACAAATTTAAAAACAATATAAAAACAACAAGCCCCGTGGATTATAATAACCAGCCAGCCTGTCAACAGTTAAAAGCTTTTTGGAATAAAAAGGTCTTCAGCCCCCGCCGAAATATAAACAAAGAGGGAGCAGTTCTCAATTCTAAGGGGAGGGTGTTCCAGAGTTGGGGGGCCACCACCGAAAAGGCCCTCTTCCTGGCCGCCGCCCCTCTCACTTCTCCTGGTGGCGGCACAGTCAGGAGGGCCCCCCCAGATGATCTAAGAGTACGGGTTGGATTATATGGAAGAAGGCGGTCCCTCAAATACCCCGGACCCGAGCCGTAAAGGGCTTTAAAAGTCAAAACTAGCACTTTGAATTGGGCCCGGAACAGAACCGGCAGCCAGTGTAGTCGCCGAAGCAGCGGCTCGACAGAGTCAAACCGACGTGCTCCAGCAACCACCCGAGCCGCCGCGTTCTGTACTAGTTGTAATTTCCGGACCGTCTTCAAAGGCAGCCCCACGTAGAGCGCATTGCAATAATCTAATCTAGATGTCACTAGGGCATGGGTCACAGTGGCCAGGTCCGCACAGCTCAGGTACGGCCGCAGCTGGCGGATCAGCCAGAGCTGAGCAAAGGCTCCCCTGGCCACAGCCGCCACCTGGGACTCCAGGTGTAGCTGTGAATCCAGGAGAACCCCCAAGCTGCGAACCTGCTCCTTCAGAGGAAGTGCGACCCCATTCAGAGCAGGACAATAGTCCAATACCCGAGCTGTGGATTTCCGAACCAAAAGCACCTCTGTCTTATCCGGATTTAATTTCAGCTTGTTCGCCCGCATCCAGCCCCCAACCGCCTCCAGACAGCGATCCAGGACCTCAACCGCCTCCTCAGAATCAGGGGGAAAGGAGAGATAAAGTTGGGTGTCATCAGCATATTGATGGCACCCCACTCCAAACCCCCGGATGACCTCTCCCAGCGGTTTCATGTAGATGTTAAACAGCATGGGGGATAAGATGGAACCTTGCGGCACCCCAAACCTGAGGGGTCGGGGTGCCGAACAAGCCTCCCCCAGCACCACCTTCTGGGATCTGTCAGCCAGGAAGGAGTGGAACCATTTCAAAACAGTGCCTCCAAGCCCCAACCCGGCCAGCCAACCCAGAAGGACACCATGGTCAATGGTGTCGAAAGCCGCTGAGAGGTCCAGCAGGACTAACAGGGTCGCACTTCCCCCGTCCATCCCCCGGCGCAGGTCATCCACCAAGGCGACCAAGGCAGTCTCTGTCCCGAACCCCAGCCTGAAGCCAGATTGGAATGGGTCTAGATAATGCCAACATCTTCAAATGAAGTAGTTGATCAGAATACAGAACTTAATTTGGCAGAACAGTATATACTGGCATGCTGCAGTATCTGCGGGGATATGTTCCTGCCCCCCATGGATAAGAGGGAACCCAAGTATAGAGTTCTCCCCTGCCTCCCCCCTTCAAGCAAGAAGGTTTTTTAGTGACCCAAAGTAAGAATAAAGGAAGGTAAGGGCATTCCCCCCCCAAAAAAAATCTGGATAATTGAAACCATGGATACAGAAGCCCATCTGTACTGCTTTTCAAATGTTCTCAAAGTAGTTCACATAGCAAAAAGAATAAAGAAACACAAGCTACAACCATTTAGAGACATTATGCTGGGTTGAAAAGGAGAAGCTACTATCCTCTCACAAATGTAAGAGCCACTACATTAAATAGTAGTAGAGGCTCTAACGGAGCCTCTTTGCTCAGTTAGGTTTAAAAATTCCTGCATCAAGTATAAAAAGATAAGTGAAGCCTGGCAAACTGTAGTAATTATAAACAATGCTATGACCTCTACTTTAGATTCTGGATATCCGAATTTGGGGTAAACCTTAGAACAGAAAAATTACACAGTATAAGTAGCAAGACCTGCCTAGAGATTTTTTCCACGCTTACACATTTTATATTCTGTGGGTTTACTTATGTACTACCAGTAAGACAACTCCTGTCAAACAAACCTGTTCATTAATGTGAATTCTAAGAGGAAAAGACTGTTTGGTGATGCCAAACTTAATGTACTGTACTTTCTATATAATCCTCAGAATGGAGTTCCTTCTCTTAACAGGAATGCATTATATTCCCAAGCACTAAATTTTATGTATTCATCCCTCTGTGCATTTGCGTATATTATACATTTGTATAGCACTTATTCAGCATGCCAAGTACTACACATTTATTACCTTGACATAGTCCCTAAAACAACCCTATATGGCAGTGTTCTTCAGCCTGTGGGTCACTAAGACCTTTCAAAGCCTGTGCAAGACAGGGCTTGGATCCAATCCAATAATGGTACTGCCTTATCAAAATTCAGTCCATTATATAATCCTGCACAGCGTCTTCTCACTATTTTGCCCCGCAGTTCCTAAGGCTGGCCCTACCTCACACAAGACAACAAGAGATGGGTTCTGGGAGGACGGCAAGATCAGCAGTGGGTCCCCAGTCTCATACTTTATTGGGGTCATGTAATGAAAAAGGTTGAAGACCACTGCTGTATGGTAAAAGTAGTTTTTTCCATAAAGCACCTGTGATGCTGAGGCTGAGAGACAGAAGCTTCTGAAGGTGAGATAAGATTCAAGTCAGCAAGTCCCAATTTAGTTCAGTTCAGCAGGGCTCATACTCCATTTAGGGACATCAGGGTACTTCCAGGAAAAGGGGAAATCAAAATAGGGACATTATAAAAACTATGGGAACAAAAACAGCACCCACAAGAATGTTTAAAAGTCCTACCACTAAGCTGGTTAAGGTCAAATCAAAAACTTTTTGTACGCTTATCAATGCATATTTCAAATTTCAATTGTTTTAATATTGTTTTAACTATTGTTTTTTAACTATTGTTTTAACTATTGTTCTTTATCTATTACATAATGATTTTATTGTACTTTAATTGTTGTAATGCCACCTTGGGTGCCTTCAGGCAGAAAGACGGGGTATAAATTTAATAAATAAATAATAAATAAATAATAAATAAATAATAACTCTACGTTCAATTTTCAGCTTGTCTTTTAATTTTAACTCACCTTTTAAGTTGGATTATTTTAGCCACATTAAACAACCAAAAATAAGCGTTTTGATTTGACCCAGGATGGGGCTAATTTTATTTATAGTCAAAATACAGAAATATACAAAGTACTTTTACACCTCTTCTCATTATCATTTTTTAATACCTTAATTACACATCACATTTAATTTTGGTTGACAGTTAATTGGTTCTTTTTACTACATTTTCCTTTCTTCTTACAGACCTCTCTAAGGTAAGGGCAGGTCCCTCCTCACAAACCTTTTAGAATTCTTTGAAAAGGTTGCCAGGCATGTGGACGAGGACAAACCTGTAGATATTGTGCATATATGGATTTTCAGAAGGCTTTTGACACGGTCCCTCACCAAAGGCTGCTAAGAAAACTTCACAGTCAGAAGGAATTGAGATGAGCTCCAGACAATCTCGCCAAACTTGGAGAACAGGCAGCAAAACGATGGAAGCATTTCTATTTAGCAAGTGTAAAGTGATGCATATTGGGGCAAAAAAAAATCAAAAACCACATATGGGCTAATGCAGTGGTCTGGGAACAGGGGTAAATTACCCCAAATGGGGTAAAAATGAAATTCCTGGGGGTAATGGATGGTCGCACTGCCGAGACACAGCCGGGCATGCATATGAATCTATATGCATGCCCAGCTGTGTCTTGGCAGCGTGACCGTCCATTACCCCCGTTCCGGTTCCGTCGCTGGCTGGCTTTGTTTTGCTCCGCCCACTTTCGCTGGCCGGCAAAACGCACCCCAGACTGCTCTGCGCCTGCTCTGCTTTTCAACCATGGCAGTTTAGAGCATGTGGACGCAGCGAGGAGAGCGGCAGAGTGGCGGCACATTGGACCTGAGCGGCAGCGGAGCAGAGTGGCAGTGAAGAGGCAAGCCAAGGACGGCCGGGCATCAGAGGTGAGGGAAGGCACGCATCTTTCCCCCACCCCCCGCCTCCGTTGCTCTGCCGGGGGGAACTGTGCACCCCTCGCTGTCCAGCGAGGGACGCGTGGTTCCTCCCGGCAGGACATCGGAGGCAAGGGAAGGCACGCGTCTCCCCCCCCCCCCGCGTTGCCCTGCTGGGGGGAACTGCACACCCCTCGCTCAGGCTTCTTGCAGAACACGCAGCCCCATCATTTCAATCGCTGCCCAAGGCCAGATGTGGTGCTTCTTTAATGTCCTGAAGTGTCCGTGTGTGATGGAAGGTGTCTCCTAAGACTGGGTGCTGTTGCCAGGGGAGGGGGTTTTTTTTAAAAATGATTGCCTAAGAGTGCAAGTCTATGAATGTCTACTCAGAAGTAAGTCCCATTATAGTAAATGGCACTTACTCCCGGGTAAGTATTAATAGGATTGCACCCCATCTTAATTAAAACTGCAGTCCAATGCACACACTGCCCCAGGAGTAAAGCACATTGAATTCAATCTGACTTACTTCTGAGCAAACAGAAGTTGACAGACGCTGGCTGGCCACTGAACGTAAGGAGGGCGCAGGCTGGGGCAAACGCGACTGGCTGCAGAGTAACAGTCTGAGCCGACACCAGACTGTCCTCCTCCCCCTCAACTTGTAGCCCGGTGCAATGATCCTCCGATCCAGACTGGGGTTCAGCGCGTCATGGGGTGTGTGGGGCACATGCACAGGACACCAAAGAGAGGCACCAGGCAAGCATACAGCATGAGCCGAGGCGAGAGGGAAAGCGAGCTGCAGGAGACAAAATGTAGGAACGCTTGCTGCATTTCTGTATTAGTACTATTTGCCTTCTCCAGAATGGAAAAGCAGATACTGTGCTGCTAAGTTGCATAGCCCCCTTTGTATTAGCACACATTAGGAATGGCCCTTGCCTTCTCCACAGCTATGTTTCTGTGAAGTGGGGAGGGGAGGGGGGTCAAACTAATCGGGCAACAGATGTATTTATTTTGCTCCCATTCATCCTGTTAATATTCCCATTCATCCTGTTAAAAGTGGAGAGGATCTAATTTTTTACATTAAGAGATGTTTGTATGAGGCGAGCTGAATCTCCTTACCTACATGCACACTCCTTGTGATGTAAAAATGAGGTATTCCCTGTTTGACAAGTGCATGAAACAGATATCTACATAAAAAAAATGGCTACTGCTATCATTTTTGGGTTTGATCCAGAGTTGCAAACAAATCTTTTAAATTCTGAAATAAGTCTTTGGAGGTTGCCCCTTAATCTTACTTTCTGACCTTAAAAGTGTTTTTCTTTAATCCAGTACAATGGCTCTCAAACTTCTTATCACCAGGGCCAAAAGGAAGTGATGTCATCAAGCAAGAATATTTTAACATCCCATATGACAAAATCAAATCTAACTAAGCAAGTTAGATATTTACAATAAGAGTAAGATTAAAAAATATTTAAAGAACTTTCCTAACTCTCCCAAACCCTTTACAACTTCATATTTACATAGTATTAATTAAGCTCATTAATTAATCAAATAAAAAGCAATGGGTTCCAATATGTAATTTTTTTTCTTTTGTTCTGGCGGGGGGGGGGGCGGGTAACGTCGGCGTATCTAAATATATTTTGGGGTAAAAGGTAAAAAAGTTCCCTGACCCCTGGGCTAATGGGTTCTTAGCTGCCTGTTATTAGGAGAGAGATCCTGGGGTGTTGGTTGACAGCTTGATGACCCAGTCAACTAAGTGTGCGGCAGCAGTGAAGGCCAATTCCATACCAAGGATAAAGACTGAGAATAAGAGTGCCAATATTATGCCATTATACAAATCGACGGCAAGCCAACATCTTGAGTATTGTGTACAATTCTGGTCACCACATCTCAAAAAGGTAATAATAGAACAGGAGAAACTACAGAAGAGAGCAACCAAAATGATTACTGGGATGGGACACCTCCTTTATGAGGAAAGACTACAGCATTTGGGACTCTTCAGTCTAGAAAAAAGGCATCTGAGGGAAAACATGACTGAGACATACAAAATTATGCAAGTGACGGATAGAGGAACATTCTTTTCCTTCTCATACATAACAAGAACCAGGGGTATTCACTAAAATTGAGCGTTAAGTCATACAAAACAAGGTATTTCTTTATGCAGCATGTAATTAGTCTGTGGAACTCCTTGCCACAGGATGTGGTGATGACAACTGACCTAGTTGCCTTTAAAAGGGGACTGGACAGATTTCTAGAAGAAAAGTTCATCACAAGTTTCAAGTCATGCTGAGTTTGTGCAACACAGCCTGAGAACCAAACTGTGAAGGCTACATCTGGGACTGAGGATTTGGTAAATCACAGAATACTATACGTTTGGAAAAAAAATTAAAAAATTGTGGTTTAGTCTAGACCAGTGGTTCTCAACCTTTTTTCCACCGGGACCCACTTTTTATTATGACAGCCTATTGGGACCCCCAACCATAAAATTATGTTCATAGCTATTTTCATAACATTGTGCGGGTAGATCTGGCCTCTGGAACCCAGGTCTACCCATTGGGACCAGCCGCGGGTAGACCTGGTCTCCCTCAAAGGGAGCCCAGGTCTACCCGCAGCCGTTTCTAATGGGTAGACCTGGGCTCCCTTGAGTGGAGCCCAGGTCTACCCGGGGCTGCTTCTGGTGGGTAGACCTGGGCCCCCATGGGGGAGCAGCAGAAGCCACTGACTGCAATTGAGCTGACTTCCAAGTCAGTGTGCACAGGTTTGTAGCCCGAGTCCTGAGTCCCAAGGAAAAGCTGCAGTTGCAGCCTGCAGGAGGAAATCGGTGGCACATGCTCAGAGGCAGTTGCCTTCAAGTACACTCTGTGTTCGCTTGCTGCGGAGGGGGAGGCCCTGACCCCCACCACCCACCCCGTCAATATATCGTCTTCAAGCCCTTGGACATTGCCGTGGGGGGGGGGGAAGCGGGGGCCTCGCGCTCGCCTCGGGGTGTCCTTGGAGTTTCCTCGGCGGCGGCAGCAACAGCAGGGGGAGGGGGAGGGAGGCGGGGGGTAGAGGCTCCCGAGGGCGGGTGGGGGTGGCCGCCGTACTACCCCGTCGGCTGACTAGGTGGAGAGTGAGGAGGATGGAAGGGGGGAGGGAAGGGCGGGTGGGTGCCCACTTCCCCTCGCGAGTTCTCTAGCTGCGTGTGCGGTGGGAGCTGCTGGCCATGGCAAATGCAGCAGCAGCAGCAGGAGCAAGGATGCTGGTAGCCTGTGTGTGTGTGTGTGTGTGTGTGTGTGTGTGTGTGTGTGTACTAGTTGTACAGTAACTGGATGGAGGGGAGGGAGGGCCGTCTGTGCTGAAGCAGGAGGCGGGAGCGAGTTGGGGATGTGTCTGTCTGGCTCGCACACTCGCTCTCCTCCGCACCGACCCGGTAGTAAAGACCGAGAGAGAGGCTGGCTTGCCTGGAAAAGCAGCAGCAGCAGGGAAGGGAGAAGGCGGAGAGCAACCAGCGGTGGGTGGGGAGGGAAGAAGGAAGGAGAAGGACCCGCTGCCACGCCGAGCCAGGCACCGAGAGTGCCACCAGCCTCAGCCGGCTCCCATCAGGCTGCAGGCACTGGCGCATGCTCCCCGGGGCCAGGCGCGCTTGGGAAAGGAACGTCCCCCGCATGCCCTCGCCCCCACCCTTCTCGTCAGTCTGTTCCCTCCACAGTAGGCGTGCGCTGTGGAGAGGAGGGTGAGCGTCAGCGGCTGCAGCAACGAGCGCTCGAGGCTCAAGCTGTAAAAGACAAGCTCCGATAGGGGCGCCGCGGAGCGGGGTAGAGGTGAAGCGGCGACCCCTTTCAAAGGGTGGTCACGACCCCAGTTTGAGAACTGCTGGTCTAGACCATGCCTTGGGTATTTGGTTTGGCATGGGAAAGGCAGGATATAAATTATTCAAATAGATAAACCTCCTGGTTTTAGAGCTAGGCTACCTCAGAATGCCATGTGCAAGGTAGTGGCAACTTATTGTCTTGGATGCTCCCTGAAGCATCTGGTGGGCCACTGTGAGATACAGAAAGCTGGACTAGATGGGTCTTTGGCCTGAGCCAGTGAGGCTCTATTTATGTTACGGGAACTGGGCTTTCCCCATTCTGCTGCCCTTGAAACTCCTCTATGTTAGGGGCTTACCATCAAGACCCTGTTAGGCCAAATCCCACTCTGGTAGCCAGCAAGCAGCTAGGCTAGATCTAGATGACCCTGCCCCCCAGGTACTTTAAATTATAAGAAAAACAATTATAAACAGAATAAAATAAACTTAAGCTCCTACTCTGACATTCTCTCCAATACTCACCAGAGGCCACTAAGCCTCTGGGCCTGGGTATAAAACACCTCCTCCTTTCTGCTCTTGTACCTCCAAAATGGACTCCAAAAATTAAGGAGGTCTAACCTCCATTTTGAACAGCATGGTGAACCCTTCCAACCAATAAGGAGGCTAGGCTTGCTGCATCTTCTCATTGGCTGACTTATCTCTAAGGCAATCTGCCCTTCTCAAACAGAACTTACTGATATACTGAGTTTCCAATCAAGTCATACTGAGCTATTATCCCTTAAGCAGCACTGGATTTGGGTAGGCCCAGTTTTTCCCCTTCACACCCGAGATGAAGGGCTGAAACTTACCAATTTTTAAAGACACTGGGCCTGATTTGCTGAACTTGCCTAAAAAAATTATCTTAAAATAAAAACAGCAACTTTTAGAGACATACGATTTAAAAGGGGGAGTTTTAGAGTTCTTGTTTCAGTTTAGGGACCAAATATGTCCTGGTTCAGCTTCTTAGACACTACACTATGCTAGCTCTCAGAAGTGCTTTGTTCACCTCTTTGTTTGGCCTCCCAAAGTGTGGTGGGCTTTGGTATCCAGTTGACTTCTCTTTTTAAAGAATGCGACCCAAGTATCAAGTAGTCCAGGTTCCCAGCATGTTACTGGTAAAAAAAAAAGTAGACCACATGACCCAAGTTATAGTTTAATACTATTTATTTGTTTAAGAACATTTAAGACCACTACAATGAATAACCAAATATTTCTTACAACAAATGATGATTTAAAGGAACTAACATATTACATGTGAAGATCAAATTCTGGAAATCAAATAAGTGACTTTAATATTCAAGACCAGATCTAAAATAAGCGCACATAATGATTTTATAATAAAAATGTACACCTTAAGAAAAGGATCAGATCTTACTTCATTTGGCTAGACCAAGATAGAGATAAACCTATTAGTTTCATTAGATAGAGGACCAGAGAAAAACATTTAGAGCAACTATCCAAATCAGTGGACTCCTCCTCCTTTTAATTGACAATAGCCACAAATATCCAAGAAAATCCCCTGGTTAAGGTATGCAAATAGTCAGCTTACAATATTGAGCAGTATAACCTTAGGTGGCCCATCAACCTTCATTTGGATGGATATATTACTATAGGCCAGTTGTTTCTGACCTTTACACAAAGGTTGGGGAAACACTAAGTGTTTGTGCGCTGTGATGCAGAATGGTAATCTGGCAGCAATGGCACTTCCAGGCAATTTCATGTATTGGGGGGTGGTGGTAGTCCAGAATGGAACCCAAGCGGATACCAGGGCATGCCTGTTCACATAGTTAGATTGTTACAGACCACATTCATATAGGACAAGTGAAAAAAGACCACTGATACTAACAGAGAAAACGATCTTGACTTGTCAATTTTTTTTACAATACTTCAGACCATCTTCACATACTATTTACCATATGAAAATAGCACCATGTAATTATGGTACTTGCTCAATTTTACATACTACTTGAACTAGCAAAGGAAACAGTTTGCAAACAGCCTAATCACATACATGCCTACTCAACAATCACACCAGGTTTAATACAGACAAATGTGTATAGGATTGCACATCACAAAACAATGCGATGGCCCAACTCTTGCGAGAAATAATTGTTATTTATTTCTAAATTACCACGTATACTTAGTCTATAAATTGAGAAATTTAGGTATTAAAATTAATCCTAAAAACCTGGTCAACTTATTCACACAGCGTAAATTCAGTCACGAACTTGCTCTTAGAGCAACTAAGAAAAAAGGGAGGCAGAGTGGGATACCCGAGAGAGAGGAAAAGAGAGCCATTACACAAGCATCCACCTGTGTTTTTCTGAACTGCAAACAGAGCACGTCTGCAGCAACACCAGCTTGGGTAGATTAAAGTGAGGGGAAAAGCCTGTATGGAATGGAACATTATATTCAATTGCAGCAGCATCAAGATTGGTTGCATCTGAGCTTGCTGACTGGAAGGTTGGCAGTTCGAGACCATGCAACAGAGTGAGCTCCTATTGCATGACCCAGCTCTTGCCAACCTAGCCGTTCAAAAGCATGTAAAAATGCAAGTAGATAAATAGTTACCACTTCAGTGGGTAGTTAAATGGTGTTCCATGCGCCTTGGCGTATAGTCATGCTGGCCACATGACCACGGAAACTGTCCTTGGACAAACGCCAGCTCTTCGACTTAGAAACGCAGACGAGCACTGCCCCCTAGACCACACCTAGTCCATTCAGTCTTGAGGAAAAGATCAAATAATACAGTAATGTATAATGTACGGTACTGCATTTGCACTCCAAACTTGAAACTTGTAGCGCTAGTACACAAATTATTGTTTTAACGAGTACAGACTTGCTTCTCCCACAAGGTGGTTTTATGGCCAGGTACAATTCCCTATGCCACCTATTTGGTAGACAAGCACAGAGCTCTTACAGTCACCTAAAGGTTAGCCCAAACATGAGCTGTGCACACTTGGCCCTCAGCTCTTGATTGCTCCAATCTTGATTGCAAACAAAAGCACAAGCACTAATAGAAACATCTTGGATACTTAAGCAAGAAGTCAACTTTCCAGACAAGTGTGTTTTGCTGTCACTGATGAACAAAGAGCGTGTACCTTCTGCTTCAATTTCAATCCCTACAAGAGGTTTACACACAGCAATCCCGTAAGAGTTCGTTTCCTCCACCACACTGGCAGTACCAGAAAGTAGCCACATATTGGCAGTGGGGGGCGGGAGGCCGCAGATGACATACCAGATCTTAAAGGTCTTAATTTAGGTTCCCTCCAGAAGTTAAATTCCATCTATTACACTCATACAGCCCCATTGCAGAATTTCCTTTTTATCTCTTGGAGTTGATAGTTTTCCTTATAATACGGTTTAAACAAAACATTAAAGTATTTGTTGAACTTACAACTCTGAGGTCAGATTTCTTCCTCAGAAATTAATGTTCTACTGGAGGAGATAGAATTTATCCTAAAAAACTTCCTAAAAAAATTTTAAATACACAAAAGTCACTTAACAGCCACAGGTAGTTTCCCAAAAATGTTGTTCTAACCAATGTCTCTGCCTCCAGATGTAGTCCAAACTTTTTGCTAACTTCATCAAAGCTTGAGAAGAAATATAATACAACCAACAACCTGTTGCATTCTGAAACAGATCCTAGCCAATACTCCAAGGTTTTATACAGTTCTTCTAAAACTATAGCATGAATGCACAGGTGGGCCTGTCTCAGGAGGAGAGCTATAACCATGGTGCCAGTGTGAAGAGAGCTCTGCTCCTTGAGCTCATAATTTAAACTCCCTAAGGAAAAGAAAAAACAAGGTATAATCTGATGATTATAATGGATGGACACTAAAACAAGAATACTGAAGGAAACCCAACCACTGCACCTGGGGCTATAGCAGATTTTACACTGTTGGAGAGCCGACACATCCATTCCTCACTTCAGCATGTGTCTAGTACAGTGTTTCTCAAACTGTGAGTCAGGACCCACTAGGTGGGTCACATAGCACCTAGTATAGCCATCACTGAAAATATGGGAAGATGGAATGCTGGAAAGGGGGAGATTATTTTGCTTCTGTCAAGGTTGTAAATACTTTTTTCCCCCTTTCCAATTCAGTTTGCTATTGAAAAATGGGTGAGAAACGTATTGCTGCATTCTCAGGAAAGCAGCAGGCTCTGGCATCATAATGATAGCACTTTCCGGCCATGATATCACTTCCAGTGAGTCCTGGACAGATAGTCATTCTAAAAAGCCTGAGAATCACTGGTCTAATATAACTCCATTTCAGGAAATCTCATTCAGACTGTATTCAGAATACACAATTTTATTATAATTTTCACTAATATGTAATAATGATTTATAACGAAGACTTGGTTCCTCAATTTCACCATTCATCACCAAGTTATACTATAGGTGATATTCTGCATTTTTGAAAGCCAACTTCATTAATCAAGAAATTATACAGGAAGCACAAGACAATATGTAAACAATTAGCATGAAGTCTGAATTTATTAGCAATATGACCCAAGTGAGATCAAAGTAGACAATAACAAAACCATTAGTTATTTAGCAATCAGTCACTCAGAGGCAGCAGAGATTCAGAGAAAACCTTTAACACACCATTATCCTTAAAAAGGCAGCATGCAGTCTGTTATACAATGACCTTGAAGGTAATTACAGGAAATACCCCCCCCCCAAATCAGCTAAGGATTTTCATGTTTGGAACTCAAAACAATTTTAGGAAGTTTTTTGTGGAAGTCTGAAGGGGGTGCTGGTAGTTGAAAAAACCTAGGGGTGAATGCCTAGGAGTTGCAAGACATAGTTAGAAGTGTGTTTTCACTAAACAACATGATACAGCAAAGTCTGAGAATTGGGTACTCACTGAAATACTACCCTTCATTTTATGCAAGTATTTCAATCATAATAGGGTCTAAGAGGGCAAACTGAACCTACCTACTATGAAACTGAACTACCATCATGCCATAGACAAACTAAACCTTTATTTGAGCTTTATTCCCCACAACACAACAGCTTTTTAAGATACTGGCCCAGCATTAGGAAGGGTGGATCCAACAGAAAAATGTACAATTTTGACCACCTTTTCAGAATCAATATAACCCCAATACCAGGCAATGTTGCATATCCGAGAATAAAAGAAATGGCCTAAAGCATTCTGCTAATGCAATACTCATTTAATCACCGCAAACGTTTTGGTGCATCAGCTTCCCTTCCCCCATGCTTAGAAAGAGATACGCACATTCCAGTCAAGCTTCTCAGCAGAGGTCGCCCCATTCACCACCCCTCCCCCCCACAAGGCCTCACTGAGCTTCTAGAATCTTTGGACTTTTAGTTCATCATAATGTGCACAGCAAATCAAAAGAAGAAAGCTCTAGAACCTTGGTATTCTATTACACAGACATGTACAACACACACACACGAGGATGAATCGCTTTTCCTGCCTTTGAGGGGGAGGGACAATACAAGGAAAATAAGAGAAAGAAAGGCACAAGGGGATGAAAGACAGAGGAAAAGTGCGTGTCAGCCATGTTTTGCTTGTGTGTATGTTGTGTTGTGTGAATCCAGTATTTACAAACCTGCAGCTGCAGCAGCTCTTTGAGTCTCCGAAGGAAAAAAAAAAAGGGAGGGAGGAAAGCAAGAGGGAACAGGAAAAAAGGAGGGGGAAGGGAGAGCCGACAAGAAGGACGGGAGAAAAGCACAGGGAGAGAAAAAGACAAGGGAGGAGAAAGACAGGCAGCAACAGCAGACAAAGGAACCCAGCAAAGCCTGACAGAGAGAGAGAGACAGACAGACAGACACGCAGCTGCTGTAAAGGCATGGTGATGTTTCTCTTGCCCACACCATTCGCCCCCCCAGGAATGGGGGCGAGGCACATTCTTACGCACAACAGTCGAGCAACAACACAGTCCCTCCCTACACAGCACACATCCATCACCTACTACGCATCCTTCTTTTATGGCCACATTCCCTAGTGGTGGGAAGGGAAAACTCTCCATTCTGGACGGGATTTGAAGTGGGAGTGAAGGGGAGGGAAGAAGGAGAACTAGGAATCTGGGCACCCCTGCAGGAGCCCCAGCCTGACACACACAATAGCTGGGAGGAACCAGAACATTCAGGCAAAAGGTTTGGAAAGCGGGGAGGGGGAGCCGAGCATGGCGCCTCCCTCCCTCCCAGAGGGGAGCGAGCAGCGCGGCGCGGGGAGAGTGCTGGAGAGGGTCAGCCGCTCCCGCGCCCCCACCAGGTGACTGACTGAGGGCTCCCCTCTGGCCTCGCGCCTTTCTTTCTGGCAGCAGCTTCCGGGGGGGGGAGGAAAGGAGGAGCAGCGCGGGGCCTTCGCGAATGAATAATAAATAACGCCAGCCCCAGGGGAGGGGAGCGGCGGCGGCGGCGACTCCCCCACAGCGACTCCCTCCGGTTATGGCCGGTAATGACTGGCCGAGCCAAGGGCGGCGCGGCGGCTCCGGCTCCCCCTCCCTCCTTCCCTCTGGCGCCGCTTCCCTTCCCTTCCTCCCCGCTCGCGCGCTCTCTCACTCGCTCGCTCACCTGCTGCCCCAGCCTCCTTCGTTTTCGCCGCCGCCGCCTCCGCCTCCACCCGGGCGGGCGTGGGGTGCCCGGCGGGCGGGTGGCGCCGGCGGGGGTGCCAGTGCTGCAGAGGCTTCGCCACCCCCGCTCGCCCGGACAGGCCGCTCAGCTCCTCGGCGGTGGTGGCTGCGGCTCCCCTTGTCTCGCTTGGCCCCCTCCTTCTTCTTCTTCTCCTCCGCCGCTGCTTAGCCCTCCTCTCCCCTGCCACATTGGGAGCCTCCGCTCCGCCTAAGCGAGAGCCGCTGCCAGGAGAGAGGCCTCCTCACCTTCCTGCCAAATAGTGAGCCACTCCAAACACGCGGCCCCGCCTTCCTCCATTCTGCAACGCGCAGGCGCACTTCGCCTATTGAACTGCGACAGGAGAAGCGGAGACTCCGTCTCACTCCCAGCCCTCCGCGAGGAAGCGGCAGTGCGCCTGCGCGGGCTCAGCCTAACTCTGTTTTCTGGAGATGAGGGAACGTAACTTTTCTCTCCATCCTTTCTCAGCGGAGCAGCTGGGAAGGGATGACGACTCCGGCGCCTAGCGTAGATTCGCTTTGGCGCGGTCACTGCGCAGTCCGTGTCTCAGTCTTTTTACTCAATAAAAACAATCAGGTCCACATTGGCTTCTTTTCTTTTGTGGTGGTTTTTGCAATTGTCGTGAAGAGAACCGAAGTTAGAAGCTGAGCTGCCTGTACCTTTAGGATTGCTTCCCATGCTGCATTTCCTGTAACGGGATTCGTCTCATCACTAATTAACGTGGCTTACCTGCAGAAAGAATCTAAAGAATCACTTTACACCTGACGCATTTTCATGACAAACAACACTTGTGTAGAAAATAGCGTAATAGCATGGAAACTGGGTGTGCGATGAAGGCGCATGCATGTGTAGGATCCTTGTGTGTTTCATTTATCTAATTATCCAGGCATTTGCATGCTACTTTTCCATCTTCTAAAAAGCCCTCAAGGTTTCTTGCATTTGGTCAAAAACACAATGCAGGGGTTTCTGCTTTTAAAAAAAAAAGCACAGTGGGTGAAAGTGGCCTCAGTGACTCATACTTTGCTGGGTTTCCTTCTCTTTCAGGCATTTTGGTGTTAAAATAGCCAAATAAAAACATTTTCCAGAAATTAAAATAATTACTTTTGGAAGAGTAATTATTTTAATTTCTGGAAAATATTTAGAAATAATAAACAGCAGGCGCAGATCTGAGGAGACCGCGTGGCCCAAATCAGGGCTGCCTGGCCTCGGATGGCCTGACGGCTAATTCCAAGACCTGTCTCCCTCCCGGCTGGCATGCCTGCTGGCCCCCCCACATCCCCCCCACGTCCCTCCCAGAACCACCCTCCCCCCCCCCGCCGACTCCCTCGCCTGTCCAAACATGGTGCCTCCCTTGTGCTGGCTGGCTTCAGCCTGAGGGCGGCGCGGGTGCCTGCAGCACCGGTCCCATTGGTTTAGCGCTGAGGGGGAGCTGCTTGGCGCCCCTGCATCGATGCTAGGTGTGCAGTGCCGACGCAACATCTTTTAGGATTGTGCTGCCTGTCTGATAGTGTCAGATGTGCAAATAAGCAAATTTTATTTGAATGCTTTAGGCTGAAGTATAGAAACTTTCAAGTCTGTTGCAAAATGTGGAGGGAAATGGAAATATTCCCCCCAATGACTTTAGAACAGTTCAATTTGTAATGCATGAATTGGGTTCATTTATTACTTGGCATAGAGACAATGTAATTTGGCTTATTTAAATGACAGAAGGACTTTCCTCGTACATGAACATATGAGGACAGTGGTCCTTCTAGCTCAGTGTGATCCATTCTGAATGTCATTAGCTCTCCAGGGTTCCAGACACAAGTCTTTCCCAGCCCCACCTTGAGAAGCCAAGAATTTAACCTGCATCTTTGTGCATATAAGGCAAATGCTCCACCATGAAGCTGCAACTCTGTCACTTTGGAAAATGCATAGCTGAATGAGCTCTTGATGGAACGACATGTTGTTGGCTCCTGTGCTAGAATCACTCAGATAAACAGGAGGGCAGAAGTGGCACAAGCATTTGTTGCAAGGACTGATTCCCTGGCTTTCTCATGTATGACTATGGGAGAGTTGTTCAAGTCATTGGTGAAATTAACCTCCTGGCCCTCACCACTCCAGATCCAATGTTATATCTCTGTTTTGCATTTAAATAGCAAGATATTTATTAAGAGAAATATGTACAATTAAGAAGCACATTAGAGAGGAAATATAGTTGACCTGTATTTTAAACACACACACACACACACACACACACACACACACACACACACACACAAACACACTTTATTTGTGGGAAAATGTCCACATGCTCTGCAGACAAAACTGAAACAAGAGCGGAAACACAACCATATAAATCACTGTTTCTCAAACTGCAGGTCAGGACCCACTAGGTGGGTTGAGAAGCACCTAGAAGCAGCTAGAAGGACCAACCATTTCAGGAGGGTTGAGAAACACCTAGAGCAGCCTTCATTGAAAATATGGGAAGATGGGACACTAGAAAGTGGGAGGGCTATGTGGTTATTTTGCTTGTGTCAAGGTTATAGTATTTTCTTTCTGATTCACTTTGGTATTGGGAAATGGGTGAGAAATAACCCAACTTATTGCTGTATTCTCAGGAAAGCAGCAGGCTCTGGTGTCACAATCATGGCCATGACATCACTTCCAGTGGGTCCCGGACAGATTGTCTGATAGTGGGTTCTTTTTAGTGGGTTCTAAAAAGTGGGTTCTGGTTCTAAAACATTTGAGAACCACTCACATAAATAATGTGGAGCATTCTGCCTGCCCTCACTGAGTATGTGCCCCAGAGTGAGTTTGAGATGGCTAATTTTGCATGTATGTGATTTTAGCCTTACTGACTGACTTCAGAACCTAACTCTCGCATAAGATGCAGGCCTGACATCAGATGCAGGTCTAACAAAAGCAATCTTAACATTATCTAACACTATGTAGATCCTGGTATTGCTTAAGATCAACAATGTAAGAAGAGCATTTTGGTATCAGACCCATCTAGCCCTAGATGGGGTAGCCCATCTATCTTCCTCCCCATCCATAATGCAGAACTCTTTCTGAAGGTTTCACACTACTGTAATCACCTGAAGCATGGGTAGGGGGGAAGGTGGGCTTAACCTACTGGCTTGCCTCCTCTGGACCTCTCTTCCTGTTATCATCCCCACCGCCACCAATTGGAAATCTGTCTACTTATAAAGCTGCTTCCACTACTCAGCTTTTTAACCTCTGGAAACTTGGAATGCTGTCCTACAGACACTTTCCTGGTAGGAAGCGCCATTGAACTCAATGAGACTGACTTCTACGTCAACACGCATAGGATTGCACTGACATTTGGTTTAGCACCCAGACAACTTACCACTAATGTGGAATTGTCTAGTAGGAGCAGGATAAGAAATCTGCACTCAAAAATTGCTCCGATGCCATGGTAAGTAAGCAATACACTTTTTAGATCCTTTCCAATATAGCAATAGAAAAAGCGCAGTTTGAACAACAACAACAACAACAACCCATCCAAGAGAGCATAAGGGAACAGAAAATGAATAGGGATAATAGCATCCAGCTGGCCCTTGCTAGGCTGGTTCTCTACCAGCCAAGATTCAAATAGAGGCAAAGTTCATCCAACGCTGAGTCCAGTCACTTGGAACATCTCATCAGGCAGCATTAGATTCATCATCTGATGTTCCTATTCTTCTCTTCCCAGCTTCTAAGGTCACCTTTTACTTTGCTACAGCTTGATTAAGGGTTTAGTCCTCTTTCCAGATTTAGACAAATCCAGTAGTTACTTCTAACTTTCTATTTCCCCAGAAATAGCTCCCAAATTCCTGAGAACCTTTCTTCAGGTTTTTTTTTCCTTTAGTAATTGTACAGTACAATCCTGTGCATGCTTGCTCGGCAATAAGCTGAGCCATTGAATGAGTTCAATGGGACTTACTTCTAGGCAAGTTTAATAGGATTACAGGAGTGGTACCCAAACTATGAGCTGTGGTTTGCTGGGGAGCGACGTGAACCAGCCAAGGGAGGCAGAATCCTTGCAAAAAACCTGTTGCCTTATACAGTGTATAGGATTATAGCCCTAAAGGGGAGCGGCATCCAGTAGCCCAGTAGGTCAAGGGAGCCACCAGTTGAAAAAGTTTGGGAATCACTTGATTACAGCCTTGATTTCTCTGTCTTGAATACCTGCTGGCTGCACAGCAGGGTAGGGGGCAGGAGGGCTGGCAAAGCACTTGTTGCCCACTCTTGGGCTGACAAGGGGTTGGGCTTCTAGGACCAGCCCATAAAGGATGTTTAGGAGAAAAGGTAAAAGGTGGATGAAGAAAGAGAGGAGGACACAGAGAGGCAATTGGGCAGAAAGTAGAGAGGGGAAGAAGGAATGGGGAAAGAGGTGGAGGGAGGAAAGCCACTGAAAGCAAGGAGAGAGAAGTTGAAGCAAGTGGCCAGGGTGGTGGTGGCAAGGCCAGGAAGAAGAAGAGTCATCTTAAGTGAGGGTGAGAGCCTGTTCACCTGGAAGGCCTGTAGGCAGGCCACAGAGGAGAGCAATACGTCAAGAGAGATAGAGACCTCACACTTGACTTCCACCCACTCAGTGGGCAGATTCCATAGGCCAGGTCCCTATCCTGCTCTTGTAGTGGCTAGTGGACTGAACCTTCCACTGTCTGCACCAGACTTTACCCCAGTGCAGACGCAGAGCCCCTACTTTGACCAGAACCCTCGAGGCAGAATGCAGAGAGGGATTAGCTCAAAGGTGAAAGAATCTGGCAGAGCAGGAGAATGCCACCTTGGTTGGGGTCTGTATATGGTCGACCTGAATAAAAGATAATGGAAGCTCAGACATTTTCCCTTACCTTGCTTGTAATTTTACTACCCTCCTTTCTTTCCCCATGTTGTTTAATCCCCTTTCATTTGAATCATAAACCAGTTGCATTTTTACCCTTTGTTCGCCCTGCTCCATGTTCAAAGGTAATTCAGTGGATTGTCACGTCTCTTCACCCTTCAGACTCTACTGTGTGTTTGATTTTTCATAAGAACTGGTGGGGTTCAGTTCCTGGGACTGTTTTTTCACCTAGATGGTCCTCCTTTTCCTAGTCTCTGTAACCTGGGATGGTGGCAGTGGATACAAATTACCAAAGTTTTTCCCCATTCCCCTGCTGATCCAATAAAGGTAAAACTGGGAGCAGGAAGGGATGTGGGTGCACTAACCACTAGACACAACTCCTCTTGGTCAACCAGCCTTCTAGCACTCACCCCTTACCTTGACAGAGACATAATTCGTTCCATGAGTTGATGAAGAGATAACCTCCATGATTTCAACAACATACAATGTATTTATAATCTATCTATATATAAGAGAACGTCTGTTTGTACGTTTGTAGGTTTGTACGTTTGTAGGTTTGTGTGTACGTATGTTCCGCATAGGCTCCGCAACGCCTGGACCGATTGACACCAAACTTGGCACGCATACACCTTGCAGTCTGGCAACAAACACTGGGGTGTGTGTGTGTCAGACACCCCTAGGACCTCCAGGGATGGGGTTGCGGGGTGGAGGTGAAACATAAACATGATCGCAAATGGCCGACATCGGTGTCGAATCAGTCATTTCAGGAGTCGCCAAGATGAGCGGCGACACCCCTGACACCATTGGACTCCGGGTTCGCCCCCCCCCCCTCAGCGTGGGGGGCTAGAAGGGGTGGAAAACAAAATGTCCGCCATGCCCTGCTGGAACGCCTGGACCGATTACCAGCAAACTTGGCATGCGCATGCCTTGCAGCCTGGGCACAACCACTGCGGGGGGCGGGGCCCCCTAGCGCCTCCGGGGGTGGGGGTGCACGGGGGCCCCACGTGAAAATGGTCGAAAATGGTCGAAACTGGCATGAAATCTGTCTTTTCCGGGGTCGCCGAGATGAGTGGCGATGCTTCTGACTCCGGGGAAGTGCCTCTGGGGGTACGGAGGGGGCCCCACATGAAAATGGTCAAAAACGGCCGAAATCGGTTTCGTATCCATGGTTTCTGGGGTCGCCGAGACAAGCGGTGACACTCCTGATGCTGTTGGAGTCCGGGTTTGGGCCCCCCTCAATGTGGGGGGTGAGAAGGGGTCCGAAACAAAACATCCACCATGCTCTGCTGGAATGCCTGGACCGATTGCCACCAAACGCGGCATATGCAGTCCTAGCGGCCTGGCCACAAACATTATGGGGGTCAGACCCCCTACCGCCCCCTGGGGTGGGGGTGCGCAGGGGGCCCCATGTGAAAATGGTCGAAAACAGCCGAAATTGGTGTCAAATCTGTAGAGTCCGGGGTCGCTGAGACGAATGGCGACGCTTCCGATGCCGTTTGAGTCCACGTTCGGACTTGGGATAATTTGTTGCCCGGGCAACACCAGGTAAAAAAAGCTGGTTAGAAATAAAAAAAATGGGAAAACACAAAGGCGTTCATTCACAAAAAGGATTTTAGATTATCCCATTTATTTGCCCATTTATTTGTTTAGTGGACACTCCATTCCATATGATAGTCTCAAAGCCGTTCCAGATTGTGGGGATCCTACCCACATGGTGATGCTCTCTGTGGGGTCAGGAGAACAGTGAGGGTGCCAGGGCTAGATTGATTGATAGTTCCACCTCTCCAGGGGGCTGTGGGATGGATGGTGCTGTTGCCATGGCAACAGAGGCAACCAGTCTCTTCATTTTGCAAGAGGGCCGGGAAGAGATCTAGAAGGCATGTGTAGTTTGTGGCCCTCCCTTCAAAAGATGAAAGAAGAGCATCGATGGGGACAGTGAGAAAGAAGCAGACATCACTGAAGTCTCAGATCCAGTGAGGCTGCTGATAGGAGAAAGATGACTTACCTTTCCACTCTTACTGAGGCTAAATCTAAGGCAGAGAGAAAGAGAGCCCTTGGGTTTCTTTGAAGCTCCATCCTGCCCTATCATCAAGAGGCACCCCAGACACACAGATTATATTTATTTCAGATCATAAGCATGCAATTGCTATAAGTTGCTCTGTGGGATGTCACATCATTTTCCCATCATTCGTACTTGCATGTCTTTCTGGGGGAAGAAAAACTAAGTCCTATAGAGGTAACAAGGGATGAAATTCTAGAGCTTCTTGATGAATGAAAATTAACAAGTCACAGGGTCCAGATGGCATACACCTGAGAATTCTTAAAGAAGTCACATGTGAGATGGTGGATGTTTTCCCTGAAACCTGCAGCTTGTCACTAAAACTAGACCCCTAACTGAGAAATGGGAAAGTAGCCAACATAATACTGATTTTTAAAAGAGATCTTGGGAGGGAGTCTGGAAATTACAGTCTGGTTAGTTTACCGTAATATCTGTTCTAATTGGTGAAAAACCTTATTGAGCATATAGAAGAAAAATCTTTGCTGAGAAAGTCTCAGCATGACTTCTGCAAAAATTCCTGACTCAACAACCGTTCAGAATGCTTTGAGTCAAAAATTACATGTAGATTGGGGGGGGGGTGATCTTGTAAATATGTTATACTTGCACTCCTTAAATTTCCTGAGTAAATTTAGAAGTCATGGGATTAGGCCTGCACTACATTCTGATGTTTATTTTAAAGAATCCCAGAATTTATATATGCTTAGGGCTAAGAGCAGCCCAAGCAATTCAGCCATCTTGTGGTGGGACCCCAAATGCCCACTTCCTGTTCCTCACCCTTATCTGGCCCAAAGAACCATACCTCCTCTTTCTACGTCTCCCTTTCTTTTCCTTTCCTTGCTCCTCTCCAGGCACCCATTGTTGAGAGGAAGTGGAAGAGACAGAACAGTGATGGAAGAGTAAGAGGTGGCTGCCAGTCTCTCCCACACACTGCCACTGAGTCAGATGGTAGCAGCAGTGGTTGGTGCCACCTCCAATTGCCCACTGTCTGAGTAGCTATGTTATCACTCCTCAATGACAGGCTGGGTCCGCTTAGGGCCAAGTTGTTCATAATGTTAAGCCAATCATTAATAGAGGGGGCTTAAACCCAGAAGTAAATAGGAAATGTTCAAGCTATATCTGGATAAAAATACCCATTTCAGAGGAGTGGTTTTGGGTGGGAAAGTGACACAGGGGAAAAGTGTTAACCTCCTCTCTGTGCCACCACAGTCCTGAGCTAGCGTGAGTTCTTCTACTGAGTGTGTTTTTCATTTCATTTCATTTTGACAAAAATGCAATACTTCCACATCACTTAAGTTTTGATCAATCTTGACAACTGCTGAGAGAAGAGGGTGCTCAGGTGTTCTGGTCAGTCTGATCTCTAATTTTTTCAGAGAACATATATATATGTGTTCATATGTATGTATGTATGTATGTATGTATGTATGTATGTATGTATGTATGTATGTATGTA
>JAJKFI010000001.1:26021449-26034066 GCA_029204185.1 Lerista edwardsae | reverse complement strand
TCCTGATACCGTCCAAGTCCACGTTCAGCCCCCATTAGCATGGGGGGGTGAGAAGGGGTGAACAATAAAATGTCCAAAATGACCGACATTACTGTCAAATCCATAGATTTTGAGGTCGCTAAGCTGATTGGTGATAGTCCCGATGACATTTAAGCCCAAGTGGAGTCGAATAGAACGAACAGAACTCTGTAGAATCTTCTGGAAATTTTTAGAAATCATTATGCCCCGGTCTTGGACTGTAATCAAATACCTGCCATGTTACCAGGCGTAGTCACTGAATACAATGCTATCGATACCGTCATAGATGCCTATGTGGTCGTCCATTTCCCATCAGACTTCCTAAACTCACTTGATCTGGCTGGATTGCCACCACATTGTCTTTTACTTACAGTGGGATCTCCGATTATTTTACTACGGAACCTCGACCTGCCAAAACTTTGCAACGGCACAAGGCTGTGTGTCAAGAAGATGCTGTATAATGTAATCGAAGCGACTATCTTAACAGGAAAGGGAGAGGGTGAAACAGTTTTTATCCCACGGATACCACTCATTCCAACAGATTTCCCTTTTAGCTTTAAGAGATTGCAATTTCCAGTGAGACTTGCATTCTCGATCAACAAGTCACAGGGGCAGTCTATTAAGTACTGTGGAGTGGAGTGGAGATCGCCATGTTTCTCCCACAGACAACTTTATGTTGCTTGCTCAATGGTGGGTTCACCCAAGAATTTATTTATTCTTCCTCCTGGAGGTGAAACTAAAAATATTGGTTATAATCAAGTTCTGAGTTAAATTAATATTATAGTGAATTTGTAAAAGATTTTACTTTATAATTTTTATACTGTACTTATACTTTTAATTTCCTGTACATAAAATTACTTTGATTTTACACTATAGAATTCATTCCTTTTCCTGTCTAATAGAAGCCGGGGATAAATAAATACCCGGGCAACGCCAGGTAAGGACAAGCTAGTATGATTTATACAACAGCAGTGCACAAGATGCTCAATTTCAGTTGTTTCTGGAAGGACGTCAGTTCAAACACAGGAGATAATAAACCAATTAGATGTCAATTAGATTTTGTTTTCTCTTGCTAGACTGGGAGTGAGCTCTAAAAAACACCATTCCAGAGTGGATGAGAGTCCCCCAAGTGACACTGGGAGCATGCCTCAGTGAACTCAGAGGGATTTACATCTGAGTGTGTCCCATTTAATACAGCTGGGCTTCCTCATGAGTATACTTGCACAGGTGCATGTTGCCCGAGGCTGGTTTTTTTTCTTTTCTGGAAAACCTCCCTTGGCAGCACTGCTAAACCCAGAAGGAGATAGATTATTCTGATTGAATTACATTCTTGCCAACATCAGCTTGATATTTGAATGGTGAAAGTGGGGAATTCAATTTCAAATTGCTATTTGTATATTAATTGTGCAAACTGATTTTATACCATGCAGGGCACCATACCCTCTTCACCCCTGCGCAGTCTTTCTAGTGGCTGTTGCTGGTGGTCTGCCTTTTTTTTTTAGATCGTAAGTCCTTTGGAACAGGGAGCCATTTAACTTTATTATTATTACTATTTGCCTGTAAACCGCTTTGTGAGCTTCATGTTGAAAAACGGTATATAAGCACCTGCTGATTGATTGATACTGTAAACAGATTTATTTATTTATCTGAAGAATTTATATTACACCCTTCCCATGCCGAAGCAAATGCCCAAGGCGGCTTACCTGGGCAGGCTAGTCTAAACCACCATTTTTCAGAGGGGTTTTTACAAATGTACAGTATTCTGTGATACACCGGATCAGTCCCAGGTGTAGTCTTCACAATGTGGTTCTGCCATTGAGCTTCAGCAGGCGATCGTAAGTCAAGCTGGACAGGACCTCAAGTCCTACTCTGGCTTCTCATACACTCCCCCACAACTTTCACTTGTGGTGACTGATCAGCTCCTCTGTCCTGCCACAACGGGTACAGCAGCTTGTCACAGCCTGACATTCCGTCTCCCATCCAAAAACAAGACCACAGATTCTCCTGCTTAGTTTTAAGCAGTATTGGCAATTCAACCATCAGCACACAACTTTCCCATTTCTTGCAGTGACCCCAAAGGTCTATCCTTGAGATAGCACTGCTGTTACTAGAATATGACTGCGCTTTCCCAGAACTCGTACCACAATAGTTTGTGACTGGGAAAAGGTTTTTCTTCCCATGGATATTGCAACGTTTTGTGAAATGGGGTTATATGAGTGTCACTCCAGGACGGCCCAGGGCAAGAGGGCAGAGGCGGATCTAAGGGGGGGGCAAATCTGTAAGTTTTGCAAGAAGCCTTACCTTGCAGTGGAAAACACTCCTCTCCTGCACTGGTTCTAGCCAATCCTCACAGGGAACAGCAACATCTTGGCGTTGCTTACTGGCTACAGCAGCAAGGGAGAGGAGGGATTTACATGATAGGGTAAGGCTTCTTGCAAAACTTACAGATTTGCCCCCCCCTTAGATCCGCCTCTGCAAGAGGACACTCACTCTGCAAGAGGACACTCCAGGCGGGCAGCTGGAAAGGGTCTGGCAGGGATCAGGAGTATGGCACGGGGCCTATACAGGGGCTAGAGAGTCCAGGCCCCGAAGGAGGCAGCCATTATGCAGGGCGGCAGCCACACCGCAAGAGCAGCCTGAGCACATCTCCTGGCAGGACCAGCCCCCACAGTGCCTGCGGGAGTAAGTCCTGGCAGGAGCCGGGCCTCAGAGGAGCCTAGACCGCAGCAAGCAAGCAAGCAGTATTTATATACCGCTTTTCAACAAAAAGTTCACAAAGCGGTTTACAGGCAAAAAAAATACAGTTAATTGGCTCCCTGTCCCTAAAGGGCTCACAATCTAAAAAAAAAAAAAAAAAAGGCAGAACACCAGCAGCAGAAGCCACTAGAACAGGGGTCAGGGAACTTTTTTACCTTTTACCCCAAAATATATTTAGATACGCCGATATTACCCCCGCCCCCCCGCCCCCACCAGAACAAAAGAAAAAAAATTACATATTGGAACTTATTGCTTTTTATTTGATTAATTAATAAGCTTAATTAATGCCATGTAAATATGAAGTTGTAAAGGGTTTGGGAGAGTTAGGAAAAGCAGAGCAGGCACACTGCAGTCTGGGGCACGTTTTGCCGGCCAGAGAAAGTGGGCGGAGCAAAACAAACAAAACAAAACAAAATGCAGCCAGCAAGCCAGCCAGCGACAGAACCGGAACGGGGGTAATGGATGGTCACAATGCCAAGACACAGCCGGGCATGCATATAGATTCATATGCATGCCGGGCTGTGTCTCGGCAGCAGGACTGTCCATTACCCCCAGGAATTTCATTTTTACCCCATTTGGGGTAATTTACCCCTGTTCCCAGACCACTGCACTAGAAAAGGCACTGCGCAGGGGTGAAGAGGGACAATTACTTTCCCCCTGCTAAATATAAGAGAAACACCACTTGAAAAAGTACCTCTTGCCCAGTTAGCAGGGGATTGCACTGAACACAGTGGGCCGGGAAAAAGCCTCGGAAGCTTCTTGTGGGGTTTCAGAAGCCAGGGGGCAGGCCCTTGGGAGGCTGAGAGCTTCAAAAGGAGCCAGGGAGAACTAGAAGGAGGTCACTCTCTCCTTGGCTGGAGAGAAGGGAGGGAAGCAGCACTTGGAGGGTAGCCACCTCCTCCCCTTCCAGGGCCAAAGTGCCCGCCCCTGAGTGGCACCGCTGGGCCCAGAGGCAGCCCAGGACAGCCCCTGGAGTGGGGAGGCCCTTGGGCGTGGGCCAGTGAGGCAGGGAGTTCTGCAGCAATGACCCCCGGCACCAGCTCAGCCTGGGAATGTCCTGGCCAAGGGAGGCCCGGACAACACGGCACCAAGGGAGGGGCAATGGCATGCTGTCGCGGGGAGACCCCAGAGCGAGCCCTCGCCATCCGAACCAACAACACCCGCCCAAACAGGCGAGCCGGCAGCGCCATTGCCCAGCATAGACTGTTGGGGAGTCCTGTGAAGCAACAAGCTCCCCCATGAGTGGAAAGGCAGTGACGAAATTAAACACCTTGAGAAAAGCTACAATTGGAGTCCAGTGTGTCCTTCAAATGCGAAGTGAGTACAGAGAGACACCTCTCCCGTCATCACACCCAGCCGTCACTGGGGGCCTCCACCCCCCCCCCCGACATGACGGATATTACAGTGAGTTATCTATATATATAAAAACGGACGTGTGTGTGTGTGTGTGTGTGTGTGTGTGTGTGTGTGTGTATGTTCCTTATACACGTCTCCGTCCCTTGACCCACGGCCACGAAACTTGGCACACACGTACCTTGCAGCCTGGAAGGAATTACTGCGGGGGTCAGACCCCCCTACAGCCCCCCGTTTTTCAGGGAGGGGGCCCGGATCGTCAGGAACCAAGGGGATTGCATGGGGCTACAGGTCTGCTGCCACCCTGTGGTCACAGACGATTCTGCAGCAGCTCAGCTGAAACTGAGCAGAACAGAAAGTGAAACTAAGGTGCTTCGCCTGCGTGGCCTGAGTGGGCCAGGGAGGAAAGAGCAGGATCCACAGAGTTCCAGCAGCCAGTCGGATCTGAGAGGGGCCTATGTCCAGGGAGCTCACAGGCCACCTCTGCCTGTTTCTCATACGTCAGGCCTATGCTGCCACAGGACCTGCAGACAGTAAGTGGGACCTTCATGTTGCTCTCTTAGTTGATGGTGTCCCTGTTTCCTCATTCATTTCACAGTGATAGTGTGCATTGTGGGTTCCAGGTCATCAATACTGTTTTATTTCAGGGACGGGTTCTATATGTCTATATATGGATCTCACTATGTCATGCTTTTGAGGGAGGTTTGCATATTTGTGTGTATGTTCCACCATTACTCTGGAACGCCTGGAACGATGTGCACCACACGTGGTACACTCCTTCCTTACGATCTGGACAGATATACTGTGGGGGTAGGGCCCCCCATACGCCCCAAGAGGTGGGGGTGCACTGCAGAACACACTCATTCCTCCTCCCAATAGAGCCTGGGGATAATTTCTGCCCCCGGGCAACGCCGGGTCACAAACAGCTAGTTACTACTATAAAATGCTTATATACTGCTTTTCAATTTTTTAAAAAAAGTTCCCGAAGTGATTTACATTGCACAATTTTTTTTTAATGGTTCTCTATCCCAGGAGACTCACCAACTAAAAAGAGATACCAGGCAGTAGCCACTGGACAAGAGGCTACACTAGGATGAGGAGAGAGAGTTGCCCTTTTCCAATCAAATATCAGGACCACCACTGAAAAGGACCACCCTAGCCCAGTTAGGAGGAGTATAACATGTGCAAATTGAATAAAGCAACCAGAGCCTTTTTCAGGTCTGTCTGGAAGCTTGCATGTGGAATGTCCTTGCCTAGAACCAAACCTGGTGCTAATTTCAGTGCTAATTGAATATATTTGTCAAAGACAGCACCGGGGAAAAAAATGGAACAGAAAGGGCAAGGTGCATTTAGTGAGGCAAGCACGTCAAAAGTGTCTTTCCAAGTAATCACGTGGGGTCCAGCAATGGGATGGTTGGAGGGTCAATTAATTCATGGGGACCTTTGCCTCCTGCCTCTCTGTGGTATCACCTGTGGACCAGGCTTTCTGGTTTCAAGCAATTTTTTTTTTATGAATTTCATTTTTCTACTGCTCTGATGTGCTGTATTGTTCTTATGGTTTGCTTTATGCATGGCAATTTTGTTTTCCAACTCTTTGACTCCCTTTTTGTTAGCTAGAGTGGCATATAAATAAATACATATGCAAAATTCTCCTGCTATTGGAAAATGGCTGGGAAATAGTCCAACTTATTGCTGCATTTCCAGGAAAGCAACAGGCTCTGGTGTTATAATGATGGCATTTCCAGCCATGACATCACTTCTGGCGGGTCCTGGACAGATTGTCATTCTAAAAAGTGGGTCCCAGTGCTAAAACTTTTGAGAAGCTCTACACTAGGGTTAGGTTCCTGGAAAACCTTGCAGACAGCCAATTTGCAGATAACAAACCATTGATCCTACGGGATCAATGGAATTAGGTGAAAATGGTACCTTATCTGTCGTGAGAGGAATCCAGCAGAGACCCTCAGGAAGCCAGTAGAGTGCAGCAGGAAGTATCAAAAGAGCTCTGAAAGCTGCAGAGAGAGACCTTCCAGAGGCTGCAGCGATCTTCAGAATGACACCTGTAATCAGCATGGACCCTGTAAACATAACCAGCAGATGCTTCTGCTGGCTATTTTAAAGGGGTTAGTGCTGGTCACAAGTGCCATTCAGAAGGTCCCTGTAGCCTTCGGAAGGTCTTTGCATAGTACGTACATAACTATGATAGAGGCACAGAAAGCAAGGAAAGTAGGATCCTACCCAATGTGATGCCTGATGCAATAAATCCCGATTTAGGCACCTACTCTCTCATGGAGAGTGCACACAGGATGGACTTAACAGGAAGGGATGTGCTTCCCACCCCACTCGCCCCATCCCTGCCTTTGCATTGTTAAGCCTTTATCTGCAGATTTTCTTCCCATGATTGGGGTTGCATTCAGTAATGGCATCTAAATGATTTAGCAACAGGTACTCACTTTTGATTGGCACTTGTGTCAGGGCCCGCCCACCAGAAGTGAGGTCATAGCCGGAAGTGATGTTGTGGCAGGAAGTGAGCTCATAGCCAGAAGTAGAGTATTCCACAGCACCCCCAGAGCATGTTAAGAAGGCCTGGCATCATGTTAAACTGACCCAACAGTTGCAACAGTATTCCACAGCACGCCCGAGCAGGCTACCAATCCCCCCCCAGGAACCACCGCGCCTCCTTGGTAGGCCATGTGGCAGCCCGGGAGAAGGCCCAGGAGTCCTGGGCCTTCTCCAGGGCCACTGCGCGGGCTACCGATCCCCCCCCAGGAACCGCTGTGCCTCCTCGGGAGGGAGCCCCAGGTAGCCTACCTGCTCACGCTGCTGCCGCCGTCGGTCTCCCTTGCTCTGCTGCCTGCCTGCCTGGCTCTGAGAACGTGCAGGCAACTCAAACATGCAGGCAATTCAAATGTTGCAGGGGGTGGAGCGGAGCTCCGACGGAGTCGACGAGTGGGCGGGTGAATGGGCGGGGCCAGCCCTAATCCTAGGAACGGGCACACGCATACTGCCGCGTACCCGCTACATGACACGTCTGGGCGCATTCCTAACCTTTGAGTTCGGCCGGCACAGTTAGGCCAGCGAAGTTTGGCCAGCACAAGGGCCACCATAAAGTGTGTTTGGATCACTCTTGGAGTCAGGAAGGATGGCACACATCTATGTACTGGCCTCTCTGACTGCAACTATACTTTATGGTGTCCCTTGCGCCGGCCAAACTTTGCTGGTCTAACTGTGCTGGCCTCACTCCAGGTTAGGGTTGGGCCCTGGGCCTTCCTCCATGTGTCTCTGCAAGCAACTATTGAACACAGGGAGGGAGGGGTGGAGCAGAATGTCCACGCACAGGGCTAGCACATGCACACGTGCATCTTCGGCCCTGAATGCATGCACTCCTGTCAAGCCCCTCATGTGTTATCTCTTTAAGGAAGAGCAAACAGCTGTGGGGGACTTCTGACACAATGAGAAAGTTGCTGGCAACAAGGTGTGTGGTTAGGAGCACAAGTAAAAGAATGAAGGAAGAAAGTGAGGTGGAAGACCCTTTTGTGTTTCAAACAATTCCCCCCTTCCAGAAACACCCCTTTGTTTGAGATCCTGCTATATGAAAGGTAGAAGGAAGAGAAGCTTTGCACGCTCCCTCCAACAGCCAGAAGTTCTAGGCATCACACATTTGGTAGAATCCTAGTTGAGAAACTGTGTGATCTGGTTTAATTTCCTTTGCATAACAGGGGATTGAAAGCGGAAGCTGTTTTTGTGATTGTTGCTTTGTTTCCAAATATATAGGCAGCGCATCAGCAGTGCCAAACAAGCACTCGGTCCAATTCCTTGCTTAACCACGAATTAGAAAAAACTGTTGCATGTACATTCCGGCCTGGGGTTTACGCCACCTTCATTCCCTCCACACTCCCTTGTGTCAGTACCTGCATACCCTCAGGGTATGGAGATGCTTTTTAAAGCACCATGTACATCTTGTACATCTTGTACATGTACATCACTAGTACTGTGTTAAATGTATCATCCCTCAGGCAGATCTCTAAGGCAGATCCCTCGCAGAGCAAACCTGGCAGTTTCTCAGGCTGCCAGCAACCCCAGGCTCAGCTAACTACAGCTGGAAACACTTTGTCTCTCTGCCCATTTCTCTTTCCAAACTGTATTTGGCTTTTTTCCCCAGACACTTCTGGCCCTTCCTGTGAGCTGGAGGAATGCCACTCGCCCCTAACCCTGATAGGTGTCTCATTCAACACACAGAGGGCTTCCCCCAAGGATCCGGCGACTTTCTCCATCCTCGCCTTGATGAAACATCAGCCCTCCCAACTGTTCACCAGCAGTCTGCCTAACAAAGGATAATGGGCTAGCAGCCCTCGGAGCATCAGAGATTTGGAAGACAATCCCTCTTTTCTAAGGATCACAAGTGTTTTACAAGCACATTGTAACGGGTGTCTTGCCTGCTGCCCAAAGTGGGTGGCCACCTTTTAAAAAAGAGCAAAGTGAAATCGGATGACCTCGTGTTGACTCTGCTCTTGACAGATGACTACTGCATTCGTTCCACTGCCAAATTGGCCTGCAGTGCAGCACGGCGAGGATTCTACAGGGACCTGCACAAATCTGTAATTGCAGGCATAATATAACCTAATATTCATCTCAGGCACATCTGGCCTTGCTGTTTTGCTCGATGGACTTCAGTTTCACTCCTTAGGGAGGGCAGAAATAGGGTTGGCAAAGGGACCAGGAAAGGAACCGGGCAGGAGGGGCAGCTGTGGCATGCCCCATTCTCTTGGAACTGGAAAAGGTGGGGCAGGGCTTCTCTCTCTCTCTCTCCTGGTCACTCTGCACAGTTCAATTGAGGCCAAAGCAGATCAGATGTGGGTTGCAACCCTTTACGCCCTTTTCTGGGACTAACAATCCAATCCTCCAGTTCTTCTGCTACTGCAGCGGTTCCCAAAGTCGTCCTCCACTGTAAATCTTTGTGGGGGCAGGAATTGGGGCTTGGAAGGGTGTCCTGATGGCACTGCAGCGATCGTGGCACTGCGGGCACCCAGTGCTCTTTTAACATACCTGGTGGGTCAGGAGGGCCTTCTGGAGGGTTGGGGAGGCCTGAAGCCCCCCCTCTGCAGGTCTCCCTGAAAGGAAAAAGAGCCCTGTTTTGAGCGCAAATGCGCACTTCTGGGTTTGCGCATGAAATCCAATCGCTGTGGCAGCATCGGGGCACCCAAAATTGGGCACTTCCCTTAAGGGGGAATGGCCCAGTTTTGCTTCCCAGTAGTGGATTCCGACCCACAGATTGGGAAGCACTGCACTAATGGAACTTCCATTGTGGCAACTGAATGTCCAGGTTGCTGCAGTGGCAGCCACAATGATGGCATGTGGAAAGAGGCTGTCAGCGTACATGGCTGGAGACCATGCGCAAATGTCACTAGAGCGTCTAGCCACTGCCTATGCCTGTAAGTTGGTGGTGGAGGTGGGCCGTGAGTGAGGAGAGGGAAGATTGGGATAGGGCATGGGGCCGGCCTGGGGTGTGTCGGGGAAGGCAGGGGCAGACATTGGCAGCCACATCTTTGTCAATATCCTACGCCCCCATTCTGGCCTCAACATGCCGCCTTGGGCCCATTTGGATTTGTGCCAGCCAAAGGACTGGCACAGGTCTGAGTATGCCCATTTGGGACCCTGGTGGAGCAAAGAAAATGACCATTGTGAGTTTATTTATTTATTTATTTATTTACTTACTTACTTACTTACTTACTTATTTATTTATATCCCACCTTTCTGTCCCATGGGCACTCAAGGCAGCTTACAACATTTAAAATACAACAAAATCACAATATTTGACAATTAAAAAACAATAATTAAAAACAATTTTAAAATAATTAAAATTTAAATCTACAACCCCCATGGATCCTAAAATATACAATGAGATTATAAAAACCAGCCAGCCTGTCAACAATTAAAAGCTTGTTGAAATAAGAAGGTCCTCAGCCCCCACCGAAATATTGCCAAAGAGGGAGCAGTTCTTAATTCTAAGGGGAGGGTATTCCAAAGTCAGGGGGCCACCACCGAGAAGGCTCTATTCCTGGCCGCCATCCCTCTCACCTCTCCTGGTGGCAGCACAGTCAAAAGGGCCCCCCCAGATGACCTCAGAGTACGGGCAGGATTGTATGGGAGGAGGCGGTCCCTCAAATACCCTGGACCCGAGCTGTAAAAGGCTTTGAAGGTCAAAACTAGCACTTTGAATTGGGCCCGGAAAGGAACCGGCAGCCAGTGTAGTCGCCGAAGCAACGGCTCAACAGAGTCAAACCGATGTGCCCCAGCAACCACCCGAGCAGTTGTGTTCTGTGCTAGTTGTAATTTCCGGACTGTCTTCAAAGGCAGCCCCACGTAGAGCGCATTGCAATAATTCCCAAACTTACATCTGCACAAGACATTCTTTTGTCTCTCCTGAATCAACATATCTTACGACTGAGAGTTTCACAAGCTATTGCTACAACAATGTGCTTTATTTCCTTTATTTATGTGCTTTATTAACAAATCAATTTCATTTACTGACCCAGGCTCTAAGGGAGCCAAATCTCTTTCTGGTCATCAATTTGTAAGTCTTCATCCTCTTCCCCTCAATTCTCCCCGTCTCCCCTAAAATAAAAGCCCTAGAAAGCTGGGGGGGGGGGAAGAAAGACATCACAACCATGATAATCCTCCCCTTCAGTTTCTTCCTTTGTCCTGCATGGGAGACCATCAGTTCCGGAAGGATTTTGTCCCCTGGGCTCGTTTTCCACTGCCCTGGCCAATGGAGAGATCCCACCGTCTGATTTTATCCTGAAAGGAGACTGCAGCATGCTGTGCTCCGCCTACATTTATTAACTTATGATTGCATCGTGGTCCTCAGCCAGCCCACAGCCCGCAGCAGAGCCTAGGCCAGGTCCCCTGAGACTATCGGCCAGCTGAGGATAGGGTTGGTCCTTTGAACCCTATTTAATGTCTCAAAATTTATTTCTATGTATACATTCATAGAACTGTGCTGTTAGTGTGTTCTTTGTACCTGCATATCTTTGGTTCCCCCCCCCCCCCCAATATCAGCCATAGAGGGAGATCAGGATCAGGTCCATTTTGAAATATCTGCATTCTATGAAATGTTATAGCCAAATAATTACAAAGTGAGGAAAAAAAAACCTGCCTTATGTAACAAAAAGTGGATTTCCTTGGCTCAGAATTAATTAACCAATGAGTCTGTTTTGAGAGCTAATGATATGTTGTTATGACACAGCAGGGAATTAATAAGGCGTCAGTATGAGTTAGCTCTTATTTTTATGTATCGGAGCTAATAGTAGCTAATATATAGGCTGCAATTCTATACACACTTTCCTGGGAGTAAATCTAATTGAACACAATAGGCCTGAGTAGACATGCATAGGCTTGTGCTCTCAGTTGCATGAGTGTCGTCAAGTTGGACGCGCACACACACACACACACACACACACACACACACACACACACACACACCCATCTCCCCTCCCCCTTTGGTGGCTGTTACTTGAAAACATGAACCATCCATTTAAGGGGCAATTGTGTGTTTAATACTGTATAATGTATAGTTTGGCTCTCATTCAACATACATGAAATGCTTGGAGCATGCTAGCTACTTGCTGTACATAACTAATAAAGATTATTAATTTGATGTGTAGCTTATATTACCTGCTTAACAAAACCTGGCACAGATCATGCAGACTTCCTCCTGCCCCGTATAACACGCAGAAGCAGAATCTGTAATTTGAAGTCTCATATTGCGTCTGTTCCAAATTAACTTGGTTTGAATTAGTGTGACTTTGCTGTTTGGAAGGGAGTTACGTAACCAACAACATTTTCTTCTTTTTTTCAGAAAGTTCTCCTGTTGAAAGAGGGAGAAGTCCTTCCATGATTCATAACACTGGCATTTCGTTTTAAGGCATGCTTAAGTCAACACCTCAGATGTTTGCATCTGAGGTATCGCCACAAGTGAAAAGTCTTGCTTATTCCCCGTCTTTAAGGCTGGGGAAAACTGGAATGAAGAAAGAAGTGGGGGAAGAAGAACAGAGGAAGTTGTGTCTGATGAGGAACAGCTGAGATTTTATGGCCATCTTGCACAAACATCTTATCGCAGAAAACTCTGAGTGCGTTCAGCTCTCCCAGTATAAAGCAGCATAATAGAAAGTTATCACAGCTGTAAGGGTCGAAAACAGTCATGTCTGAACCCAGCTCATTTTCATACTGTCACCACTACCAGCATATGCTTGGACACATCTGGAAGGGTTTGGAGAAATGACAGAGGCTACCATCCTCCAACGTCAAATCTTTAGACTGAAGAGATGAAATTCTATCCCCATGGATAAAATGAGCATAACACTAACTGAGCTGCCACTTCTGAAATTGGGATAGCCCATATCCAGTGATGTCATGTACCCACTATGCACCACTACGCAAGTACCAGTTCCTAGAAGTTGAGCTGGCCCCGCCCACTCGAAGCTGGCCCCGTC
>JAJKFI010000001.1:25971107-26018848 GCA_029204185.1 Lerista edwardsae | reverse complement strand
TGTATGTATGTATGTATGTATGTATGTATGTATGTATGTATGTATGTATGTATGTATGTATGTTCCTTATACAAATCTCCGTCCCTTGACCCACGGCCACGAAACTTGGCACACACGTTCCTTGCAGCCTGGAAGGAATCACTGCGGGGGTCAGACCCCCCCTACGGCCCCCCGTTTTTCAGGGAGGGGGCCGGATCGTCAGGAACCAAGGGGATTGCATGGGGCTACAGGTCTGCTGCCACCCTGTGGTCACAGATGATTCTGCAGGTTATGCGGGAGGGCTGAGCAGCTCAGCTACCAGACAGAGGCAGAACAGAAAGCGAAACTAAATGCTTCGCCTGCGTTGCCTGACTGGCCCAGGGTGGAAAGAGCAGGATCCAGAGAGTTCCAGCAGCCAGTCGGATCTGAGAGGGGCCTATGTCCAGGGAGCTAACTGGCCACCTCTGCCTGTTTCTCATGCTACAGGACCTGCAGACAGTAAGTGGGACCTTCAGATTGCTCTCTTAGGTTAGGGTGTCCCTGTTTCCTCATTCATTTCACAGTGATAGTGGGCATTGTGGGTTCCAGGTCATCAATACTGTTTTATTTCAGGGACGGGTTCTATATGTCTATATATGGATCTCACTATGTCATGCTTTTGAGGGAGGTTTGCATATTTGTGTGTATGTTCCACCATTACTCTGGAACGCCTGGAACGATGTGCACCACACGTGGTACACTCCTTCCTTACGATCTGGACAGATATACTGTGGGGGTAGGGCCCCCCTTATGCCCCCAGAGGTGGGGGTGCACTGCAGAACAAACTCATTCCTCCTCCTAATAGAGCCTGGGGATAATGTCTGCCCCCGGGCAACGCCGGGTCACAAAAAGCTAGTATTTAATAAAAGAGAATTGGAAAACAAAGGTATATATCTAAATTGGTGGTCTGAATTACAAATAAGATCAAGACTAAAAGAGGATATAAGAACAGGAATCTATGAAAAAGAGACAGATTTTGACAAAATATTTATTGAAGACAAAGATCAATACATAAAAAGGATATACTGTATATACCCATGTATAAGTCAATCCATGTTTTCAGGCATAAATTTTTAGACTTATACATGAGTATATACAGTTAATAAAGCTTTTAACAGCAGCTTGGGTAGGGGCTGGGCTAAGAAGCAGAAAGCGGCGGTGGGTGGGTTAGGAAAAAAAAGCGCAATTTTACTTTCCAGTAATTGTTCTCAGGCACCAACAGACAGCAAGCAAAAAAAACAGTAGCCATTTTCCTTCTTCTCCAAACAGGCAGAGAGGTGAAAGTGCTTTTGGGAATTGTAGTCATTATGAAGGCTGCTGCTATGGAGGTGCTGTGCGGTATTCCTCACAAAACCTACAACTCCAATAAGCACTTTCATCTCTCACCCTTCTTGTTTGGAGAATAGCCCCATTTCTGTGCTGCCTCAGAAGAATGTGAAATAGCTCCTTTTTTTGGTTGGCTTTCTGTTGCTGCCTCAGAACAATTACTGGTAAGTCATTTTCAAAGAATTTCATACCCGCCTCCTAAGTTTCACCCTCGACTTACACATGAGTCATAGCAAATTCTATTATTTTTGACTTAGAATTTGCCCTTGACTTATTCATGAGATCAATTTATACTTGAGTATAGATTAGATTAGATTAGAGAATTTTATTGGCCAAGTATGTAAACCATACCTGGAATTTGATATGGCTACTGGCTACATACATACAGTACTACGCATACATAATGAACAATAAATACACAAAACAAATAAGGGCATTATTCAGAATAAAACCCTGCCTCAAACTCCAAGTCACCTCAGCATAATTACAAGTTCAACAGTTTAATGGCACGGGGAAAAAACTGTTTTTGTGCCTAGATGTTTTGGTGCACAGACGACCAGAAGGAAGAAGGTCAAACAAATTATGACCAGGGTGTAAAGGATCTGCAGCAATATTCACTGCTCGCTTTTTAACCCGAGCAGTATACAAGTCCTCTATTGAGGGCAGGCCAGTTCTAATTATTTTTTCAGCACTTCTAACAGTCCTCTGGAGCCATTGCTTATCCAGTTTGGTTGCCGAACCAAACCAAACAGTTATGGAATTACAGAGGACAGTATATATAGTATGCTTATCTCCTTAAAATGAAAACTGAAGATAAAGACTCAATGGTTCAATGGGCCAAAATTTTTGGGTATAATATACCCTTAGAGAACTGGGAACCAATATGGACATCCAATATTAAGATAACAAAAGCTATAACATATAAAGAGAACTTATACAAAATGTTTTATAGATGGCACTTGACACCTGAAAAAATTAGCCAAAATGTATTCTGGAACCTCCAACAAATATTGGAAATGCGATGTAACAGAAGGGACATATCATATTTGGTGGGCTTGTCCTAAAGCTAAGAAATTTTGGGAGAGAATACACGTAATGTTACAAGAAATGTTAGAATGTATGATTCCTTTCAAACCAGAAATATTCCTCCTAAATCAGCGGTGGCATCCGGGCGGAACGAGCCGGTACGGCGTTCCGCTTGTTCCGCGGATGGGCCCGGTCCGCGCCACCTCTCCTGAGGACGGGCGAGCTGTTCCTGTGCCCACCCTCCCGTGCATCTGAATCACTCTGAAATGAAGCAATTCCAGGTGCAGGGAGGCGCAGGGAGGTGTGGCTGGCCTCCGCCATAGGGGCGGAGGGCTGCCAATCATCCGGGCGTTCCGGTTCCTGGCGCGCCTGGATGACATCACTGTCCTAATATAATACCAACTATACAAGATTTAAAAAAGAAACATATTATTGTACATATTGTTACAGCAGCTAGGATTTTATTTGCGCAGTTATGGAAAAGTGCTGATATACCAATGATAGAAAAATTGATGGAGAAAGTTTATGAGACTGCAGAAATGGATGTATTGACAGAAAGATTGAAAGAAGTAAACTTAGAGAAAATTAAGGCTTATTGGAAACCTTTTTATGAATGGATAGACAAATTTAGGATTATAGGAAATGATTAGAAATATCTGCTAAAGCTACTATAGGATAAACCACAGATGATATAATAGAGATGAGAGAAGAAATTGTTGGGTGTTGAGATTCAACCCTAAGAAATTTACAGGCCTGAATGGCTCAAGGCCTAGCCACAGGGTAAAAGTACTGAGTCATTTTGTATTGCCAGAGAAAGGACCCAGGAGTCCTGAGCCACACACAGCTGAGGAATCACTCAGCAGTAATGACAGAGGGTGAATTCATCCTATTTCTGATTGGCCCTGGGAAATAATTAAGCAGAGCCAGGATCACCTGCATGGTGTGGGGGCAATGCTGTAGACTGAGTGTGTGAACTGAGGAACTTTACTGAACTGTTTATGTTTTGCTGCTGGAAACTCTGTTAATACAGATTCCTTGCAGCCTTATCTCCTGTGTCTGCGTTTTTCTTCTCCGGGGTGCTGTGACCTTGATAGCTCTCTGGTTGTGAGCTGCCTCCTGCAAACCTTTTATCAGGTTCTGGGCCCAGCAGCCGACGGGCTTATCACCTGGAAAGAGATGCTGAAGCTGAGGCTGGAGAGACGCTGAGCCCAGGAGGGGTAAGAGGCTAACGTTTGCAGCAGGCACCATGCAGTCGAATTTGAGCATGCCGGGCTTTTCCATCAGGGTTTATATTGTTAAACTTATGAAGCAGATTATTTATATGGAAATGTTTAGAAAAGAGAAAAGATTGAACAGATGTAACTCAATGTATAAACCCAATGTGTTTACCTTTGTACCCCATACCCATGTCTATTGATTATCCTTACACATTACTTTTTGTAATTAATAAATAAAAAGTGTTTAAAAAATAAATACCAGCAGGCCTATTATGAGATTGAATAGTTTTAATGTGAGCAGTTATAATTCATCTAATGATGTACAACCTGCTGCAGGAGACAGTGCAAGGCGGCTACAGTGCCCATACGTAAGAATCTTCCTGTTCTCATCTGTGAAATGTTGGAGAGGGCAGGAGGCGTGGACTGATGGTTGAGCTGCTGGTACTGGCTGAAGAGCTAAGCGGAATCCATGGTTGTATTTCTGGATGGGAGACTGAATGCCAGGCTGTGGCAAGATGCTGTACCCATTGTTACAGGAGGGAGTCACTAATGAGTCAATTAGCCATGCAGTGAGAAAATCATGGGAGTGTGTGAGAAGGCCAGCCGGCAAAGAATGGAGAAGAACCTTGAGGGCCTACCTGGGCTTGATTTAGGATTGTCTGCAGCACTTCAATGCCATGCAGCCAGAAGAGATAACCACACTGTGAAGGCAATAACGGGGACTGAAGATTCTGTGATTAACATAATATATTTGTAAAAAACCCATTGGAAAAAATGGTGGTTTAGACTTGCCTGCCCATGTAAACCCCTTGAATGGTGTCTAAAAAACAGAGAAAGGCTTATATAAATACCAATATATAACTATAGCTACAACCTTGCTACAGTGTAATGATGTCAGGCTGCATTAGAAAAAAAAGACATTGGTTCTGGCAGCAGCCCTGCGAAAGTCTTGCGTTCTAGTGAAAGCCAAAATTCAATTGTATTGATGCATTTAGAAAAATACAATGTGATCAGACGTAACTTGATGTTTAAATAATGACTTACTTTATCTAATCTTTAATGTGCCATAAACATCAAGAGCGTACCAGCTCATCAGGGGTTCTCTTGCCATTGCATAATTATATTTAGGAGAAGAGCGCATATGGTATATTTTGAAAGAATAACAAATCAGAACATCACAGACATTCAGGGAACGTGGTGAATAGAAAGGGGAATTGGAGGACGACAGTGGGGTCAAATGGTTGCATTTATCAGAGGCCTTGTGCCCACTTTGACAAGAGAAACGTTTCCAGGATTTTGAAAATAAGTGGTTGATGTCCTGATCCTAAACACGCTGACTGAAGTCTAGAAGACTGTGGCTTTGGAGAGGCAAAGCTCCGTGTTCACATGACATGCTTGTCCAGCGCTGATAATATAAATAAAGCCTATGTACTTGCAGTTTTCCTGAATGGTAGAATTTATGAATTGTGACATGTATGTGGAAGAAAGGTGGAGCTCAATGGACCTTACTTCTATGCACGTGCGATTTGGAATGTCTCCTAAAAACATTTTCTCAAATATCCCATTGGTTTCCGTGAAGTTCACTGCCCACTATTCCTAGGGTGGTGAACTTTTAGATCAAGAACAGATGCAATTTAACCCTATGCATATTTAAGGGCAGTGCAGTCCAAGGCCCATGTCTGGCCAATACATGTCCCCTGCATTGGCACTATAGCAGTGTTGGCCCAGCAATGCTGGCAGGACCACAGGGTAAGTCAGTCCCGTGCCAGCCGAATATGGCCAGCGAGGGGCCTTTTTGGGGCAGGGGAAGGAGGGAGAGAGGCAGAGGGAAGGGGAACAAGGTGGAGGGTGGACCCATGGGTGGGGCAGCACGAGGAGGAAGTTGAGCCAGGATCTAGTCATTAGGTCAGATCCTAACCCCTGTCCCCAGACCACACAGCTGTTGAACAGCAGGTGCAGATCCAAGGAGCCCCATTGGTCCAGCTGGGTCTTACCAAGGGCAAAGAGAAACATTCCCCTTGCCCCATGCTGGCCTGCCTGCTCCCGCGCAAGTTAGGATTGCGCCCTGAGTTAAATAGGGCTTACTCCCAAGTAGAACTATAGACGTGCCGCAGAATCCTATCTATGCCTGTCTACTCAGAAGTCTCTGTTGAATTCAGTGGGACTTATTCCTAGGGAAGTGTGCCTAGGATTGCAGTCTTAGAGTAGGCCACTCATTCAAGCCTCTGTACTCTCTCTCTCTCTCTCTCTCTCTCTCTCTCTCTCTCTCTCTCTCTCCAGGACAATATAATTTAGAACCTTTATACTTGTGGCAACAAAATCCAAATGGTAAGTGAATGGTAAGAATTGCTGTGTTTGAAGAGTGAAAATATGAAATCAGAGAAGTGCACAAGTGTTTTTCTGTTGCATCCAGGAGGCTTCCTGAGGCCTGCAGAGATCGTGTTAGGTCTCTGCAGGCTTCAGAAAGGCCCCAAGAGGTGGGTTTCTGATTTTGATGAAAGCCAAAAGTGCTCTTTCAGCCTCTGCAAGCCTCCGAAACACCTTGATGTGACTGGAGAACATCTCTGGTTGTGTGGAAGTAACATCATCATCTGTGCGTTTCAGTATCTGTGAGAGGTCTGGGAATGGATCCCCTCAGGATATTGAGGTCCAAATATACACTGAAAGCAGTTCGCTGTGGGCCCGATCCTCTGCATATCTACTTATTATAGTCAGTCCCATTATAGTCAATGGGATTTACTCCCAGGTAAGTGTGGATACATTTGACAGACACCTGCTGGAGATGTTCTAGGTCTAGGAGGATTTCCTGCTACAGGCAGGGGGTTGAATTAGATGAACTTGTAGGTCCCTTCAAACTTTATGATTCTGCTATAGGATTGCAGTCTGTGTCGTGTGAAACTTTGATCTATTTTCAGGGTAAAATGAAGCTATGTGAAAAACAGGCTGATTTTTCTCAGATCATTATGGAAGAACTATGTGCAAATAGAAATTGGGAATGTGCAGGATTTGGGTTCATTGAGCTGCAACCAGGGGCGTAACTAGAGTGTGGCAGGGGGTGGCATGAGCCATGGGCGCCATCTTGCAGGGGGCGCCATTCGCATGGCGCCCACCCCCCAAAATGGTGCCCACGGCCCGCCCGCTCCCTGCGCCGCATTCTCCTCGCTCCGGCTGGCCTTAAAGAGCCAGCGAGGAGAACGTGCTGCCACCCGGCGCCCCCTCCCGCTTCTCAAGGGGGGCGGGGCGCTGGGCGCCGCCGCATTCTGTTTGCTCCTGCCGGCCCTTTAAGGCCGGCACGAGCGAACAGAAAGAACGCAGCCGGGGCGCCGCGTTCTGTTCGCTGCCGCCGGTCCTTTAAGGCCAACGGCAGCGAACAGAACACAGCGCCCCCGCAGCGTTCTGTTCGCTGCCGCTGGCCTTAAAGGGCCGGCGGCAGCGAACAGAACGCGCCTCTTAGAAGGGGCGGGGAGCTATGTCATGATGTCACGATGTGACGTCATGACGTCGCGTGCCCCTAGGGCGCATTTTCATTGGGCGCCATGGGCGCCCTTTCAAATAGATTCGCCCCTGGCTGCAACTCCTATCCATAGTATGATCTCCTGTTCCTCAAGAATTAAGCTACTTTTTTCTCCATTGCCATGGCAGCCTCCATCCCCCACACTCTTTCTCACTCCTCTCATTTTTTAAAAAAGTAATATTTATTCCTAATGCATTCTCTGTTTCCAGTACATTACAAGCTGCATTGGAAGATTAATCAGCTACTTACACTGCTTTTCCTGCCACATTCAAGAATGCTGAAACCAAAGTAATTTCTATTTCAAAACCCCCACAGAGACTTTTAAAAAATATGTTCAAAAGGAAACAAAACACGGCTTTCAGCTCGCTTAACAGTCAGTCGGCAAATGCCAGGCTTACTTAACAAGTCTGTGGTTTTGCTTCCTCGGTGTATAAAAACCACAGGTCTACTTTTGGACAGCTAGCACCCATGGAGTGCATAAAATGGGAAGTTCCTGCAGCTATGGAACAGAGACTAGCTGCACAAATGGTTGATGATCTGAAGGCCATTTAACGTTTATCTCTTGTTTTACTTCTGGCTTCTGTATGGAACCACATTTCTTGAATGGGTCCATATGTGGTTGTCTTCTGCTAAGTCAGGTGTCATGCCCGGCAGTCATTTTCCCTGAACTTCTGTGCCTGTCAGCCAAATTGTGCATCTCTCATCCCCCTGGGAACTGTCTGCTTTCCCACTGGACTGTTCCCATGAGAAGCTGAGAATATGGGTCCAAAACCATTACCTCAGTAGCTGCATCTTACCAGTGTTATGAGACTGGGATAATAAGACAGATTCCTTAGTGTTTACCCCAAAACCCAAGGCTATGATTAGTCTTCACGTGTTTCAGCTTAGCTGCACCTGCTTGATAGCCCTTCTCCCAAGTGATGGGAATATGCCTTGTTGTGTCACTTTAGCAGTAAACCACATACTGAGTGTCATGAATGTGTCGTAAAGCACGTTCACAGCAGAGGGCAGGGGCTAGGTGGTGGAAAAGCTCCTTTGGTGCCTTGATTCAGTTTGCCCCCAGGTGCTGCTCTGACTTCACAGGATGCAGCAGCCGCCATTTTGGGATGCTATACTGCATGGCACCAGCGCAGCATAGGATTGGGCCATAGGAATGTTCACGATAGCCGGAAAAACATTTCAGCTACGTTGTGTACCTGTTTCTCAGCTGGACTGTTTGTGGGACTGATCCACTCCTACAATCGCTTCACCTGGCAGGAGAAAAAGGTGTGCCTGGCAGGGGTGGGTGTAGGAAAGAAAGGAATGGGGGGCACATGTAATTGTCATGTTCACTGTGCTTAACAAAATGTGCTGACCAGGAAGACTGTCTTACTAAAGAAGTTCAATAGTGTTTACATTTTTTGTTGTTACTTTTACTACTTTGGAGTGTAGTACTGAGTGAGCTCTTTCAAAGAAAAAGCTTTTTTTGTTAAATAATTAGCAGTTGGATCAAAGATAATACCACTGATTCATGAATAATTACAATTTTAGCAGTTTTTGGAAATGTTATGACAGGCTCACTTTGCTTTTGCTTTTTAAAGAAGCAAAATATGGGTTTTGACGGAAAGTAGACAAGAGCTTATTAGAGGAGCACGGCCATGTTCAGCATGACCATGGGTCTGCTATGTCAGTACAGCCAATGTGGACCTCTGAGATTTAAAGCAGAAAGCAAGCATGTGCTTCAGTTGAACTACATGAAAGTAGACAGACATCTTTTCTTTATCCTTTTCTCAGTTAAGACACAATCCTAACCAACTTTCCAGCACTGACATAACTGTACCAATGGGACACGTGCTGCATCCTGTAGTTGGGGGGGGGGGCGGTAGTCATTGGAGGCCTCCTCAAGGTAAGGGAAAGTTTGTTCCCTCACCTCGGAGCTGCATTGCCCTTACCCCGGTGCTGGAAAGTTGGTTAGGATTGCGCCCTTAATCAGTGGTGTCATTCAAATGATTTAGGAACAGGAACTCACTATTGAGTTCAAATTCAAATGTTGGGGGAAAAAACAAAACCCGGAAGCAGCCATGGAGCCCGTTCGGATCCAGAATGCCCGTTCTGGTCCGTTCCCCCTGAATGACATCACTGCCTTCTCCCCAGTGGGCTGCAGACTCACCAGAGCGGCTGCTGACTCCACGTGTGTGGCTGGAGGGAGCGAGGAAGGGGGCTGTGCAGGACGGGACTTCCCCACTGCAGTCCTTCGCCCCCCTAGGAATCCGGAGTCGCTCCCTTTAACCTTCTGAGTGCCGGCCAACCAAGAAGAAAAGCTCTTTGCAGAGGAATTGGGAGGGGGAGGAGGGAGAGTGAAGTGGGCGGAGTCAGCCCTAATTTTAACTAGTGGAACTGAGTTCCCCCGCGTTCCCCCTGCATGACATCACTGCCCTTAATCATTTTCAGTGTTTTGTGGGCACTTTCAGTTAAAAGCAAAGTGGAAAAATTGGGTTAGAAGAAAAATAAAAAGCAATCCAATGATTTTTCTTTCTCTTGAGTTAACCAAGAAATACTGCATCCTTTCCCCTTGAAACCGATTGTCTACAGCCTATTCACAATCTGTCCATAATCTTAATTACTCCTGTACATTTTCACTGCTGCCCTGGTCATTTACACTGTATATACTTTGTCAATTAAGAAAATCCTAGTGAAGTCTGTTTTGTTCCTTTCCCTTATCCAAGCCGCAATTTGTATGTGCAGCCTCCTGGTTTTAGATGTAGGCAGTGGCGTTATTCACCCGGTACGCTGGGCGGGACTTACCTTTGAGCGGCAGTCCTCCCGTTGCGTCATGCCGCGTTCCGCCACTTTCCCGCCCGCCCCGGCAGAACGCGGCATGACGCAACGGGAGGACTGCCGCTCAAAGGTAAGTCCTGCCCAGCGTACCGGGTGAATAACGTCACTGGATGTAGCCTACCTCAGAATGACAGATGCAAGAGAGTGGCAACAGGATGCAGGTGCCTTGTTGTCTTGTGGGCTTCCTGAGGCATCTGGTGGGCCATTGTGGGGTACAGGACGCTGGGCCTTTGGCCTGATCCAGTGAGGCTCTTCTTATATACTAACTAATGGATACCATCCCTCTGGATGCAAATGAGAAGAGTGCAAGCATGTGTGTTTTTTATTTGCTTTCGAGCGTAATCCTAAACTGGAGTTAGGCCAGCATAAACTAAGCCAGCAAAGTTTGGCCAGCACAAAGGCCACCATAAAGCATGTCTGAACTACTCTCAAAGTCAGGGAGGATGGCTCACGTTTATGTGCCGGCCTCTCTGACTCCGAGAGTGGTCCAAATATACTTGATGGTCTCCCTTGTGCTGGCCAAACGTTTCTGGCTTAGTTTATGCCATCCTAACTCAGTTTAGGATTGTGCCCTTAGTAATCAAAGTACATCTAGGATTTGGAAATGAAAAGACCTATAAAAAATAATAACTTTTTGTAAAAGATGGTAACACAGAGTGAAAACTCCAACACTGTTTATATGAACTTAGTTTTTTTTTTTTAAAAAAAAAGATTCATTTCAAATTCCCATGAGAAGTTTCAGACATTTTTTTCTCAATGCCCTCAAGAAAAGAGAGAGAGAGACAAGTCTTCTGATTACATAATTGTTCCACTCTGAATGCTCTGCAGGAATGTTTGGTTTCATAATTATGTACTGAGCATCTGCAAGAAACTATTCTTGCTGCCCTGATCTCATGTTGATGAGTGAACTGCAATTCAGATACCATTCATCATGAAAGTAATCTGGCAAGAAGGTGACAAGCTTTAATAATATTAGACATTTGAATTGTATATGGGGAGCTAACAAAGGAGACATACAGGAGTTGTCATCTCACCATGACAAATTGATCTGCCAGTATTACCTCTGGTACCACCACCCTTGAGGTTGGCAAGGACTCTTATATGTGTTCTGCGTGGAGATTAAGGGTCCAGTCCTATCTATCCAGCTTTCATGCAGCCACAATGCAGCCTCAATGTAAGGAAGCTAATGTTCCCAATTTGAGGAGGCCTCCATGATGCATTTCCCATTTCAGGATGCAGCACATGCCCTGTTGCATTGCATGGCTGTATCAGTGCTGGAAGGTTCTATAGAATTGGGCCTTAAGAGCCCAATCCTATCCAATTTTCCAGTGCTGTTGCAGCAGTACCAATAGGGTATGCACCACATCCTGCAGTGGAGGTGCAGTCAGGGAGACCTCCTCAATGTAGGGGAGCATTTGTTCCCTTATCCTGAGGATACATTGTTGCTACACCAGCACTAGAAAGTTGGACAGGATTGGGCCCTAGTATAATTACAACCTGGTGTGGCTCTCAAACCCCACAATATTTGAGCATGAGTAGATGCTACTGTTAATTAAATTCCTGTATCACTTGTGAATTGACCTGGCTGCTTCTTACCCACAAAATACTTGCACTGGATAGTTTCTTCTGAGGACTGTGAACAAGCTTCCCATAGCCTTGTGACCAGCCTCTGAAGAAGGGCTGATGATGTGCAAAACAGAGATACATGTGCAGTTGTTGTTTTGTTTTTACTCCTCTTGGCATCGATCCCACTGTTGAACATGCCAGAACATGTAAACTGCTTGGTGGCTTGGGTCTTGCAGTAGGACAGATGGCTGTGAAAAATAAAATCAAAGAATTTGCTGCACGTCTTTTACCTTTCCATAGGTGAATAGGCCTTCGGTGGATCCTGACCTTTATCAGCAAGTAGGCCAGTGCATGTACAGGTTAAATAAAATAGCAGAGCTTCCTTCACTTCTTAGGAGCGGTGTTTATTTTTGTTTAAAACGCATAAAAACATAAAACACCTAGGGGTTAAAATATTCGAACAAAAACACAAAACACTGCATTTTGATGTTTTAAGCTATTTTCCAGAAATTAAAGTAGATTACTTTTCCAATTAGAAATAACTAGCATTTTTTACCCAGCGTTGCCCAGGCAACAAATTATCCCAAGTGCGAATGTGGATTCAAACGGCCTCGGGAGCGTCGCCATTCATCTCGGTGACCCCAGAAACTACAAATGTGGCACCAATTTCAGCCATTTTTTGACCATTTTCACATGGGGCCCACTGTGCACCCCCACTCCTGGGGGAGCTAGCAGGGTGTGACCCCGTAGTTTGTCCCCAGACCGTAAAGTATACTCTTGTCAATCGCTCCAGGCATTGCAACGGGTCACGGTGGACATGCTCGACCATTTTCACGTGGGGCCCACTGTGTATCCCCACCCCCGGGGGCGGTAAGGGGCCCTGACCCCGCAGTGTTTGTCCCCAGGCCGGCAGGCAGCCGCATGCCAAGTGTGGTGCCAATCGGTCCAGGCGTTCCAGCAGGGCATGGCAGACGTTTTGTTTCGCACCCCTTCTCGCCCCCCACGCCAAGGGGGGGCAAACCCAGACTCCAATGGCATTGAGAGCATCGCCGCTCATCCCAGTGACCCCGGAAACTATAGATTTGACACCAATTTCGGCCATTTCTGACCGTTTTCACGCGGGGCCCCCACATACTCCCACCCCCGGGGGCATTAGGGGGGTCTGACCCCCACAGTATTTGTCGCCAGACTGCAAGGCACACGCATGCCAAGTTTGACATAAATCGCTCCAGGCGTTCCAGGAGGGCATGATGGACCCAGAGTCAAATGGCGTCGGGAGCGTTGCTGCTCGTCTCGGTGACCCCGGAAACGACGGATTCGACACAGATGTCAGCCGTTTGCGATCATGTTTACATTTCAACCCTGCCTGCACCCCCGGGGGGGGGGTCCTAGGAGTGTGTGACCCCCGCTGTGTTTGTCGCCGGGCCACAAGGTGTATACGTGCCGTGTCGATTGGTCCAGGCGTTGCGGAGCCTATGCGGAACATACGTACATACGCACAAACGTTCTCTGATAGATAGATAGATAGATAGATAGATAGATAGATAGATTACTGTGGCTGTATCTGCTAACACTAATAACTTATATCGCCGACCTAGTACACTTTTAAAGCTTTTTAATAAAATACGCATTTGGAATTAGAACTTTGAATAAAAACACATAACATCACTTGCTGCCTTTCAAATCAGGAAATCTGCCAAAAATACATCCCTACTTCTTAGTTATGCTAGTGAGTTGGCAGTGGTTAAAAGAATGATCTGTGAGCCAAGAAGTCTCAAATTCAAATTTAAGACTTCAGATTCTTACCTAAGCCACAAACTCATGGCCTGAGGGAATAGAAATACAGATAGTGTCATAAAACAGGAAGCAAAGTACCAGAATCAAAGTAAAAATGCCCACGGCTCTTCAGTCTTCAGAAATCTATTATCCCCTGATAAGTCAGTTAACAAAGTAACAGAAAAGTAGTTATGATTTCTCAGTCCTTGGAAGACATTCTTTAGACCAGCACAGAGAAACATTTTGATCCTGTATGTATCTTCTGGAATGACGATTCAGCCACTTGGAAGAAACTCTTATCAGTGACCCTGGGAGAATAACAGCAATAGGCAAAGAATTGTCAGGGTTTGCAAAGTTGCACAAACCTGGAATGTGCAGCCTGGAGAAAGCAAGGGCCAGAAGATGGAGGGCAATCACTGGCAGCTGTGATTGCAAAGTGCAGGTCATGCACTCAGGTGAGAGCAATCACCTAATTATGATAATCAGGGAGATCTGATTGGTGCACAGCAGCACTTGAGCAGAGCGTTTCCAATGCATTGTGTGGGTTGTTGTAGGTGCAAGGAATGGTCAGAGTGAGTGGAACTGTGGCGTGTATTGTGCTGGAGAAGAACTGCATTGCTGGACTGCTGTACATTTGTAAATAGAAGTTTGGTGAAGGAATCTGCTGTGTCTGTCATTCTTGGTGGAAACCTTGGCTGCTGAACTTCTGTTATGCTGCTTGGGTGGCTTCATCCAATCACAAGGATCCTTAAGAAGAGTAAAAGGCAGCTGGTGAAAAGCTGCCTATTACTGTTGAATGGGGAGTTTGAGGACTGCCCATTTACATTTTCACAAAATAGTTAGTTTACTTAATCTCCTCCTTAGAATGTTTTGAGTTTCCCTTGACCCATTTAAAAGTGATTATCCAGTTAAGTGATTATTTCCCTTCCTTTTGTTATGTTTGGGTGAGTCCATTGGGCAATTCCTTCTTTTTGCTGCACCAGGCAAGGGAAGGCTGAAGAGAAGGTGCATAGCTAAGCTATACAAGCCAGGTCACGGCATCAGCAAAGTGCCTGCATTTAGTAACTCATCATCAGGTGTAAGATCATGGAGGCATTGCTTTGGTTCTCTTCCAATAGCAAACCCTCTGGCTGAGTCTCTTTTTCTCCACTTCTACCCAAGTGGGCATCAGTAGAAAATCAGTAACCTCGATCTGTTTCATCTGCTTGGGATGATCTCTGTTGGAATGTATTTGTGTGCCTAGATTAGGGCACATTTCAATAAACACTTTATTTTATTCTAATCCTCAAAACCCACCCCATCTGAATCATTTCAACCAATTTCTCTCTCCTTTAAAGTTAATTTACTCTTGACCTTCAAGAATGGGCAATGTTATGAATTCAGGAGGACAGCCAGGGGTTAAACCCCAACAAGAGAGCTGGAGGGGTTGAGCTAATACCCCTCCAATCAGGAGCCCTGGGCGTGGAGTTAACTATATACAGTGGATTAGATGGGCTGGTGCTCTTTCTAACTATTGCCTGTTGCAATAAATGTTCAAGCTGCACCTGCCTTGTTTGAGTTTCTGTTGCATGGAATCCAATATATAACAGGTAACATCCCCTCTTTTGGCCACCCTGCTTTTCTTACTTCCCCCACCTTCTGATAAGTGATGCCTCTGCCAGGAGCCTCCTGTTGGAGAAGTTTCATCTGTATGTTTAATCATCATCATTTTGGTTTTGTAATCACGCATGCTCTTGTAAGAGCCAATCCCTTATTGTCATTAAAAAGTTACAATTGTATGCTCTTTCTTTTGTTCAGTGTATCTGTTTTGATTGTATTAATTTTTCTCAATAAATGAGTTGTGCAGCACTTAGTGGCCTCTGAGTGGCTTTCTATTCCCCTTTTATGTTTATGTGACAGTTCATGGGGTGTGTGCATCATGACCACGGATAACCAGACACATCCATTTGGGGACATGTGTAAATATGTCATGCAGGTGTCTTAGAAACATAAGAACAGCCCCACTGGATCAGGCCAAAGGCCCATCTAGTCCAGCTACTGTATCTCACAGTGGCCCACCAGGTGCCTAAGGGAGTTTTGTAGACAACAAGATGTTTGCATCCTTATGCCACTGCCTTGCACCTGGCATTCTGAAGTAGCCTACTATTAATATAAGGAGGCTGCCCAACCCATCATGGCCTATAGCCCACGATGGACTTATCCTCCAGAAATCCATCCAGTCCCCTTTTAAAGGCATCTAGGCCAGATGCCATCACCACCTCCTGTGGCAAGGAGTTCCATAGCTTAATTTCCGCTGGGTAAAAAAGTATTTCCCTTTATCTGTTTTAACTCTCCCAACATTCAATTTCAGTAGATGTCCCCTGGTTCTGGGATTGTGAGAGAGGAAAAAGAACATCCTTCTGTTGACTCTATCCCTCCAGTGCATAATTTTGTATGTCTCAATCATGTCCCCCCCAGGCGCCTTTTTTCCAGACTGAAGAGCCCCAAATGCTGCAGTCTTTCTTCATAAGGGAGGTGCCCCAGCCCCATAATCATTTTTGTCACTCTCTCCTGCACCTTTTCCAGCTCCACTATGTCTTTTTTGAGGTGTGGTGACCAGGACTGTACGCAATACTCTAGATGTGGCCTTACCATTGATTTGTACAATGGTATAATAATTTTGGCTGTTTCGTTCTCAACCCCTTTTGAGAACCATGTCTTCAGAACATGGTTGTCAACAATGTATTTGCAGTGTAGTTTCTGAAGCCTGGGCTGGCTAGTTTACGGAGAATGAGCATAATGCAGATCACCCATCTTGTGGTCATGAAGATATTTTATTTTTCTTCTTCTGAAAATTGGCCCTAGGGAATGTCATAGGTGTAACCCTCCTTCCCGTTAATAACCACCAATTAACTCATTTAATAAACTCAGGAAAGTTTACAGAATAATTTGCAGTTTACCACACACAAAAGTGGTTTTACTTAACTGTGGTAGGTAGACTGGGCAAACATGAAAGGAATGAATTACTTTGGTTACAATCCTGTATACATTATTAGCCTAAGAGGAGCACTATGGAAAGCTGCATATAAGAGGTGTGCTGTGGATGTACGAAAATGCCGAATATACTTAGACTTGAAAATTAAGTGGAAAACACTGTAGGTTTCTTTCTGCAGCACATTTTTTTCCACTAGCAGTAGAAAGATCTGTTTCTCCATATTTGCAACAGAAAAAGGAGGGTTACATAATTTTTGTGCGAAAACTCCGACAGATTGTTTCTAGTGATTATGACAAAAATATTGATAGTGATTTCCAAGCTAAATATGTTGTGAGCTCCTTTCAGATGACATTTGGGTCTAGAATGAATATGTATATAGTGGTGGTGGGGCACGAAGAAAGGGGGATTGCAGTAGAGGCTCCACCCTTGACCTGTGTGTTGAACTCTCCCACACCAGGCCTTAGCCAGCTTCCAGTCAGGAAGGGAGAGGTCCTGGGCGTGATCCACCCCCTCCCCACCAGTGTTGCTGTCCTCCCCTGCCCTGTTCCACCCAAAAAGGTTAGATTGACTGGAGTCGGCATGTTGTGATTTTCTTGAAGCTTCCGGGGCACACAAATATGGCTGACTCAGATCTTTCCCGCCAATGAGGATTGCTGCGAATTCACGAATAAAAATCTTCCTGCACGTGTGTAAAAGTTAATATTATATCAACTTTTTAAATCATACCTGCGTGTTCTGCATACGGGTGTGCGAATCGCTTTACGAAAAATGGGATTTAATTTCCACGGAAAGGTTCATGTACTCACATTACATCGGTATGTAATATTTCCCCCCTCCTTTTCCCCCCTTCCTGTTTACACGTTTTTTCCCGCCTTCCATTTTCTACTGTAATATTTTTGAAATTCTGAACATTAACAGAATTTGTTTTAGGGGGGGGGGGTGAGTGTAGAAGTTTAAAAAAATACTCTTAATAGCCTAGAAGTAAAAAAGAATTACTCTCATATTGACAACTACCTGTGTTATGAAGATATTTTAATGTAATTTTCCTACATATTTATCTAATTTTCACCCACCCTCCCCTTTTTTTCTTTCCTTCCCTTTCACACTTTATTTTTGGTTGTGTAGATTTCAAAAAATAAGTCTGTCAAAACAGTGTAATCCGAGTTTAAATAGATAGCAAGTGGCATTTCGTCCGGTGTGTTCAGTAATATAATTATGCGGAATTAAACCTTGTAAGTGCATATTAAATTATAATATGGTTACCAATGATGTTTCTACACGATCACACGTTTTTATTTTGGTAAGTTTTTATTGCAGGAGTAAATTATTAAGTGCTAAACATCACGCGAAACGCAATCTGAAATGCTTGGAATCAAGATTGTTTGGGGCACACAAACATGGCCGCTATGCCCGCCCCCTGGCTTCACTCGATTCCTATCAATTTAACAGGGATGCCGACTCCAGTCAATCTAACCTTTTTGGTTCCACCACCCTGTTCTAGCTCAGTATTCTGTCAATCAGAGATGGCTCCACAGCTGGGGCCTTGTGGCATAGCTAAAGAAGTGCAGAGGGGTGCAATTGCACTGGGCAACAAGTGTTAGGGAGGCAATAAGCTGAGCTTGACACTAGTGGCCAGAATGGTGAAAACCTTGGTATGTATGAATAACACCACTATTTAATATCTTTAATCTATCAAATGTTATGGACAAAAAGAAAACAATACAACGGAGACGTCGCTTCCTGTTGTGACATCACTTCCGGGGCAATATTTTGTCCTCTGCACTGGGGCTACACTTTCATTAGTAATGCCCCTGCCTTGTGGGGTATGTGCCAGGGGACTGTGCCCATGCAAGGGCCTGCATGTGTGCTTAGCCAACCTGCTGCCCCCCACCACAGTCCAGTAAGTCAGGGCTCATGGGATACTTACTGAGTCACTGGGGGTGGGGTGGGGTTGGAATAACAGCAGCAGCAGTCTTCTTCTTTCCCTCAGTGTCATTTTACAATTCTCAGATGTCCTAACCCTAACACAGCTGGGGGAAGAAAGACACCCCACTGCTGCAGGCTGCTCCCTACTGCCACCTGGTATGCCTTCCCCATTGTGTTCCCAGCCACAAATCACACAGAAGACAGGTGAGAGTCCTCATTTACTTCTGCTGCTGTTGGCAGCATGGAGGATTTGTGTCCAGCTGCTACCTAGGTCCCAGCACCATGAGCTGGTGCATACACTTGCCAAAGGATGGGGGCAGCATGCTGTGGAGAGGGCTCGGCAGAACTTTTGCTCTAGGGCAGTGTTATTCAAACTGTGGGTCGGGACACACTTGGTGGGTCACGACCTGATGTCAGGTGGGTTGCGGAAAGCTGGGAGCAGCCATCTTGGAAACTGCAGACCTTGTATTCATTTTGTGAGCTTTAACAGTTTGAATTTTCAAGTGAGGGTTGTTGTTGTTTTTTAATTGTTTTTAGTTCAGTGCTTTTACATCATATTTTGTCCTAATATTGCTTTCTGTCAGGGATGTTTCATGGTTGTACAAATGCTACAGTCCAAGAATGCCAATTTACATTTCAGGAGAGTCATTTTACTATGTTACAATGATGGCACTTCCGGCTTCATGATGTCACTTCCTGCCACAGCATCATTCCAGGTTAATGACATCACTTTTAGTGGGTCCCGACACAAGTGCCATTCCAGAAAGTGGGTCCTGGTGTAAAAAGTTTGAATACCCCTGCTTTAGGGACTCCCAAAAGCTGAAATATTGCAGTTGCAAGTAGCCAACCAGATGCCTCCAGAAATTAGATTCTCAATAGCAAAGGAAGCACTGATCATTTTCTTTATAGCAACTTTCCCTCTGTATTCAACAGTGTGAACTGTTATGAAGTTCAGTAGGATCATTGTTTGATATGACTATACATAGTCAAGTTCCACTGTTGTCACCGTGTACGTTGCGGTGCAAAGCTGGACTTCTGAGACCTACTGAAAAGCAGCAGAAATCTCAGAAAAATAGCAGTACCTATTACTCCCCAATGATGTGGAAAAGCAGCCCAGCCAAGTGGAGCAACTCAGATTGACTTCATTGCTTATCAAAGCACTCAGAAAAGAGCCAGAGGACTTGAACTCCTTTAGATAGAGCACACACTAACTCCAGTTCCATCATCTAACTTTTCTAGCACTTGACAGATGCTCTAGTAACTACAGAAGGTAGGGCCCAGGCTTTGAACTGCGATTGACAGAAACATGAGTATCAGGCCTTGCCAGGCCTTGTTACAGAGCCTAGCTGTATCTGCAACACAATCAAAATGTATCTTAATAAATATCTGTTTATAGGCACTAAGGCTTCTGTGGTCGGAATTACTACCTAGTGAGAAATTCATTTTGAGTATTTTGGCGACATTCACACAGTCTAGAAGTATCCTGACATTTCTCTCTAATTATGAAGGGCTTTCTCAAGGGAATAAACTAAGTCAGCTAACACTTAGAACACACTATAGCTCCCTGGGAGCAAGTACAGGTGTGCCCCCATATCCACTGATTCAATATCCACAGTTTCAATTATCACAGATACCATGGATCCTGGGATGCCTATTAAAGATAGAACATTGAATCAGTTTTATCTTGAAAGTTTTCTACAGTTCTCCACTGTAGCATTCCCGAGGGGGGGAATGCTAATTTTTTCAGGCTCCTGAGTGCCTGTGTAAAGCAGCCTCTCTGTCTCACCTTCAGAGCCATTCCTGGTTGTGAAAGCAAAGCCCCTGCTTTGCTCTCGTAGCTGTGAATGGCTCTGAAGGCAAGGGGGAGGGGCCACTTTACACAGGCTTTCAGGATGTAAGGTGAGTCATAACCATCTGCAGCATGGCAAGGAATGAAGCAGATTTGCCCAGCCTGGATCTGGTAAATGTAGGTGAGAGGAAAACCATAGAAATCTAGTGCGTTTTCTGGCAAACGAAACTGACACTATACTTCTTCCCCTTCATGGGAGGCTGATAGTACAAAATGCTATTACCTTCTTGTACTTTCACTATGAGTATCCATCTCTGATAAAAAATGATTAGATTCAAAAGGTTGCAACCATTTTATGCAGTGACAAAAAGCCAATGTGGTCTTGCGTGGGACATGAAAGAAACAAAGGAAAAAGGAGATATGTGTTCAAGCACTGATTTAACTATGAATTTTCTTTTGGGTAGGTTCTGAAAAAAACAACAACCACCTTTCATTTTTAGTTGTCTGCCTGTAAAACAGGAACAGTAATCCATTCAATGTCTGTAGATTGTTATGATGATGAATGTGATATGGGCTGTAAAGCAATCTGTTTATGAAAAACCCAACAGAAATGAGTATTATCTGATCCAAATAAAAGCTATCACTTTATTTCTATCGTTCTGTCATTCTGATCCTCAAACTATCTGCTTATTTCAGATAATGATGGTATTTTCTTTCACAGGTTTTCTAAAGGAGAATCTGCACAAGCAGTCTGATAAATGTAAGATCAGGAAAAAAAAACCCTGAATATAGTACAGTAAACAAAGAAACCAGGAATTTCATTCCTTGTGGATCTATTTACAAGAAAGTGGCTAGTAATGCCATACAAAAGACATGAATCTCTGTCTCATTCCAGGAAACTGTTTAAACACTGAACATATTTAATCTCAAGTCAAAACAAATTAAAAAAGAAATACTGTTAACATCTCACTGATCATATTGGGATTTTTTTTTCATTAAAGACAATTTAACACTGCACTTCAGAAAATGTGAGAATTTAAAACATAGAAATTAGACATATCTAAGGGTCCAATCCTAGCCAGCTTTCCAGCACTGATGCAGCTCTGCCAATGGGGCATGCACCACATCCTGCAGTGGAAGGAGGAGCAGTCACGGAAACCTCCATAAGGTAGGAGAACATTTGTTCCCTTACCTTGGGGCTGCACTAGTGCTGGAAAGATGGATAGGATTGGGCCTTAACTGCACCTTAGAGTGCAATCCTAGCCTGGAGTTAGGCAGGCACAGTTAGACCAGCAAAGTTTGGCCAGCACAAGGGTTACTGTAAAGTATGTTTGGACCACTCTCGGAGTCAGAGGCCAGAACACAGACGTGTGCCATTCCCACCCCCTGATTCTGAGAGTGGTCCAAATGCATTTTATGGTAGTCCTTGTGCCAGCCAAACTTTGCTGGGCTAACTCAAGGTTAGGATTGTGCCCTTAGAGTAAGTCCTATTGAACTAAATGAAACTTCTCAGTATATAGGCATGCCCTGGTATCCACTGATTGTATCCATGGTTTCAGTTATCCACGGATACCATGACTACTGGGACTCCTATTAAAAAGGTAGGGGAACATTAAACCAATCTTTTTTACCTTGTTGCAACAAAACAACTGATGTTCCCCTATCTTTAAAAAGGCATCCCCAGTATCCACAGTTTCAGGAATCCATGGGGTGTGTGTGTCTGGAATGCAACTCCAGCAGATACCAGGGTATGCCTGTACATGCATAGTTTGCCCTGTGAGTAAAGATTAAAAAATCAAGTACAATTCCCCATTTCTCCCATGAGTCTTCCCCTCCTAAAGAGAGATACTTTTCCTAAGTGCTACAGAGTTTCAATCACTGAATTCCAGCAGATTAGGGCTGCAAACGACGCTGCAAAAGATTAGGGCGGCAAAAGATACTCTATTATTCTTTGGAGTATCCTAATCAAGCGGTTTACTAAACCCGATAGAGGCAAAGCAGTTCCCTAATCATAACCTTGCTAAATTTCTGAGGCCTCAAAACATTGACTTTTTCTGATCAGGAACATATGATCTGAGAAGACTTTACCAAATATATGAATAATATATTCACTCCACTCTTTTTTCAAATAGGTCTGGCATAACATTTTCTTTGATTGAAGTACAGACAAGCGTTTGATTGTTTTTTTTTAAGAACACTGAATCGAAACATGATAGCGTGGTAAAAAAATGTGGGCGGGCATTTAATTGATCCATCATCCTAGCACTGAGCGGAAACTTAGTGAGATCAAACTTCAATTTGTCTGGTAACTGGATCTTTGTTCCTCTAGACATGAGAGCTTGGTTGTTCCCAGCGGTGCTGTGTTGTTGCTATGATCTGGAGCATGTGATCAGGCTTGATTCAGAAAACTATTCACATGCCTCTGAACTGTTGCATTATAGAAAGCAGCTGCTGATTGCGCTGCTGAATGCTTTGCTGTTCTCCTCTTAATCTTTCCCGATCGTGGAGGATCTCTTCCTATGACAAAACCAGAGACCAGATTTTTGTGAACCACAGGAATACGCCACACATGTGATTATTACATTACCCATCTTTTTCCATTGTGGAACTCAAAGTGGTGTGCATTGAGTTCCAGGGGGCAGGGGAGTCGGGTCTAGCTGCTTACCAGACACGGGGCAGAATCTTATTGGGCCCCTGTGCCACCGGAACTTGGGTTCTGGTGGTGCAGCATGCTTCATGGCTGTTGCAAAAGGTAACATGCCATTGAGCATGGCAGGACTGTTGTGCAGCAGTGGTGAGCAGCAGTGGTGTAATCTACTCTTGCGGAGACGGAATGCTGGGCGGGACGTACGTTTGATTGGCAGCCTGGTCCGTGCGGTTCTGCCGCCTTCCCCCCGCCACGCGGGCTGCCCTTGGTCACCGCGCCCCACCACTGCTTGCCCAGCTCTGTGATGGACGCGGAGGGGATGAGTGGGTGCCTGGGTGCCTGGGCGAGCAGGAAGGACGGCGGAAGCGAACGGGCAGGCAGCCAATCAAACGTAAGTCCCGCCCAGCGTTCCGTCTCCGCGAGAGTAGATTACACCACTGGTGAGCAGCCATGGCCATGCACCAGCAGCACATCAACAACCCCCGAGCACTGGTAAGTCAATGTAGGGGTGGGCAGATGGGGTGGACAAGAGTAGGACCAGAGAGGATCAAGGCTGAGGAGGGGACAGTACTGATGGCAGCAGCAGCCCCACCAAGATTCTATCTCCCTTCCTGGTCTCAATCTGCCTGGGGTCCCTTGGAATTGCTGGCTCAGGTCTGAGTAGACTCATTTGAGTAGCTGAGGCTTACCACTAGGCAAGGGAATAAATATCCTGTTACCCAGAGGAGACCTCCAGGACTGCCCAACACCAGCAGGATGAAGCATGGGCTCTGGTGGCACTGCAGCATTGGCAGGAGGGGGTAGACTGGGTTGCTAGACTGGCAACCAAATGTTTGCATTATGAACACTCCTTTGAGCCTGCACATACATACACCCCCACACACACCTTCTGCAGACCCATTTAATTCCTTAAGGTCCCTGTACTCCAAGCATTTACGAATGCATTGTACAGCTATCCACGGCTCTTCCACAAGCAAGTTACAGTTTGAAAAACTGACTGCCAAGAGGGAATCAGTGCAGGATAAGGTTTTCCTATGGAGGAGTATCTAATGGGAAGGCTTCAACTAGGAGCAGATGTGTGCAGCAGATCCTGCACAGGAGACAGAGCGGGGTTGACTTCATACTTTCTGGATTACTTCCAACCCTGAGATCAACCTCCATTTGTGGATTCTGCATGGAAACATTGGGGCTCTGGAAAGGGTAGACAGAAATAATTTATCCTCTGCAAAGTGGAAATTTAGAACGAACTCAACCTGCTTTCTGATCTCTCATGTATCTTCAAAAAAAAATCTTTGAAAGGAATTGCACAGCCCTATTTATCCAGGTCCTTCAGAAGGAACCCCTGCTGAGCTCAACAGCACTAACGTTCAGATACATGAGCTGAGGATGTGTGCAGCCTAAGGTCAGGTTGGCCAAGATGCTGAGGACCATGAAGTTACTGTTTAACATGCCAGGCACTGCCCAAATGCACTCTAATTATGAACTCTAATTAGGACTAGTCCGCCACGTCAGATAGTTTGAGAAGCACTGCTCTAGACCGCCATTTCTCCTTCTTCCAGCCTGCTCTGCTTTTTCCATTCCAGGAAATGGGAGGAGCAGAGAATGAGCCCAATCCTAAGGGCTTGTATTGCCGGCACTGCTGCTCAGCACCGGCTCCGGGTATTGTAAATGTGCCATCAAGCGCACGATTTATTTGCTGGGAGTAGGAAGAGCCGGCACTGACATGGCATTAGGGCCATGCCAGTCGGCACTGCACCTCACTGCAGCCAGTACAGCTGGCTGGCGCTCCAGCAGGGCTGGCCGGTGGTAAGGCCAGTGGTAAGGTGGAACCAGGTGGGGGGGAGGAGAGGAGTGGGCCCACATGAGGGATGAGTGGGAGATCAGGAGGGAGGTGATGGGAAAAGCCTCCACCAGAGGCTTTTCAGAGGAGACAATTCTGGATAGACCCATGGCTGGACATTATGAGGCAGCCTTTTGGTTCCTGTGAGTCTGCCTTAGACCTAGAGGCACTCAGCGTGATCTTGTGCACATTCATTCCCAACTAAACTCCTCACTTCAAGAGGATTTACTCCCAAGTAGGTGTGTGTAAGATTGGAGCCTGAAACATTTTTGATGTAGAAGAATGTTTAGAAGGATTTGTACTAGCTTACAGAAAGAAAGAAAAAAAAACTGGTTTAGCAACAACAGTATGTTTCTGCAGACACACACTTCAAGTGATTTAAATTAAACAGTAGATGGGGCAAGAGATTTCGTGTGCCTTTTATTTTTTATTTATTTTAAATTGAATTCTCACCGTGGGAATTCTTGGGTGAAAATCAGTGATAAAAATGTATCTATAGAGAAACAAATTATGTTTATTGTGCCCATTTAAAAAAAAAACACCAAAAAAACCCCACAATTGTTTATGTCTCATACAATATAAATTTAAAAAAGCACACACAGAAGCCATGATGCTGCAGGCAACACTAAATTACACCATTTGAGAACAATTGAAGCTGTGAGTCAGAACTAGTTGTATGTGAATCATCCCTACAGTTGCTTTTGAATCACCTCATAGTGTGAGGAAAAAGAAAAACACAGGCTGTGCAGTAAATTGGAAGCCCTTCCCGGCAGTGACATTCCCAGAGGAAGGGGCAGAGTGCTGGGTTTTTTCAGGTGCCTGAACTCCAGTGTAAATTGCCCCTTGCCTTCAGAGCCATTCATGGCTACAAGGGCAAAAGGCAGAGGCGTCTCCTCCACTTTGCTTTCACAACAGCTAATGGCTCTGAAAGCGAGGGGCCGCTTTACACTGGTGTTCATGTGCCTGAGGGTGCAATCCTAACCTGCGCTGGAACAGGCAGGCTGGCTGGTCTGTGCTGCATCCAACACAGGTTGGGGCTGCGCTGGAGCCTCCACGAGGCAAGGGGATGAGCATCCCCTTGCCCAGTGGTAGGTGCCAGCTGCCCCGATGGGGCTGCTTGGATCTGTGCCTGCTGTTTAGCAGGCGCAAGTCTGAGCATGCGGCGGTGGCCCAAATTGTGGCCACATGCCCTGGGGACGGGGGTCTGGATGCTGCCTAATGGCTCCATTCAGATTCCACTCCTCCTCCCCAGGGTGTCTGGCAGGTGTCTGCTGATTACTTGCACATGGGACCGTTTGTGGCAGCAGCCAGGTTCTCTGGCTCCTTTTGCAACTGCTGGAAAGTGTCCCTAACACTGCTGGAACTCTTGTTCTGGAGGCATTAGGCATCCATATAGTTGGGCCATTAGTTGAGAAATGAAGCATCGGGATTTGGCACCTAACAGAGAGGTTGTCGTCCCCTGCAAATTGGTGGCAGCAGCAGAAGTGGAGGACCTAGGGCAAACTGGCTCTCTCGGTTCACTATGTCAGGGTTAATCTTCAGATACAGCCATCAAAGGCACGCTAGTTAAATATCTCAACATCATGCATAGGGTGTTCTTGGATTCTGCTGGCACAGATAGCTTGACACATGATGACAGTTTTCACACAAGAGCCATTCTTTGCAAAGCAAATGGAGCTGAGGTTCCAAATCATGATGCTCAGGCCTGTCCTGGGGATAGGTTGGATAAACAGGCAGTTGATTATATGTTCTCCAGGGACATATAATCTCCAGGGACATATGTTCTCCAGGGACACACAAGGAGTGTGGTAGCACAAGAGATCTATCCCCAACACGACAGGGCTAGATCGTGCAGAGCCACACTTTCCAGCTCCACAAGTTACAGAGGATGGATGAAGATGCAGGGGCAGGAGAACCCTCTACAGGGACCAGAAGAGGGGGACTTGGTCTGATAGCGTACACTGGGAATAAGGCCGAGTTTAGTTAAAATAGTGGGTTTGGGGTTTCCCTTAGCCAGAAAACCAAGAATGCAACCACCTATTGTCTTATGATGGATTTTTTTAGGATTAGTGGACACCATTGGATAGGTTTGGGAGGATGCATCAAAAGGAAGGGACAGTGAAAGGCCACAGAATGCAAGTTATAGAAGACATGGGTGAATGGCTTATCAATCAATCAATCAATCAATCAATCAATCAATCAATCAATCAATCAATCAATCAATCAATCAAAAATATTTATATACTGCTTTTCAACATGAAGTTCCCAAAGCGGTTTACAGGCAAATAATAATAATAATAATAATAATAAAGTTAAATGGCTCCCTGTCCCAAAAGGGCTCACAATCTAAAAAATGTAGAACCCCACCAGCAACAGCCACTAGAAAAGACACTGAGCTCGGGGGACATGGCCTGTTGGCTACAAAATGGCAGCAGTTTCCTAAGCTCTAGGACTGTTGCGAACTTTTATCTCTTTTTGGGAACTCCCAGATGGGAACCCCCCTCCCAAATTCCTAGGAGAAGGAATTTGGGGCATCAGACGCTATGCCAGACCCCTCTAGGAGTGGCAAATCCAGAGGGGAACCTGGCAGTCTGGATGCAGGGAGATAAAAGAAGCCGGCGCCATAACTGGAGTGCCGGCAAAGCGCAGACAGCTTCGGAGAGGGAGAACATCACGGGATGCGTTTGAAGATGATTAAGAACTGTACGTCAACCTCTGTTAGCAGACCCTCGCTACAGAGATAAGAATGTTGTGCAGGAGGAATGCAGATGAAAAAATAATAATGGAAAATTAATCATCAATGTCAACTAAGAATTAATTGATCGTAAGATAAATGGAGAAGCGTAATTTGCTTTTTACGATTTAAGAGGTGGCTACAAGAGATCCAGAAGGGTTGAAATGAGAGTCTTTGTAAGAGCTGGGACCCTATTTGGAATGCAACACCGTATGACAAGAGAATATTAGGGGAATTTTACACAACCACCTGAGGATTTAAATTTGACTGTTAGAAATAAGGGAGACAAAATAATAATAATAAAAAATGATTGTTTCTTTTCAAAATGGAGGACACTCTGACTACAAGACCGAAGAAGAAGGAACCGGCATTTTAAACTCTAAGCTTGATTATTTATGAAGTGGCTTGATTGATGGTCGGGAGATAAGCTTTGTAGTAAATGTTAAGGAAATGTTAAGCTTGTTTTTAAATGAGGTATTCATCTCAGTGAAGACATGACAAGTGAAGATATATTGAGAAACAACCAGCAGAGTCACCTGTTTGGATATAAATAACTTGAGAAGATGGCATCGAACGGAAAGGGTGACAAAGGGAGGTGTCATTTCTTTCTTTTCCTCAGTTTGAAATGCAGACAACTTGGAAGGATTCCAGAAGGTCAGAGGGAAAGAAGTTTTGGAAGGACTTAAATTAATTTGCATTAATACAATATTGAATTTTAGGAGGCTTTTAAAGAAATATTCATAAATTTGATGATAATGAAATTGGATCAAAATATTTGATTAATAAATAAAAGTGTGTAGTGGTTTTTGGGTGAGAATGTAATTGAAAATGAATATAGATGATTTGATCAGACACGATAAGATAGTTTGAAATTATATAATCCTACTTAGATTAGAGTATTGGAGTAAAAAGTAGATTTTTGAATTTATTATAAGATAAATAATGGTAGATTAATGTTATAGTTAAATGTTAGTCCAATGGAGGAGTGTATGTTTTAACAGAAGAAATTGTTTTGAAATTAAGTAGAGGTAGGATGAATAGATAATAAGCCAGAGAGGGAAAGGAATAAATGTATTTTTAAACAGTAATTCACTTTAAAATAAGATATGAAGATATCAGGAATTATTTCATGACTGGACCAAACTGGCTTTTTAAAATCATTTCATGAAATTGTAAGATATAAGAGATAACAAGAATGCAATTAAGGAGATGATGTATACACTCTATTGAGATTATATTTTAACCAAACGATTAGAATATATAAATGTATAAGGATGTTAAATAGTGATAGAAATTTGTAGGACATTGTAGATTATTATACTTTAGGCCGTAGCTTTCCTCATTTATTCTTTTTTCCCCCTTGCAATTATTGTTTTCTGGTGTATGTATATGCTTTAAGAGGAGAAACTGCTTTGTTATTTAGCAAAGACAGGATGAAAGATAACAAGTTAGGAAGGGATAGGAATAGAGGTATTTCTAAAAAGATAAATATCAAGATGAGATATGACGATATTGGGAATTATTTTATGACTGGATTAAACTGACTTAATTGAAACTGCAAGATTGGGAATAAAATTTAAGCAAGCAATTGCATATAAGAGATTATGTACATATGCCATTGAAATTATACTGTAATTGAATTGTAGATTATAAGATATTTATGAGGTTGTAGTATGCTGATTGATAGATGTAGAAGAAAGTTATTGTAGATGATTACACTGTATAATCTATGGTTGTAACCCTCCACTTACCTATTGTGTAAACGTTTGTCTCCCCTAAACCTATGTGTAACCTTTTTCCTGTCCCATGACTAAAAGAAATAAAAATTATTTACTCAAAAAAAAAAAGAAAAAGAAAAAGAAAAAGAAAAGACACTGAGCTGGGGTGAAGAGGGACAATTACTCTCCCTCTGCTAAAGATAAGAGGAGCACCACTTGGAAAAGTGCCTCTTGCCCAGTCAGCAGGGGTTACTATGATATGATTACCAATGATATGGAAGATATTCTTTTAGAAGTGGCTGGCCACTACAGCAGTGGATGAGTTTGTCACTGGCAGGTGAAATGGAGAAATCTAAATTGGCAGGGGATGGGGGTAGCTATGCTGTGGACTTTGCAACTGGGTTGCAATTGTTGGAAATCTCCACCTCTGAACTTTCATTCCATTTGCATCTTAAAACCTACCCTTCATTTTCAGCAAAGCAAGAGTTCTAAAGTCCACAACATAGCCACTCGATGATCCCCTGATGAAATCACTCCTGCCACTCTGCCATGTAGAATAGGTTTTGAGATGCACGTGGAGTGAAAAGGCTGGGCTGGAGATTTCTGCTTAAATGGTAAAGACCAAAACACCCAGGTTACGACTCCAGCTATTGCAATCTGAAGATCTAGAGAGGTCATGGAGATGATGTATCTAACGAGTTTTTCTCAATAATACTAACCACTGCCTCTTAAGTTGTAACCACTATGTTTCTACTAAGTTATTCTACCTTCATTCTCATTTTCATTTGTAACTTGCAATCTTTTAAAATTCATATATATATAATGGCCTGATTTATTATTGTTGTTGTTGTTGTTCAGTCACTAAGTCGTGTTCGACTCTTCGCGACCCCATGGACCACAGCACGCCAGGCCTCCCTGTCCTCCACTACCTTCCTGAGTTCACCCAATTTCATGTTCATTGCTTCGGTGACACTGTCTAACCATCTCATCCTCTGCCGCCCCCTTCTCCTTTTGCCTTTGATCTTTCCCAGCATGAGGGTCTTTTCTAAAGAGTCCTCTCTTCTCATGAGGTGGCCAAAGTACTTGAGCTTCAGCTTCAGGATTTGTCCTTCCAGGGAGCAATCAGGCGTGTCTTCCTGGAGGATTGACCGATTGGATCTCCTTGCAGTCCAGGGGACTCTCAAGAGTCTTCTCCAACACCATAATTCGAAAGCATCTATTCTTCGCCGCTCTGCCTTTCTTATGGTCCAGCTCTCACAGCCATACATTGCTACTGGGAAAACCATAGCTTTGACTAGGCGAACCTTTGTTGGCAGGGTGATGTCTCGGCTTTTGATTAAGTTGTCTAGGTTCGCCATAGCTTTCCTCCCAATTTATTATTTATTATTAATAATAATTTATTTATTATTCCTTTCCCTCTCTGGAATAAGAGGTGGGAATAAGGGAATAAGAAAGGGAATTTATTATTGACTGTACACTAAAATACTGGGAAGTGGAGACATACAGGCTGCAATCCTATAACACTTTCCTGAAAGTAAGCCCCATTGAACACTATGGACTTACTTCTGAGTAGTCATGCATAGGATTGTGCTGACAAAGAGAGCCCAGGGGCCAAATTTTAGATCAGGGCAGACCAAATGGTGGGATGTTGCCCACTCTCTGCCCATTGTCCTAATTTGTAAATATGTTGCAATTGTGTAATTTTTTAAAGATATTGTATTTTAACACTTTTTCTAGGTCATTAGCTGCCCTGGAGGGCACAGGACAGTTTTTTTGGAGGGGAAAGGTGGGTATGAATCTTTTTAAACAAACACATATTTACCCTCAGTTCGTAGAGTTCTTTCCTTTCTTTGTCATTCTCTTCTGCTCTGGCTTTGAGCCATGCCTCATTTTGGGCTTTGTGTTTTTCTAGCATCTCTTGTAGCTCCTGATTTAAAGAAAATCCATGTTTGCAAGGGTTAAGTGATCTTCAACAACACACTTAGAATATTTACTCTCATACTAAGATATCCAGAATTGCTCCAGAGGCCTGATCTAGTTTGCTCCAGGTCCCTTTAACACAACTATCATAACCAACTAGCACATGGAAAAGCTACCTAGGGAGAGGTAATGGGAAGTGGTGCTGGTCCAGAATCGGGGGGGGGGGGGAGAATGGAAACCTACCTTCTGCTGATTTGTGTAGTGCTTGTTGTACTGTTCCTTTTCAAGTTGAAATGCCTCTGTTGCTTGGACCAATTCAGCTTTTGCACTGAGACCATAATAAAAACAAAGAAACAAGTGGAATGATGTTAAAAAAATTGTAAAGTAAAAACATGGTGTATCAAACAAACGATGATTTTGGGTTTTTGGAAAATGAATTGGCAGGATTTGGCAGATGCCACTGTCACTGAACAGACACCCTTTCCAGTCCTGATCTGCCCTCCTTCCTGCTCCTGTCACTGTCCTATTTCACCCACCTCTACAGTCCCTCTCACCCACACACCCTGCCTCATTCTCACCCCCTGCACACATTTACTGGTGGCCACATACTCCAGCATGTTCTAGCAGCGGCCAGGCCACATGCTCCAGCACCTTTTGCTACAGCAGGAAAGTGCCTAGCCCAGTGATGTCAAACCTATGGCATGTGTGTCAAAGGTGACACGCCACGTTTTGGGTGACACACCAGCATTCGCCAACCCCCAACAATTGAGTTTGTTTTTGTAATGATTTGATGTTTCTTTATATAATGCATAGCTTCAAACACAATTGGACTGTATTCTTTTTAAATGAATGAATATGTAAATGATTGTTTCTCTTTTGTTCAGGGTGGGGCGTGACACGCCAGCAGAGTCAAGTTAGACATTTTTGACATGGCAAACCCAAAAGGTTCACCATCACCAGCCTAGCCCCACTGGAACTTTTGTTCTGTCAGGGCTAGGTGCTTTAGGATTGAGCCATAGAAGAAGACATTGCACATTGCCGGAAAGGAATGAGCAATCGCTTGATACGCACCAAAAGTATTCGCTTTCACTATGATCCTCTGCTAGTACAAAATCAGTGTTGAAGAAAGTGCCTACATGCTACAACTCCCCATACAAAGAGATTAATCCATCTCTTGCATCTGCCGATTATAATTTGGGAGAGATCCTGAATAATTTTCTTCTATCTCCTCAACCATCTAGCTTTTAAGTATCCTTCAACTGAGACTACAGTTGCACTGGAAAAAAATAAAGCTAATGGATCTAAATGTCATGGTTTATCCTCGCACCCCGCAATAAAGACACGGACCAGGACTGTATGGTATAAGGGCCACTTTATTTAACTATTTACAACAATAAAGCAACAGGGTCAAATAGACAGTGCGGGTCAATCTGGGGGAAATGGAGCTGCCCGTCTACCTCCCCCATCCTTATGGGCGTATCATCCTACTCCAGGTGCCTAAGGTCAAAGACCCCAGGCACTCTTCTTGGTCACCCCAAAGGGTTGAAGCGGCCGGGTTGCCAGCAACCGGGTGGACCCAAGTTGGCATGGAACATCCCAAGCACGGGGCTCGCCAGCCCACACCACCCAGCCAGGGAAGCAAACATGAACAAGCCGGCACCCCTGTTTCTTGCCGCCACACGATGGACACCGACCTCTAATTTTTCCCAGACCTGCACTACCCTTTTAAGTAACCTTCAACTGAGACTACAGTTGCACTGGAAAAAATAAAGCTAATGGATCTAAGTGCCATGGTTTCTACGCAAGGGACCCTGAGAATTGCATTTCTATGAGGCAGCCGGGAATCTCAGTCAGAAAATTCCAGCAACCTCACAGGGCTACAGGTTATTTGGTTCCTTGGGAGCAGAGATTGCCAAATCAGGTAGTTAATTGTGCAGATGTGTCCCAAGAACAAGTATTCATGTTTTAATATTCTGAATATACTGTACATGTGGGAATGAACTGCCTTTACATTCTGCCAGATGAAGAGCTCTGTATACTTTAAATTCTGCCTACATTTTCATCATCATATGTTGGACCAGTGAATATTCTGTATCTTGTATTTGTTTCTGAAGCACTAACAGCCATTGGAAACCGATTTGCCTATACCTAGAAAGGCAGAGGTCATTGCAGGAGAGACCTCCTACAGTGATGAGAATGGCCATCCATAATTTTTACTGAATCTTCATTGCAAACACTTGCTTATTTCAACCATTTAAGATTCCCCTCCCCAGCCTCCCACGGAAACATTAGATTAAATAGATCTTCCAGGGATGCTAAAGAATACCTACACGTTGAGCTTTTGAAACTCAGAGTCTAGCAAAGCAAAGGCTTTTGTGATCAAATCCATTGCTTGGTCACGCACAGAATGAAAATCTTGGAGCTGAACTCGCTGCGGAGAGAGAATCATTAGTTAACACCACTTGAGCTGCAAGACAGAAGGGTAGAGAGAAGCTTTTCTAACGATTAACCTCTCCATTTCATTTGACAGCAGCCTTTCAAAGTACACCAGGGGTGTTTCCCATCACAGAAAACATTTCTTGCCCCATCAGATTTCTGCTTGGTCATGGTGGTGATGAGAATTGATAGTACAACGATGTAGATCCAGGGCAAAAGTGGTCCATAAACTTTCAGTCCCAAACCAAGCATGCAGAAACTCACATAGAAATGGGCATTATCCATAGAACAAGTGCACATTAGAAAGCAATACACACATAGGTTTCCTTATCCCATGAGTTTCATGCCATGGAATATCCAAGTATTTCTTTCCCACTCATTTTCCTCTTAATTTGTGATCTTGCAAACTTCCATATGGTTGCAAAAAACATGTAGCTCTGCGAGTTCGGAAGGTGAGATGGCACCTTGCCTAGACTGTCCTCCTGGTTAAGCCCATCCTTGTCATTGTTCACCCTCTCCCTTGCTTTCAGCTTTAAAGGGCAGTTGTTTCTCCTTGAAAGCAGCTTTTACTTGATTTTGCTCTGTCTGCTTGGGATGGAGTGAAGTTGAAGGAGGGGGAAGACAATAATGTGATGGAGGGGTGGAGGTGCCATCTGTTTATATTTCCCTATGTATGCCTGCTTAGAAGTAAGTTCCATTGTGTTTAATGGGGCTTACTCTCAGGAAAGCATGTATAGAATGGCAACCCAGAGAGGGAGGGTGGGTGGGAGAGAACTCATCTTTCCTGCCCTAACTTCTCCATTTGCTCTTAGCTGCTCCCCTCGCTCCTCTCCCCCCCCCCACTTCCAACCAGGGGAGGACAGTTCTCATCAATGAAGTGATCCTATCATGATAGTCAAAGGCTGGCCTCTCTCTGTGTGTGTGAGTGTGAGTGTGTGTGTGTCAGGGGCAGGGAAATGACTCTGAACTTGTTTGACTCTTTAGGCAGCAGTTCCAAACTTGCTGGCATTAGAGCTCTTCCCTTCTTCCATGGTGTCCTCTTCCCACTAAGTTTCAGTAGTACTCACAACCAGCCACAAGAGAATCGGAAGTCAGACCCTTTTACAGTGGTTTCTGTTAAGGGCCTGGACTCCCAAGGACCACCTCAAATGGCTGGGTCTTCACACCCAGGATCATGCAAGATCTTATGAGAACAGCACGAGCTGTTGTGTAATCTTGTGTGATCCAAGATGGCGGTGCCCAGGAAGAGGAAGTCGGGGACATACTGCGACTCCCCTGTGAACACCCCGCAGCTCTCTTTGGAATCATGCCTCACAATTTGGGAACCACTGCCGTATAGGGCTCAGGGGTGATATACAAGGATCATCATTAGCCATGTTGGATGCACTTCGGGGAGAAAGGCAGGTAAATAGATCAAATAAATACATAAAATGAATGAGTCAGGGTAGGGTTGCCCCCCAAAGGGGGAATGTATGACAACAGAGCTGAACTGTCTCCTCCAAGGGAATACTAAATGTAGGGGAGTTGTGGGATAGTTTGAACTTGTTGTAGTATGTTATGGATGTTCAATGAAGTTGTGGCCCATATATAATCCAAACTCATTGTCCTGTATCTTTTCTGGGTATGTGAGAAATCCTCGGCATTGTTGCTTAATAAAATTGTTATTAATAGCAGTAACAAGACATAACTAATCTCTTATTTTATAGCACAATGCTTGCTGCTTAGCAGTCATTTCTCAGTATTCAGTACTAATTAATTCATTTGCCAAAGAGTATACTATGTAGACAAATATTTAATTAGTAATTTAATTGCTAAGTAAATTAAGTGCAGAGTAATTAATTTGCTAACTAATGGTGATACTGGGGTAATTGGGGGAATTTTTATAAGCAAATGATTTAAAGAACATGCAGCATTTAAATTGGTGCCTCCAGCAAAAAAGTTTATTTTGAAATTGCATTTGAGCTGTGTTTTCAAGCAGCATCTGCAGGAGACAATATATATGTAGGTCGCACGCTAGATAAGCCCAGACTTTCTCTTGCAAGCTAGAAAAACAGAAAACAGACCAGAGGGTTTCCAGTGGTTCAGCTGCCTTACATGCAATTGTACAACAGCTCAAAATAATTGTGCTGTATGAATTTCGGCCGGATATCTTTATTCTCCCTTTCTGTATTCCAGGGGCGGCAAAAGGACATAGCTACAATGCTGGGCTCCAGGTTTCAGTGCTAACACCTTCCACAGCTTGCAGAGTCCACCTGGATAGCTCCCTGCACAGCAGCCCAAGAATTATACCAGAGCAATTCCAGGCCTATGGGTTTTTGCTGTCAACAGCAAGAGCACTGTTCATCACAGAGTCAACGTGAGGTTCTTACAGGACAAAGGTATCTAATATGTTCAGAGAGAAATCTCTATGCTTCCATTTTAATGCTATAGCAGAGCTCTTCAATCTAGTAGCGGTCCTACCATGGTTGGGGGGGCAAATGCCCTGAGCGCCATGCTGGTGGAGTGGGGGGGGCAGCCTCAAGATGGCTCGCTTTCCACAGATTGGCCCTCCCACCCGCCCTTGTTTTCGAATGGCTCAAAAAATGGAGCCTGGCATGGTGAGGATGGCGCAGGGGCAGGGAGCTGGCACCCATCAAACCTTTCCCTGAGTGGAGCCTCTGCAACTACTTCAATCATTTTGTTTTTGCCAGTATCAATGCCACCAGAGATGGCTGCAGTATGCACAAGTGGCCAATTCACCCCTAGTTGTCCCTGTGGTGAGATGTTCCCTCCTCCATGCTGTACCCTCCTTCCTCTGTCTTCATGTCTTTTGAAGGACTGGTGGTCACACAATCACATTTTGCTGCTAGTGCGCTGCTGCCCAGTTCTTGCCACATCAGGTTGAGCAGTGTCATGAAGTCGCCATGACACTGAAGCTGAGCACCACATGCCATAGTGTGAAATCCCACGTGGAGCTTGTTATCATTTAGAGATGGCGCCAAAGACATGGTACCTTTTATATTGAATCAAGGTGGCCTTCACAAGAAGCTGTTATGTGAATGCGACTGGGGCCAAATAGAGGCAGCAGAAGACACTGCCTATCCTTGTTGCTGTTGATCCTTATTCTGTTGTGTCAGACAGGAGTCAGGCTACGAGTGAAGCAAAGGGGGAACCAGAGAGACCAACCATGGTATTTTGGTGCTTGAGGGTGCACTCTTAAGCAGCGCCGGACTGGCGAGGCTGACGGGTCAGCGCCATATCCTAGCGCTGCTTAGGACAGGCTGGAGCCTCCCCGTGACAAGGGAACGTGCATTCAGCCTCCCCTATGGGCTCCTCGGATCTGCACCAGCTAAACAGGCTGCGTGGCCTTCCGAACAGGTCTAGGATTCGGCCTTATGGCCGAATCCTGGACCTGCCCACATCCCGCCCTCCTCCCACCAATCCCCGAGCCACCCCATCATGGCGCCTCTCTCATGCTGGCCGGCTTTGGCCGATGCTAGGGAGGTGCTGGGCGAGCGCCAACGGGGGGCTAAGCGCACAGGGTCGATGCATCGATGCTGTGCAGTCCATAGGACTGCGCTGTGAGATAAACAGTCTAAATGAAGAGAAAACAGGAGGAGATGCCCCAAACAGGTGTACAGAAGCAAAGGTGTTTATTTTTGCGTATTGTACACATGCACTCAACGTGTTTCTGCCATTACTTGCCTCAAGGTGCACTAAAATGGTTTTAGATACTGACAAAGACTCTACAAATATGGAAGTCAGAGGGGAGTTTACACTTTTATCAAATGTATTTGGTAAATAACTCTATTGGATGCATTGGCCCCTTCCTCCCCATTTTGATTTGGCACTCCTCCCCCTTTTCTCACACAAACCAATCAGAACAGCTTCCTGGTCGTAAAAACACAATCTGATTTAGTGATACCCCCAGATCTGCTCTTTGAGGCAGGGTGCCTCTTCATACTGAATGATTTGGAGAGTGGGGGTGGGGAGGAATTACAGTGCAGCCATGTACCTGGAAAGCTTGATCTGTCTCAGTGCCAACAGACCTTTCCTAGGTGCAATCTAGCCTTTGATGTATTCCTTCCATCTTCAGCGCTGCATTCTTCCTACCACCCACCCACCCAGTTAGAGGAATTTGTTGTTAAAAAACCTTAAAAAAACAACCAATCAGAAATTGTTGATGCATCTGACAAATGCATCTGGCAGGAAGTCCTTCTTCTTTAATTACATGCTCAAGGGATTCAACACACTGACTTTTTGCCTTGTTTATCATGAGGCACCTGAAGTGTAATGCTGGAGCATGAAATGTGCCCCGTCATCCCCAGGAGCCTATTTTAACAAAGGGGAAGAAGCTTTTCCAATGTTTCGATGCTCGATAATAACTGCAAAGCTCTAGCATTATACTGAGAAAGTGTGAGGTCCTTGATGTAGAAAAAGATTGAAATGACAGACTTACTGGAGCAGGATGATGTGGAGAAATCCTTCCATCTAGGAAAGGAGATTCTGTTAGTTCATATCTCACCTTAGGGATTTTGGTGGGGCTAAACCTGCATGTGCAAACACAACCTATTAAAAGTCAACTTAGAATCGAATGTAGGAAGCAGCCTTATTCTGAATCAGCCCATTGGTCCATGCTTCCTACTCCTTCTGCTGATGGCTCTGGGGGTCTCTCTCAACTCCACCTGGAAACAAAACCTGGTACCTTTTGCGTGCAAAATCTATGCTAACCACAAGCTAATGCCCTCCTCAGTTTCACAGTGAGCTACAATGACGAGTGGCAGTGAATTTTCATTTTCCTGTTTTGCTAGTATGTATATAGCTGGAGACATGGCTTAGCAAAGCCAATTGCTTGCAGGGAACATGGTTATTCTAGTCTATATAAACTATATAAACTAGGAATGAACATATGACATTGCCTTAGTCTATGCATCATCATCATCATATTAGAAGAAAATGTATAACCTGCCTTTCCCATGCCAAAGCAAATGCCCAAGGCGGCTTACAGAGTTACATAGTAGAAGTACGATATAAAACAACAACTAAAATAATTTAAAAGGTATGTGTTGAGCCCTCTCCTAAAAGCTTTAGGGAGGGGGTAGTTCTTAATTCCTCTGGAAGGGAATTCCATATTTGTAGTGCCTACAGAGAAGACTCGCACCCAAGCCACTTTATCTCTCCCTTTATCTTGGGAGAGAGGTGGCACTTGAAGGAGAGCCCCTTCAGAGACCTCAGAGGGTGGGCTGGAATGTATGAGGAAGGAGGTTTTTTTAGATAACTTGGACCCAAGTTCATAAAGGGCCTCAAAGGTCTTTACCATCATCTTGAATTGAGACTGACCACCAACAGTTTCCCAGGGTCTCAAGTAAAGGATCTTCCCATCACCTGCCACCTGTTTTTTTTTTTAATTAGAAATTGAGCTGAGGATCTTGAGCCCCACATGTGCTCTTTCATAGAAGTACAGCCCTGCATTGCTGCTCAACTGATTCTGTTGTTTTGATTCTGTTGTGGGATGTGGTGGCGCAGCGGGTTAAACCGCTGCTGCTGGGCTTTCCGACCAGAAAGTTGGGAGTTCAAGACTGCGTGATAGAGTGAGCAATCAGACATCTCCACTGCTGCAGCCTGCTGGAGGGGGAGAGTTGCAAAAGTTCCTTCAAAATAAGGGAACAAAAGTACTGGATGTGTAAGGCACTGGGTGTGTAAGGCACTGGGTGTGTCTGAAGAAAGACTGCAGCGTTTGGGGCTCTTCAGCCTAGAAAAAAGGCGCCTGAGGGGGGACATGATTGAGACATACAAAATTATGCATGGAAGGGATAGAGTCGATAGAGGGATGTTCTTTTCCCTCTCTCAAAACACCAGAACCAGGGGACATCCGCTAAAACTGAGGGTTGGGAGAGTTAAAACAGATAAAAGGAAGTACTTTTTTACCCAGCGGGTAGTTAATCTGTGGAACTCCTTGCCACAGGAGGTGGTGATGGCATCTGGTCTGGATGCCTTTAAGAGGGGATTGGACGGATTTCTGGAGGAAAGGTCCATCGTGGGCTATAGGCAATGATGGATTGTGCAACCTCCTTACAAAGGTGGTGGGCTACTGGTACCGGGTGCAAGGGAGTGGCAACAGGATGCAAGCATCTTGTTGTCTCATGCCTCCCTGGGGCACCTGGTGGGCCGCTGTGAGATACAGGAGGCTGGACTAGATGGGCCTTTGGCCTGATCCAGCAGGGCTCTTCTTATGTTCTTATGTTCTTATGACATCATGACAATTTGGAATTCCCTTTGTCAAGAAGCTGCTGGCACGGGAGGGAGGCGGTCTCAGGATACGGCCATAAGACCGAATCCTAAGCCCATACGGAAGGTCGCATGGCCCTGATTTGGGCTGCACGGTCTCCTCGGATCTGTTTAGTAGGTGCAGATCCAAGTAGCACATAGTGGAGTCTGGAGCCTCCCCTACGGTAAGGGCACGAATGTTCCCTTGCCGTGGGGAGGCTCCAGTCTCCCTTATACTGCGCTGGATATGGCGCAGGCCCATCGGCCTTGCCATTCCAGCGCAGTATAGGATTGCGCTGAAGGGATGAATGGTTTGAGTTTTCTAACATAGAAGGGTTTTTTTTTTTTAGGGGGAGGGGAAAGAACCATCAGGATTTCTTTGATAGTGGATTATCATAAAAATCCTATGGGTTGTGTGCTAATAACATTAGTGATGATAAATTAGTCATGACTGAGCAATGAGATAAATTAGTCATGACCAACTTCTCCCATTCATTTCAATAGGATTTAGAAATCCTAACCTTCTTGGGGCACAACTGCAGAGATAAAGAATCAACACTGCTTGAAGACAGAGGTGGGAAATGTATAACTTACACATTGCTTGTGATTGTTTTGGTGTGGTAATTTCTGAACCAGGGTAGCATCAGAGGGCCTATATAGTTGGGCCGACCCGTGGATCTTTGGCACTGGGGCCTATGGTATTATCCAATGATGATGCATAAGGTGTCAGGTGGTATCGGGGGGGGGGGAGGAGTGTGTAGCTTTGCTTACCAATCTGGTACCTGGACTAGTATGAAGGAAAACGGTAGGAAAAATACAAAAGGATGGGAAAGAAAGAAGCCTGTTTAAACAAGCATAAACTCATTATGGTGATTTATATAGGAGACATCTTATTAACTACACACATACAATCACTATCAAAAGTATTGCTAGGGGTGAAATAAGAAATAATTGCTCTTTCCTGCCATTTTCCTCTGAGAAAGAAAAAAAAGGATGACACAAACAATACCTGCTATTTATTCCCTGGATTCCCAGTTCTGAAAGAATCTCCTTCATAACTAAAAAAAAGAAAAGAAAAAATATTTATTAGCACAAGGGTATATGTTGATAAAAATAAATTAATAAGTGATCATGGAATCTGTAAAAAGAATAATAGAATATATCTTTCCATAGTGATGCAGTTATGCACGTATCAAACACTATTTGTTTCTATAAATTAGCAGTCACTCGAAAAAAATATACACAAAAATTACTTGGCAGTGCCTGCAGATGATAAATGAGGCATGCAAAAACATTATTGTTTTATTGCTCCAAGAGATTAAACGTGCAATCTAGTGCACGTTTATATATGCAGTCTTAAATCTTATTGATGATGGGGGGGGGGGGCTTAAATTTTTGCAACTGGGCCCTAGATTGTACCTAAGACTTGTCTCAGCATGGCACTTCTATTTATTGAAAAATGCAGCTTTCAGTTTGAGTGTTTTGGACCCTCATGTATGTGGAAAGGTTTCTGGAAATTGATGGCATTTGTTCAATGTATCCATACTGGTTCTGCACAAGTGAAATCATATATTACATTAAGCATGTAACTGTGTCGTTAAAGCCTCACTTTTATTTCTGTGTAGCACCTGCATAGAATAGCAATTTACAGCGCCATCCTATCTCGTGTTTAGCGCTGATGCAAAGTTGCACCACCGCTAAGGCCTTAGCGCTGACATGGGGGCACCTAGCAGCCCCTCTGTGTTGGCGCTAAGACCACATAACAGGACCGGCAGCGCAGGTCCTGTTGCGCCCGTGCAGCGCCTCCCTTGCATTGGCTGAAGCCGGCCAGCGCAAGGGAGGCACGCTGACAGCGCACTCTGGGGATTGGAGGGAGGGAGGCAGGGCAGAATATTGGTGGGCTTCAGATTCGGCCATAAGGCCAAATCCTTGGCCCAATTTGGGCCGCGCAGTCTCCTTGGATCTACGCCCGCTTTTTAGCGGGCGCAGATCCAAGGAGCGCATAGGGGAGGCTGGAGCCTCCCCTACGGTAAAGGAGCGCACGCTCCCTTGCCGCGGGAGGCTCCGAACCCAGTGTCAGATATGGTGCTGGCCGGCCGGCCTTTCCATTCCAGCGCTGGGTTGGATTGCGCCCTTAGACACCATGGCGTGGAGGTAGGAGATATTTACCGGTTATCTACTTTCTGTTTCTCCACCGCAAATCACACACATGGCTAACCCTAAAAGTGACGCTTGCTGCAGTGTGATCCTGAACTGAATGGCAGCTCCTCCAAGGAAGTAAAGGCAAGCATCTGAGTACACAGTTACAGGTTGAACATACACTAATGGCCCCAAGACTGCAAGATGTGGTGTTGCGGAAACAAGATTTTGCTCACCGAACCCATTCTGCTCCCAGCCTGGAAGAACAGAGGAGGAACATAGGTTTTAGGTTTGCATAAGAACTATTCCTGTGTGCCTAGTGAGAAGCAACTTCCATGAACTTCTGGAGCAGATGATATTGGCACAAAGCTGCAATCCTATACACATTTTCCTGGGAGTAAACCCAGTTGAACACAATGGGACTTACTTCTGAATAGACTTGCATAGGCTTGTGCTGCAACAGTCTTATTTTCCGGGATGGAGTAGTGTTTCCCAGAAGATGAGAAATGGAAAGTAGTACAGGTATGTCCCAATATCTGCTGAGGTTCTGTTATGGACCCCAACCTGGATACCTGAAACTGTGGATACTGGGGACGCCTTTTTAAAGATAGGGGAACGTCAGTGGTCTTGCTACAAAAAGGTTTTGCTACAAAAAGGTAAAAAAAGAGATTTCTTTAATATTTAAATTTATTTAAATTTAGATTTATTAGATTAAATAAATATTTAAATTTATTTAAATCCCCTATCTTTTTAATAGTCGTGCCCCATATCCATAGTATCCGTGGATAACTGACACCATGGATACCGAATCAGTGGATACATCTGTAGAGGTTCTGGCATGATACAGAGGCATCTGCTACAAGTTACAGAGATATGAGAAAAAGTAGGTAAAAATGTAGGACACATGACCTGCCCCATAAGGGGCCGGAATAGATGCAAAGTGTGTTACAAAAGTCAGCTGACAACTGCAAATAATGGGACTTCAAAAGAACGAAAGGTTATTATTACAGCACACTTCTACACATGTTTACTCAGAATTAAGTTCCGTTGTGTGCAGTGCAGCTTATTCCTTAGGAAGTGTGTTCAGCATTGCAGCCCTAGTCCAGCTTTCTTCATGTTGTAATGTCATGACATGAGGAAAAATCTTCCAAACAAGGGGAAATAACATGTGCTGTTGCCAATTTTGGTAGCAACCAGCGGCGTCATGCAGTCGGAACGCTGGGTGGGAGGAACGGGTGAGCGGCAGCCCGCTGCGGGGGCGGGGAAGACGGCAAAACGGACCGGAACGCAACGGACGGGCTGCCGCTCACCCATTCCTCCCGCCCAGCGTTCTGGCTGCATGACGCTGCTGGTAGCAACCACTGTCCCTTTAGTAATTTAGCCCTAATGTCTTTGTACTTTAAAATGAGCTTTCTGGAGGCTAGTTTATTGCTGAAACGGTGACACTGATACTTTAGATGGGCTACATACAATGAGAAGTGATAACGGATTTCAGTAATGCCATAAATTATAACAGCTCATGCACTACAGAGAAATCAAGTCAATTTACAATGTTTGCTTGTTTATATCTGCAATGTGAATTGTACTGTATGCACCACGTTCGGTTTTCCACGGTTTACTATAAAAGATCTATGAGATTTTTCAGAATATCTAGTTCTAGTTTTTGAAGCAAAATAAAACTGCCAACATATTGAAATCCTCGGCTGGTGAGAATTCTCAGCTTGTATGAAGTCTAGCTGACTAAGACAACTGGAAAGAAGGGCCAGCATTAGATTTCAGAACTCATCACAATTTATTATTAATCATTTCTATAGCACTCTTAATGCTCAAAGTGCTTTTCAATGATTATCACATTCATCACAAGTCAAGCATAATTCTTTTAGAACCCTTTTCTATAATAGTTTTTGATCATCCATCATTCAAAGAGAAGTGGCAATTTGCCCAAGGAAACAGTAATTTGCTCTGCCGCCCCCCCCCCTTTTCTTTGCTTAAACCCTTTTACTTTGGGGATCACATAGTCTTTTGGTGCCACGTGGCTCCCAAGATGGCAGGTCCAGGATGGATTGGGTTAGGACTTAATTGTACAATAGTTCAGAATGTGGGGTCTTGGGAATGCCAGGCAGGCATATAGTCCACTTGTCACTCTTAAAACTTTGGCTAAAGAACGTCAGGAATTTGCATGACCGCCGGCATAGCAAAAGTATAGATCCAAGTACTATATTAGCAACGATGTGTCCAAATTAATGATACATCTACATTCTCTATACTAAACAGTAAACACAAAGCCAAGTCATATTATAAAAACCTTATGGAATAATCATTGTGTGTTTTCATTCTCATTTTTTGTGTATTTTTTTAAAAAAACACGTTAATCACATTATTACAAGGGGGAGACTGGTACTTATACAGCCCAATCCTATAAAACGTCACTCCCAGATTGATGCAGCTGTGCCAACGTGGCCTGTGCTGCGTCCTGTGGTGGTGCTGGGCCAGTCCCAAAGGCCTCCTCTTGGCAAAGCAGCATTGGTTCCCCTGCTGAGGTTAAGTCTCGGCTGCCCAAATGGGTGTACTCAGACCTGCGCCAGAGATTTGTTTGGCACAAGTCCGAGCAGACCCAGGAAAGTGGATCGAGGCTGGGAAGGACAATGGGGGATTGGTGCTTCTGCTGCTACTGATATAGCCCCCTTCCTAGCTTCCTCTCCCCACCCTGTTCCTCCCCCTTCCTGCCCTGTTTACATGGCGCTTCTTGTTGAAAAACTGGAAATGTTGAGTTAAAAAGGATGAGCCAGTGATTGACTAGTGTTTCTGCCCATCTGCCTCCCAAGAAGAGGGGAGGTACAGATCGAGTAACAGATGATTGTCTGGGCTAGAAGCTTTTTTCTCTTCTTCCACCAGCCACACTTGCAGAGAAGGTGAGGGACAAAGTTGGTGGTAACAGGTAAGATGAGGAACAATGATTAATCATTAGATTTATGCTTGGCTTTAGGGCTCGTCTGCTTTATGCCGTGCTATTGCATTACATGCAATAAATTTAATAAATAAATAACGTGCATATAATAATGCATTACATGCATGTAATAAATAAATTACATGCATTAAATTACTCGTTTCACATGCTAGCAAGGTAATGCTCAAAATCCTACAAGCTAGGCTTCAGCAGTATGTGAATCGAGAACTACCAGATGTACAAGCTGGTTTCCAAAGAGGCAGAAGAACTAGAGATCAAAGTGCCAACATTCGCTGGATCATGGAGAAAGCAAGAGAGTTCCAGAAAAACATCTACTTCTGCTTCATTGACTATGCCAAAGCCTTTGATTGTGTGGATCACAACAAACTGTGGCAAGTTCTTGAAGAGATGGGAGTACCAGACCACCTGATCTGTCTTCTGAGAAACCTGTATGCGGGTCAGGAAGTTAGATCTGGACATGGAACAACTGATTGGTTTAACATTGGGAAAGGAGTACGACAAGGCTGTATACTGTCACCCTGCTTATTTAACTTCTATGCAGAGTACATCATGAGAAAGGCTGGACTGGATGATTCACAAGCTGGAATCAAGATTGCTGGAAGAAATATCAACAACCTCAGATATGCAGATGATACCACTCTAATGGCAGAAAGTGAGGAAGACCTAAAGAACCTTCTGATGAGGGTGAAAGAGGAAAGTGCAAAAATTGGCTTGAAGCTCAACATTAAAAAAACTAAGATCATGGCAACCACTCCCATCACTTCCTGGCAAATAGAAGGGGAAGAAATGGAAGCAGTGTCAGACTTTATTTTCCTGGGCTCCAAGATCACCGCAAATGGTGACTGCAGCCATGAAATTAAAAGACGTTTACTTCTTGGGAGGAAAGCTATGGCGAACCTAGAGAACTTAATCAAAAGCCGAGACATCAAAACTTAATCAAAAGCCCCTGAGGTTCAATATTGTTCTGGGGGTGGGGTTCTTCCCAGGTAGTCCCTGTGGATACCCTTGGATTGGTAGAAGCAGAGTTAGAGTGCAATCCCAACCTGGGGCCGGCACAGTTAGGCCAGCAAAGTTTTGGCCGGTATCAGGGCCACCATAAAGTGCATTTGGACCATTCTTGGAGTCAGGGAGGATGATGCACATCTGTGCGCTGGCCTCTCTGACTCCAAGAGTGGTCCAAACATACTTTACGGTGTACCTTGTGCCAGCCAAACTTTGCTGTCCTAACTGTGCCAGCCTAATTCCAGGTTAGGATTGCGCTCTTAGTCTACAATGGGTTTTCCTTGGTAAACTGTGCATTCAAAACAGGGAATAAAGGGGAATGAGAAGAGTGTGAGCATGCTAACCACTAAGCTGTACTGCCCTGGATCAGTGTGCTGTTGCTGGCAGCTCCTCTCTTAACCCTTACATTAGGCGTAGAAGAAGTATAGGCATGAGGGTAGTCTATAGGAATTCTTGCCTTATGACATGAATATTTTTAGATGGAACAGACAGCACAAAAGGGGAAACTGAAAACCATTCTGGAATACTCAGCTCCCCCTTCCTCGTGGGACCTGTTCTGTTCTTGAATGCCCACACTACATTTGAAACATGTGCTCCATTATTGTCTTAGAATAAGGTTTAAATCTTTTACCAGGAAATGACAAATGTGCAGGAAGCCAGACGCCTCATCCAAAAGTCAGTTCAGCTTATAATGCAACCTAAATTACTAACAATAATTTAGCTGGCTCCATTGCTGCTGCGAAACAAGTCACATGGATATTATTCCTTCAAGTGTAGTTAACTTAGAGCTATATTATGTAGGAATTTAACTACAGTGAAATCAGTGTATGTGGCTGAAGACTTTCTGCTCTGTTGATTCAGGGCAGAAATCAGCACAACATATTCAGCAAGAGAATGGAGAAGTTGCGGACTGCTTTTCAAGTTCAGACAAATGTGTGAGGGTCTCCTTGGAGCATGTTGGATTAGTTCTACTCTCCCCAGTCATGCATGAGCATTAGCCTACCCTACCCTACCCTCTCCATGATCAGTGTTTGTCACTGCAGACAAATACTGATCAGGGTGAGGGCAGGGCTAGCATGTGCGTCTCACTGGAGAAGGCAGGACTAAGCAGGCAGGCTCACAGGAAGCCTTCACATGTTTGTTCCCCATGGAGATGAACGACCGAACAGGGCTAAAGAAAATAGTTCAGACATTGGTCAATCTGTACAGATTGGCAGCAGCTCTGCAAGGCTTCAGAGAGGGGATTCTTCCAGTCCTATCTGGAGATGTCCCTGATGTTTTGCATACAAAGAATGTGCTCTCTCACTGGCCGCATCCTCCAACCCTGATCACACCCAAACAGTAGCGTGCCCAGCCCATGCTCTGCCCAGGGGCCAGGCCAATGCTCAGCATTCCCTGTGCCAGCACCCCAGTGGTGAAATCCAGCCAGTTCTCACCAGTTCTGCAGAACCGGTTGCTAATTTTAGGCTGGGAGAGGGAAGAAAGGCAGCGGATGGCCCTGAAGGCCGCCCTGAAAGACATAGAACCGGTTGCTAATTTATTTGAATCCCACCACTGCAGCACCCTGCCCCTATTGCCCACTGACATGCCCCCCTGCCACACCAGGCTCCATTTCAGGGCCGTACGGGGACAAGGGAGGGCAGGAGGGCCAAACAACGCTCACCTCTTGAAGAGGCAAGCCACCTTGTCGCTGCCCTCCTCCCACTGAAGCAGTGCGCCACCCAGGGCATTGCCCCCCCTCGCAAAATGGTAGCATGGTGACTGCACTCAAAACTTATTTTCCTATTCATATAGAATAACCTGTCCCTGAAAAGTTGTTCAAGTGAGCATGCTCAGTTCTTCAGTTAGGTCCTAGAATATATATCGCCTATGGAAAACTAAAAAATTAATATTTTTGATTTTACTAATTACTAATATGCCATCAGAAGCCCCTGATGCTGAGCAATCTTACTAGGTTTTCTGTCTGAGGGATTTATCAGTTTCATGCCCACTAGATCACCGAATTCTTCTTCACCTAGTCCACCAAAGATATAGAGCTGTGAACACAGACAAATAAGAAATGCTCAGAAAGACATTCACTTAATAGTTATTCATTCATTCATTCATTCATTCATTCATTCATTCATTCATTCATTCATTCAT
>JAJKFI010000001.1:25955567-25967536 GCA_029204185.1 Lerista edwardsae | reverse complement strand
GGGCCGGGGGTTTAAAGTGCACTTTAAACCCCCGGCCCGGAGTGCGCAGCGCCCGCTCCCCACCCTGTCTGCCGGGGCACGCAGGCAGTTTAAAGTGCTTGCGCATCCTGGCGGACAGGAGGGGAGCGGGTGCGGCAGGCGCCATGTTGGGGGGCGCGGGGAGGCGCCGTGCCATCGGCGCCCCCCCAAGATGGCGCCCCAGGGCTCTTGCCCCCTCTGCCCCCCCTAGATCCGCGTCTGCTAAGAATGCCAACTGACATTTCAGGAGTGTCAATTTATTATTTTACAATGATAGCACTTCCTGCCATGACATCACTTCCAGGTTAATGACATCATTTCTGGTGGGTCCCGACATGAGTGCCATTCTAAAAAGTGGGTCCTGGTCTAAAAAGTTTGAATACTACTGATCTAGAGGTTCTCTCTGGGAACATCACAGGCTGCCACTCCTGAGCTTTGAAGAAAGCTCAGCAAGAGCCAGTGGTGCCCCATTCCAGTGGTCCCCAGGCCCTGGTGTCCCCACCTGCTACATCCTAGATATGCCTCTGCATACATGACTGCTGCATGCTTCTAAACATGAAAGCAAAACCTGTTTTTCCAACCATTTCAAAAGAGTCTGCACCTCACCCAGCAGTCTATTACTGTAGTCTCAGTGGAAGGAAAAATATTCCTTCTTGATCTTTAGACTGAAAACTGGGCACGTACAAATAAGAAAACATCTCAAATTCAGTTTTACTGCCATGTCAGCTGCAAGTCATAATCAACATGCAAAAACATAAAATAATGGAAAACATACATTTCACGTTATTTCTGTGGGCAAGATCAACTAATTAGTTTTAATTATGATAATTATAATGGCAGTCACAATATGAGGCTATCAAAGCAGAATGAGATGTTAATAATGATAAAAAATAAGCTGGTGACTTGACTAATACCTTAGGCTACCTGTTATCTAACAAAAAGTTAGCTTTCTGAAGGTCTGAACAAGATTGTTCATTTGACAGCAAGAGGAGAAGAAATTTATTTCTAACCATTGTGTGGATGGGGCATTTTAAAAGTAATGCACAGAATCTTTAGTTTCTCTTGTGCCACAAAGACAGAAATGGGGCACATCATGTGGAATGTGGGCAAATCTCCCTTACAAACCAATACTGGCATCAGATTAATGTTTGGTAGGGTATGCAATTTATTCAATGGATGGAAACTAATTTGAATAAGATACTCTTCCAAACAATATCAGTTTTGAAAAAAAGCCAACCAAGGTGCAATTTTTTTCCTATCTACTGAGCCCATATTGCATTGGATGGAAGTGAATTAGAAAGGAGGGAACAGAAGATAAATGGCTTTTATGGGTCTTTTTGGTAAAAAGCATTTTAAATTTGCAATATAGTAGCAAGGTCTTTCAAGCTGAATCTTAGATGGGAGTTATAAGGTAATGGTCTAGTGAAACACATGTGTTTTCAATTGATATTCAGCACCTTACATCTTGGATGAAAGCAAAACATCTGGAAAACAACAACTGAGCATGAGTAGATTTGAGTTTGTTTCACTGTTAAAAATCCAGGTGATGACCCTGGTTTAAAGCAGGTGCTTCCTTCCAAATATTTATAAAATTAAAAAGTGAATTTTTGAGTACTTATGGCTTTTCAAGTTTTTCATGCTTTGGCGCAAGCAGTGAAGAATCCTCGAAACGTAGCTGGAATGTGAATGCCAAAAGTGATATCTGCACGAATTTAATGGCAGAAGTAACTGCACAGCACACATGCACCGAAATCCTTGACAGGAGCCCGTCATAAACTATGACATAATTCCTTTTAACAATCCCTCATAATTCCTTTTAATTCTTCTCTCCAGAAATGGTGCTTTATTGAATCTAATGTTTTAAATACTGGCTTATGTTCACATCACAAGACAAGGTGGAAGGCACTCTTTTGTCTTCACTAATGCTAGATTTCAAAATCAAGAAGCTCCCAAGACATGGCTTGTTTACAGGTTTTAATGTGCTGAACAAGCAAGGTGTAGGACAGTCACGGAATTTCTCGGAAAGACTTAAGCCGGCCAGCTGGATGAGAGGAAGGGAAGTTGATCTACAAAAACCAATTTGGCCTTTTCTTAAGGCCTGTGGGACCAGGTGCTTCTTTGCCATCACTCCAGCCAAAACACCATGAGACTGGTCTGGTCATGCTCACCTGGTGTGGGCCCAGCACCAGGTACAGTTACATATAGATGTGTCTATCAGCAATTCAAAGGAAAACATATCAGGCAGCAAGGTGAGGAGAAATGAAAATAAAAGAACTGAGTGTATGTTGATGCTGAGAGGACAAAAAGGGAATTTCCAATCAGAAAAGAATAAATTGGTCTCAGATGTCATTGTGTTTGAATATGCGTTGATGTCTCTTTCATGTTCCTCCTTATTTGTACTCACCTACACTTAATTTCATAATATCGTTCTTCAGTGTTTTATTATTACCATCTTTGGACTCACAAACTCCTCCAAAGAGATAGATGTCCTGAAAGGAAGGTCAAAAGCATAATGAATTTGGAAATTCGTTTGAATTTTGAAAGTTTTGACTATTCAAAATCATAATGAATTTTGAATCATAATGAATTTGGCACTCAACATTTTGCATTTTGTTTTAGCTTTCCACAGGGGAAAAAAACAATCCTCCTGACAAATTATTAAGGGTCCAATCCTAACTCCCTGAGCACCGGTGGTAGGCTTGTATTGCCAATGCTGGTATCACAACTGTGTCATAAGGCACTTTTAGTGCTGGCGGTAGGAGCTTGGCCCCAGCACCAGGAGGACCCAGCACGGAGCCTCCTGGCAGTAAGTGGTACTGCCACCAGCGGTGTGCTCTTTGGGGGCGGGAGGAGGGTGGGCAGGAGCGGGCCTGCGCAGGGCATAGGACAGGTGGTCGTCTCCACCACCGTGTACTATCCTCCATGTTGGGCCACATGGCCCTACATGAAAGTTCTCAAGTCTGCACCGGTAAAATAGCTAGTGCAGACTTGAGGAGGCCCATTGTGAGACCAGCACCCTTACTTGGGGGAAGGAGACGAATGTCCCCCTTCTCCCAAGGAGCCTCTGACACCTGCCATGGCTCCTGTTGGATGCAATGCAGTGGTAGCTGTTTTGGCATTGCTGCTCCTACAAGAGCTGGGCAGCTTAGGATTGGGCAATAATATGTCAAATGTCTGTATATAAACACATTCAACTTCTTGGACAGGTTTGGCATGAATACCTACAATTTTGGGGACCTTTTTTGTCCATTTTGCTTCAGGAAAAGTAGTGATCTGCTAATCAGAGGCTGTGTTCTTTTCTAAGCTTCTAGCACTGGAAGTTTTTTTTTTTTTTTTTAGTTTCCAGTACACTTAGGTCGCATTTTTTTTCCCTAAGATTATAATGTGAGCCCCAGGCTGGAACTTTTAGCAGCTAGCTTGGAGCTAGAAAAGATAGCTGCTGTCATGTGACATCCGCATATTCTTCTACTGAAACAAATGCAGGACCCTGTGAAAAATATGGCAGCCTCCATAATGTATGGGCTTTATGGCAAAAACATGGCAACCTCCATACAATGGATCTCAGTGAGGGGAAGTGAGGGGACGCTATGTTGTTGCTTTTAAATTAACCGCGATAGAAACTTGCTAGTAGCATGCTGGAAACTTCACTTTTGGCAAGTCTCCTAGCTAAAAAAAGAACCCAGCCAGAGTGTTTTTAAAAGACAGGTTTTAAAAAATATAAGACACGTTGTTCCAAACAACTTTCATCGTAAAAATACATATGCTCAGGGGATACCTTGATTGCTTCCAATTGTTGACATCTGGAAGTCTGCTGTAATTCTTTGTCTTGCCCTACACACCTCACCAAAACCACTGGGGACACATGTGGACCATTATGGCTGGTTACCTTGGAAATGTCCAAAGCCTGCTAATTAACAATCTGCTAAAACATTCTGGATTGGACTGCAGCCAAACACTCCTCTGCTTCTCTCTTCACCTTTCAAAGGAGTCCAAACGACAGGCATGGCTTGCAAACCAATAGGGAGGCTCTCCATATACTGGGACTCCACAGACAGGGTAAAATAGCATCTGCACAATCAAACGCTCCCCAGTGAAATTCTTCTAAGCCACAAATATCAGCACATAATGGGGGATAGAAAAAGCTACAAATAGAAAACGTATCCAATTTGAGCATTATTTTGCAAAGCAAGAATGAAGACCTCCATTCCTTGTTGCATTTGTTCTATCATTTCTGAGGGCCTCTGCTTCAAAGCAAGGGGCTTCTGAGGGCCCAATCCTAAACAACTTTGCAGCACTGGGGTAAGGGCAATGCAGCTCCGAGGTAAGGGAACAAATGTTCCCTTACTTTGAGGAAGACTCTGTGACTGCTACTCCATTGCAGAATGCAGAACACGCCCCATTGGCACAGCTGTGTCGGTGCTGAAAAGCAGATTAGGATTGCACCATGAAAAGCTTGAGACACAATCTACACATGACTGACTTGGTAGCAGTGGCGTACAAAGAAGGCATCCGGATGAGGGAAAGCCTGGGTGCCCGGTTGCAGTGGGAGATGCTGCTCCAAGATGGTGGCAGTGGGGGTGACCTTGGCTTCATGTGAGATTTGGCTGCCACTGGCTGCAGCCACTCGCAAAAGAAGCATGTTTATATCTACACACACACATACACTTCAATAACAGAAAATGTTCACTGCCTGTGCTTCTTCTCTGGCCAGTATCTTGTCCCCAGTATCCACGGTTTCAGGTATTCCACATCTAGTCAATCAGCAAGTCAGGGAATGGTTTACACTAACCCTTTTCTCCAATGTGCTGACTAAAATATGCAGTGCATTTTGCATGAGGAAGCATGATGATAGCGTAGAAGCAGCTTACAGCTGTGAGGCTTGGAAAGGCTTCAAGGTCGCAGAGCTCCGGCAAGGAATCACTCAGACAACAGAGATTAGGGTAGCAAGAACTTCTATATTCTCAGAAGAAGGCTTCTTGCAGCAAAGAACAGCAAACAGGTAGCAGGTACAGCAAAGCTCCTCCAACAGCAACGCTTACATTTCCAGCAACTAACCACAGGTGTTTCTGGTCTCGATTAAATAGTCCCCAGCATCCAATCAGAGATCAGATGATCTCATCCCCAGGTTGAAGCTGAGCCAGAATGACTCAGCACTTTACTGCTGGTCTGCTAGGCCTGAGTGACTCAGCACTTTACCCCTTGAGTCGGCCTACTGTTAGACCTTTCCCCATTCAGGCCTGTAAATTTCCAGGGACTTCTTTCAGTATCCCAACAAAGCATTCTGAAGCACCGGCAGCTGAATCCTTGATAAGATTGGGCTGCTACAGGACTATATGCTTCAGCCTTCAGTTTCAAACAAGGGTGCCCATGTTATATTCATACTGGAATAAATCAACAAGAGAAAAAAAAAAGTTCAGTTTTTACCTTATCATGATGGGCTGTAAATGTATGATATGACCTTCCAGGAGGCTTTTCTCCCTTGACTTCACATTTTTGCCATGTTAGTGACACTTGAGGAGGTGAGAGAGAGAAAAAATAACTGATATATACTTTGCACTGTTATTTGTCGCCTCCTGTTCATACAGAACTCCTTGATTCACATATTGGGCACTATATGCCTTTTGATCCAGAGTTAATGCCAGGAAAGGATGAAGCCCTGACATGGTTAAGTGGGGAATTTCACAGCATTTCACATAATGTGGAGTTAAGCGGTGTGAAAGGTGGCGCATCTACTTTTCACAGCTCTTCCAGCCATCACCTTCAGGGAAACAATCAGTGGGACAATACAAAGAAGTAAACACCTAAATACAAGTGCCGTAATCCATTATGCTTAAGGCTAACTTATTAAATATTAAAGCCATCTGCCAAGGCTCAAATGGTTATCTTTGTTCTCGGTGCCTTTCTACTCATTGGCCAGAACAATGACAATTGGAAGCAGGTTTACATCTTCCTGAGCAATAAGATAATAATACTTAACATTTGTATAAGAACTTTCTGACAAGGATGGGAATTGGGCCCTGCAGCGAGATTTGAGTCGAGTCTCGAGTCTCCGCCCCCCCATGACTCAACCTGTGCACAAGTCCTAGCAGGTGCCCTTTGCTGACTCACTCAGAGCTGTGACTTGAGTCATTTTGAAATAAAATAGTCTTCAAACCCATCAGAAAGTTTCCAGGGCTGATCATAATTCACCCAGAAGAGAATTCCACATTTCAGGGGCCACCACTGAGAAGGCTCTTCCTCTTATTGCTTATTTTGATGTAATCCTTACAAAAAACACGTGAGGCCTCAATCCTATCCCCCACCACCAGTGCCAATGCATGTGCACCAAAATGATGTGTTTTGCATCCTATGATGGTGGTGGTGGTGGTGGGGTAACATGACGTTTGGGAATCTGCAAGAGCTAAGTAGAAATATTTCAGCTTACCTCCTTGTAGGCTGCATGAACATCAAAACCCCACCCCAAAATACCCCTATACCCATCCCTATATCATCCTGTACCCTCACCTGTCCCTTCCACCACTCGCCTCCCCGGCCGACTCCCCTCTCGCTTGTAGACAAAGGCATCATCACCAGCCTGCATGTGCGGCCGCCACCATCTGCACTGGTGGCCTTGTCACATTATTAAATGGCACTGGGGTGTGCAACGTTGTTGTGCGGTTTCCCGCAGGACCCAGGCACTCCTACTTGGCTCCACTGATAGAACACTTGTGCCATAATTGGAGCCCAACAGATAGGATTGGGAGACCTGGTAAGTATTATTATTCCCAGTTCCAATTGAAGAGCTGAGGTTCAGATCCAGCTTGCCCAAGGCTACCTAGCAAGTTCATGGCAGAGGCTAGTTCAGAGTCACAGAGAAACACTCTTCAGAAAAACACTCTTAACCACGGTGTTTTCCCCTACATCTTTATTATAGATTTTCCAGGATAGAAATTCAAAGACTTGCTGACTTCAAGACTGAGATAACACTCTGAGGACAGATAGCCAGAATCATTAGAATTACTCTGACTTACGTTGTTCATTGGAATGCTGGTATATAGTTTGTTATGTTTCCTTTCTAAAAATACGTTGCTAATTTACACCAGTAATTCATCTACATATGAAAGAAAATGATCCTTAATCATGAAAGACACCTGTGTCCAGTGCAAAGACATCAGTGCAATATTCATCTTCATCGGAATAACCGCCAAACATATAGATTTTCTCGCCAACTGTTGCAAAAGCATGGCCCGACCTGAAAACATAAAATGCCATTTGAATTGAACAATCTGTCTCATTACATAGCTCACACAGAAGCATCATGGAAATCAGAAACAAATAAACATTTGAATGTTAAAAGGGAATGGGAATGTTTGAATGGGAACAAAGCATTAAGCAGAAATGCGGCCTTTTCCTTGGATGACATCCTGGGACAAGTAATTCTTCCCACCCTCTTCCAAGGATTCTAAGTTGTTCCTCGGGGAGGAGTTCTCCCAGTTTTGGAAGGCTCCATAAGTGGAAGATAAAACTTGAGAAACTTTAAGAACTCAGGAAACTCTATTAAACAAATGGGCTAATTTTTGGTTGCTTAGCAGCCAAAAGCTCCCCTGGTGTGAATGGTGGTGACCATTCTGCCGGGGAGTCTGTGAAAAGTGCCCCCAAGTGTCACCACGGCCAGCTGTGCCTGCCCAGAGCTCCGGGCGCATAGCCTACTGGGGCGACAGAACCCAGAAGCGTCTGGCTGTGGTGACTCTTGGGGGCTGTAGTTGCAGCTTTACACAGCCCCCCCCCCCAGCAGAATGGTAAGCACCGTTCACCAGGTGGAGGGAGCAAGCAGACACCGGATCTGGCCCGTGGGGTGGAGCCTGGAGACTGCCAGTTTAGTATGTATATCGACCAACTTTTTTCTATCATAGAACTCCCTCAGAAAACTCATAGAACTCAGCGGAAAAGGTGCTGTCCCTGAACATCTTCCATCCAGGCACTGACCAGCCCCAGACCTACTTAGCTTCAGCAAGTTGACTGTACCATGTGCCATCAGACCCTGCCTTGAGCCTTACCTTGTATTATGCCTGCCATCTCTCTGCCTTATGCCCTGTGTGCCATCCCATTTCTGTCCTTCCCTCTCCCGTTCTATGAAACTTGCAACCACTGGTCTCCCAGCACTATCTTCCGGTAGTGGACCCTGAAGGGGGGTGCAAATGCCCCAGGTGCTGGCTTGGGAGGCGGAGATGTTGGCCCGGCCACCACCGAGAATGAGGCTGCTCTGGGAAGTGGCCATGCAGCCACTTCCGGAATCGGCCTCCATGTAGCTAACAAGTGCTAATTGGAGGGGCCGCCCCCCTGAGGACATGCACGCTTATTAGTTGAGTCGCTCAGGGAAGCAGCTGCACGGGGCTAAAACCCGCCCTGTGATGCCACTTCTCGGACCGGCTTTTGGCGCATCTGCAACGCCGAAGTTGGTCTGGCAAGCAGCCGTGCTAAAATGCACTCCATGTGGCTGCTTCTTGGACCGGTTTCAGAGCTGTGGAAGAGGGGGCCACATCCACCGGTGGGGGGTGCACCTCTGGCAGTGTGTCCCTGGGGGTTGACCCCCCCCCCCCAGGACTGCCCCTGCTATCTCCAATGACTATGCCCTGTCATCCTTGCTCCTGAACAAGCAGAACCATGGGAACAAAGAGTCTGTGATCACGGAGATGCACAATCAAGCACCAACTTTAGATACAAGAGCACCCAGTTTGATGGTTCCATTTCCATGCCTATCATTTGCCTTTGTTTCTGTTCTACGGGAAGCCTATTAATCTTATTTGTTCAAATATTAAAGATTTGAACATTTTACTGTTTCTCTTTTCATTGTAATTAAATTTTCAGGGATTAATCCAAGAAAGTACTTTCAGGGCCTCATCCATAAGCAAAAGGCTGTATTTTATTTTTCTACACTCAAATGATTTCTTTCTTTGCAGTAAATACAAGCATACGGAATCTAGTTTTTTCCCCCTCATCACAATAACTATTTCATTTACTGCCTACCTAATGAGAAGTGTGATTATACAACTGGAACAATAGACATTTTTATTCTGGGAGCTATGTTTGTTAATTCTTTAGTAGATACTTATTATTTTTATTACAGTAGTTTAGTCACAGAAAGAGGCAAAATCAATCTTGGCAAAAGCAAGGCATAGTAACGCTTGTGTGCGTGCTGATGTCTAAGCCACATTTCATCCAAAACCACTTAATTGCAGTATATAAACAATCCGAAGATTTCTGCTATTACGCATTCCAGGAGCAAATGGATCAATATCTATCTAGCATGATTCATTTGTATTGATAGTTCACATTTAGACGTATCTGCAGGAATCCAGCTTATTACGCGGCTCTTTGCCACCAATTGATGAAATACTTGACTGCTTTGGTTCTTTTGAATGCCTGCGTGTGTTGTCTTTAAGCTAAAGCGGAAGGCCAATGCCACCTTTAAACAAATTTTTTTTTTTAGAGAAATGTTGGCATCTGCCCGATTCAGCAAAAAACATTCAACCACTCTTAGGCTGTGCCAAGCTGTAGAGGATGATTAAAACCAAAACAAAGCGGTATGCTTGCTTGTGAGACAGTACAGCCAAAAGGGATCTTTAGGGAGCTTTATCTTCACCATCTGCTGGTGCCAGGTTGCTCAAGGCCTGAAGGCAAAGCCCTGGTGCCCCTCATTGTCCCCCAGATGGCGCTACTCAGAACAGGCACTGAAGGGGGTCAGCTTGGGTAGATGGGACCTCTGATGGGTGCCTATATGCTTCTTTACAAAAATGACACTCAGGCAATTGTTGGATGAAGATTATCATCCTTCTTGCGCTTTACTGTACTGGCATCTCTTCACAGCGTTGCACTGTTGCAAGTCCCTTTTGCCTTCCTGGCTTAAATATCAGCATTCTTTGAGGATGAGGAAAAACAGGGACTAATTTGTCATGTCTGCAGTTTGTGCCAGTGCCTGGTGTTTCCTGAAGATTTTGCATTGGCTGCAATTTGTCATGTTCAGGCTCCTGCGCATCCTCGAGGGTATTAATAAGGAAAGCGCTTCTCTCCGTACAGCAAGCAGGGGATAATTTTCAGAGGTTTCATAAACGGGTGTGAGCGCACGGTTATGCTGGCATTGGCGGTGTAATGGATCAAGTGAAAGTCATGCAATTTGTTCTTCAGTTTGGTGTAAAAATTCCCCTTAGATCATTTAGCACACATCCAAAAGTGTGTAGAAAGTGTTCCTGGATGAACACCTAAGTGGCATACTACCCAGTGCTATGGCAGCATCACAGACAGTATTTTCTCTCTTTTCAAGACTTACAGTGGAAGCCTATGCATACTTACCCAGAAGTAAGCCCCACTGACAACCTAATCCTAACCTGCACTGGAATAGCCAGGCCAGCACTGCTGGGCTGCATCCTAAGCGTGTTAGGAGGCAGAAGTGGCTCAACGTGGGGGCAAGGGGATGTTTTCACCTTGCCCCGGGGTAAGCCCCAGCCAGCCCCATGGGGCTGCTCAGATCTCAAGATAGCAGGCGCAAGTCCACATGGCCAGGAGCAGCCTGAATCGGGGCCACCCAGCCCAGTGGTCGTGTCCCGTCTCCACCCTATCTCTGCCCACGGCAGCACCCAGTTACGCTTCTGGCATGCCCTTGGAGTGGGCTCTTTTGCTCCTGCTCCTTTACTATAGTTTAACTCTGTTAACCTGTGGCCAGCCCAAACAAATGAACAAGCACCTTAATAAATAACTAACCTAGCACGAGGGGCTGAACCAGAGGTTTTCACAGGGATCCAACTGCAGGACACTGAAAGACAACATAAGATAGCACAAGAGCAAATGTAATTCAGAACAGTGCTTCTCAAACTACCAGATGTGGCAGACTGGGATTTTTTCCCTAATGTGCCAGGGACTGATACCATATCTGTGCTATATTATTACTATTGTTTATTTCTTTCCTGGAAATTGGCCTGTTGGGTTGCAAACCAGCACTGGTCCGTGAATCACCACTTCGAGAGCACCATCCTTACCTGGAGTTAAGTAGGCACAGTTAGGCCAGCAAAGTTTGGCTGGTACAACAGACACCGTAAAGCAAGTTTGGATGACTCTTAAGAGTCAGTGAGGATGGCACCCATCTGCATGTTGGCCTCTTTGACTCCGAGAGTAAGCCGAAAGCACTTTACAGCGGCCCTTGAGCCAGCCGAATTTTGCTAGCCTAACTGTGCCGGCTTAACTCCAAGTAAGGATTGCGCCCTGAGTAACACTAATATGTGTGATATATTCAGTGGTGTCATTCAAATGATTTAGGAACAGGAACTCACTTTTGAGTTCAAATTCAAATGTTGAAAACAAAAACAAAAACAAACCCAGAAGCAGCCACGGAGCCCGTTAGGATCCGGAATGCCCGTTCTGGTCCGTTCCCCCTGAATGACATCACTGGATATATTCAATTTAATATTTATCTCTCTGAATCAAAATGCTAAATTATGATACAACAATGTGAAAATATGATCTTTTGTATTTTTTAAGTTTTAGTCTTTATTTTTAAATTACGATGTTAGCTGCCTTGAGGACCTTCCTGGTGAGAAGAGAAAGGGTGGAATAGCATAGTTAAAAATAAATGTGTCAATAATTATATGCTGTGACCCCGATCTATGTATGCAAATAATTAATTCCTGTGTGTATTTTATCTTCTTGAATCTTAAACAACAACAACAACAACAACAACAACAACAAACTAAGCTTCTATTTGCATTTGTTTTGTGGAGCCAGGTCCCAATGTTGAACAAATGTGGACTGAGTGAGGATGCAGTAACTGAGGGCCCAATCCTGCTTTCCAGCATGGATGCAGCCAGACCAATGGAGCACACACTGCATCCTGCATTGGGGGGGGGAGTCAGTGGTGTTATTCACCCGGTACGCTGGGTGGGACTTACCTTTGAGCGGCAGTCCGCCCGTTGCATCACACC
>JAJKFI010000001.1:25919045-25955167 GCA_029204185.1 Lerista edwardsae | reverse complement strand
GGAAAGTGGCGGAACGCGGTGTGATGCAACGGGCGGACTGCCGCTCAAAGGTAAGTCCCGCCCAGCATACCGGGTGGATAACGCCACTGGGGGAAGTCCCAGAGGCCTCCTCAAGGTAAAGGAACATTTGTTCTTTTACCTCAGGGCTGCATAAGCACTGGAAAGTTGGGTCTGAATGGTCTTGTGAGGCTTTAGTTCTGCTTACCTGTATTGAACACGTGCAGTTCATCTACAGCTTTCCCATTCAATGTGCCACCAAAGATGTAAACGTTTTCCCCTACTACAGCCGAACTGTGGTCAAGAGTCTGAGGTGTAAGCCCAGTGGTGGTCGTTTTCTGCCACGTTAAAGAATCTGTTGAAAAGAAATTGAAAGTAAATTGAAAACACAATCCTATGCGTGTTTATTTAGAAGTTTCACTGAGCTCAATGGGGACTACTCCCAAGTAAGTGTGAATAGGACTGCAGCCTGAAGGTTCAACCCTATGGCTGCCCTGCGCTGCCAGAACAGCACATTCTGGCAGCACAGAACACTTTCTAGTGGCACGAAACCCAGGCTGCTGTGCTCTTCTGGCCTGTGATGTAGGTGGTCTGTGGTGTGACACTTGAAGCAGTGGCTCCTGAAGCCTAAGTTGGCACCATTAAGTTGGTGGCAGAGACAAGTCATGAGTGGGGAGCAGAGAGGGCAGGGATGAGTCTTAGGTAGGATCGAAAGAGGGCAGGAGACAGGGAGCAGGCAGCTGCCCCACTCCTTTTCTCTGCTTGGACATACTCCAGCACAATATTTGGTGTATGTCTGAGGAGACCCATAGGTGCAGTCATTAGGCAGCCTGCCGGAGTAAATAAAAAATATTACTTTGGCTGGCTGATCCCCACCACCACTGGACAAGTGTGCACTCTGCCAGCATAGCTGCGTTAGTGCCAATGGTGGGGGAATAGGGTTGGATAGTAAGTCTTTTCTTATTTTTAAGAAGTACAAAAGAGGGAAAATACATTTGCTCGTTCTGCTGATTTTATGATCCAAACCTAACTAGAAGAAGGGTTGCAGTGCGTGCGTGCGTGCGTGTGTGTGCTTAGATCTCAGCATATCTCTGGGAAATTGTTGTTTTTAAAAGCAGGCTGGTAGATACTTTCCCTTTTTTTCCTTTGGCATCCTTTGCATTTGTTTCTTCTATCCCAATTCCCTAAGGAATATACCACCTCTATTTAACTATAACAGGTACTTTTTGGCACAGTCATAGAACTGCTCCTTAACTCAGATTTACAAATTATCTGTCACTGAGTTCACAATCATGTGAATGACAAATTCTGGGATGCATCAAGTTAGGCAACAGGTGAATGTTTAATACGTTGCCTCTGGGTGTATGTGGGTCACCCAGTTCCTACCTGGAAGAAGGAGGAACCGTTATGTCTCCTCCTCTTTTCTCCTTCCAGAATGCTGTCCTTATGCTACTCTTTCCTGGCATTTTGTTTCCACTGGCAAAGAGGAGCATTACTTCTGAGCACACTAGTCTGCCCATAGAGTAAGTGCTGTGAAGCCTTTCTTATTCTGCCAATGGGGAGAGCTCAGGGTTGCTACTGGAAAATAGGAAGCAGAAGCCTCTCCCAGCCACCTGATCTGCTCTAAGGAAGGGTTGCATCCTGTTGCTGGAGCCCTTTATTTTAAGCAAATCCACTGGCTGAGAAAGACTCCCTAGCCTGCCTTTTCAAGCCATAGGCAGGAGCCTGCCCTAATCAGTAAATCTGCTCCTGGGAATGTGCACAATGCTTCTCTCAATGACAGTTCTCTTTAATGAAGGACTGGGGGAAAAAAGAGCCCCACCAAAACAACCACCACTTTACCCTTGGAAAAGGAGCACTAATCAATGGTTCCACCTTGGATGTGGTGCAAATGGTGCCAGCTGTCCTTGGGACAGATCCCAGGAAAAACAGCTGGTGCAAAACACACCTTCTGTTAGGAGCATGTACACAATAGGAATTTTCTTGGACTGCAACACAGGGTGCAATTTACAATAAAAGCAATGTCATTTGACTTGTCCTTTAGCATATCTGTATCCTGTGAAATCAAACTAGAAAAACCACTGAGAATTTCACATCTGTTTTGCTGTGAGAGCATTGCATTCTACATCAGACATACTACAAAGGGTATATTGTGCAGGTTGTGCATCAGCATTTTTTTGTGCTGCAGGCATGCCCCAGTATCCACTGATTCAGTATCCACAGTTTCAGTTATCCACAGATACCATGGATACTGGGACACCTATTAAAAAGATAAAGGTAAAGGTTTCCCCATGACCGAATGGTCTAGTCATGACCGACTGTAGGGGGCAGTGCTCATCTCCGTTTCAAAGCCTGTAGAGCCGGTGTTTTGTCCAAGGACAAACTTCCGTGGTTATGTGGCTCTACGCCATAGCGCACGGAACGCCATTCCCTTCCCACCGCAGTGGTCCCTATTTATCTACTTGTATTTAGGTGCTTTCAGACTGCTAGGTTGGCAGAAGCTGGGACAAGCAATGGGAGCTCACTCTGTCGTGCAGTCTTGAACTCCCAACCTTCCGGTCGGAAAGCTCAGCAGCAGCGAATTAACCCGCTGTGTCACCATGTCCCTTATTAAAAAGATAGCGTAATGTTAAACAAATCTTTCTTTTTGTACCTTGTTGCAGCAAAACCTCTGATGTTCCCCTATCTTTGAAAAGTCATCCCCCATATCCATGGTTTCAGGTATCCACGGGGAAGACCAGAACAGAACCCCAGCGGATACCAGGGCATGCCTGTATATATTTCTGAATATTGTAATACTAATCAAACACAGGACAGTATCAGATGCATGCGTGTGTTTTAACTTGTTATACACACAATAAATTCTTCAGGGGGAAGCCCGCAGCTAAAAATTAGGCATAATATATGCTACAGTATGTGCCATTGTGCACAATCTGAAAACACTGTACATACAAGTAAACCCCCAAAAATTATTGCTCTGGAAATCTGTGGGTGGTGTTTCTCTAGACTGTCTAGTAAAGGGCTTGTTGAAATTATGGCTGCATTCACTCCTGATATGCTTGCACTCTTTCCCCCAGTGTTCTACTCATCATGGCTAGCCAGATCTGCATTGGTCTTCCCTTTCTCCCTGCCCACATGGACTAGGAAAGACCAGGACAACCAGAAACACCTCATAGTCAGGGCCAGGGATAGCAGTTGTGGTGCCAACCAGAGTTGGTTCACTGAAGATTTGCCAGCATCCACCCCTGTGTGCACAGGAGAGGAGATGTGGCACTTTTCCAGAGGCTGCTGGGAAACAAGAGGCATGGGATCTATTAGCACTGTGCAAGTGTGCAACTTCTGCCTGGTTAGGAGTGCCCAGCTGGATGCAGACTATCATGTCAGCAACCCACACGGGCAGTACAATCCTGCCTCACATGTAGCGTCGACACAACATTGTTGGCACTAGAGCTCTCAGGCTGACGCTACTCATAGCCTCCCTCGTGCCTCCAAACTCGACTGGCGCAAGAGAAGTTTTGGGAGGAGGGAGGGCGGGAAATGGGCTGTTCTGGGCAGTGGGTGCGCGGCCCGGCAGGTGTGCCGGCCCGGGGAGGAGACGGGGCCAGGATGCAGCCAACAGCAGGCGCAGATCCAAGGAAGCCCATGGGGCGGCCGGAGCGTCCCCTAGAGCAAGGGGACAAACATGCCCTTGGCCCGGGGAAGCTCCCCAGCGTATCAAAAGGTGCGTTGGATTTGGTGCAGGCTCACCTGCCAATGCAGCGCACTTTAGGATTGCGCTCTGGGTGTTGCTAGGCACGCTGCAGCAATGCGCCTCCTAGGTGCTAAGTTAACAGCTCTCATGCCCCCTATCCTGCCCTGCAACACTTTCTGGCAAGTGTGCTGGGTTCCTTACTCCATAAGGGCCCCATCCTAACCTGGAATTAGGCCGGCACACTTAAGCCAGCAAAGTTTGGCCAGCACAAGGTACATAGTAAAGTATGTTTGGACCACTCTCCAGAGAGGCCAGAGAGGAATCAGAGAGGCAAGCGCACAGATGTGCACCCTCCTCCCTGACTCCAAGTGGTCCAAACCAGTGGTGGTATTCAAATAAATTAACAACCGGTTCTATGACGTCATAGCCGGAGCAAAAAAAACCCCAAAGCCAGCTGAGGTAAGCAAGTGGGCAGGGCCTGGCCGTTTAACAACCAGTTCTATAGAACCTGGGAGAACCCCCTGAATAACACCACTGGTCCAAACACTCTTTATGTGGCCCTTGTGCCGGCCAAACTTTGCAGGCCTAACTCCAGATTAGGATTGCACTCACATCAGCTTTATGTAGACTACAGCTAACTGCCTAATAAGGCACAGCTAAACCAGGAGTGTTGAATCTGTACTCCCAAATCTTGACATAAGAGTTATCTGAATGAACTTTCTGGAATAACTTTACATGTATGTAAAGTATTCTGCATTCTACAGTATGTAGAAGACCTAGGAAAGGAGCATTCGCTCAAGGTTTTACTGAAAAATCTTAAAACTATACCCAAAATTAGGGCTGGCCTTGCCCCAGGCTGATCCTCCAGCATGTTTAAGTGGTTTTTCCCCCCCTCCTCCTGGAACTAATCAATCTAAAGTGGGATTTAAAATATGGAGCATTATGAACTGGCATTCAACACAGCTTTTCATTTGGAATGCTCTCAGCAGGGGATCAAATCCAAGAGCCAAATCACCTTTTGTGAGCAAAGAGAGAGATATCTAAGAGGATCTGTTTTAAATGAGCGGCATTCCTTTCCGTTCTCTAGGTGCCAGGGGAAAGCAAACTCCACAGCAAGTTCCATGGCAATAGACCTAATCAAATGGCATTCATCTTTCCTTTATTCCACCACCATGAAATAGATCTGTGCAGAATTAGCTCCAGTTTTTCCAGGAACAGAAAAAAATGATCTTACTAGAGAAAAATCACAAGTTATGAACTGAAAGTCTATGTACCCAGTAAGAGTTTTGTTTACATTTTTTTAAAGCTTGTAATTTTAAAATGATTGCAGCCCTAACCAAAATGGTTGAATTTCCCACCCTCCATCCTAGCTACTGCCACGCGGCAGATACATTGCAAAGACAAGCCTGCCACTTGATGGATGGGATTGTCAGGAGCTGGAACTGAAACGGTCACTGTCAGCCATAAACAATAATAAATTAGCATAATAAATGTTTTATATAAATAGCGAGGAACACCCTACTATAATTGAAATGAGCCCTCTTGACTTGCCATTAACAAAATGAACTATAAATCCCAGCCAACCAAATTCTATGTTTTTACTCACCAAGATCAAAGGTGGAGAGTCCAGGAAGGCAGCGCTCAGCATTCTTGCTTGAACAACCTCCAAATAAATATATCTTGCCTTTTACTACACTATAAAGCAAAGTTGAAATTTTACAATCGGTCATAAAACATCGCCCCCATGGTTAGAATGCAGTATAGAAAATACACACTACTTCATAATGGACATTGTTGAATTCTTTTATCCTTCTGCCCTACGATCGTATCTATAACCTCCATCCGCATTGATTTTTCCTCCTGACCAGCGCATAACTTGCAAGTGAACCACAGCTGGCCTCGTATTTTAGACCTGGAAATGGCTGACTCAATGCTAGGGCTCGTAAAATGAATGTTCCTGTGAAAAGAGCTATGGAAAACAAAAATCTAATAGATGCCAGTTGGGAATCCGACGAATGGCAGAACATAATGGTACTTAGTGTTGTAATGGCTACTGTAATGGTGGTCATGCCATGTTTGGGCTTGATTTGACATGTGCCACTGGTGCCACTCTCACTGCCCTCTTGGGCTTGATCTACTCTTCTCCCTGCTCCCATCACAGCCCTGTTCCGCCCTTCCCCACCCCATATATCCCCCACCTTCTTCCAGCCACCTGTGAAAGTCTTGCCTGTGGTGGGTGTCCATGAGTCAGTTGGTGTGTAGGATGCTGCTGTGGCTTTCTTGCCAGTAGTGGCCCTGCAGCGCAAGTCAGTGGAGGCTGCTTTGCGACAGCCAAAAAGCATTTGTGGGCGCAACACTAGCTATGCTACTGCAACATTAGCTATGCTAAGGGGGAGGGGGTTAGGAGCAGGCCATAAATCGCTGGCACAGGTCTAAGTAAAATCATAATCAGGCAGCAGAAGCTTTTCCGTGGACAAGGGAACACGTGATCCTTTCCCCTGAGACATCTAGGACTGTTCCCACCTTGCAAGATGCAGCGTACACTCTATTAGTTCAGCTGCATCAGTAGGGACCCAGTGATGTCATGCAGGGGGAACGCGGGGGAACTCAGTTCCACTAGTTAAAATTAGGGCTGACTCCGCCCATTTCACTCTCCCTCCTCCCAATTCCTCTGCAAAGAGCTTTTCTACTTGGTTGGACGGCACTCAGAGGGTTAAAGGGAGCGACTCCGGATTCCTAGGGGGGCGAAGGCAGTGATGTCATTCAGGGGGAACGGACCAGAATGGGCGTTCTGGATCCTAACGGGATCCATGGCTGGTTCCGGGTTCCCGACAAGTGCCAATCAAAAGTGAGTTCCTGTTCCTAAATCATTTGAAGGACACCACTGTACGGGACCTGTTCACCGCTGAACCTTCAGATCCCAGTTACAACAGGCAAAACTACAACATATCTATCTTTGTTAGAATGCCCCCAAGATTGAAGGGCTTTTTCGCTCGCCAGTTGCAATGCCATGCCATCGGCAGTAATGCAAGGCAGATTCAGGGGCATCCCTTACAATGACAGACACTGTCCTTGTTGCCTTGGTGAGGTTGAGTCAATTGTTCATCTGATTTTTCACTGCCCCCTCCACTCTGAGGCCCAGAAGAAATTTTTAGACCCAATTTTATCAACGAAGCATCAGAGTTCAGACTCTGAGATGCTGAAATATTTACTCTCGACGACGGAGCCAAGCTTAATAAGATAGGTAGCTGTTTTTTTGCACCATGTGGTGAAGTACAACAGTGTATGAGGGGCTAGTGGGCAGAATTCTATTTGCTATACTAGAACTATAGTTTTATTGTGTTTTGTATATATATGTATGTGTGTATGTCTGTATATATGCCAATAAAGGTTTCATTCATTCATTCATTCATTCATTCAGTAGGGATGGGAGGTTAGTACTGGGTTGCTAGGCTGCACTCTGATGCACTTACCTGGGAATAAGCCTCACTGAACTTAATGGGACTTACTCAGTGATGTCATGCAGGGGGTACGTGGGGGTACCTAGGATTATCGCTGGATTATCTAGGATTATCTAGGATTATCGCTGGCCCCGCCCATTCGCCCGCCCACTCATCGACTCCTCCCCCCGCAACGTTTGAATTTCCTGCACGTTCTCAGAGCCAGGCAGGCAGGCAGGCAGCGAGCGGAGCCTTGCCTTGCCTTGCCACTGAAAAATGAGCTGCTCTGGGATTTTGGAACTGTTGGGTCACTTTAACATGATGCCAGGCCTCCTTAACATGTTCTGGGGGTGCTGTGGAATACTGTTGCAACTGTTGGGTCAGTTTAAAATCGTCTGAGGCCTCAAAAAGGGCTTTTTTCATGTCACTTCCTGCCACGACCTCACTTCCGGCTTATGATGTCACTTCTGGTGGGCGGGTCCCGACACATGCCAATCAAAAGTGAGTACCTGTTCTTAAATCATTTAGATGACACCACTGGACTTACTGTATATTTGTGTAGCACACGTAAGATTGCACTGTTAGCAAGCAATGAATATGACAGTGGGGAATGAGCAGAAAGGATGAAATGCGTACCTTTGAAATTATTTAACCATTGGACACAATGAAATATATATTTAAATAAACGATCATGTTAGTAATATAAACACACATTTCTTTTGAAAAAGAATCCCTGTTGTTGGACTTGATGACATTGGGGGAGGAAGTGTGAAATGCCCCCATGTGGCTTTGACAGCTGTCAGCTCACAAACGTTTGTAGAACACTGCACATTTTTTGGTAGTGCCATGCTAAACTTGGCAGAGAAACGTATCTGAGTTTCAAATAAAAATGAAAAAGAAACTTTTTTCTTGTGTTGTAAATCTAACAGGAAAAGCCATAAAATATTAACATCCAAAAGTGGGAAATCTGTCACTTCAAGAAAATCTTTAGGATAATGTAACATTTAAAAAAATTGTAAAAAGAAAAACAGTATATTTTGCCTCTGTTTGTAAATTGACTTTGTGTGGAAAGATGGGGAGATGGGAAGAAAGTGTTCGTCTTCTTTGGAGAAAGTAATTAATCCACGTTCAATGCATTTTGAATATCAATAACTTCATTAAAGTACAAATCATTCCAAAGATATAAGTGATTCCGCCATTAAAATAGTTTAATTTGCTTATATCCAAATGTCAGTTATCATAACTTAGAACTAAAAGGTTAATCATGAACTAATCAAGAAGTGTGGTTTTGGTTTTTGCTACCAATACATCATTAGTAGTCAGTAGTAAACTGTAAAGCCTTGAGGCTGCTGTGCTGTGGCAACAGCTCATTGGATCTGACTTGAAAGTCACAAGAAGTTGCCTCTGACCATTGGTCAGTTCATCTACAGTAGCTAAGTATTATTTATTTTGATTGGTAGCTGCCAGGGTTTCAAACAGCTCTGCCTTGAGATGCCAGGGATTGAAACTGGGACCTTCTGCATGACTGATATGACTGTTTTCATGGTCCCTGTTGTGATACCACTACTCTCTTTGGGCCTGAACAGTCCAGCCGTTCTGTAGAAATGTCATTGTGCCACTCTCAAGGAGGCCAACCAGCTCCAGGACTGAGGAGCTACAAGGTTCAGCGCTAAAACTCACAAGGCACTTCTGAGATGCTGTAAAACTGACAGCACTTCTCAAGGTGGTTTTGTACATGCCAACATGTGGTTAAAAAGCGGATCTCCAGGTACAGTCACAAATGTTGCTTCTTTGCCAAGAACTCTTCAGTTACAACTGTATTGATGCATTCAGGCAATATATTGTAAGTGAATGGGCAACGCAGGCAAATGTCCTGGCAGACTAATTCACTTCATTGTGAATCTGACCCAGGTTTTTATATAAAGCTTTTCTTACCTCCTCCTCAGATTTCTTCTCTAGAAAGAGCCAGTAAGTCTTGCTTTTGTGTAGGAGTGCTTTAATTATAATTGATGCTGTAAGAGGATTCAGAACTTCGTTCTTTTAAGACTTTTCTCTTTCTTTTTCCTTTGGCATTTTTGACCTGGTATAACTAATGTGCTCTCCATATGGGCAATCCTTGTGTGTAAGGCACTGAAGGCAGCAGCATAAATCAGCAGCAACGTAGAACAAGCTTGCAAAGATTCCAGTGATTAACATATGGGATCAGTTAAATAGGCACACAATGGGGGAGCTCATCGAGCTGATGTTTGCTGCCTAGCAGGGAAGCAAATGGCTGTGGCTTCCCTTCTTCCGAATTTGGAAGACTATTTGTTTCATTTGACTCCTCTGAGCCACCAAATGGGGAACATGAAGACATGTAACTTGATCCTATGCATGTTTCCTGAATTCAGTGGAATGCTCCTAAGTAAGTATCCATAGGATTGCAGCCTGGTTTTAAAAATAACCATCTCTTACACAAGCCTACCAATTAGGTAACCAAAACTTCTTACATTCAGGGTGCAATCCTAACCTGGAGTTAGACTGGCACAGCCAGGCCAGCAAAGTTTGGCTGTCACAAGGACACCGTAAGGTATGTTTGGACGACTCGTAGAGTCAGAGAGGCCAGCATACAGATGTGCGACATGCTCAGTGGCGTTTCTACAGGGATGGCAAAGCTCTAAGTTTTGCAAGAAGCCTTACCTTGCAGTGGAAATCACTCCTCTCCTGCACCTTTTTAGCCAATCCTCACAGGGAAAAGCAACTTCTTGGCGTTGCTTACTGGCTACAGCAGCAAGGGAAAGGAGGGATTTACATGACAGGGTAAGGCTTCTTGCAACACTTAGAGCTTTGCCATCCCTGTAGAAACGCCTCTGGACATGCTCTCTGATTCTGAGAGTAGTCCAAATGCTCTTCATAGTGGCCCTGGTGCCAGCTAAACTTTGCTGGCCTAATTATGCCAGCCAAACTCCAGGTTAGGATTGTGCCCTCCGGCCAAAGAACAGCAAGCAGGCACATTGGTGTACTCTATGTGTGTTTTTTTTAACCCAGGCTGCAATTCTATGCACACTTTCCTGGAAGTAAGCTCTATAGAATGCAATTGGACTTAATTCTGAGTAGATATCCATAGGATTGTGCCCCCAATCACACAAAGAGCTTGTCTTCTAGAAAAAGATTTTGGAAACAGCAGATAGCAGCAGATTTCTTGAGGCAGAAAGTGGTTTGACTGCATCATTACGAATACCCCAAACTCCTTCCTCTCCAGTAAAACACGAGCAGGTTTCATAAGATGGAGGCTGGGATCGCTCCTGAAAACTGGTTGAAAGAACACCTTTTATATATTTTTGGAAGGGAAGAGCAACTGCCCCTATTCATCCTACGTTATCATCCATTTCATGTTTGCTTATTTCTTCTGTGCATCTTTCTTTGAGCGCTGTTTATTAGAAGGGAAAGGCTATATTGTTCTTTTTGTATTTAGAAGCACTAAGCGCGTCAATGAGCAGTGCAAATGTTCTTTATTGAGGATAATGAATTAGCAGCATTACCAATCCCAAGAAAGCAAACAGGACAGATCATATGCTTATGCTCCTTGGGTTGATGGGGGCACTGATTCAGCAATTGGCAACTTCCACAGTTGCGGTGTGCAGCATCCCTGGGGACAGCCTACACAGATGGATACTGATAATAAATGGGCTTGGGGCTTTCTTATATATGCCTACTATGCCTAATGATAGCTATTAATATACTTATACCCAGTGATCCCTGTAAGGTGTATAGCCATGTGGCCATAGAGCTTGGCAACCCCAGAAGTGTGGTGATGACAGGTAACATAATTGCTAAGCATCCGGGGATGGGGGTGTGCTGCAGTCATGATGCCATGCGCCAGAAGAAGGGGTCTGCACACTGGTGAGGACCCCTTACAGGAAATATAGCTTATATTCTCTTAGTCATAGTCATATTTCATTAATTCTCATTAATTAGTAAGACAAGAAAACCACTGAACAACCTGGGACCCTCAATTGCAGGTGTTGGACCTTGAAGTGATGGCATGTGGAAAAGGGGTATTCTTACTAATAGAAAGAACAATAGAAGTAATAATGGTACAAGAGACAGATACATAAAACAAGCATGTTTGATAATATCTGAAAAGGATCCGCCAGGAAAGCATGGTGATGGGACAAAGAGAGTAAAAACAATAACACCAAACCAAGCTGAAACAAGATAAGGATGACATTATCAGCAATTCTGAGCTATCGTAAAGCCAATAGCAAGAAATCACTCAATGGGGCAATAGGCAAGAAAACGCACATCAAGCAGCAAAAAACAGACCAAGAGTTAAAACAGGAAAGAAGGCAAATGCCACGTTGGAGGGAAGGATGGATGAGGCACAGTGGGCCTAACTCTATTACAGGGAAAAGGAAAACAATATGGCCAGAAAATGGACAAATAAGACTTAAACATGACCTAAGAATGAACAGTATCCAGCTTTGGCGGGGGGGGGGAGGAATCAGGAGACTTTGGAGGCTTTACATTTCCATGAGCCGCGTGATTTGCAATGGGTCTCCTTGGACAAGCTGTTTAGCTAGCGCAAGACTGAGAAATGGGCCAGGGAGGCTGCCAAACAGGAGAACAGGAACCGGTGCACACAATTGCCACTGGATCCACCCACTTCTGCAGCCTCCCTGCCCTCCATTCTGCCTCTCTTTTAACCCAGATTCACTGTCCTCTGTGCCCCAGAAATCCTACCTGCCGCAGCTCGTCCAGGATGCTTCTCTGGCAGGCACGGCAAGACTCTGGCTTTCCCGCCAGCACTCTTGCAGCTCCTTATTCTGCGAGCTGCCAGAGTGCCCTCTATGGCTGCTTTACAGCAGTCACCACCAGTGGAACACACGTTCCACTGGTGGCTGGGCCCAATAGGACTGGGCTTTTATTTACAGTGGCAAGCCAGTAAATTTCAGGAGAACCTATTTCCACATAAGTGCATGCAGGTAGCATGACAAAGCAGGACAGAGTTTTGCTACTGTATTGCAGCGAACTACATAAAAATAATAGAAAAGTATCTCCAGATATATTTTGCTGAATTGCTTGCTTACCAAAGTGTATGCCCTTGTCTTGGACAAGGAATATGTCCAGTCTGTGGTATCCTTTCCCAAGTAAAATCAGTAGAAGTAACTGAAACAAGTAAAATTTTGAGATTATCAGTAACGTTAAATTATCTATAAATACATGCATGCAAAGCACTAATATCTCTGTTACAGGTCTGAGTTGACCCATTGTGACTACTGGGGCTTACCCTGTGACAAGGGGACAAAACTCCCCTGTGGGATGTAGCATAGGCCATAACAGCACCACTGCATCCCTGTGCAGGGATTTTGGTAGAACTGGGGAGACTAGTGAGCTCACGGCAGAAGTGGGATTCGAACAAGAGAAATCCTGAGTTGTAGTTCAGGACCCCCATCCTGAACAACTTTCCAACACCAATGCAGCTATGCTAACGGCACATGAACTGCATTCTGTGGTGGAGGGGGCAGTCATGGAGGTCTCCATTGTGGTCTGCATTGTGGCTGCATCAGCCCTAGAAAATTGGATAGGGTTGGTCCCGGGCAGCGCAATCTTATGCTGTGCTGGAGCAGGCAGGCCAGTGGGCCTGTGCTGCATCCAACACAGCATTGGAGTGTGCAGGAGCCTCGCAGGCTCAAGGGCATGCTTGTGCCCTTACACCATGGGAGACCCCTGCCTCCCCAATGGTTTCCTTGGAGCTGCGCATGCGATATCGCGGGCACCGGTCAAAGGAAGTCGTGCGGCCTGAATCAGGGCCACGTGGCCTGGGGATGAGGACTTATATGTGGCTTAATGGCCGCAGCCCAGCCTTACCCCCTCCCTGGGCCGGCACTCCTAGTGGCTTGTCCACCTCCCGCCCAGTTATGCCTCCCGCCTGCCCTCCCTCCTCCGAGAACTGCCCCTGCACCAGATTACTTCGGCTGGCGCAAGGGCGGCTCTTTGCCCACACTCCCACACCAGCACCACACTAGCATCAGCCTGGGAGCCTTAGTGCCAATGCGGGGGGTGCTGTGGGCACTAATGATGTCATGTGGGCGCTAATGATGTCGTGCCAACACAACCTAGTTGCATCAACGCTTCGTCAGCTTCAGGATTGTACCCTCAGTCTCTTAGCCACTATACTGCGCTAGATCTGGAAGCTCTGATTGCATTTCAGTGTGTGTGTGTGGGGGGGGTGGGGAATGGTTGTCTAACCTATTTGGGAAAATGCCATAATTTAATAGTATAGTACATGCTTGTTTGCACAATCGCTCCAGACAGATGGGCAGCGCAATCCTAAACTCTCACATCGGTGCTAAGGCAATAGGACTGGCGCTGCAGGCAGCCCCAGCCCTGCTGCACCCACACTGAGCCTCTCTCGTGCTGACCAAAGCCAGTCAGCGCAAGGGAGGCTCCGTGCTGAGGCGGCACAGGGATTGGAGGGAGGGAGGGAGGTGGGGGTGGGACTTGGGCGTGATGTGGGTGGGCTTGGGAGGTGGCCATATGGACACCTCCTAAGCCCGTCAGGGAGGCTGCGTGGCCCCGATTCAGGCAACGTGGTCTCCTTGGATCTGCACCTGTTCTTTAGCGGGTGCAGATCCGAGGAGCACATAGGGGAGGCTGGAGCATCCCCTTCGGTAAGAGAGCGCATGCTCCCTTGCTGCAGGGAGGCTCCAGCCTCCACCTACCCAGCACTGGATAGGGCGCTGGCTGGCCGGCGCTCCTACCCCAGCGCTGGGTAGGATTGCGCCCTCAGTCTTTCTCATTTCTTGGTAAAGGATTTCAGATAGCAGGGCTAGGAAGGATCTCTGCCCAAGACCGTGACCAGCTGCTGCAGTTAAGTCAGACAGCATGGAACTGCATGGACCACTGCAGTATAAGCAGTCACAGATCTACCATTGGGTGGGGGGGGGGCAAGAGCCCCTGGTCGCAGAGCTCCTGTGGTGGGCGGAAGGCTGAGAAGAGACGCTTCAGAGCTCAAAGAGGTGCATGGTTTTGGCCTGCCCGTCCACCCTTGGCCCCATACGTCTCCGAAATGGAGCCCGGCATACTGGGAGGGTGTGTCAATGGGCAGGGAGAGGAAGGAGAGCTGCCACTAGGGGTGCAGGGCATCAAAATGACTTCTGGGCGGAGTGTGGGCTGGGCGCACCACTGAGTATAAGGCAGCACCACAATCCTAACCAACTTTCCTGCACCAGCGTGAGGCCAATGCCGTTCTGAGGCAAGGGAACTAACATTCCCTTACCTTCAGGAGACCTCTGTGACTGCCCACCAACTGCAGAATGCAGCACATGCCCCACTGGCTCAGTTATGTCAGTGCTGGAAAGTGGGATAGGATTTGGGCCCATCTGCTCCATACAGTCCATACCTGTACAGAGATTGTGCCATACAATCTGCCTCCATACAATGGAAGCTAGTTAATTGGTCTATAGCTGTCCTTCCCCAACTGGTGGTCCATGGCTCACCAGTCAGGGAAGTACTTGTCCCTGCCTCTCTAAGAGGGAGGAGGAAGGTGAATTCATACCTCCTCCCTTCTCCCCAAAAGATGATTATTAAAATACTTGGGTTTTGTGCAGCTATTCAGATTGGGAATGGAGGAAAAAAAAACCCTAAAGATATTCTAGTCTCGTTCTCTGCATTGTGTGCAACACGCTCCCACAATTTTATACTGATAAACCATTTTGCATTACAAATGACTGGCCTATTATAGTGAAATATGTGCAACGGGAGGAATAATCCCATGAACAGGCCGCCTGCTAGGAAAGATTAATAGTATCTCACTTGTCAACATGTAGAAGTCATTGAAATATGTTGCCTGATCATCCTGGGAGAGAAAGAGAGATAAATGGAAGTTGATATTTTTATTTACAGGGCATCAATATTGTCTTCAGATAGGCAGAGAGCTTAAACTTAAATTCAAGTTTAAGCTATCTCAAGTGACTACTACTAGAAATAATAGCTAAACAGTTACCCAGAGCAGAGTGGGCATGTTGCCGAGATACACATTAGTAGACAATGACTGAAACGCAATAATTCTTAAGTAAATACTTGTGTACAATGAAAGAAATTGTGAATTCAGAAAATTTAAAGCAAACAGAAGTAGATGAGGTATGCCACTTATGCTAATAGAACTGCCAAATGTCAAATGGTAATTAAATTAGCAAGGGATAACAAACAACTGGTGGTACTCACATTAGAATTTTCAAAGGAGCAGCCTCCAAACATAAATGCTATATTTCCTGCAATTGTCAGTGCATGCCCGTGTCTAAAGAGAAATAAGGAACAGTGGTAAATAACTCTGGTTGCTGTAATAACAATGTTTTTTTGTTTGTTTTTTAACAGCTCAGAAGGGAGTCTTACTACTGGTGTGATGTGTGTCAGGCAGACTTAGGGCCCAATCCTATCCAATTTTCTAACACCAGTGCAGCCCTGAGGTAATGAAACACATGTTCCCATACCTTGAGGAGGCATCTGTGACCACTGCCCCACCCACAGGATGCAGCACACATCCCATCTGGCATGGCTGCACTGGCGCAGGAAAATTGGATAGGATTGGGCCCTAAGACAACTCTTCATACAGGGTAGCACTGGACATAATGGGGGTGAAAAAGCTCATGAACTGACGCTGCCACTGCCAGAAATTAACTAATAGTCCAATTCTACCTAAATTCCTGCGCATTGATGTAGCAGCTCCAGCATGGCTTCTGCTGCATCCTAAGGGAAATTTTCATTAGTTAGAGGTCTCCTCAGAGTAAGGACATATGCCCCAGGGTAAGATCCAGCAGCTGCTATGGGGCAACCTGGACCTGTGCCAACTCAATTGCTGATGCAAGTCCGTGTTGTTCTGTGCAGGGAGATCCTGCCCAGGAAGACAAGCTTCTAATTCATTTTTAGCAAATTGGTAATTTTTATTAATTATTGGGAAGACAAAACATGTAACTGTTAACATGGATCATACCTATAACATGCATTAATTGCAAAGTCTGTATTCTGGGAAGACTATCAATAGAAATTATTTAAAGTGTTAGAAAACAAAGACCGTAGATGTTCTTCAACAAACAAAATGAAACTATGTAACACATATTTTAATATTATTCATTTTAATACATATGAACAAAATGAATAATTGAGTCACTCTTTGAAAAAAAAATTATACCAGTTTTAATACTGATACATACCTAGGACTTGGAGGGTCTCCAATGACCTCTTTTCTAATCCAGTGTCCGCTTGCTAAGGCCATCTTAGATCAACTGAAAAGAATGCATTGAGAGAAATGGATATTATTAGCTTTGACATGGTGTGGTGGGTTTTTAAAAGTGGCTTACAGAGGGATATTCATTTTCGCTGGCATCAAACAGCCCAGTTTGTACATGGAAACAAAGTACTTCCATGTGATGGGAAGATTTGATGGTTTCTCTTTCCAGTTGTAATCCCACCTGCTGCATCAATTCCAGTTCCACAGAGTCATGCAAACTTTAGAAGCCACTTTGGGGAGGGCACTGGGATTGCAATAGGAAAAAGAGAGTCAGAATAGAACCCAGCCGTATTGTGTAAAAGTCCCTATGGATTCCAGCTGTCTCTAGTCAGCATGTCCACACTGTTTATCATTTTTCTAAGCAGTTCTGCAACTCTCTTGTCTGCCTAATTTGTGAAAACGTTCCAACACTGACAAAGCAGGAGTCAGGATTGACTTTTTCCTTTCTTCTTGCCCCATTCCACTCACCTGCGTTGCTTCTATCTTTCAGCATGGACACAGGAAATCGTGTCTCAGTCAGCTGCCAGACTTTAATTTCCAGTCTAATTTATTCACCAGCTTTATCTGGCACTTCACCTATCTCGATAGCAGTTGCTATGACACCAACATACACAGAGAGAAATGCACACCTCACAGTTGTGTTTCTGATGCAGCATTCCTTCCGGGTTACTTGAAGTCATGACAACAGAAATAGACACTCCCCATTCATGCCCTGCACGACAGCACTCTCCAATATACAAACTCCCATCACTCTACCTCTATGAGAGATATACAGCCACAGTGGCCTGTGCTGTATCCAGCGCAGGTTAGGAGGCAGCTGGAGGTCACCTCACGGTGATATTTTTCCCCTTAGCCTGTGTTGAGCCCTAGCCACCCCTATAGGCTACTTGGATCTATGCCAGCTGTTTAGCTGCAGCAAATCTGAGCAGCCGGGTAAGGCTGCTGGGCCTCGGAGTGGGGGTTAAGGTCCTGTGTGCGCACCCCTCCTGGGCCCAATCCACACCTTGCTCTCCCTCTGCCCCCAAAAGCCCCTCCCTGCCTCTGCTCTGCCCTCCTGCTACCCACTCTCATCCCCCTGTGCTGGTTGGTGAAAACCTACCTTCTCCAGTCAGCACAGGGGCTGGTTCTGTGTGGGCCTCCGCACAGGCTTAGCTGACTCCTAAGTTGGCACAAAGGTGCCTTATGACAGTCAAGAGCCAGTGTAGGGGGCCTGTGCAGAGCCATAATGGGCTCTAATTGCTCCTGGGGCGAAGCGACGTTGTGATGCTGCCCCTGCATCACCTCCCTGCCCCCCTGTGCTGCCCTGCCACACTCCAGTGACCATAATCTTTCCAAATGGGTGCAGGGGAGGGAAGGAAGGCCAACCTACGCGCCTGCTTTCCCCACCTCTTCTTTGCTGCCACTACTCTTCTCTGTCAATTTGCACTCTGCCGCAACTGGTGCCCGCCCCTGCTGCCCCTCCCCAAATAAGCCTCTGGGCCTGCGCCAACTCAACGGAGTCTTAGGATTGTATTCAAAGCCTGCTAAGTTTCTGCAAAATAGGAGGAGCATATGTGAAAGAAGTGACAAATCCAGACTCTCTGAAGTAACTGGAGTTAAACAGGCTGAAACGAGCATGTTCAGGTGCCTTCTACTGAGTCACAGTGCAATCCCACGTCATAGTGTCGGCACTGTGCAGTTAGCGCCGATGCTGTGCTGACGCTATGTGCTAGCGTTGGCGTGTCACTAGCGCCAACGGAGGGGCATGGACTGGCACCCCTATGTCAGCGCTAGAGCTCTTGGGCCAATGCTAGAAGTAGCATCGGTCCAAGAGCGCTGGTGCCTAGTCGCCCTTGTGCCAGCTGAACTCGGCTGGCACAAGGGCGGAACTGGGAGGAGGGAGGGCGGTTCTGACATCATTGCTAGTTACTTCTGTGGTAGAAGGCCAAATGTAACATGACAAACACAGGTTCAGGGTAGATGGCAGAGCTTTTTTGAATGCGGTAAAGCATGCTTTGGAGCTCAGCTTGCTGGGTCAAGTCCAACTTGTCATGTCACATTGCTAGTCTTGCAGCTCGGCAGCAAGTGTCCAGGGGTCTCATGCATACCACCAGTCACCATCTTAAGTACCACTGGTGGTACCTGTACCACTGGTTGAGAAACACTGATCTAGTGCAGTAGTTCTCAAATCTTTTAGACTGGGACCCGTTTTTAGACTGCCACTTTTGTCAGGACTCACTGGAAGTGATGTCATAGCCAGAAGTACCATAATCACACAGGAAGTGCCATCATTGTGACATAATCAAATTACACTCCTAGAATGAAAACTGGCACGTTTGGACTGTAACGTTTGCACAACCATGAAAATCCCTGACAGAAAGCAAGATTGGGACATAATATGCAAAATCACTGAACTAAAAACAAAATTTAAAATTCAAACTGTTAACACTCACAAAAGGAATATAGCAAGAGTAAGTTCTGCAGCTTCCATTATGGCTGCTCCCAGCTTTCCCCAACCCACCTGACATCAGGTCATGACCCACCAAGTGGGTCCCAATCCAAAGTTTGAGAAATACTGATCTAATGCATTCAAATTCTCACTCAGCCATGAACCTCACCTCTGACCTTGTATCAGTCAATATCTCTCAGCTTAACATACCTCATAGGGTGATTGCAAAGATAAGATAGAGGAGGGAATCGTGCATATTGCCCTGAACTCCTTGGAGGAAGGATGGTGTATAAATGAAGTCCATACATAAGTGCATACATATGCTGTCAGATAGCTTATATTTTAATGGGGTATATACTGCTATGTCTGCCCTGCGCACACTAGTTTTAAAATATATTGTCTTAAAAACAGTGGCATTACTTGTGTAATCTCTTCAGAATCAGATGCCAGTGAGATAAAGCATCCCTGTAATGGCTTTCCAGCAGCAGTGGTGCAGAACAGGTTACAGTTCCCTTCTGGCCAAGCATACCCTGTTTACGACTGTCAAAACAAAACAATGGTGAAGGAGGAAAAATATGTTCACTGCAGAGTAGTGGATGAAAAATGAAATCAAAATGGGAACATACAAGAAAGCCAGCACAGAACAAGAATGCAAAGGACGGAGCAAACAGAACCATCCTACTTTTAACCAAACCCATTTCTGATTCTGCAATTATTAGTGTCCTGAGTCTGGATTGTTTATCGGAGCAGTCAGGCATGCTCCGAAAGGGCCCGCCTAGCCCAGCGGTGAAAAGGCTGAGCCGAGGGCAGTGTGAGCATGTGCAGTGGTTGCGTTGCGATCAAGCCAGCCTCGCTTGCCCGCCCTGGCCTCGGAAGGGGCTGCCTTGCATCACGGCACCCCTATATTTGGTGCTGGGCCAGGAGCGCGCCTGTTCGTCGGAGCAGTCAAGCCGAGCCGAGAGCAGCACGAGCACGTGCAGAAGCTCATTGGCTCAATCTCAATGCAATCATTGCGCATGCTCCTGCTGCCCTCAGCTCGGCCTTTTCGCCTCTGGGCTGGGCAGGCCCTTGTGGAGTGCGCCTGACCACGCCGACGAACAGGCATGCTCCCGGCCCAGCGCCGAACATGGGGGTGCCGCACTGTGTGGGGGTGCCCAGCATTGTGGGTGCTAACAGCAATTTCAGCACCCATGGACTTGGTGCTACTGCCTTCCTGGGAGTAAGTCCCATTGAACACATTAAGACTTACGTCTGAGTAGACATGCATAAGATTGTGCCCTAAAAGATTTAACCGGCCAGGAGTATCAAGACACCGTCTCATACATTTGTATCTGGTCTTTTGATTGCACAAACTGACTTTTTTCAGATAAGGATCAAATGTTTTAACTTCCAAGTCCATAATGATGATATTTAGCTGACAACTGCCATTATAAAAACTTCATTCTATCTGATTTATTAGAAGGTATAATTCTGTTGTCATACTGGAGCAAGGGAAGCTGACTTCAGCAAGGTATCCCATGCTGTATATAAACTGGTGCACTTAGTTCTAATTAATGTAAGTGCTCATGTATGCATTAGCCACCTTTCTCTGCCAAATGGAGCCCACAATATTTCTCATATGACTTTAAATGAGATATTTCCCCCTTCTGGATCTGATCAGTGATAAAAGCAATTTATTAGAATAGAACCCCTGACACCAATGTAGAAATAAAGACTTGCTGAGGTGGTAGAGTAATTAAGACTTGCTGAGGTGGTAGACTTGCTCAGTGGTAGAGTAAATGTTTTGTCTGTAGATGGCTGGCAGTTTCTAACACCCCCTGCTTAAAATAATCAGACAGCACAATTCTGTGTGTGATTTAGTGTAAAACAGTGTCATAAAATTGATGCAGGGTCAAGTATACACCTATACATTTTTTTCTGGTGTAGCAAGCTGCAGTAATAGGCTGCTAGTATCACTTTTCTCTATCTCTTTTGGAGCCCTGTTAGTGCAAAAAGCAGCAATTTTTCAATTCAATTTGCACACAGATCCTAAAGTTGTAATCCTATACACTACTAGAAGATCCTAAACTGGGGTGTTGCAATGTCCCAGCCAGGGAAGCCCTGTTGCTGCCCCTTTAAGGGGGAGGATGACAGTGATGGCACCTTCAAAATTGCACCACCACAGTACAAAAAAAGACTTTTTTGTGCTTAGCAGAGGTTATTGTGGCCTTCTGGAGTATGCTCTCTGCAAGCCTGCCCACACTTCAAAACTGCTATGAAATGCGTTTGTGACCCACTGCTGGCTTTCATCTGATTATTGTCACATCATTTATGTGCCTAACAACATGATACCTAATTAACTTCAATAGTTTTAGGTAATTTTTTTTTTAAAAAAATGGTTTAACAAACCCCACAGAAATTGTTTTACCGGAATGTTACCAGAACACTGGCAGAGCTATACACTAGATAATTAACTACTCAAAATAAATAAATAAATAAAGGCAATTAAACATCAGTTCCATCGATGCCCTCACTTAGGAGTCAGCAGTTACAGTAACACCCAGAGGTCAACAACTTCAACTGCAGAGATTCTCAGGTCAACGTTTGAAGTGATCATAGTCTTAATGTTGAATATGTTCTGTCCTGAATTGTACTGATGTCCTCCTAAATTTCAGTGTGTCCATATGATTATGGTAAAATTTCTGGATCCAAACACATTATAGTATTTTCTTTTCTCCTCCATGATCCCATTGGTAGTATCTGAAGCACAGATCTTTCTCAAATAGACTGAGCTAGTTGTGTATCATGATGTTGGAATTCAAAACTTAAGTCAAATGAATGGGAATGAGTTGGTCTTTGTTATTGTTTCAAGAGATCTAGCATTTCCTTGCCAAATTAAGAGGGGTCGAGTTCCATCAACAATAATTTCTTTAAAAAGGTGTGAGTATGTGCTTTTTTTTTTTTTTTTTTGCCATCAGCCAACTTTACCATTTTCAAATAAATTATAGCTGGTTTCTCCTGTATAAATAAACACTTCACTAGTGCTATATTCTTGTACTTTAGGCAATGTCCTCGATAAAAAGATTTAGTAGTTTTGCTTTATTTTCTTTGGACTGTTATAGACTGGGGGGAGGGGAGGGACCAAACCTGTGACCGTCATGCAGTAATGGTATCTAAATGATTTAGCAACAGGTACTCACTTTTGATTGGCACTTGTGTCAGGGCCCGCCGACCGGAAGTGAGGTCATAGCCGGAACTCAGGAACTGCCCCCGGGAACCGCCGCACCTCCTCGGTAGGCCGCGCGACGGCCCGGGAGTCGCGGGCCTTCCCTGGGGCTGCCACGCGGGCTACCAATTCCCCCCCCCCAGGAACCACCACGCCTCCTTGGGAGGGAGCCCCAGGCAGCCTACCTGCTCATGCTGCTGCTGCCGTCGGTCTCCCTCGCTCCGCTGCCTGCCTGCCTGGCTCTGAGAACGTGCAGGCAACTCAAACGTGCAGGCAATTCAAACGTTGCAGGGGGCGGAGCGGAGTGCCGACGGAGTTGACGAGTGGGCGGGCGAATGGGTGGGGCCAGCCCTAATCCTAGGAATGGGTACTCGCGTACCCCTGCATACCCCCTACATGACATGTCTGCCCTCATGGTTTTAACACTGATCTGACTGAAGAATCTCATACAAAGACCTCTTTCACATGTTGGTGTATCACCCACTGGTTACGTGCATGCTGTCATATGCTTACCACCAACAGTGAGTATCTCTGATCATGGAAATACTGTCCAAGTCTATCCTGTGGTACAGAACTGTGAGCCCGATTTTGAACCATGAGCATACTGTCGGCTCCGGGTGTTGTAAAAGCAAGTTTACGGCACCCAGTGAGGTGGGAGCTCCAGCTGTTGTAAAAGACAATAGAGAGCAAGAGAAGTATGCTAGATGTCAACCGGCACACACCTTCCTGCCAACTCTTCACCCTTTTAACAGGTATAGACTGGGAAATGATAGTTCACTGCCATCAGCCCCCTCACCCAGCTTTTTATAACTTGTAAGAGTTAACACTACTTCAGAGATCCCTGGTATCCAGTCCCATGGCTGAACTAATAGAATTTCCTGCTGCTGGAACTCAGGTGGCCTTTGTGGTTCAACGAGCTGTCTCAATACCCGATTCTTTGCATATTGGGTAGATGGGAAAAAAGAAGCTCAAATAATAAATGGCAACACACTGGAACAAATATGATGTCTTCAAATGACTCAGCATCCCCTTCAGGATGCTGAAGCATCCGAAAACGGGTGAAAAACAGGCAAAAAAGTGGGACTAGGGATTTTCACCACGCCTGCCTCAGACCACTTGTCATTCCTGAATAAAGAACTCTCCATTTGCTCAGTTTCTGAATACTTTTTATTGCCAACTTCGTTGCAAAATCGCCATATATAATTAATCCTTGTCATGTAAATCAGCTGCAGACATGGAAATGCAAATTTACATTTAATGCCCAAAACCAGGGGGCAGGACTGCAGACCGGCACCCCCTACAGCATCAGGCGCCACCCTCCAGTGACAGGTGGCCCCCCTAATCTTAATTTCCTAGAGTCTTTCGTGGCATTCCGTTGAGTGCCAAAAGAATTCTGAAAGGTTCAGAATGCTTTTAAACAAAACTTCCGGTTTTCCAACCAAAAACAGATTATTTACAGGCGTTCTGAACCCTTCAGAATGCTTTTGGCAAGTGACGGGAGGCCTGCGGCAGGCAGTGCCCAGGAACAATTCCCCCTCCTGCCCAGCTGAATGGTAACTTCATCACTGGCACCCAATCCTGTGACCTGTAATGCTGAGTCTGTGTCATGAATGTGCTATAAAGCAGATTTGCGGCACCCAGGGTGGAGGGAGTGTGGTGCTGGGCCAACATCAATTGGTGCTCAGCATCAGCCCCAAGACATTGCTAAAGAACAGTGGGTGGTACGGTTTGCTGCCGCTCAGTGGCGAACACTTTCGGCGGGGGGGGGGGGGGGGACGCGGGAACTGGGCTAGGGGAGGGAGGGGAAGATTGGGCCTGGATAAGTTGGCTCACTCCCTAGCTGGGTAGTCAGACATGTGCCGCCTCATGACTGCTCAATAGCACGCACAGAGCTAAGTGTTAAGGATAAATTTCTGGATACCAAATGTATGGTTCAAAAGAAAGGTTTATTGTCATATTTGCAAATATGGGTGGTAAGCAATGCCAAAAACAGAACAAGCTGCATACCACACTTTGCACAGAATGGGTACAACAATTTATACTACTGAGGCGGAGTTTCTTACTGTATTTTCATTGGTTATTTTCCAACCACCTGGTAGCACTTATGCAGAATAATTTACTTCCCCCCTCCCTTCCTCTTTCACATGTACATCCCTCCTTTGCACATGCTTTTACCCAGGATGCATAGGGACAGTGGTGTCATCTAAATGATTTAAGAACAGGTACTCACTTTTGATTGGCACGTGTCGGGACCCGCCCACCGGAAGTGACATCATAAGCCAGAAGTGATGTCGTGGCAGGAAGTGACATGAAAAAAGCCCTTTTTGAGGCCTCAGATGATTTTAAACTGACCCAACAGTTGCAACAGTATTCCACAGCACCCCCAGAACATGTTAAGGAGGCCTGGCATCATGTTAAAACCCCAGAGCAACTCATTTTTCAGTGGCAAGGAAAGGCTCCGCTCGCTGCCTGCCTGCCTGCCTGCCTGGCTCTGAGAACATGTAGGCAACTCAAACATGCAGGAAATTCAAACGTTGCAGAGGGCAGAGTCGACGAGTGGGCGGGCGAATGGGCGGGGCCAGCTGTAATCCTAGAAACCGGTACTCGCATACCCCCGCGTACCCCCTGCATGACATCACTGCATAGGGATGACTATTACGCTGACTCAATGCAAGTTTCACCCAAGGTTACAGCTGGGTTTTGGTCCTGGGAACTAAGCTGAATGTATCAGTTTAGGAATACGCACACTTTTACCAGTCAGGCCTTGCCTGGGCCTAAACCACTTCTTTGCCTTTTGCTCTAGAGAGAGAGAACAGTAGGCCTTATATTTTAGTGTTGAGGTTCAAAGTCACCATGGGTTTATATTACTATTTATTCATATCTTACATAAGGAAACCCATTGCCCTCCCCAGCTGCGTTCTACTCGGGTTAAGGGAGCAAACGCTCCCTTACCCTGAGAAGATCTCTGGCAGCTTCCCCACACCCATAGAATTCGGTGGTAGCCATTTTGGCACTGGGAAGCAAAGGATTGGGCTTTTATCATACCACACGTAAAACAATTAAAAATAGTTTCCTCATATCTTATAGAAACGTTTGAAGTCTTACAGTGCAGTTCTATACATCAGAGGTTCTCAAAAGTTTTAGCACTGGGACCCTCTTTTTTAGAATTACAATCTCTCTGGGACCCACCAGAAGTAATGTCATGCCCAGAAGTGCAGTCATTGTGATGCCAGAGCCTTCTGCCTTCCTGGTAACGCAGCAATAAGTTGGGTTATTTTCCAATAGGAAAATGAATCAGAAAGAAAAAAGCCTATTTACAACCTTGACAGAAGCAAAATAAAAACACAGCCCTTTCCAACATCCCATCTTCCCATAGTTTCAATATGGCTGCTCTAGGTGCTTTGCAACCCACCTGAAATTGGATCACGACCCACAGTTTGGGAATAACTGTTATACATGTTTACTCAGAAATAAATCCCACTATGTTCAATAGATCTTACTCTGAAGTACAGGAGTGAGTCCTTGAGACCAACATGCCTAGGAGCTCATCCCAGCAGCTCAGCCATTTCTCTATCATTTAACCCTAAATCCAGTCCTGGTTACAGTTGACTGAAACTAAGGATGCAATTCTACCCACCTTTACCTGGGAGTAGGTCCCAAATTCAGTGGGACTTACGTCCGAGTTAACATGCATAGGACTGGGCTGTAAAGGAATCGCTTGTGTTAGTAATGATACTAAAATAGAAGAATTGTATTGATGCTTCACAGTACTGTACAAACGAAAGCATAATGGATCTGGATAAAGTGCAAGGCAGCAGAGAAAATATCAGTTTTAAAAAGGGTTGGCATAGCTATTGCAAAATTAGAATATTAATTGTATAATGGTACGATTACACAGAAAATTATACAATTATTACAGGAAATTAACATTGCACTAAATGTCTCAAACATGCGAAATTAAACAAGAAAAAAAAAGAGAGCAACATGTAAAAAGAAAGTGCCAGTCAGTAGGGGTGAAAATCACAATAGGCTTCCGCGCCGTGGAGCTTAGAAAACGGGTTTAGGAGATGAAAATCACGACGACACAACAAAAACGGTTGATTCCGTGGTTAAGATTCCGCCCCCCTTTTGCAGAAATTTTGCGCGCCAAAAAGACCACAGCAGCCCTGCAAGCATCGAGGCTGGGCCACGTGACCAACAGCGCAGTCCTGGGCACGTCGCCTCGGAGGTAAGTCTATTCAACCTCCTTGTATTGAGTCTATTGCGCTTGCATCATGGCTTGTATTGTATGCGTATAGGATTACAGCCTGAGGGCGTCACAAGGCCGCCGCAGTGGAGGGAGGGGGTAGCGAAAAAGGGGAGGACAACGCCAGGAAACTGCGACACTGTACTTACCCCGCCCCAAGCCCCGCCCGCGTCTCCCCGCTACGGCAGGCGCATTGCCCTGTGTTTATGTGACGTCGTTTCCGGTGGGAAGGCACTTGGGCCGCCGCCGCTGCGCTGGGAGGGTCACGTGGACTGCTTGGCTTCGGCGAGTGAGGAGGAGCGGCGCCGCCTCCGGGAGCAGCTGCGGCGGCGTTTGGGGAGTGTTCCTTTTTTCTCCCCGTCCTTCCTCTCTGCTCCCCTCCCCTTTCCCGCGCGCGGTGCCTGGTCCTCGCGACGGTGGCAGCAGATGAAGGAGCCGGCGGGAGGCCGCCTGGAGCGCCTGCCCCGCCGCCTCCTCCTCCTCCTCCGCGGCCGCCTCCGGGGCAAGATGGGAGCGCCATGAGCCCCGAGCCGGAGCCGCCGCCGCCTGCGCCTCCTCCTCCTCCTGCGCCTCCAGCTGCTGCTCGGGATGCGGAGGTGGTGGCCTTGACCGTGGCCGCGGTGGTGGAAGGCGAAGCGGCGGCGGCGGCGGTAGCAGCAGCTGGGAGCGGCGGCCACAAGTGGGGGAGCCGAATCATGCTGGTGAGAAGGATCGGCCTCAAGCCCGGTGGAAGCGCCTCGGTGAGTGTCCGGGGGCGGGAGGGGGAAGCCGGCACGGGCCTAGGTGGAAGCCGGTCCTGTCACCGCATCGCCATCCCATTGAGCTTCCTCGCTGCCCAGCCCGGGCGCTCGCTCTTCTGTGAGCCGTGGAGGAGAGAGCCGCGTTGGTTCCCTCATTCTTTGTCCAATTGCTCCAGCTTTGCAGGTTCCGGGATGGAAGGCTTAGTTGGAGCTCTTAAATCTCTAGCACAGGAAATGGGCTCCAGGTCTTGCACAGTTTCCGCCCAGTTTATCATTTAGGAGAATGATATAATAATATTGTGTTGGAGGTGGCCTTACAAGCAAGGTTTTTGCAGAACAGGCCTTGGCATCCACGTTTTCACCCAAAGGTTCACTACTGCGTGTGTTCCATATAATGTGTTTAACAAGGCTGAAATTCAGTGCATGCTTTATTAAAAAGATAGGTTCCATAGAACCTAGTGGAACTTAGTTCTGGGTAAGCACGTTTAGGATCGAGTTGCATTTGTTTAGCCTCAACTTGCGCACACCCTGGAAGTCTGATCACCACACCTTGCAGGTTAGATTAGGTGTTCTGCCTGTTCTATTGCTGCAGTTCCTTTTATTGTTGTTCCTTAAAATACGTTTAGAGCAAACAGCCTGATATTCCTCACCCTTCTTTGTCAAGTATGTTCTCACAGCCTTTACTCCAGATGTCCTGTTCCTTCTGTGTTGCTTTTGGTGTTGCCTTAGAAATGTTCTATGTTCCCAGTCACATGTTGGATGCTTTATTTGAGAAGAAATCTGTCACCAGCCCTGTAGAACTTTATGAAATGCACAAGGGGTTCACTGTTTCCAATTTGTCACCTAGCAACCAATGATATATTGTTGTCTTTTATAGAGTGTTTGTTGAAGACCACACCGTGACTTCTTCTGGGGAATGCCAGAAATTCCCTGGAGAAGTCTAGGAGTTAAGCTCCTTTACGGTATACACTTACAGTAAATCTTTAAGAAAGTGCATCTCAGAACCGGTTGAGATATCATGTGTACTGAATGGAGGTAGCTGAAAAGCTTTTGAGAAAGCACTTCACACAGTGAAGAACAATATAATTCTCTGAACATCCTTGGTTCTTTAATGGAGACATTCCATGTGATAACTTTTATGTACACCATAAGTCCAATTCACATACATTGCTATGTCATTGGCATGCAAAAACATTTTCTGGTAGTCTCTATATTATGCAAAGCAATATTTGTAGTGACATTCAAGACTATATTTGTAACTGATAGGTTTAACAGTTACAGTAGGGCAGTACTACTCTGGAACTGGTATCATTGAAGCTAAAAAGTTAGGATAGCGTTTTAAATAATTTATTTGTACTACACAGGTCACACAAGCTTGTGTGCTAAACCCACAAACATGCCTGATAGGATTGTTGTATGCGCTGTATCAGAATAATATATGTGAAATACTGTGCATGCTCAGAAAATGCTATGCAAATTAATGTATTTACCATCACATTGTTACAGCTATTTTTCCAAAGTTACCAGTTGTGCAAGCTGCCTTTTATGCAGTCTGGACACACTATCTGCATGGGAGGTCAGGCCCAGAATGAAAAGGGAGTGAACAAGGAATTTCATTGCTTAAAGCATGTTTTAGCATCTAGTTTAAAAATAAGTTGTAATTTTTTATCAGCTCAGAGAAGCGTCCTTCTGTTCATAAAAATAGAAATTTTGGGAGGAGTGACAGGGAGACGAACTTTTTGACTTGAATTAACTTGATAAAAATGAAGGTAGACAAAACTTGAGTTGCTTGTATGTTAAGTTGCAAACAACTAGTGCATTTGTTACAACATAATTACATCACTATTCACCAAAACACTGGCTTGGGACAATATTGTTCATAGCTTGGCTTGTCACATTGGTTTGTCCAAAATGCTGACATGAAAAGGATTTGGATCCAAATGGTATTTTACTTGTGTTGTCTAGATGCAGAAGGTGGGTTTCTTTTGTGTGGAATTCTTTCAAAACACGTAAAAAAGACTCCCAAGTGCTGTGTTATCAAGTGGTGTAGATTGAGGAAACTGAAACGGTAATTGGAAAAAGTAAATGAGTGATTCATAAACTGAGACTCAGGAGAGGTGTAAAGTAAATATACAACTATTCTCATGTGTTAAGCAAATTGGTACAACAATAATTTTCCGTAAAAGAGAGATGAATGCTTAGCTTTAGCTTCAATTGCATGTTACTAGAGGCAAGAAGTATATTGTGTTGAATAGATGGACCACTGCAGTTCTTTCTTGTCACTCCAATAAAAGGCCCACTGGTTTCATTGGGCCCATGGCTCTTCGGTTGGCCATTGTCATGTTCACAAGAATGTATCAAAGTGATTGGAATTCACCTGCTTATTTGGTGGTGGTCAAATACTCCATGACGTCCAAAAGCTCCTTTTGTATTGTAGCATCATTTTTAACAATAGATATGAGAGCATCTTTCCCCCAGCCCAGGTCTCCAAACTTTTTAGCCAGAGAGCCGCATTCCAGATCTTTGGGAAACAAGCAAGTGACAATTTTTGGCCTTCTGGAGGCATTCTGAGGGCCGTGGAGGCTTCACACAGCCTCTCTTGCCCTCAGAATACCCCTGCACACAACCAGAGCACAAGCTGGAGGGTGCAGCCTATGTCAGCAAGGTCAGGAGGGTCATTCACTCATAGACCAGAGGCTTGCTGCAGGCCAGATAGAGGCTCTCCAAGGACTGCATTTGGTCCCAGGGCTGGGGTTTGGAGACTAGGTTTGTGAGCAAGCAGGATGCCCAAGGTAGTTCACAATAATAAATCACCATGTTAAAAAATACAAGCACAATCAATTTAAAAAGGTAACAAACAAAAACTTATAACAAAGTACAGGTCCGTCCTTCCCATCTGCAGTTTGACCATTCACAGCTTTGACTCTAGGTTGCTAGGGAGGAAGCTGAAAGCCAGGACTTCCAAGGTCACGTTCTTGGAAGTGCTGCCTGTTCCACATGCAGGACCAGAGGCAGGTGGAGCTAGGGAGGTGGAGCTCAGGGGTCTCAATGCATGAATGAGATAGTGGTGTCAGGAGGAGGGATTTAAATTCGTTAGGCACGGGGAACATTTTGGGACAGAAGAGGGATGGTCTTCACTTGAACCAAAATGGAACCAGGCAAGTAACATTAAAAAGGTGGCAGAGCAGCTTTTAAACTGACTCCTGGGGGAAAGCTGACAGGAGCCAAGTGGTGTCCGGTTCGGGACTCCTCATCCTTACAGGATAAAGGGGGAGAAGTTGGAGAACCACAGAGTAATGGCACGGTGAGAGTTAGGAGTATACGCGTGAAGAGATGGGACAACAGGTCCATTAGAAAGAAAGGCTGGGATAAGGAATTGAATAAAAGGCCCTTCTCGGGGGACCCCATATTCATTCATTCATTCATTCATTCATTCATTCATTCAAATAGTATTTATATTCCGTTTTTCAACACAAAGTTCACAAAGTGGTTTACAGGCAAATAGTAATAATAAAGTTAAATGGCTCCATATACAGATCTATATACAGGGCATATAATATGCAGTCTCTGAGCAAAAAATGGGAGAACTGGAATGTTTGGTGGCTAGGGAAAACATTGATATAGTGAGCATAACGGAAACTGGTAGAATGTGGAGAACCAGTGGGATACTGCAATCCCAGGCTATAAACTCTATAGGAAGGAAAGGCAGGGTTGAGGTGGATGGCCATTTATGTCAAAGGAGGGGTAGAAATTGAAGGTGGGGCCAATTCCATCACTGTGGGTTAAACTACCAGGCCCAAAGGGCAATATAATGGTTGAGATGTGCCACTGTCCTCTGGATCAAAAACTCAAAGAGGACTTTGAAATGAGGAAACAAATCAGGAAGGCATCAAAGAGGGTCAGAGTTGTAATCATGGGGGACTTCAGTTATCCTCATACCGTCAACACTAAACCCAGAGTTGAACACTGGGTCAACTTGTGTTCTGGTCAAGAAAGAGAGACCGGATTCCTTGATGTGCTAAATGACTGCCTTAGAGCAGCTAGTCATGGAGCCCAGCAGAGAACAGGTGCCTCTGGTTTTAATATTGTGTGGTGCTCTGGGACTGGTTAGGGGTATCAATGTTATTGAGCTGTTGGAGAACAGTGACCATGCTTCAATCTGTTTCACCATGCATAGTAGGAGAAGAGTGCCAAGGAAATATGACAGGAAGGAATCCTTGACAAGGAATCCTTGACTTCCAAATGTCAGATTTCCCTCAGTTGAGGAGGCTAGTTAGAAAGAAATTGAAAGGGAATGTAAAAAGAGTCTAATCTCTCCAGGCTGCATGGAGGCTGTTTAAAACAACCATAGTGGAGGCCCAGCAGGAGTGTATACCGCATAAAAAGAAGGGTTCGACTAGGTCCATGGCGGTGCCTCCATGGCTAACGTGTAAAATTAGAGAAGCTGTAAAGGGCAAGAAAGCTTCCTTCCATAATTGAAAATCTTGCCCTAGTGAGGAGAATGAAAAGGAGCACAAAAGAAATGTAACCAGGTGTTATGGGAGGCCAAGAAAGACTTTGAGAAACGCATGGCCAGTAACATAAAGGGGAATAATAAAATCATATTCAAATATGTTAGAAGCAGGAAACCTGCAATCCCAAGTCAGGCCTGGATAGGTCCTCAGGGTTGTATTCAGTTCTTTTGCTGGCTGGCCTTCTCACACACACCACCATAGCTCTCACTTGTGGTGAGTAATCAGCTCCACGGCGACTCTGTTCTGCCACCGCAGGTACTGCAGCTTGTCACAGCCTGGCATCCATCTCTATCCAAAAACAAACTACAGATTCTCCTGCTTAGCTTCAGGCAGTACCAGCAGCTCAACCATCAGTCCACACTTCCTGCCCAGATCAATTAAATGAGTTCTTTGCATCTGTCTGCGCTGCAGAAGACCTAAGTAAACAACATTATACGTGTGTGATTTGAGTTTTTTGAATGCAGCTTCATAGCTATTTTATCATTGCATTAGAACCTTTCCTGATGCTCTGAATTGCTTGGGATATGATTTTCCCTGGTTTGGTCAACTTGTAAACTGAAAAAGCATACTGTATAGAATAATAATTTTTATAAATACAATAGTCTAGGTCTATCATTATCCACATGTGTTTGAATATTTAGTTTGGTGGGGGTGGGATGGAGAACAGTAGTCACCTTGTTTAGTTTAAATATTATATACAAGCTAATTCAAAGCTTTAGGATATTTTTGAATACTTGTAAAGACCTGATAGCCCACTGCATGTGCATCTTGCATTAATTAAATTAAAAACAGAAAAATGATGGTACTGAAAATGCTTAATATGCTCATTGTTGATTAATTGAAGAATGACTCATTGGAGCTACAGTAGTCCCCTTGCCCCAGTATCCTTGGGGGATACATTCCTACCGCTACCAAAGATACCCAAGATCGTTGATAGTAGTGAACCTTATACGTGCTGTGATACTGCAGGGCATTCTGGCGCACCACTGGAAGTAGACAGCAAGAACATTAGGGGAAGCAGTGATAGGAAGTGGACAGTAAGAATGTTAACAGGAAGCAGACAGTGTGAGGAAGCAGTCAGCAAGAATAGGAAAGTGAGATTGCCAACAGGAAGCTAGCCAGAGGACAAAGAGAAAAGAGTCATGAAATAATAGTGTAGGAGTTTGAGAACAACGGATAACAAACTTCTGTGGCCAAGCCCGTAGACACCTGGGAAGGGAGAGGCTATTGTACTGCTATATTTTGGGTATAATCCCTCTTTGTAATTTCATCTGCCATTCAGTTTAACAAGTAGAGGAAGAGTGGGTTTGTTCCTTTGGCTCTGGCCTGACCCCATGCACTCAGTGAAAAATGAAGACACCGTGTCCAATAAGACTTACTCTCAGGAAAGTAGGATTGCAGCCTTAATGTGTAACTTGCAGAAAGTTTTCCTATTTTCCTTTTCCTATTACTGCTAGTGGTTCTGTGCCACCTTAAGAGGTGGTTCTGTGCCACCTCTGCGGTTAAGTAAAAGATTAAAGAACTGGACATTAAAATGTCTGCTGCTGGCAGACATACCAAAAAAACCTCTTAATGTTATAAGTTTCAATGGACAGAAGCTTTTAATTCTTTTAAAAGTGAATACTGTAGGTTGTCCAAGACTCCACTGCAAAGCATTTTGTCACTTTTGCTGACTGCAGCATTCTGTGTGTTCAACAGGAGATGATTGTTATCTGTTCAGACAAAACATTTCAATTCACTATTGTTGAGAAGGGGAAAATGTCATGACTGAAAGGACGCTTTCTGGAAGTTGTTAATGTTCATAGGCCAAACTACATATAATCAATTATTAGAGGAGCACTTAGTTGGTGCTAGGAATGGGCAGTCAAGGAAGCCCGACCGGAGATGTTCTCCAATTGCGTCTGGGGGTCTTTCTGAGATCTGCAGAGGCCATTTGTGCTCTATGGGCTTCCGAAAGTCCACAGGAGGTATTTTAAAAGCACTTGCAGTTTCCCCCTAAACCAGAAGTGCTTTTTTAAAACACAGTATGTGTGTTTTAATGAACACAGTATGTGTGTTTTAAAAACTCAACCAGCCATTGCAGGCCTCGGAAAGGCTTCAGATGTGACTGGAATGAGATTCCAATTGCGTTCAGGGGCCTGGTGACCCAGATATTTTGCTTCATTTCTGTATCACTTGGGGTTGTGGTGTTCTGTGCCTCTTGCACATCCATGTTTGGTACTGTTTTGTAAAGTCAAATTGCCTGATAACATCAGCTTGCAGATATCTGTTAAAGCAGTGGTTCTTAAACTTTTTAGCACCAGGACCCACTTTTTAGAATAGCACTTGTGTTGGGACCCATCAGAAATGATGTCATTAACCCGGAAGTGATGTCATGGCTGCAAGTGACATAATCAAGCAAGAAGTGCCATTATTGTGACATAATGACACTCCTGGAATGCAAACTGACATTCTTGGACTCCAGCAATTGCATAACCATGAAACATCCCTGACAGAAAGCAAGATTAGGACAAAATATTACCTAAAAACACTGAACTAAAAACAAAATTTAAAAAACGCACTTGAAAATTCAAACTGCTAATGCTCCCAAAAGGAATATAACAAGAATACAGCTTTCCATGACCCAGCTGACATCGGGTCCCAACCCACAGTTTGAGAAACACTGCATTAAACCCTGCTAACTGGGCAAGAGGCACTTTTTCAAGTGGTGTCCTCTTATATTTAGCAGGGGGAGAGCAATTGTCCCTCTTCACCCCTACCCAGCACAGTGTCTTTCTCGTGGCCGTTGCTGGTGGTGTTCTCCATTCTTTTATATTGTGAGCCCTTTTGGGGCCATTTAATTTTAATATTATTTGCCTGTAAACCGCTTTGTGAACTTTGTGTTGAAATGCGGTATATAAATACTAGTGATTGATTGATTAAAGTAATGATTGCATACTTTGACATGAAGAAAACTTGCTTAAAAAACTAGTAGTATATTAAGCTTAAGTGAACTGATTCTTCAGACTAATTTATAGTACAGTACTTTTATTTTTCCACTTTGTAAAAATGGGTTGGTTAGATGTATAAGTTCTCTGCAGAAATGAGATCTTTTCTACCCATATGATCATGGTAATTATTCTCTCTCCCCCTCCCCCGGGGGATTTGTCAAAGTGCAATAATCTACTAGAAGCAGGTATTTTCATTTTATCTGGTTTAGTAAACTGGTATTGGATGGTATGGTTGAGTTCTAGTATTAAAAAAAAAGATTTAATCTTGGTTTGCTTTAAGGGTCACATCCTGCTCCAGCTGTAGTTTTCCTGCAGAAACATAAAAGTTAGAGGCATATTTTGCTGTTTTAAAATGTTGTTGGCAGTCTAGCACATGGTATCCCCACAGGAAAATTGATTACTGTGAACCATTTTTTTCCCTATTGAGGAACAAAGTGCCTGGGTTCATTACTTCAGAAATGAATTCATCTTCCCATTGGGGTAACTGTGTTTTCTGGCTAGGTTTCATTAGTTTATCCCTGCTACCTTTCCCTTTGCTGGCCCCATCACTATGCATTGTGAGTGGATGACCCAAGTAATCTGTGTTAAGGGGGGGGGCAGATAGAATTTACTGAATTTTTTATACACGTACCTGGGAGTAAGTTCCACTAAAACAAATAAGATTTATTTCTAAGTAGCTATGTATAGTCTCCCTACCTGAGCTATCTGGGTTTGATTTTGGACATTGCATTGGAGGTATCCTGACTGGGGTACTTTAATGTGCACACTGAGGCCCCAGAAATAGGTGCAGCTCATTACATAGGGCGCAATCCTATGCTGCGCTGGAATGGCAAGGCCGGCCGGCCAACGCCGTATCCAGTGCAGTATAAGAGAGACTGGAGCCTCCCCACAGCGAGGGGAGGTTCCCTTGCTGTGGGGGCTCCAGCCTCCCCTATGGGCTCCTCAGATCTGCGCCTGCTAAACAGTAGGCGCAGATCCGAGGAGACGGCGCGGCTCGAATCCGGGCTGCACGGCCTCCCAAACGGTTCTAGGATTTGGCCGTATGGTTCGACAGTGGAATAGATTGCTGAGGGGGGTGGTCAATTCTCCCTCACTGGAGACCTTCAAGCAGAGACATGACAGGCACCTGCTGGAGATGATGTAGAAGGATTTCTACATCATGTAGAAGGGCAGAAAATTTAGCTGAGAGGGTTAATGCCTCCGTTTTCCCGAAGATAACAACTAAAGATCTCAAGGTCGTGAGCTCGAGACTCCCGGAAGTCTGTGTGAGCGGCAGACCTTGCAAACTGCGGCTGATTAAAAGCTGAACGCAGCTGCGTCTCTGGTGAGAGAAGGGAAGCCTCATCAGCCAGCAGACGACAGATGGGTGGCTAAAGAAAGAAGGCTAAATCCAGAAAGAAAGATCTGTTTGAATGTGGTTCTTGAAAGATAGAACATTCTGTAAATTGTAAAAACCTTCGGGTTTGTGAAAAAGTCTGCCTATGTAAACCGCCTTGAGTTGTAATCATTAGAGAAATCTAGTGACTTTAAGAAAGGCGGTATATAAATACATGTATTATTATTATTATTATTATTATTATTATTATTATTATTATTATTA
>JAJKFI010000001.1:25900947-25919035 GCA_029204185.1 Lerista edwardsae | reverse complement strand
TATTATTATTATTATTATTATTATTATTATTATTATTATTATTATTATTATAGGGCAGCACTGTGAACATGCATATGGCACACATTAATTTCTCTTCGTATTTATAGAACACGTGGTGGTTTACTATGTGTATTGTGAATTCTACTGTTGTATGAAATTCAGTTTTCTTGGGATTAATTACCTCTCTAAATAAAAAGGTCATTTGTTTCTTTTTTCTGAATGAAGGTTAAAAGGGTCTAAAAACAATTACCTGCTTTGAGCCTACAGTATAAATTGAGTGAAAGTGATATAGTGCAGCGGCACATTCATTCTTTTTAATTGGCACCTACCCAAAAATATTATTTTAGCTTAGTGTGAGCTCTTAACAGACTTCACAAAGAACCCACTGGCTGTATTTAAATTAGAATCATTATTTGTACAGTCTAAAATGGTGTTTTCAGAAGCAAGAAAAGTTGAGTTTCCTTAGAGTTGTACTGAATTAACATGGTTCATTTTTGTTCTGTTTTTAACAGCAAGGTATTGGTCGACCAAGTGTGTATCATGCTGTCGTTGTCATCTTTCTGGAATTCTTTGCTTGGGGGCTTCTCACAACTCCCATGCTCACGGTAAGTTTGCTAACCTGGGGATTAGTGCTGGCAGGATTATGTTATCACTACCTTCCGAATTACATGTACTTGCCTTTGGTTTACACAGATTTCAGTGGTGCAGATCTGTACCAGGCAGTTAGGGCCTCTAGCTATTGATTGTATCTTTAGAGACTCCAGGCCTGAACTAACGAACTAATTTATACAGTGTACATGCTAGGAGAAAATGCTTCTACACTGCACTGTTGGAAGTACAAAGTGTACGACGTATTAACTGTTTTTCTGTGTCTGGAAAAAAGAATAGTAATGCCATAGGGAGGGATATGAAGCAGGGAAAGCAAACATGGGTTAGAGCTCATTTCAGAATCTATTCTGCAGTGGTGATGGTGTGGAGAAAGCTTTTTTTTCTGCCATTATTGTGTCCACAGAGAGCTATCCAGTGAGCTGTACTAGGTTGTGTACCACCTACCTGAGCTGCTTCCTAGTGGGGGAGGGGCAGAACAAGAGAACAACTTGTCCCTTGTTGGTTAGGCACTTCTCACAGCCATTGGGTTAGGCGCCTTGAGTGCCCTAACACCAGGCACAAAGGCGAGGTATAAACTCATTCAATAAAAATAATAGTTTACGGTTTGGATACCCTGTTAGTAGATAGGGCCAATAGCCCATCTGCTTCTGTTGGTCTTTTCACTTGGTTCAAGCTGAGGATGTTGACAGGATTCTCTGGTGTGTGCAGCTGTCTATGTCCCCACTTGCCTAGTCTGGCTCATTAATTGGACCTGGAGGATTGGCCAAGTCTATAGGGAGGGTTGTAAATCCATCATTGGAGGGAGGGGGTGGTGCTGACAGCTTTAAAGCTGTTGGTTGTTTGCCCTCTTGGAAATGTGTAGGTTCTGCAGTATAGGAATATTACTTTCCAGTCTCTAACCTCCCATTTCTGAGCAAGGTGAATGAGCGGGTAGTAATGTCCTAGTTCTGATTTTTCTGAACCCCTTTCAGTCTGGCTCTGGGCCTAGTTTTAGGATAGAAACAGCCATGGTCTCCTTGTTGGATGATTTTTACCAAGGACTAGATTGGGTGGAGTGTCTCTCTGTTGGTTTTGCTCAACCTCTTTGTGGCCTTCAACACCATCAACTATACTTCACTGGTCTTAGATGGTCCAGTAGCTAGCAGTGGTGGCCAGGGGAGCGCTTGGCCAGGTTAGGTTGGTGCAGTTGCTGCAGCTGTACCTGAGTCTATCAAACTTGATCAGTGTTCCATGCATTGCTAATATCAGCACAGTTATTGCAAAGCTGCACTCTATTTGGGGCTACATTTGAAGACCACCTGGAAGCTGCAAGCTTTGAATTACGTTGAAAAGTTAATATCTCTAGCGGTAGATCCCTTGAAGGTCAAGTCGTTACATTTTGATTCAAATGTCTTTAATCAACTTGTATAAATGTTGCTAGTTAAAACGTTTTTTGTTGAATTGAATTGCTTTTGCCATTGTTGAATGTTGAATTGCTTTTGCCATTGCTATAGCATAGCAGTCCTACTTGGGCTTTAAAGATGCTGTAAGTGCTTCCAGGGGAGGGGAGGGGTGTGGGAGGACCTGGTGCTGCTGCTGCAATCATGGTGGTGTGGGCATTTAGGTATATTTGCTCTACTGGGGGTGTCAGGGCATGTCCAAAGGGGTTGGGGAAAGCTGCTGCCACCTCCGTGGGCCTCCCCGATGCATAAAATAGCTCCACTGCAAGATCAGAGGGTACTTGCTGCTTTCAATTAGGCTTTTGTTTCCTGGTAGATGAGTGTAATGTTTCAAGAACAGAAGTGATGTGTATGATCTAAGGTTGAGATCTGTAGAACTCTGTCCCCATAAAGACTATTCCAAGTTGCTCTTTGGATATCTTTTCCTCAAGCTTTTCTTGAAGATCAACTGAGTTTTGGAAATGGCTTGTCAAATAGTATGCAAAGCTAATAAGAGAATAACAGTTTTCCTGTGTACATGGAAGTTCCTCATGAGGTGCTTTAGATCTGCTGTGTGGTGCTTAAATGCTGAGCTCTCAATAGTTGTATTTGCGTAGTAGAATTCTGCAGTTCTTCCCTCTCCTGGAACGACTGCTGTGTTTTATGTCTTATGTAAGTAGATTGAAATAGTTGAAATTGATAGATGTGGTAATGTTTCAAGAAAAGTCTCAAGTTGCTATTGAAAAATGCATAAATGGCTTGCCAGCTGTATCCATTATTTTTATCTTGTTTAGCGTTTTAATGAAATTCACCTACTTGTTGCATTCTGTTCAATCAATTAATAGGGTTTTTGTCTTTGTTGTATGGAGACTTTGTTTTAATAGGAAAATTCCAGTGTGGTTAATTAGACAGTTGAAGCAACTTTAGGAAAAGTGGTGTTGATGGGCCTTATCTACAAGATGGAGCTGACATATTATTAGAGGTGTTTGGAAAATGGTGTTCATTGTACTCTGAAGTTAGCCCATTGTGCTCAGTAAAACATATATTGTAAGTCTGCCTCAGTCATCAGAAACAAACATCTCTACTATTATTGCTGATATTCTCACTCACCTTTTTTCCAGGTGTGGACAAGCTGTGTCCAATCCATTTTATCCCAGCAGCTCTGTGAGGTAGAAGATTAAGATGTGATACTGTATACTGAATAAGAATGTGAACCAGAATCTCCCTTGTCTTTAGTCCCACATTCTAATCACTATGTCCCACCATGCTGGCTCTCAGTTGTAATTGACCATAAAGAATACTGTAACAGAAGGGGGAGCAATGGCTGAGCAATTCAAGATGTCATGTATTTCAGTTTTGCAGCTTGTTAAATTTCTCTAATTGAAAACTAGTTTTTAATAGCAATTGTTTCTTCTTAGGTCTTGCATGAAACATTTCCTCAGCATACATTTCTAATGAATGGCCTCATTCAAGGAGTTAAGGTAGGAATGTCTTCAGCCTTCTGAATGTTATCCTTATGTGCTAATGGTTGAGAAACCATATAATAATGGACTTACATGGCCCATCTAAACTGATAGCACTGTCTGCTGCGCTATGTCTGCTTTAATATTTATATCCTACTAGCCTTTTGTTACCCGGCGTTGCCCGGGGGACAAAGTATCCCCAGCTTCTATTAGGAGAAGGAATGAATACAGGGACAGAATCAAGCAAAGGAGCGTAATGAAATTGTCACACTCACTGAACACTGTCTGCAGGTCCTGTGGTAGGATAGCACCGACGTGTGAGAAACAGGAAGAGGTGGCCAGTTAGCCCTCTGGAAATAGGTCCCTCTCAGATCCGACTGGGTGTTGGAACTCTCTGGATCATGCTCTTTCCAGCCTGGGCAACTCAGGCAGTGCAAAGCAGTTTCACTTTCGTTTCTGAGGTCTCTTCCTGCTCAGTGAGTGCAATCCCAGCTCATGACCTGCAGAATCCTTTGTGACCACAGGGTGACAGCACACTTTCACTCCAATACAATCCCCTCGCTGTCCCTCCCTCCCCGGGGGCTGTAGGGGGCTCTGACCCCCGCAGTGTTTCTTTCCAGGCTGCAAGGTGTATTCCTGCCAAGTTTCGTGCAGATCGGTCCAGGCGTTCCCAAGCCTATGCATAACATACATACATACACACCCGCATACATACATACATACACACACACAAACATACCCACGTCCATTTTTATATATATAGATAAGCACCAAAGCAGATGTAGTCTTGATGAATGTTGTCAGACATACTCATTCTGAGAGGATTACAGTTGGATTCGTTACCCACGGATTCCAGCATCTGTGGATCACCCAAACTCATGGTGTGGGATGACCTGGACCTTCGGAGGCAAGGGGAGCTAGTTTAGAGATGGCGCATGTCTGCCTGTGGACTCTGCGGGCCTCAGAATGAGGATAACAAGAGCAAAAATAAACTACTGTTTTTTTCAGCAAAATCGGAAATGATGTTTATAAGCACTTAAAAGGCATTTTGAGGCCCGGGGAAGCGTCTGCAGAGCTTAGAAGAGCTGACCACAACCCAACGGTCAGGCTCACAGTGAAATGAGGCTGGGTGTGAAATTTGTGGATTTGAACATCTGCAGTTTTTCTTATTCGTGGGGGCTCCTGGAACGGAATCCCTGTGGATAACATGGGCCTGCCTGTATACAGCAAACAGTGAGAAAGAGGAACTCATAATGTAATTGTGATGCTTATGCCAAAAGGATGAGGGCTATTCACTTTCTTAGACAAAAAAAGAATAGGTTAGATTGCATAGAACAAGTATGAGGCATTTTTATCATATTGCATAATGTATTGTTGCTGAAAAGGCTGTCATTAGGCAACTAATATTTTCTAACTTTAAAAAAAGTACAGAGGTTTTGTCTTACTAAAATACTTGTGGAAAAAAATTATCACATGTGGGCCTGGGTAAATGGCTCTTGTGAAGTGAAAAGTATGTTACCTTTGTAACTGAATAGGTAACAGACTCATGAAGTAGGTGGTAACAATCAGTACTGAAGAATAAAATAGATTTTATTCACAATCTATTGAGCATGTCTTCTCAAAAGTAAGCCTCATTACATTCAGAGGGACTTACTCCCAGGTAAAATGATTGGGCCTGAGAGTTGCATGGTTTTCTTCCAGACAATTACAATAGCTGGTATTGCAGCAAAATGGAACAGATTTTGTAGACTTAAGATTTACATGTCTCACAGTTTCTCCCATGCTCCAAAGTGCAAGCAAATAAATAGCTTCTTTGTCTTCTGGGGGCATTTTGGTGGTGGTTCTGTGCTTGAATGTATTTCATGTTGACATTCACCAGTTTCATACTGGAGTGAAGTAGGCCAGCTTTCATTTTTCCAAAATAACTTTGTGTGTTCAAATGTATTCATGTGTCAACCGTATCAGTGGACGCATTGTATTTCTAAGCTTCTCATTTTTAAAATCTGTAAGTTTTTTTGCCAGGGGCTGAAATGGCAAAGAACATGGGCTAGGGGTGGGAAGTAGAGATGAAAGTAAGTAACTGTAGCCATAGCAGCAAGTAGTGCGTGGGAGAGTCATGTCAGAACCTCAAGCACTCTCCTATCCTTTAATCACAATTCCGAATAACTGCCTCAGACACAGTGTAATTTTTTTCCTGAAGAGTATACTTTGTTCTTGTTTGGAATGTACATTTTTTGCAATGATGTGGAGCAGAACTTTTTTTATGATGAAAACTGTATTGCTATGTGTTTCTACAGACAAGCTTACCTATTTAATAATGCATTATTTTATAAAATTGCTAATGTGGTGAATGGATGCAACCCTACTCAGTCTGCACTCTGCTCAAGTCACTGTTCTAGGCAGTGCATATACTAAGGGCCCAATTCTAAACATGCTAGCGCCGGTGGTACAGACATATCGCTGGTGCTGAGGCCAGTGCCAGGAAGACCCACCGCTGGAGCGGTGAGTGTTACTGGTGGGTCTTTTTTCGTGCCCCATTTTGGAGTCTGCATGGAGACTGGATTCTAATGATGATGCTAGCGGGTGCAAGCAGGGCTAGAGAGTTTATCAGTTCGGAAATGTTCTTTTCTTTAAAATTAGTTGTTTGTATCCAGCAGGTTTCTTGTAATTGTCAGAGTGGGGTGACTCATGGAGCTCTGGTTTTACTTTCTTTGGCTGTTACATTGATTTCTTATGTTGCATGAATTTAATCATGTTCATTTGGAAATTGGTAGCCATCTTTACTTTTGCATCCAATGCTGAAAAATAATGCTCCTCATTTCTGCTGCAAGAGGAGATACTCCATTGCAATGAATAGTTCACTTAGCGTCTTTTGCCTTCGCTGCTGTTTCTTCATATTGTCTGAGTAGATTTCAGAAGAATTGCTGCAACATGTGTATGTTGCATATACTTTTTTAAAAAAAATGTAACATTTGGTGACTGCTTTGTATGTAAAATGATACAATTAAGAAATGATATGTTCAGAATGCTCTAAAGTCACTTTTGTCTCTCAGGGGCTTTTATCCTTCATGAGTGCTCCATTGATAGGTGCTCTGTCTGATGTCTGGGGAAGAAAGTCTTTTCTCCTTGTCACAGTTTTCTTCACTTGCATCCCAATTCCGTTAATGAAAATAAGTCCATGGTAAGTGGCACAAATGACACTATGGGAATTTGGTGTGCTGAGGGAACTAGAAGAATGATCTCTTAGGAAAAGAAACCACTTTTCTCAGTTATTTTGCAGTAGGATTCATTTATTGTTGCTTCATACATGTGGGGGACTTGAGATTTTTGTAACTGGGATGTTCAAAATGGAATGCTTAATTAAAGGTGACAGAAGCTGGTGCTTTCTTGTACTTATAACTATGGAACACACTCTTCATAATTACACATTCCAAAATCTGTCTTCATTTTTCAGGTGGTATTTCGCTATGATTTCTGTATCTGGGATTTTTTCTGTTACTTTCTCTGTGATATTTGCTTACGTAGCAGACATAACACAAGAACACAAGAGAAGCACCGCTTATGGTCTGGTAAGATCATTTCTTAAATGTCTTTGCTGTTAAAGCCTAGAAATGTCTGGTTTGGTGCATCGCTGTGGTCAGATATTATGGCACTCATTGGCAAAGAGGTTAAAAACCTCTCATTTAAAAACTATCAATAAACTCTTCATTTAAATAATGGGGATGTGACCTATTTTGCATGGTGTTACAGTCCCTTAGAAGAACCAGTGTCTGATTGTGCTCCTGGGCTTGTTCCTGTTCCTGACTGTAGGAAGCTGGGGAGGGGGAAGTTTGGGCCATCTTCCCCCTACCACCACCATCCCATAAGGTTAGCTGTATACTCAGTGTCCTGCAGCAGGACACTTTGCTAATAAGAGAGGTTGGGATCATGCCAGTCCAATGGCTCCTGGTTTTTTGGGGGGAGGGGGTGGTGTCATCTGTGGAGCTACATCTGTTTGGTCGAGATTCTCCCAGTTGTGTGGCAGGGCTTGCATATGGAGGCACCTTCTGGGCCCTTGTCCCAGCACCCCTTCTGAAAGGTGGCTTGCTGTCTAGTTGCTACCTCTTCCACTACTTATTGCCCCCGAAAGTAATGCCAGTATATTTTTCTGTCTGTGTCCAAGTTGCTTGGGGGAAGCAGCTGCCTGGCATGAGTTTCTACAAAGATCGGGCAGGAGGTCGTGGGGCAGAACAGTAAGGCTTCACCACTGCCATGCCTAAGAGGTTTTTCTTGGTGTACCGGATCAGGCCTACAGGTCAGAGGTTTGGAGGTCCCTGATCTAGGCCAGTATTGTCTGCACTGATTTATAGTGGCCCCTGTGGGGCTTCAGACGGGTCTTGGTCAGTTCTGTCTGAAAGAGCCCAGAGCTGTGTGCATGCAAAGCATGTGTTCTACCACTGAGCTACAGTCCATTCAAAAATTGTTGCCCAGTGGAAGCTTTGACCAGGAGTTCTACAAAAGAGGAAGAAAAGAATATCTTCAGGAGTTTCATTCTTAGATGCCAAGCCAAGAAACGGAATCCTATCTAGGTAGAAGGTTGGGCAGTTATCTGTGATAGGTATAGAGTATCCTGTCTTAAAATACTGTACTGGACCAGGTTACTTCTTGTGTTGCTTGCAGCTCTGATTCTCCATGAAAGGGAAAACAGGAGGCTCCAAGTAATGGCTGATTCTCTTTCTCAGCCTGGCTGCAGAGAGGGAGGATGACAGGAAGACAGTTGATTAACCTAATACGTACTTAGATATGTTTCTTCAAAATACGGAAGGTCAGCTCTGATGGTTTCGTGAATGTAAAAGTCACAGGCACAGTAATTGTTTTGTCTTAAGATGCATTGCCAGTATATCTTAAACATATTGAGAACTTTGCTGTTTTATTAGGAAGAATATTGGCAGATGCTGCTGGTTTAACCTGTTCAGATTAATTTACGTGTTTATTATTATTTACTAATATTTACTATTAAAATAATATTAAAATATTAAATATATAATAGTAAATAATAAATATTATACACCTTTCTCATTGACTCTCAGTAAGAGTCTTACTGAGACCCAAGGCAATTCACATAGGCCGGCTGTTACCAAACCCCATTTTTTACAAATAGAGTTTTTACCATTAATATTCTATGAGAATAGAATCCTGGGAAGCAGCAGTGAGGACCTGGGCCCCATGTTCTTTCTTGTGCTACAGAAAAAATAGGGGGAGCATGCTAGGATTGGCCAGCTAATATGTCAGAGCTTTTAGTTCTATGCAATTGGTCAAGCATGTATTCTAAGCAGAAGTGTGAAATGTCCATCCAACTCCCATTGGAGACAGTAAGGTTGACCTTGATATTGTGGTTGACGGTATGGTTCTGAAAAATGATACAGGGCACACATCAAGTTTTTGAAAATCATGGCACTGATTCCAGCTGGCTTTGTCGTAACTTCCTCCTCTGGGATTCCTCAGTCTTGCAGCAGATAACTTTGTGTGACAAGCCTCTCACCCTAAAACACTAAATGAATGGGAGCCCCCATGGGTTAAGATTAAACTATAATTTGCAATCTAGATCTGGCAGTTTCATTGCTCATTGCACTGGGTGAGTGCAATGCTTGATTTGTTAAAATAATGACTGAAAGAAAGAGCAGGAAATTTCCAGTTTGTCATGCTAGCTGTACTTGTGATCTAGCTTACTGCTTCTGAGGAATGTAGTGTGGCAGTGATCTCCTGACTCAGTAGGAGAGTGATCTGTGAGAGTTAAACAGTGGGGTGGCAGTTTCACAGTGATGGCAGCAATTGATGTGTAAAACATTTTTTGTGGCCTTTCCTGAATTTGCCTTTATAATTTGAAGTTTTCTAAGGAAGAATGAGCATGTGCTTAAGAGAAATCATTTCTCAAAGCTCCTACTTCAGTCTGTGGAAGGTTTTTCCCTTTATTATGTACTTCCTTCTTGTCTCCTCCAAAGAGAAGCAGAAGCCTTCCAGTCCAGCAGTCAAGGCTGCTCCCAGTACTGTTCCTTGTTATAAAAAAAGGGTTTACCAAACTTTTATGGCTCTTTCTGAAGGAATTTTAATTGCCAAGAAACAGTAATGTGCTGTTGATGCATTGAAGCTCAGTCATTGAAGTCATTTCCCCTGTTTCTTCATTAGTATGTGAGCACTATGGCAACTCCTCCGTAACTGAGTGCTTAAGTGTCTCTGAAAAACACTTTGGGAAAAACAGTGATATGACATATTAAAATATTCATGCAGGAGGATGACTTGGATCAGAAAATTTTACACTGCAGTTTTCAGGTCTTTAAAATAATCAATGCAATTGATATATTTAACCCATAGACAATTTTGAAACCCTGTTGGAGAATGTCTCTCAATACAATGTCTGTTGCACTGATTAGTGTAGATATATTTTTCCATGGTATATCATGTAACTTAAAATTCATATTTTGCCTCCTCAATAAAGAACATAAGGCCGTAAATTTGCTATAAATTCAAGAGCATATCATAATACTAGCGGCAACAAGCAAAATGAGCAATTAAAACAGAAAAGTATAAAGAAACTAATTTGTCCATAAAATAGGATGAAAATTGCATTTAAAAGGCTGAAGGTGGGGGAGGGATAAAGCAAAATGGTTTTTAAAACTTCAAGCTTCTGGGGTACAATTTTTGTCTATCTTTTGCCTTAAAAATTAGCAAAGGCTAAAAATTGCTGATTGCCCTTAAGGCAAAAAGGAGACAGAGGGAGATGCATGCATTGCCTAAAATAATGTTTCCTACAGCATTGATTCATTTCTTGAAAAGAAATGTTTGATTTTGCCCTCTGCACTTGTGCCATAGATGTTAATGGTAGGTTCCTTAAGTCCTCTGATAGAGCATCATGCCTAGCAAAAACCTCGCCTTCTCAAGTATTTTTGATGTAGCTATTGTTGAAATCCTTTCAATACGTTTCCTTAGAAAAGACTTTCAAATGCCATGGTGTCTTCTACTACAGAAGGGGTTTGGGACAGCTCTTGTTTCTTCAGATGTCAGCTGGTAAGGTATATACCAAACAGCATGTGAGGTTAATGATAGATAAGCCTGGCTATTTCTGCAGCTCACTTTCTTCCCCACTGGAATTCCAGCCTTAGGGCAACTGCTACTCACAGGTAGTGGCACTTTACAAGCTTGAATGAAAGACAAGTGTCTATACCATTCTTGTGTGTAAGCCACAAACATGGTGTCTGACACTAACTAAAGCAACAAAGTTTGAACTATAACTGCTGCACCATCCTCGAAATATGGATATTGACTTCCTGGATTCACAAAGTTGAGTGTGCCACACTTATTGTATTATTCTTTCTGGTACTGGAAGATACTGAGTGGTATGGTCCATAAAGAACAAAGAGGAAGCCTATGTAATAAATATGAAGCTCTTTGAAATTCAGAAACACAAGGGGAGTTAGCTGGCATACAGAGGATCTTCTGCATGTTTCTCAAGGAGTTGTTTTAAGATAGGGACCACTGATAGTATAGGGCTTTGAAAGAGATTTTGTGCTGAAGCTACTGTATGTTTTCTTATTCTTCAGAAAGTTCTGTAATAATGGAAGAGCTTCTTTTGTAGTAATAAAATCTATATATCATTACTATTAAGTGGTTGTAAAGCAAACATTTTTTTTCACACTGTTTTATAATTAAGTGTCTTTGGTTTTGTCTTTAGGTATCTGCCACATTTGCAGCAAGCTTGGTAACTAGTCCTGCTATTGGAGCACACCTGTCTACGATATATGGTGATAACTTGGTTGTACTGGTTGCCACTGTGGTGGCTGTTGTAGATATCTGTTTCATTCTGCTGGCTGTACCAGAATCTTTACCTGAAAAAATCAGACCACCTTCATGGGGAGCTCTTATATCATGGGAACAAGCAGACCCCTTTGCAGTAAGTAACTATCTCCATACAGGATATCCATTTTTACTCTTTGACAATGCTACATGGGCAAATGTCTCTACAGCAATGCTTTTATTTATCAAGTAAATCAGAATCCCAGTTTGTATGCTTCAAGTAGCTTTTTGAACCTTGGCACATGCAGAAATACAGCTTTCTCTTCCACAAGCTACAATTCGCCACCTACATGGTTGGATTCACTGCACCCAATACTGGCATTTTGTTTTGAGCTGTGCTGATACCAGTATCATTGTTCCTTCAGAAAGTCAACCAATTGATTCGTAGGGTCATGGAGGTAAAATCCCATTGTACAGTTTTCTGTTTGTAGTACTAAATTTTCCAGCTGAGAATATTTTTTGAAGATGGGGAACCCATTAGACAATAAATTGTAAGACCTCAGGCCCTTTTTTCCTTATTCTTTGCAGGTGAAATTGAGCTGACTTTTCCTAGTTGTTAAAGATCATACTAGCTGCTCCATTACTATCCTATGGAAAGAAGATAAAATAGGCAGTGTTGTTGGTGGTCATCATTGCTAAAGCCTCCTCACTGAATGCTAGCAGTGGTCCCTGTTACTTAATGGAAAACTCCCCCATCTCAGTCTAGGGAGTTTTGGGGAGGAACATGTGGCCAATGAAGTATTGAATCATTCATTTTTCCAGGTAACATAAGAGCTGCCTTGCTGAATTCGACCAAAGGTCCATCTAACATGGTACTTCATTTCCCTGAGGCAACTAGCCAGGTACATCTGAGAAGCTCACAAAAAGTATACTCTGAAGATATCTCCCATATATTTGTTAGCCTGTAGTTCACCTGTGTGACTCATATCAAAGATAAAAACGTGACTTAAAGTATCTTTTCCAGGTGCCTTACTGTTTATCTTACTGTGTGATTTTTTTTTTTACTGTTTCCTCAATCTTTTGATAGTCTTTGAGAAAAGTTGGGAAAGATTCTACAATCTTGTTGACTTGCATTACGGTGTTCCTTTCCTATCTGCCGGAAGCTGGCCAGTATTCTAGCTTTTTCCTCTATTTGAAGCAGGTAAGTGTTTATCTTGTTTGCAACTTCTCTTACAGTGACTGATTTTAAATTAAGAAGCTTTAAAGTATCATAGGTATGCATAGTGTGTAGCTGTTTTACCAAACGGTTAACAGCATCTTTTGTAATGGTGCAATCTAGAGTTGTTTCTAAATATCTGTTGTTAGGACAGCAAAGTTTATAGTGTCTAGAATTGGGACAACTGCATGGCTAATTGTATGCTTGCAGTTGGACTCCCTTTTTTCACTGTAACAGCAACCTAGTACCTCTCCTGTTGCTTTCGATGTTTCGTATGCAGAAAGGACAGTAATCCAAATGTAGAAAATAGCATGGAAGCAGCCTAAATGAAAAAAGGATGTAGACATAACTACCGTTTAGATGAGGACAAACTTACCAACATTATCATAACTATGGGACAAATGCTTAGACTAGGATGTCTTCCCAAGGTTTATATTAGGGAGGTACGCAACTGATATTGATGCTGTAGAACTGTGGTTGGAGTAAAATCAGAATAAAAACCATGAAATGATAATAGAATGGGAGACAGTACCAATACAGGTAAGGTGCAAAATATCTTGGGTTACATATATAGAAATGATGTGCTTGTTTGCAAGCTAAGAAATGATCTTTAAGTAGCAACCATTGATGCCACTTAGGCCTGGTAGTTTAAATAGGGTATAGAAGACTGGGTGGTGGTGTTCTTGTGGAAGTATACAAATAAGAAAATAGTTGCCAAATAAATCTAATTTAGGTGAATTCCAATTTATCACTCGAAGTTCACTTTAACAAATTGGCTATAATTCTGAACACTTTAAGAACAAGTCAGAGTGTTAAAGTAAATAGTTTGGTTTTGCTTACTTTGTGGAAACAGACATTTTCTTAATTTCTTGAATTAAGTATGAATCTTGATTTTGTTGCTGCATCTGCCAGTTCAGTAGTGGGTTACACAATGCTTAAATGTAAAGCTAGCAGTCCTTTCTCTTGTGGCAATATGCCAGTGTAACTGGAGGGGAAGGCATGTTATTTTGGAGAGATTGTGCATGGAAAAAAGAGTACCATTATGTTTGACTCCTCTTGTAAGGGAGCTTTAATTTACATCTCAGAATTACTGTCTTATAGGTTGTGACACTGAGATGTTTTTCTAGTACGTTTTGTTGTTTAACCATAAATTAATGGAGTTTTATCCTGTATACCTTATCATAACTGCATCCTTCCCTTGAAAAATCTGCAATAGCTTTTTCTCATATGTTGAAATAACATTTGACTTCCTAGTTTTCACCACATAAAAAATTACAGAAATTTTATGATGTTTAAAGTTAGCTGACTTTTTGAAGCAAAATGTAATCACATTCTTATTTGTTGATTGGCAATAAGTTCATCACTGGCTCTTTTTCAATTTTAGTACATTTTGGTTTATCTACAGGTCATAAGATTTGAGTATGCTAGCATTGCAGCATTCATAGCTGTGGTTGGAGTTCTGTCTATAGTTGCTCAGGTAAGCATTGATGAGATTTTAGACTGATTAGTGGTGGTTTTTTTTGCATATTAAATATGCATAACTCAAATATTTGCGAACAAAACCCAAAGTGTGGGTATTTGCAGCAGAACCTGCAGAGTGTCTTGTGACACCTTAAAGACTTGACACATTTATTGAAACGTAAGCTGGATTAAAGTCCACTTAATCAGATGCATTATGAAGTGGGCTCCAGTCCATGAAAGCTTATGCTTCAATAAATTGGTAAGTTTTTAAGGTGTCACAAGACTCTTACAAACATTTGGATTCTGTCTTCAGTACAGCTACTGCAAATAAAGATTTTTTAAAATGAAAGTGTGGTTGAATTCTTGTGATAAACATCTCTTCAGTGCCTTCTGTCTTATATTGGTTAGGAATGAATGGTTATGTTTTGGAAACAGCTGGTTCATGAATCTGAAAAACGTCTAGGATGGAAAATGTGATTATTTTTGGTGGAATGCCAAATTTTGATCACTTGATTCATTTGTAATATTTTTATTTAACACAGCTAACTTAGCCTAGCATTTTAATGTCTCATTGCACAATATACAGGCTTGCCTCGGTTTCCGCTGGGGTTCTATTCCAGACCCCACCATGGATACCTGAAATCGTGGAGACGGGGGTGTCTTCCTGCCCCGCCACCTATTCCTTGCCCTCGCTTTGTCCACAGCTGCCTGAGAGGCAGCTCCCTGATTTATAGCATTGCCCGCCATTGACCACTTAGCCAAGTATAGGACCTGCAAGTCATGGCCAGCCTGATTGCCATACAGTACTGACTGTTGTGGATGGCCACAGGGGGACATCATGTAAGTCACAGGCTTCATGAAAACACATCCTTCTCATATTATATGGGACACTAAATAAACCATACATGATAAAGGAGTAGTGCTTTTTTAAAAACATAAACAATCAAATGTGTATTTTGGAATACTAAGTGTTTTCACCTGGGCAGAGCTGCCTATTGTTCTTGGCATCTGCTCTGAGGGAAGTTTAAGAGTTCCTTTTCTAAAGGTTTTTGCAGGGTTAGTCTGAAGGATTTATGGATAAAAAGTAAAAGGAATGAAGGGAGATGAAAATGGGAAATGAAGAAAATTTGTTCTATTAGGAATGTTGGAACAGAAGGATGTAGTGCTGGAGGCCAGTCCCACCCGCTTCCTTGGCCAACCAGCTTGCCTTCCCCTCACCCTAATCTGCCTTTGTCCCATCTTCCCCCTGCCCTCCCCAACCCCGTGCACTGGCCTCCCTCGGCCAGCGCTTCCTTGTCTAGGTGGCATGGGGCCTGGATTTGGCTTTGCTGAGTTAGCAAACATCCATGCGCTGGCTCAGCTTCCTCCTGAGTTGTCGCAGACATGAACATAAGAAGAGCCCCGCTGGATCAGGCCAAGGGCCCATCTAGTCCAGCTTCCTGTATCTCACAGCAGCCCACCAGGTGCCTCAGGGAGGCATGAGACAACAAGATGCTTGGATCCTGTTGCCACTCCCTTGCACCCGGTACTCTGAAGTAGCCCACCACCAATGTAAGGAGGTTGCACAATCCATCATTGCCTATAGCCCACGATGGACCTTTCCTCCAGAAATCCGTCCAATCTCCTCTTAAAGGAATCCAGACCAGATGCCATCACCACCTCCTGTGGCAAAGAGTTCCACAGATTAACTACCCGCTGGGTAAAAAAAGTACTTCCTTTTATCTGTTTTACCTCTCCCAACCCTCAGTTTTAGTGGATGCCCCCTGGTTCTGGTGTTTTGAGAGAGGGAAAAGAACATCCCTTTATCGACTCTATCCCTTCCATGCATAATTTTGTATGTCTCAATCATGTCCCCCCTCAGGCACCTTTTTTCTAGACTGAAGAGCCCCAAACGCTGCAGTCTTTCTTCATAAGGGAGGTGCCCCAGCCCCGTAATCATTTTCGTCACTCTTCTGCACCTTTTCCAACTCCACTATGTCCTTTTTGAGGTGCGGCGACATGACAAGTCACATTTGCAACACTCCTGAGCTGGTGCATGTGACTTGCACTGGCCTAACGAGCACTTTTGATTGTGCTCCAAGGCACTTGAGGAAAAAATGCTATACAAATATTGTGATTTATTTGAAGCGTTCAGATTACCATAATGTGGTTTTAACTGTGTCTATAAGATTTAAATTGGGTGCATTACTAGTTTTAAAAATGTCAGACTGCATTTTGCCATCATGGTATTTTATTATAAATAGTGTTAATATAAAACTTGTTAAAATTTAAATATTAGATCAACAATGTCTTCCCTGTTTTTGTAGACTGTCTTTCTCAGTATCCTAATGAAGTCCATAGGGAACAAAAACACTGTTCTTCTTGGCCTTGGCTTTCAGATGTTTCAGCTGGCATGGTATGGCTTTGGTTCTCAGTCTTGGTAAGTGCACTGCTCTCAGAACTAGCATTACTTGATTAGATACTTTTGTGAAATTCTAGAGGAATTATTCATACTTCTAAATCCTTAGGCCCTTTTAACCTGCTAGCTCATTTTATTTCAACTCTTTTTGGAGGATGCTAATACTAGTAAGATTAATCAGCTCTTTCATAGAATCATATTAGGTGGAAGGGGCCTTCAATGCCACCTAGCCAGCTCTTGAAGCAGGAAAACATGTTCTAAAACTTCTCCACAAGAAGCCTGTCAAGCCTCTGCTTGGAGATGTCCAGAAAGAGAGAGTCCACCACTTCCCTTGTTCCATTGTCAAACTGTTCCCACTGTTGATAAACTTTCCTTGATACTCCTTAAGATGTTCTTTAGCTTTAGAGAACTCAGGGCTGTTCTGAAATTCTTATAACATTATCCTTCCTAGCAGGGTGTAGTTTTAAAACATTCTTTATACTCAAGTTCAATGTATGTGGTACTACCATTTTAGTGTGAAGTGCCTTTGTGGTGTTATGCTTGTGTGCTGACATTTTCAGCTCTTGTAGGCTAGCAAGTGTTATATTGGCAAGCTACACACCTATGATCTTACCTCCCTCCCAATGTAACATTTAGCAGCACTCAGCGTGTGAACTGAATTGCCTAGCTTCAACCATGTCTTTAATTGCTACTGATGGGGCAAAGAAAAGTTTTAGGTGGCAATCCTATTGCATGTGATAAGTGCTGATGACATTACAGCTTAGCAGGGTGGAGAATGTCATGGATATCAACGTCCAGTGGCAACCCCCTTTTTTATTCCTATTAAGGACTCCCCTAGGTGGTTTCACATGAAAGAAGCTCAACTGAGTTGTGCTGTGTCAGCCACCATTTTGGTTCAGCTTTATCAGCTATTTTTTGTATTGTTCACCTTCCTTGTTTGGTAGCAGAAAAACAAAAGTCCCTAGCCAGTCCACCTGCTGAGTGTCATATGCCAGTCCATTGGGTCTTTCAGCCCATCTGACCAGATCAGATGTACAAGCTCAGGTAGTCCTGACCAATTCAGTCATGCATAGCTCATTGCTTCAAAATTTTACTGTTTTTTAGTTTACTTCAAACATCGAGACTTGATTTTTGTTTGCTCTTACAGTAGCTAGTTTTTGAGCTGAAGGGACAACCAGCTTTTAAGCTTACGTTAGATGGGAGGTGGACTGAGGAAGGGACTCCAGCTTCCTCTTGGATTCAATTTTTCTCCTGGTGGCAGCATTCTACTGAGATTTTTTTTTTTGGCATAAGTTACCCTACCTAGTTGGCCACGAGGCCACACCGGACCATCATGCCCCCTGACAACTGTTAACATGTAGCCTTCCTCTTAAGTCTAATGTGGTCAATAAGTTCTGCCAACAGCTGGAGAGTTGGCTTTGTGCCTAAGGAACTCCTTCCCTTCAAGTTGTGTTAATGGCATTGCTTTGTGCCTTGTTACCAGGATGATGTGGGCAGCAGGAGCTGTAGCAGCCATGTCAAGTATAACATTCCCAGCAATCAGTGCTTTGGTGTCACGAAATGCAGATTCAGACCAACAAGGTGAATGCAATAACTTTGCTTTTTTGAGAAAACTTCCTCTGTAGAGTTATATTCTTTTCAAAGTCAGTGTATGCACATTTACTATTTAAGAGAATAAAATAAAGGGGTTGTATGATGTCATCTTTCATTTGTGGAAGAAGGAAGCCATATTTGTTGCAGTTCGTTTTTGCTA
>JAJKFI010000001.1:25877513-25900937 GCA_029204185.1 Lerista edwardsae | reverse complement strand
GAGGCTGTGTGAAGATTGGGTGCAACAAATGGTGGCTGCGGCATTGAACCATAAGGGTCCACCACCACTTCATCACCCCCAGAAGGATAATCCTGGAGTACATGGGATGCAGTTTGGAGACAGTTGTTCTAAACAAATAGTCTCTGATGAGTCCAGTTATCTCTCCATGTGGTGACTGATTTCTTAATTTAAAAAGCACCGCATCCGAACATTTTTCATGGAAGATTGACTGTGGCATAGCTAGATTATCTTCACCCACCCACTTGCTTTGCTTTGTAAATTGGGAAGACAAAGTTCAAATTATCTGCTTCTAAAAATGATTAGTACTGAAAGGTTGCTAGGGGAGCAATATAAGATGACATAGTTTTGCTTTTGCCAGTTGGCTGACATCTGCTCCAGCAGACTGACTCTCACAAAGGTTCAACATAGTTGTGAACATCAGAATTTCCCAGGTTGGAGGGACCCCAATTGCACCTAAAGGACCTGTGTTGTGTCTGTACCCAAAGAGAGAGACACTGTCTGAACAGGTCATAGGGATATTGATGTGTCTCACCCCTTTTCTATAACAGGACTACAGTTTTTATTGGACACCACAGAATGAAATGTTTACACTTTCCCTGTCAATACCCTTTCAAAAAGTAGTTTGAGCACATAACTAAATTACAGCAGAGGAAAACCCCAATCTCTGTGTAATTAAGTATCCTTTGAAGATTTGTAAGGATTAGAAAATGGAAGCCATGCCACCTAGTGGTGACTACATATCAGATAAAAATGATTCTGGTCTTCATATTAAAGCTGGTTTCATTGAAACGAGGATTTAACTTAATTAAACAAAATAATTGTGGAGAGGGCAGATTGCAGTATTGATCTGTAATAATCACATGGTAGAAGTTCTGGAGCAAGATTTTGTTTCATATAGGATCTGGAAAATAAAAGTAAATTAGGAGGAAAAACCCCTTACCTTGTCCACTTAAAATGGAACAGTGGTGAACTAATTCACATAAGAAGAGCTTTACTGGACTATGCCAAGGGCCTGTTCAATCCAGTTTACTGTATCTCACAGTGGCCCACCAGATAGCACTGGGAGCACACAAGACAACAAGATACCTATCTCCTGTTGCCATTTGAAACTCAGAGGTTGCATATGGTCATCATGATTTGTAACCTGTGATGGCCTTCTCCATAAATCTGTCCAGTCCCCCTTAAAAGGCATCTAGGTCAAGTGCCATGACAATATCCTACTATGGCAAGGAGTTCCACAGATTAATGATGTGTTCGGTCAAGAAGTATTTTCTTTTCTGTTCTAATTCTCCTATCAGTCGGTTTTAGTGGATAACGCCTTATTCTGGTATTGTGCAAGAGGGAAAAGAACTTTCCTCTTTCCATTCCAGGCATAATTTTAATTCAATTGCTTTTAAACTTTTGAACAAGTAATCATACACGTTGTATAGATTATGTGCTATACTAACTTCAGCAGTACTTCGTAATCCAGCTAATCATTTTAAAGGGGTATTAGTGTGTGATCAGTTTTAAATCAGGTCAGCTGGAATTGTATGATAACTTGGAATGTAATTTAACTACAGACTTTTCTGTTTTGCATCATAATTTAAAAAAAACAAGCTAGCAGAGAGAATTTATCCCCCTTCACTGTTTTCTTCATACAGGAGTTGTCCAGGGGATCATAACTGGAATCAGAGGCCTCTGCAATGGTCTTGGTCCAGCCCTCTATGGTTTTATATTCTTTCTGTTCCATGTGGAGCTTAATGAGTTGGAACCTGTCCAGGATTCTGATAAAACATCTATACAGGATCCAAGTGATGAGGTAAACAAATGATTCTGTGTGTGTGTGTGTGTGTGTGTGTGTGTGTGTGTGTGAGACATGTGCCACTCTAACTCTGTATTTTGGAAACTGAAAACATTTGTATGACTTGATGTCTACTGAATTCTGGTAGCATTAAACTAGTTGCGATCTGTTCTAATAAGCTCTTTTAAAAACTGGTAGTGAATTGAGTTAGTGACCAGCAAGGTTGCTGGTCAGGCCTTCCAGTCATTGTTGGCCGCAATACACCTTGAAATTATTCTCTTTAGCAGCACCATTCTTTGCTATATTTCTTACACTTCAGAACCCAAATTCTGTAACTTGCTGAGTTTACATGGTTAAAATGATGTGAGTTTTTTCGTCAGTATGTGCTTAATATTTATAGAGCAATCCTATGCAGATTTACTTGAAAATGTCCCACTATGTTCAGTGGGGCTTACAGACAGGAGTGTACGTGAGATTGCAGCCTTACTCACTTGTAAGAGTGTTTAGGATTGCAGCTTTAGTCTAGTCTTTAAGAACAAACTGAAAGCTGGTGCCACTTCTGACTGTTCCCCTACAACAATTTGGTTCTGACCACAACAATTTGGTAGTTGATAACTTTCATGGTCCATTTATAAAGTTTGACATGATAGAAATTATTCTGAAGGTTATTGTGGTTATACTTGATTTCCAATTCCTTGCTTTTTAATCATGCATTAGGGACTTTCAAATACTTCCCCTTGTGCAAGGAATGTCTCTCACATTACCCCAACACTATCTCTTCTGAGATAACATTCAGGCTCATGTTAAAAAGGGGTTCTTGAGGCAGTGATTTCAGGAGCTCTGAGACTCAAAGCTTGTGGGAAATACAATATTAAGACTGGATGTTTTCTTTGCTCTTCGTTTTTGTTATAGATGGGTGATTCATTATCCCTTCATGTCACCACAGTGCATTTATTTTTATGTGGTCGTCTCCTTGCTAATGTACTTGAGGTGCTTTATAATGTGGTTGTCAGAATCTCTACACAGTTAGGATTGAGTCAGCGCTTCTATTATAGTCTTGTATTTTAATAATTTACAGTTTGTGGCAAACATCCTCTGCTGAAGCCTGCCGTAAGGACTCTCTTGGGGAAAATGTATTTTACAAGTATCTGCAGCTTCTCACACTCTTCATTAAGGCTGCCATGAGCGTAACCTTTGTAGCCATTTGGACTGTGGCTGGTTTAAGTGGGTCTGCTTTCCCTACTATAACAATGCCATTTGGATTGTTGGCATAGCCTGTAATATATGCATCCCACTAAAATTGTTGACATCTGTTTAAAAATGTTAAATAGCCCTTCTCTGAGGCTGCCTGCTGTGGCTTCAATGCAGAAGGAATGAGATTGCCATCACTAGCCGTCCTTATCTTACTCAAGCACTACTTAGAGGTGAATATCACTCATGGTTTCCCTTTCTCTGCAGCAAGGAAAACAGATGTTACCCTCTTTGAGCCCATGGGAAATACTATTTAACTGTTCCGATTACTCCCTTTCAAGCAGTGTTCTATACCATGTATGCTTTTTTCAACCCACCAAACTTCTGAGGGGTCTAAAATCTCATGGAAACACCGGGGCTTATTCTAGCCAACCATGCAGCATATTCATCCTGCCAAAGCTGACCGCATAATTAGAGTACGTTCTGGCAGTTGGACAGGACTGGCTTATTTCATCATGCTGAAGCTTAGAGACCTGTTGTAATATGGTCCTGTTGACGAGGCCAGGGGGCTCCAAAATGGGGTTAGGGGCCACATCCAACCTGCCACAGATTTTATGTGGCCCGCAGCAACTTATTTTTTTGTTGTTTTGACATTATATGATTTCTCAGTTTAAGCACAGCGTTGTTTCTTTGCAATTTTCACATTTCTTTTATTCTGAATCATATGCTGACCATAAAAAGGATCCAGTCAAAACCTATTCATTCATTTATTTGTCAGTCAGTCATTTATAAAACTGATTTTTTTTCAACCTGCAAAAATTTGTGAAATATGATGCGGCCCTTGTATTCAGAAGTTCAGAGACTCCTGGAGTAGGCAGCTACTGTCTTTTGTGCAGTGGTTCCTTCCTGCACACTTTAGACAGGCAATATTGCCTGCTTCTGTTGTCTCCTTCAGCATGTTGTCATTGAAATTCCCATGCGGCCTGTCTAGCACAAGGTGAGAGTAGTACCCGTTTTCACATTTGCCTAGGAAGTACTGAAACTTACTGCAGTTTCCAAGTGTCTCATGTTTCCATGACATAGGAAGTAGTGCTCAGGTTCTCCAGGTTGGGTTGAGTCATGGAAGGATTAATGTAATTGGAGACCGCAAGTCGGACTGGCTGCCAAGGCCAGCTAACAGTTGTAAATCCCTGACTGTGAATTGCATTGACAATTGGGTTTCATGGTGTGACTGATAGTGTGACTAGGTAACAGATAATTTTTTTTTATAACATCTGAAGTCATTTTCTTATCAAAGTTTATACAAGAGAGTTTATTTTTTCTCCCTGCAGAGCTCAGTTATACCTGGTCCGCCTTTCCTGTTTGGAGCATGTGCAGTCCTTCTAGCTTTTCTGGTTGCCTTATTCATCCCTGAGCACAGTAAAGTCAGCAGTACCAGGAAGCACAGCAACAGCATCAGCAGCATCCAGAGCAACAACCCAGATCGAGGCAGTGATGAGGACATTGAGCCATTGCTGCAAGACAGCAGTGTCTGAGAGTTGGATTTTTTTGTCTAATGTTGATTACGGATTGTGAGCAAGCAAAATTCATGCACTGAGCTCTGAAACCAGAGCAGGACTGAACTGGAGTGAGCTTTTGATCTGTCAAAAGCTTTGCACATTTCATTAACCTAAGGTATACTTCATATGTGGCCGCAGGTGTCCAACTGGAGCTGATTTTCAACCACTTACTACGTGTTTTGTATAACAGACTATTTTCTGTTATCTGATGTGCAAATATCATCAAGCCCTGAACTGAAAATATAGTATCTTGGAAAATATAATTGTTAAACTGGATTGAATATGGAGTACGCAAATTCACTGTGAGTGGACAACAGCCCCTGCCAAAGTAGCAAATGGTTAAGTGTTTCCATTATGCCTTGTCTTTGGATGCTCCCATACGGATCTCTTGGGTCTGGAAAAAATCCTATATGACTTGGTATCTCAACATTGATGACAAAGGTCATAACAAAATCCTTGAATCAATATGCCCCAATTTTTTTCTCTTTACTAATATGCTATTTGAATATTGCTGTTTAGAGATTGACTGATGCAGGAAAACTTGAGCTGTTGAATAAAAGTTATTTGCAAGTCTTAAACCTTCATTCCTTAGGACTTTAAGTGTGTGCATATAAGGGCTCCAATTGGAACCTTGAAAGGGCATAGATACATTTCTGTTAATGGAAACTGCCAGTGATGCTCACTGAACTGCCTAGCACTGCCTGTGTGGCCAGTTCTAACACAGTCTAATTAACTGGATGCGGAGGCAATTTACATTGACTTGTGTGTATTTATTGCATCATTTGTCACTTTTTATCTACCCTAAGAGATACTTATCTCTCCCTCACCGATTAATTTCACTTCTGCCTTAACTGCTACTTAGTGTACATTTATCAACTATATTTAGCCTTCATATCAATCTCTGGAAGAATCTCATGGAATTATGATTATGAAGCTCCTTTCCAAAAGAGGCTTTAAAGGTGGTATAATTTCTACAGCATATCATGCTATAATTTTTAGAGGCATTTTATGAAATTGCACAGGTTTTTATGTATTTTGCGGCAGTGGAAGTGGACCATTATACAAAAATCCAACAAAGTACTCTTATGAATGTTTTATATGTATTAAATATATGTAGATATTTGTAAGAAGTTCTACTTTTTCCAGATGAGGTACTGTGTAAATCTTGTATTTATAAATGTAATGAGGGTGTTGACAGATATACAGCTTTTATAAAGGATTGTGTATTGACTGAACAAATTTAAATATATATATATATTTTGAAACTTGTTCCGCCTTAAGCAAAGATAACAAAACCTTTTGTACTATGCAGTTTTGTTTTTAAGTTAATAAGCTTCCTAATGCATAATAAATTTGCAACCTATATTATACCAATTTCATGTGTGATTCTATGTATTTTTCTCTAATAGTAAACTTGTTTTCAAATTGTTTTTGGTTCATGGCTTCTTGTTTCATTGCTTATTGTATGCCAGTCCAACATTGATCTCCTCTGTCTTCCCCACACCTCCAGCTGCCAAAATCTCAATATGCTAAATCAAAGGTTTTCAAAGTTTATCTGTTCAAGGCACCCCCTATAGTTCCCAGTAATTTTTTATGGCTCCTCTGCAGTTCTGTTGCTGTGTTTCCCTTGGAAATTTAAAATATCCCATGATGCCCCTGTGTGTCCACGGTGGCGTCTGAGGTGCCACAATCCAGCCTGTTTGGGAACAGCGGTGCTAAATGAAGGAGTTGGCATGTGTGTAAAGTTGAGCCAGTCATGTTTTGGTTTGCTGGTAGCAACTGATCTTTTCTACAACAGTGTTTTCTTTCAGTATAGCTAAGTATTATACTAAGTAAGCAAGGCTTCTCATAGCTGTCAATGAGTTTGTCCAGGATACCAATAAAACTGTCTAGGCTTCTCCAAGCATAAGTATGACAAAAATAAACCACAGTGTCTGAGTGTTCACTTTTGTTTCCTGTTCTTGTTATAAGTAAAAGTGGGGAAAGCTGGAAAGTTGTTGTGCTTGCTTTTTCGCCTCTGTTTTTATTCTCTGGTTAAAATTTATGTGAACTTGCTTGGCAATTTGTGGCCTCTGAGGCTAACCATTTATATTCCAGCGCTTTGGAGACTCAAATGACATAAGGTTGAAAAATATACCAAACTTCCTCCCCTGTTACTGCCACCATTTCCTTCCTCCTACCACCACTCTGGACTTTGCTTCAAAACAGGGGTGAACATGGGAAGATGTTGGAAGCAGAAGAATTATTTCTCTCCCAGCAATCCTCCCTTTGCCCCAGTTTAAAGCAGCCATATGATGGAGGCAGTAGTGGTTAAGGGGTGCACAAATCCTGTTCAAATGCTCTAAAACAGGGACCTTCAAACTACAGCCTGCAGCATACCAACATCTCTGTCTTGGGCATGACAGTGGCAAAGACTTGCTGTTCAGTGCTACAGCCTCCTAACTTCGCAGCCAGAATTTCTTTTGCAGAAATTCATGCTGGGAAGCTGCTTCTGCCACACATTGCCCCAGAAGGCTCTGCACCCCTATATCTGGCATAAGTTTCTGCGAAGATTGGCTGCAATGATAGGAGCCTGCGGCGCAGAACTATAAGGCTTTGCCACTTCCATTCTGTATCTGAGATGGTTATATTGGTGCACAGGATCTGGCCAGTGGGTCACAGTTTGGTGGTCCCTGCTCTATAAAAGCTGTTGGAACAGGATCAGGGTGCTCCTTAACAACTTACTTTTGTTGAGTCGCAGGCAGGATGGTGTGTTTTGCTTTACCTAGACACTATTAAGAAAGCTTACAGCAAGGGCAAGCCTGCGGGCAACCTGCAGCTAGAGCCTTGTCTCTTCAAGGCTGCCTGCTGAGCCCCACAGATGCTGCACATTATGCTTGCGGCTTCTGCGGGCCTCAGAATGAGCTTTACAAGGGGAAAAGAGTCACTACCAGGTTTTGGGCAAAACTGCAGGGGATGTTTATAAGCCTTCCCCGGGCCTCAGAATGCCTTTTATAAAGGCATATAAACGTCACTTCTGGGTTTTTTAGCAAAATCAGAAGTGATGTTTTTCACTTGTGAAGCTCATTCAGAGGCTGCGAGCAGACTTGCGGGGCTGAGAACACCCTCCAGAGATGAGGCTCCCCTTGCTTCTGGAAGGTCCAGGTTGGCGCACCCGATGGGATTGGGGGCATTTGTGGATCCTGGAATCTTGTTAACGTAGGCCAACTGCACTTGTAAAATTCCAAATGCAGCAGTGCATCAAAGATCTTGGGGCCTATAGAGTCAGTTAAGTGTACAATTGTGGTGTTTTGGTGGCTCTTTTTCGGTTTGGGTGCCAACTTTGACTGCTTGTACCTTATTGTCCTGAATCAGTAGGATGTGCGAACTGCAGGAGATGATCCTTTCAGAACCAGCTCTTGCACCAGTTAGAAACTTGCAAAAAGCTTGCGTCTAGTGGTTAAAATGTCAAGAAATTCAAGCTCTTGCTGCCTGCATATGTTGAAAGGTTTCCTGCAAGTCTCTGGAGTGAGTTGAGTTATTAGTAAAGAATTGTAACATCCCTAGTATTACAGAGAATTGGTCAAGGGAGCAAATCCTAGAGGAGCCATTACATCCATCTACGCTCCCTAGCATGATGTTAGTCTGACTTTGCCTGAGGCACTGACCTTCAAGTACCAAGTTTAAAACATTAATGGGAACTATTCACATCTGAGGCATCTATTTCTTTGGGGGGGGGGAAAGAACACATACAACAGATCTTTGTAGCATGACACCTTTTGTTTCATCAGTTCTTGTCTATTTCAAAAAGCCTCATAAAAAATCTGGATTTTTCAGAAGTTAACCTTGGTAGTAAAACTTGCTTGAATTAAATCATATCTTTGAACCAAAAAGGCACAAGTTGCAGTCCATTCTGTGTCGCCAATGTAAACACTTAGTAACTTTGATTCTCTATAGCTGTCCTCGCCTCTCTTCCTGTTTGCATTTCATAAAGATTAATTTTGTGCTGCAATGTCTTGGTTTAGGCTAAGAACTTATTCTTTGTTAAATTGTGACAAATGGGTGTCCGTACATAAGGAAGTGCCATTCTGTGGTCTCAGCTGTGCTTTTTGTAACTATTTGCAAATCTTGCAGTGAAAGGCCCTAAGTCCATGTTTCTCAAACTGGATCGGGACCCACTTGGTGGGTTGCAACCTGATGTCAGGTGGGTCATGGAAAGCTGGGAGCAGCATCATGGAAGCTGCAGATCTTACTCTTGCTGTATTCCTTTTGGGAGTGTTAAAAGTTTGAATTTGCAAGTGAGGGTTTTCAAAAAATTTGTTTTTAGTTCAGTGCTTTTACATAACATTTTGTCCTAATCTTGCTTTCTATCAGGGATGTTTCAAGATTGTACAATTGCTGTAGTCCAGGCATGCCAGTTTGCATTCCAGGTGTGTAATTTTATTATGTAACAAAGATGGCACTTCCTGCTTGATGATGGCACTCTTGGCTATAACATCACTTCTGGTGGGCCCCAACACAAGTGCCATTTAAAAAGTTTGAGAACCACTGCCCTAAGTTATTTGTCTCGTAATTGGTATGTCAAGAACCAAATTTTATATATGTAGCAAAAAGTTCATATTTGTGGGGGAAAATGTGAAATCAAGGAGACAGTACCTCACCAGTACCTTCACTGGAACCTATGTTGAAAATGTGTGTCTCAAATCACAGGAGATCTTCCAGTAGTGACCTAACGTATCTTAAGTTCTATTAACTCATGAATGGAAAATGTGAGCCCTGACTGTGTCTGCGGAAGCATGCTTTAATGTAAAGTGTTGTTGCTTGCTCCAGATAATTGCTGACAGTTGAGCATAAATGGCAGGGTTAACTAGCTCATTTTAAGTAAGCATGGCTGAAGTTAAGGCCTTGTTGGCTTCTGGATAAGTGTTACTGTGGCTCTACAAAGCATTGTGAATTAGGATGTTTCCATTATGTGAAATCGGGAGTTTATTCCCTTTGGCAGTCATGTCAATTGAGTATAGATATAGGAATTAAGCTTTCTTTCAGATGGATGGGCAATACTGCTCTGCAGCAATTTGTACTGCATATACACCCGTAATCATGCTTGTGAAAATGCTGCTCAGTGTCAAATTGGAGACAACGTAGTACTTCTGAAGACAAAGGCAAGGGCATGTATTGAAATGGAGCTCATCCTGCTGTGTTGTGACTGCCATGGTGTACGGACCACTTAAATGGAAGATGGTGATAGCTGAAGATGAAACATCTTGCATTCAGCATTTGACCTTGCTTTAAAGAGAATAAGCCAACCTCATATAAACAGTAGAAAGGATTTTCTGTGAGAAACTACCTCCTCTCCTATTCTTCTATGGGAACATGATGAGAAATTTGCTAATTCATGGCCTCGGCCAACTCTGTAGGGTGCTACTTCCAGACCTCGTTTTGTAGAGAAGGAATTTTTTTTAAAAAAAAATCAGGTGACGGATTGCCTGGGGGGTGGACCAGTATGAAGCAAAAAGCTGAACTTGGCAAAACTTTACTTTTAATGTCTTGTTTTTAATGGTTAAGGTGCCCTTTTGTAGTCCAGATAATGCAAAGTGGAGTCCCACAGTAGAACAAAGGGGGAGAAGATGAAACGGGAGGAAAGAGAAAAGGAAGCATCAAAGCTCAGCTTCGATGTGACACTGGAGTGTAGTCTGCATTCTCTATAATTAGGGGTGTTTGCAAATGGTGGTTTTTTCACAGATGTTGTTATTTGAAAGACAGAAAGCAGTGTGATATATAATACTTCGGCAACATCTGCTGCCACTATATTCTTATTTCAAGTTCTCACTTTTATTAATTTGAATTACTTCAAAAGTGTACTAAGTAGGTGATATAGTGTCAGCAGATGCTGCCAAAGTATTATTTCTAATTGGAAAAATAATCTATTTTAATTTCTGGAAAATATCTTAAACACCAAAATGAGGTGTTTTTATTCAGATATTTTAGCTCCCAAAAGGCAATGTTTTGTGTTTTTATGTGTTTTTCACCAACCACCACCATAGCATGAATCTAGAACATGAAATTGCTACAGACAAGGAGTGAACTCCTCCACAGCCTGTGAAAACACTTCATTCACTCACTTGCAGTAAGGGAAAAGTGTCGTGACTCAATCACTCCTACTAATGTCCTACGACTCTGAGGAGAAAAAACTGTATGGTTGTTTTGCTTCTGTCAAGGCTGTAAATTGGCTTTTTTTTCCTTTCTGATTCACTTTGCTATTAGAAAATGGCTGAGAACTAACCCAACTTCTTGCTGCATTCTTAGGAAAGGGGCAGGTTCTGGCGTCGCAATGATGGCACTTCTGGCCATGATATCACTTCTGGTGGGTTCCAGATTGTCATTCTAAAAAGTGGTTCCTGGTGTGAAAAAGTTTGAGTACCACTGTTCTAAGAGCAACTTCTGTTGAACAGTTCTTACTGCCAGGAGGTTAACCAGCCTTAGCTGCTTTCTGGGCAGGAAGCAAGGCAAGATGGAAGAGGTGGCTTTCCCACAGAAAGTATTCCTGAGCAAGTGCTGGGGTGGTGATTTGCAAAAGACCAGACAAAGGATGGGGCAGACAAAAGGTTGAGCAGAGGTGCTTAGAAAAGGAAACTTTGGCATTGCCCCTGTAAGTTAAACTGCATCTGGTGAGAACATCTGTCTATCCCACCACTGTGTACAGCACAGATACCCAGTTCTAATTCTGTATCTCATCACTCTGTCTGTGCCTTTAACAACGGCATGCTAGCTAGAAATCTAGCCGGCAATTTTATCTGCATGTTGCAAAGTTCCACCTCCTGTATTTTGGGTTGCTAGGGATTGAACCAGGGACATTTTGCCTATATAGCCTCTCCAAGTGTTTATGTTGCATTTGCTGAAGACATTAACATGATGGCATGCAATCCTTTTTTCAGTAGTGGTAATAAAATTCCAGATTAAATTATGTCGAGTCTTGAATTTATAGCTTAGGAATGCGATTAATATTGATGAAATAATTAATGGTAATCAGAAGGTCATACATTTTTCCTGCACTCTGCAAATTGGGTGACATTTATGACTCTGAAATATGTAAGCGGGTCATTTGAAATGCAAATGCAAACCTAAAAATATATGTCATGTCTCTAAATATTAACATATGCGTCTGATGCTGATGCGGATTTGCCTGATAACTGGTGAGTCCTGTCTGAAGAATGTTCCTTCTAATTGCTGCAGATGTCATCACCTGAAGTGACTGAGTCACAATGTAAAGAAAAGCTTCTGAAATGACTGGGTTTGAATAAAGCTTGTGTTTCAGTCAATGAACCACTGGCTGGCAGTGTTGTACAGCTTTTAGGACAGGTGCCTTACGAAGGGTGTTTTTGTTTTGCTTATGTGGTGTCTTTAAGAGTGCAATCCTAACCTGGAGTTAGGCCAGCACAGTTAGGCCATTAAAGTTTGGCTGGCACAAGGGCCACCATAAAGCGCATTTGGACCACTCTTGCAGACAGGGAGGATGGCGCACCTCTGTGTACTGGCCTCTGACTCTGAAAGTGGTCCAAACATACTTTACGGTGGTCCTTATGCCAGCCAAACTTTGATGGCCTAACTGTGCTTGCCTAACTCCAGGTTAGGATTGTGCTCTAAAGGAGGAAAAAGACTGGATTTCCGTACAGATGGCCAGTCCAAGTATTTGACTGAATTCCCAGCTGATGAAAAAGGGAATCCTCCTCTAAAAATTCCTTTGCTTACAGGTGTCTGTTAAGACTCTAAGAAGAATGGGCATTCTGCAGCAACCTTGGACAAAGGGAGGAGCCTGGCGCTACCAGAAAATGGCTGTAGGCAGCTCAGTAGGTTATTTACTTTCCTGACTTTTAAAAAATGCCTTCCCTGGGATCCACAGATACCTGAAACCATGGATGCTGCATCCACGAATACCCAAGTACACCTGTATTTACAACCCACTTTTCAACTTCAAAGTAAGTTCCTATAGTGGGTAGAATGATAAGCTTAACATTTTTTTTTTTGCATTCAACATCATAAACACAGCAGGAATTAAAACAGCAGAAAAATATCAACGACAGAAGCAGCAGAAAATCAATCCTTGAAAAACAGCAGGAACATCATTCTAGATAAATATTAAGGCACAAGAAGCTCAACTGAAATTATGGAGGTGATGCTTTGGGTTACCGTGGTCCTGCGTGCTGGAAAAACACTTCAGACCTTAAAGCCAGCACTGTGATTGGTACCTGGCTGGAAACAAATAAGCAGCCATGTGAGTTGCTTTGGTGAGATGTGTTCCCAGCAGACAGTGGATATCATTAGAGAAGTCTAATCTGCATCTGACTCAGGTTTTGATCACCACAGCCAGGCTATCTCTGCTAGTTGGGGCTGATGATGGACCAGCTTCCTCATGCCACATGGTTGCTATTTGTGCATCAGTCTTTAAGGCTGCGATTGGTGAGGTCTTGGTCCTGATAAGGGCTCCCCTACATAAGCAGTAAAGATCCACTAATAAAGCCGTTCATACAGGCCAAGCAGGCCTGAGAAGAGGGGGCGGGAGGGCTCAGTGCCTAGACCCCTGGGGTTCTCCGGGACCCAGACCATGACGAAACAAACTATACAGTACAAAATAAATTTATTACAACATCTCAATCTCAGTCTATCCAGGGCTGCTTGTTTTTTTGTTTTTTTTTAATGTATCAACACCTGCTTTCTGGGGGTCCTATCAGGCATCTTGCCCCAGCCAGGCCCAATGCCAGTTCTCAGACGTCCTGAGGCTAAATAACCACCATGGGAACGAGACCCTTCTCTGTTCCGGCTCCTGTTCCGGCTCAGGACAGGTCCTTTTGCAGAAAGGACCCAGAAAGGTCCCAGGACCCTGCTAGACTTTTGAAGGCAAGCTCACACTTGTGTTTTCATGTTTTAAGAAGCCTTTGATGGTCAATTTCTGTTATGCTTTTGCATTTTGATGCTTTTAAAATTGCTGTATTTTGAACGCATGCATTGTACACTGCTTTGAAGCTTGATTGAAAAGTGGTATGTACAGTTGTGCCTCATCATCCACTGGTGTTCTGTCCCAGTGATATCCAGTGGATATCAAAATCAGTGGATACTGACATCAATGGGAAAATAGTTTTAAAAATAGCTTTAAAGGCCCACTTACAGGTTTCTTGCTTCTTCTTTGTTGCCCTAGAATGCATTGGTATATAGAGGCTGCACTGCATTCAGCCACTAGAAGGGGTGAATAGTGGAATCTAATGGAATGTAGGAAGTAGGAAATTGGCTCATTTCCCATTTAAAGATGGACCTTGGAATCTGTGGTTAGTAAAATCAGTGGATACCAAATCAGTGGATATCGAGGTCCCACTGTAAATGTTTTAGATAAGGAAGGGGGAGCAATGGTCCCTGCCTGGTTCCATTCCAGTAAGGGAAAGATGTTTCATTCCAGTTGCAATCTTTCCATTCATATGAATTTCATTCAGATTTGAAATACGAGATAGCACAACAGTATACCTGCATTTAAATAATGAACTAGCATCTGAGCATAAGAAGAGAGCAAAACAAAAATATAACTATGTTAAATACGGCCTCATTTTGATATGGGTGCTTTGTAAGCTTCTGATTCACTGAATCTACTGCTAGAATTCCCAAAATGCCTAAGAGTTCTGCCTGTTTTAAGCTTTTTGGTTTTTATTTGATTGTATTCGATGCTGAAAGAGGAAATGGAACAAAGTGGTAGATGACAGCATGCTATCATAGTTTTTAATTCTATCAGTAAAAATCCAGCTCATTTCAAATTTACATCAGTGTTGCTTTTAGGCCTTGAAAATACATTTCCCAAGTTTATGAAACTATAAATGCCACCCATCCTATGAAAAGGAGAGAGAGAGAGAGAGAGAAAGATAATGGCTCACTAAATCTTTGGACATTTATGAAGGTCTTGGTATCTAATGGAATATTTATTGCAAAAATTAACAGGTTGGGCTTTAGATGCAATATTTCTAAATCACTGGTTTCTTCCTTGTCTTGATATTGAGCTCTAGAGGCTAGTTGAAGGAAAAAGGCAGGACAGAGAAGATGAAACCAAGACTTGTGTTCATTTAAAAACAATAAAAACTAGCTTAGTAAGCAGAAAGCAGAGAAGTTGAGAAAATTAAGACTACCCTGGAGAGCTACCCACACATGTTACTTGTGAAACTGTGAGAGGAGTAATATGTGCAACCATTACATTTTTGGATGTAATGTCTAACGGGTGTCCACTGTCTGAAAGAGATGTGCAGATTATGTGTCCAACATGCCCATTTTAAGGGCTCCTGCTGCCTTTGCCTTCACAGTGTAGAACAGCCATTTTCAACCACTGTGCCATGGCACATTGGTGTGCCATGAGTGTTGCACAGGTGTGCCATGGCAGCATGGTTTTCCCTTATCAATAGTCAAAAAACTGATGGTGTGCCTTGACAATTTAGTACCTTCTCAGCATGCCATGTGATGAAAAAAGGTTGAAAATTGCTGGTGTAGAAAGTAGTGTAGTGAGATTCCCTCCCATACTGGAAAGGTACACACATAGTAAGCTGCCATACAGAGTCAGGCCTTTGGTCTACTTAAGTCAATATTTTCCAGTGTGGGGAATGAGTCTGGAAATTTATTATTTATTTTATTTATTTAAGAGATATATACCTCGCCTTTCCTCTGCCAAGGCAGATGCCCAAGGCGGCTTACAATTATTGGAGAGGGGAAAAGGAAAAAGTACAATTATTAAGTATGTCCATTAAACATAGTGGATTTCGTTATGCCCAGTAAGTGTGCACATGATCAGGCTGCGCCCCCCTCAAAAACCACAAGAGTCTCCCTCTCTCCATTCCAGCTCCTCTCTCCCCTCCCAAGATAATGCACATTTAATAGCAGCATGACAGACAGATGTTCAACGAATGCAGCTTCTCCAGCATTGCAGGGGCAGTTTGAGAGCAGCAACAGCTGTTGGATTTCCACCTGCTAGCGAGCTGGTAAAGGGTCACAAGCCAACCCGGGGGGGGGGAAGCTGGAAGTGCTGCACACACCAAAGCAACGAAAAAACCGTCATTCCCGCTTGAAGAGGAGGGTTGAGTCAATTCTCGGGTCTCTGGCCACTCATGTTTGACTCATGTATGAGTCCTAGCATGTGCCTGTGGCTACTCTATCCACAGAATTTTATGAGTCATTTTCATTCGAGTTAAGAATCTTTTCGTGGCAAGCTGTGATGCGGGTCAGGCATGCGCGTGATTACAAATGGTCAAAAATGGGAGGTGCGAGGGGGCAGTCGAAGTTGTCATCTCACACTTAACATTCCGGTGGGCCAGCAGTGCTGACAGCACTTCACTCCTTCCACTGCACTGCCATTTAATTTACATAAATAAGACACCAAAGCTGGGTTGACCTGTGGCTGTTACTCAAGTGAGTGAATGAGCAGGAGCGGTTGCAGGGAACCATTGGCTCCAGATGAAACAGCCTGCCACAATAAAGCTCCTCCCCCCCTCTCTGTTCACATTGCAACTCAGAAGAACGGAAGGAAGAATATAGTCCCAGCTGCAGCAGGTCATTCATTCAGTGAGCCCATTTTTTCTGCCAAAGCTGGGCTGACCTGAGGCTGTCACATGAGTGAGTGAGCATGTGCGGCTGCAGGGAACTTTAGACTCCGAGATGAAACCAATGGCCGTGATAAAAAAGTCCTCCGTTCACACCACAACTTAAAAGAAAGGGTGAAAAATAGTTCCAGCTGACGCACATCATTCATTCAGTGAGACCCTTTTTTCCACCAAAGCTGGGCTGACCTGCAGATGTTATGCGAGAGAGTGAGCACGCAGTCAGACTAAGAGTTAATGACGCATATCATTACTCAATGAGATGAGAGTCAGGCCAAAACGTCAAAACTTCAGTTAAAATTGGAGTCACGATTCTTTTTTTCCTCAACACTGGTATTTTCTACACTGACTGGCAGCACTGAACCATGATACTTCCCTAAAAGTAAAGTTAGAACTTCTAGGTCTTCTAGGAAACAAAATGTATTGAAGAATCTTGCTAAAATATGCTCAAACTGCAGAAAATTTAACAGTATCTAATATAGCAGTGTTATTCAAACTGGTGGGTCATGAGCTGATGTCAGGTGGATCGCAGAAAGCTGGGAGCAGCCATCTTGGAAACTGCAGGCCTTACTTTTGCCTTCTCTGTGTATTAACAGATTGAATTTTCACGTGAGTTTTTTTAAAAAAAATTTTGTTCACCACTTTTACATAATATTTTGTCCTAATCTTGCTTTCTGTCAGAGATGCTTCATGGTTATGCAATTGCTGCAGTCCAAGAATGACAATTTGCATTTCAAAAGAGTCGTTTGATTTTATGTTATGACAGCACTTCCTGCTTGATGATGTCACTTACTGCCACAACATCACTTCCAGGTTAATGACATCACTTCCGGTGGGTCACGACACAAGTGTCATTCTACAAAGTGGGTCCCAGTCTAAAAATACCACTGTTCTAGGTCATGTGTGGCAGCTCCTTCCCCCACGTTTAACTGCTCAATTTTCAGGAGCTGCTTTGTGAACTCTCACTGGTTGTGCCTCAGGGCTTCTGACTTCACCTGTGCCATTTGGGGAAAGAACTGCATTACAACAGGTCCCATGCCACGAAGAGAGCTTCAGAATGTGAAGGGTGCTTGCCTTGAAGCCAGGGGAAAGACATGCCTTTGGCCAATTAACTTTTCCCATCTGTCTTCTCAGGTTGTTTCATTTATCAAATCCCTGCCAGCAGCTGGGAGAGGGAATTGTTTTGCAACTCCAGGACCAGTTTGTCTCTATGGTTGGGGCAGTGCCAAAAACAAGGGTGAATTTTATTTCAGTTCATTGTGCAGTTTTAAAGGTGTGTCACAGAAGCCTGCCTCTTTAAAAAAAATCTGGTTTTTTTTTTTACCATTTCTTGGTAGCAAAAACTGCATTCAAAAATGTGTAGAAAGACCTTTTGTCAAGTTTTTGATAAGATGTTTTCAAGACAAGCGTCGTCTCAAAGTGCATTCCTGGGTGGATTCAACAAGCATTTTCGAAGCTGATCCACATTTTAACAAGCAGAGAGCTGCTTCAGAGTCTGTTACCTGCCTTCTGGGTGTTTTGCTTTCCAAAGTACCGGTAAAGATCTGGAAAAGCACCTAATGCTGCAGCTTTCATTGAAATGTCTGCACAGGGGCAAGTACCCCAGTTTTGGAATTTGGTGCTTGTCCATTGCCGCATTGCCCAGGGCAGCTCTGTGTTACGATTGGCCTGACTGAAAGTAAATGTGACCAGGCAGGGCCGGCTCTAGGTATGGCGGGGCTCAATGCGGGGCATTTCTGTGGGGCCCCTCTCCCCACAGAGCCCCCCACTCACCAAAGTGTGGCATCTAGGAATAGTTGGTGGTGACAGGATGATGTCACTGCCAATTGCTTCCAGGAGGCCCATTTTGGGCAGTTCGGAGGCTGGGGCAGGTGGGAGGGCCCAAGGTAAAGCTGCTCTGCTTGCCCCACTGACCTACAACCCTAAGAGATCCTGGCTGCAGCCTCAGGCAATATGCTCACTGCACTGGTGCAGGGGGCCCCCAAGTGCAGGCCCCAATATGGTGACATTGGTCACATTGGCTTAAGGCCAGCCCTGTGGCCAGGTCCCCTAGTGCTCTGATGATGAAAGCTTCTTCTGCAGAGAACCAGGAGAAGCTGGAGTTAACAAGTCAGGAGCTTACAGAATCAGTCCTTAACCACATGCCAATCATTAAAGCTGTGTGTAAAGAACCCCTCCCATGTTGTGCTCAACAAGTTGCTTGACCTGTGAAAGTATCCAGCTGATGTATCCCCCCCCGGCCTTTACTGCGTTCCAACAGGGAGTTGGCATATGTTGCATGTGTAATGTCATCTGCCATTCAGTCATTCAATTTACCGTATCCTCATGTGGGTAGTTGATCAGGACAGCAGAATCCTTTCTCTATCTGTGCATGGAGATCTCAGTCCTCCTCTGTGTCTGTCCAGTGATGTTTATTCTACCCTTTCATCAGCAACCGAAGAACCTTGAAGAATGGGTCACTGTTGGAAAATGCTCTTAAAATGAAATGGCCTTGGATTCACTTTGGAAAGACCTTTGTGTTTCTAGTGATTAGTTCCTGCTGAGATCACACTGTGGCAAAAAAGTCGCCAGGTTGAAATGTTTCGGGATGACACACAGTGCAATCGTTCCACAATAACAAATGCGGAGACCATGAAAGCAAATGGACTGTCAGTCGTTTCATTTCCTTTTGTAATAAGAGTGCATCCGACATGTCCTGGTAGAGCTAAGCACTTCCCTTGGACCAAACCGTAACATTTCACACAATGATGAGCACGAGGTTTGGCCCTTGCTTTCAATTTCAGCTTCTGCTTTCATCATTACTTTTCTCTCATGATCTCTCCAGGAACAGAAATGAGTTATGGAAGCTGCTGTCGCTAGAGAGTGAAAGTGCAAACCTAACCTCGAGTTAAGCTGGTACAGAGAGGCCAGAAATGTTTGGCTGGCACAAGTGTTTGGACCACTCTTGGAGTCGGGGAGGATGGTGCACATCTGTGTGCCAGGCTCTCAGATTCTGAGAGTGGTCCAAACATACTTTACGGTGTCCCTTGTGCTGGCCAAAGTTTGCTGGCCTAACTGTGCCAGCCTAACTCCAGGTTAGGATTGTGCCCTGAATTTGGCACAACCTCTTGCATCTGTTGACCTCTTTTTACAACGGCCATATGCCTCCAAGGCCATGTATAGCCAAACTCCTAAACGAGGTGGTAGTGATGGGCCTCCACAACACGGCACCACTGCTAGACTTGAAACTGGTTGCCATGCTTGTTGGCTATGCTCCTGTGGTTTCTGAGTACAGAAAGAAGGGATTACCCAAGGTGTATGCATCTGAGATTTCATCTTCTAGCAAGTTGCAGTGATGGGGGAAATGCTTCCTTGTCATCTGTTTGCCTACTCTCAAGTATGATGCTTTTGGTTTGCACTTGGAGTAGAAGATGGTAGGAGAATGCTGAAGTCAGATTGTAGTCAAACAGGGGGGCAGAAGTAGTGTGAGGGCCGGGTTGGAGTTCCATACAAAGGGAGCCGGAGACAACACTGGTTGAAGCAAGTTTGCGTGGCATCTCTGATGAGTTATTCAGATTACTGGGCTGGCCTCGAAGCAAGGGAGTTTCTAGCTCCCAGCTCATCACAGCCAGGCTACTTCAGTCTGGCAGTCTACTCTTAGGTGATCTTGGTCCATCAAGTTTAAATCTTTCTGATTTAAAGATTTAAATCACAGGTGGCACAGGATGTAAGGCACCAGATACAGGACACTTGGTGATATACAAATATCCATGTTTTGACCTGGTCGAAACTTGCTCAGCTTCAGAAATAGAAGTACCTCAGATGCCTTCAAATCATTCTCTAGAGAGCTGTTCTGGGTCAGGATAGCATTCCCGTCACCTTCTAGACAGACTTCAGTGTCCATATGCATGTCCCTGTAGCAAATCCCTTACAGATCTCATGCAGTTTTGAGTGTGTAACTATTTATAAACTATGGTATTTGTGAATGCCACCCACTTCTATCTGGTGAGGTGCTGGTGGTGACAGTAGTAGTAGGTGCGGACTAAAAATGAGTCAACTGTGAATTTCATTCAACATAATGTCCTAGCAACAATCTGCTGTTCTTGCCTCCCCCGATGCACTCGTTACTTTAAATGAGACAATTAATTCAACCACACACTTCAGCCGTGCGTGTTTTCAGCATAAAATTCATATCGGAGAATTTTTAACCTTGCTAAGGAGTATTGGTTGTCATATTAGTAGCCTGAACATTTCTGCTTGTCAAACGTTGGAAGTTTTGTGGGCTATAAAGCTGAATCGAGATGAGTGCATGCTTTATTTCATTTTTATTTTCAGATAATACTCAATTGCGTATCTCTCTGGGAAATTTGCCAACTTCAAAGCAGTAATAAAAACATTCTTTAAAATCTGTTTGCAGAATGACAGCGTGAAGGGAGCTGTTCATCCACAGGGAAACAATTCAGATCAGTACATATTGATGAGTTGACACTACACGGGTTCCAGTGTACACGGGTTCCAGTTCCATTTTGCATGGCAGGTCAATATAGGATCTCGGACTAGGCTAGGCTGCCTGAACATCTCAGTGACCGAGGGCGTCTCAGAAGATGGGTGAATATGTAGCACTTGCAAAGTAGCACAATGTAACACTAGAACAATGACTCCCTTGCCATTGTCAAGGATAGGAATTCAGCAAATGCCATTCAGTTGAGTGAGAATTTTTCCTGATTGTCGTGTGCTCAGCTATTTTTTTTAATTTGCAGGACAAGGTTTTTTACATGTTTTTCTCCCTTTTTTGGTAGTAAGCTGTAGTGTGAGTCATGGATTTCCAAGAACCAAGCTAGAGGAGACTAAGCAGATCCATAATAAGACCTCCTATCTCTTTAATGTTTTTTTTTTTTTTTTTTTTGGCAACTAGCAGTTTCAAGTGGAGGAAGGAATGGTGTTAACTCTTTTGGCTCATTCTCATGCAATTTTCCGGATCAAAATTACCACTGCCCTCCCATTTATTCCTATTCAGACTCCGTGTTTCCTACCACTCTTCCCCACCAGCATAATTATTTTATGGCAGTTGCAAACCAGCCTCCAGGCCTGCTGATAGGGAGGCTAGAGTGGCCTCCTACATGCCGGTGGACCCACAGAGACCCCACCAGAGCAGGTAAGCCCATGCAGGGGGTTTGATGCTGGGAAGGGGTTGAACAGGACAGGGGATGGGTGGAATGGAGATTACATTACATTACAGGAGAAGGAGGGTCAGTCGTAGACAGACTGTCCCTCTTTCTGGCCCTTCCCTCATCCCTCTGACCCCTGGTACTTCTGGCAACAGTCCCCTGAGTCTGAAGCTGCTGCTTCTGAATGCCAGGTCGGTGAATAACAAAACCGCTCTTATCCATGATTTAATATTGGAGGAGAAAGCCAACCTGGTATGTATCACGGAGACCTGGTTGGATGAGCTGGGAGGGGTTAATCTTTCCCAGATTTGTCCGCCGGGTTTCCGGGTACTTCAGCAGCCACGACTACAGGGGCGGGGAGGTGGGGTTGCGATGGTCTATCGGGATTCCATCTGTCTCACCAGATACCCTGTTCAGCAGTCCACCGGGTTTGAGTGCCTTCGCGTTGTGTTGGAGGGGCGAGACAGAACAGGGATTCTGTTGGTGTACCGCCCGCCTTGCTGCCCAGCAGTCTCCCTGCCTGAGCTGACGGAGCTGGTCTCGAGCGCGGTGTTGGAGTCCCCCCGCCTTTTGGTGTTGGGGGACTTTAATGTCCATGCCGAGGCCCCGGGAACACCTGCGGCTCAGGATTTCATGGCCTCCATGGCAACCATGGGTCTGTCTCAAAGAATATCTGCCCCGACGCATGAGGCGGGACACAAGCTGGACCTGGTGTTTACTGCAGGGCAGGTTGATGGTGATCTGGAGGTGGAGGAGATTAAGATCACTCCTTTGTCATGGACAGATCACTGTCTGGTGGGATTTAGGCTCGTTGCGGCTTCTCACCTCTGCAATGGCGGGGGATCACATTTTATGATCCGCCCTCGGAGGCTGATGGATCCAGACGGATTCCTGAGGGCTCTGGGGGATTTTCCTGTTGCCAGAGTTGGAGACCCACCCGGTGCCCTGGTCGACCTCTGGAATACGGAGATGGCCAGGGCCCTGGATGAGATCGCTCCTGAGCGTCCTTTGCCCAGTCGCAGAATCGGAGCGGCTCCTTGGTTTTCTGAGGAGCTGCGAACGATGAAGCGGCAGAGCAGACGACTAGAGCGTCGGTGGCGAAAGACTCGTGCCGAATCTGACCGGACACGGGCTAGGGCCCAATTAAAAGCTTATTCCAGAGCAGTGGTGGCAGCTAAGAGGGCACACCTCTCTGCCACCATTGCATCTGCAGAGAACCGTCCGGCTGAGCTCTTCCGTGTGGTCCGCAGGTTTTTACATCTTGCCCCTCTTACTGGTAGGGAGGAGCACACGGAGGCTCGCTGTGACGAGTTCGCAAAACACTTTGCAGATAAGGTCAATCACATCCGGCATGACTTGGACGCCGCTGTGGGCATATCTAGTGATGTCCCCGGGGAACCTGTCTATCCTACCATTTGGGATTCTTTTCAGCTTGTAGAGCCTGAGGATGTGGACAGGATTCTCTGGAGTGTGAGACCTGCTGCTTGCCCGCTCGACCCTTGCCCGGCATGGCTAATTAGAGCTGCCCGGGGAGGGCTGGCCGAGTGGACGGGCAGGGTGGTGAATTCATCTCTGAGGGAGGGGGTGCTCCCGCCTGCTTTGAAGCAGGCGATGGTTCGCCCCCTCCTGAAGAAGCCCTCCCTGGATCCCACAAATTTAAACAACTTTCGGCCAGTCTCCAATATCCCATTTCTGGGTAAGGTGATTGAGCGGGTGGTGGCGTCCCAGCTTCAGAGGGTTCTGGAGGAAACGGATTATCTGGACCCATTCCAATCTGGCTTCAGGCCGGGGTTCGGGACGGAGACCGCCTTGGTCGCCTTGGTGGATGACCTTCGCCGGGGGATGGACAGGGGAAGTGCGACCCTGTTAGTCCTGCTGGACCTCTCGGCGGCTTTCGACACCATCGACCATGGTGTCCTTCTGGGTCGGCTGGCCGGGTTGGGGCTTGGAGGCACTGTTTTGAAGTGGTTCCGCTCCTTCCTGGCTGACAGATCCCAGAAGGTGGTGCTGGGGGAGGCTTGTTCGGCACCCCGACCTCTCAGGTTTGGGGTGCCGCAAGGTTCCATCTTATCCCCCATGCTGTTTAACATCTACATGAAACCGCTGGGAGAGGTCATCCGGGGGTT
>JAJKFI010000001.1:25835158-25877503 GCA_029204185.1 Lerista edwardsae | reverse complement strand
CTGCCTTTGAAGACGGTCCGGAAATTACAACTAGTACAGAACGCGGCGGCTTGGGTGGTTGCTGGAGCACGTCGGTTTGACTCTGTCGAGCCGCTGCTTCGGCGACTACACTGGCTGCCGGTTCTGTTCCGGGCCCAATTCAAAGTGCTAGTTTTGACTTTTAAAGCCCTTTACGGCTCGGGTCCGGGGTATTTGAGGGACCGCCTTCTTCCATATAATCCAACCCGTACTCTTAGATCATCTGGGGGGGCCCTCCTGACTGTGCCGCCACCAGGAGAAGTGAGAGGGGCGGCGGCCAGGAAGAGGGCCTTTTCGGTGGTGGCCCCCCAACTCTGGAACACCCTCCCCTTAGAATTGAGAACTGCTCCCTCTTTGTTTATATTTCGGCGGGGACTGAAGACCTTTTTATTCCAAAAAGCTTTTAATTGTTGACAGGCTGGCTGGTTATTATAATCCACGGGGCTTGTTGTTTTTATATTGTTTTTAAATTTGGTTTTAATTGTGTTCTTAATTTTTGATTGTATTGTTTAATTCTGTTTTAATTGTTTTTAATTGTGAATTGTTATATTGTTTTTATATATATATTGTAATGCCGCCTTGGGTGCCTTCGGGCACAATAAGGCGGGGTACAAATCTAATAATAAATAAATAAATAAATAAATAAATGGGATGATGACAGGACAGGGAGGAGGCTGGATCAATCTCAGGACAGGATAAGTAATGAGTGGCTATGCCAAATCATAACCCCCTTCCCAGGCCAGATCCAATTTTCTGGGTCAAAGCGACTTGTACCAGTGATTGAGCTAGTACAGATTTGAGTTGACCCATAGCTACTGCTGGGATTTACCTCAGGGCAAGGGAACAAATGTCCCTTACTCCTTACTCCAGTAACTGAAAATCCCCATGGGATATGTAGGTAGCCCACACTGGCACCACAGCATCTCCCCTTGGGTATTTCCTTAAGATTGGGCTGCCTGTGTACATTGTGAAATAGCAACTTTCAGGAAAGGGAAATTCAGACCACACCACATAATCAGAAATGTGGTGGAGGGTGAAAGAGTGGGGCCCACTTCCTTCCCCAAAGCTATTGCTACAATCTGGATCATGCTCCCACCCTTTGGCTCCTATATACCAGAATGTAGAGAGACCAGAGATCTGATCATGGATCTTCTGGTCTAGTTTCCCCCAGAGATCTAGAACCCACCAGATGAGCAATGGAGATGGCTGAAAGAGGGGGATGAGGCTTGGTAGGAAACCTGATGCTCTTGCTTCAAACAGCAGGCCTATAAGGTCTGCCCTTCTCACAGAGCTTGATAGGCCTGACTCAGATGTTCATATAGTTTCTTTGCAGTTCTGGTTGTAACTTTGTAATTCTCCCCCTTGGGGGAAACTTGGTGGCGTTACGAACAGACTGTAGCCCCACCTTGAGAGCACTCAGAACCCCACCAAAAGTGTCTTAAGGGCTGGGAATTGATGGTTGACACTCACTTGAATAGCACATAAAGTTTCCTTATGTTAACATAAGAACATAAGAGAAGCCCTGCTGGATCAGGCCAGCTTCCTGTATCTCATAGTGGCCCACTAGATGCCTCAGGGAGCACACAAGACAACAAGATACCTGTATCCTGACACCACTCCCTTTTGCACCTGGCATTCTGAAGTAACCTACTTCTAACGTAAGGAGGTTGTATAACCCATCATGGCCTATAGCCCATGATGGACTTTTGCTCCAGAAATCCGTCCAATCCCGTTTTAAAGGCACCTATGCCAGATGCCATCACTACCTCCTGTGGCAAGGAGTTCCATGGCTTAATTACCCGCTGGATAAAAAAGTATTTCCTTTTATCCGTTCTAACTCTCCCTACACTCAATTTTCGTGGCTGTCCCCTGGTTCTGGTGTTGTGAGAGAGGGAAAAGAACATCCCTCTATTGACTCTATCCCTCCCATGTTGAGTCAGACACTTGGTCCATCTAGCTCAGTTTTGCCTGTATTGAATAGCAGTGGAGCGTTTTAGACTGAGGTCTTTCCTAACTGGAGAGGCTTTGAAAATAGAAAATCTAAGAGTCAGTCCTTAGCATCAATCACCAGAGCTGGCTGAAGGGCAACTGCATCAATCGGGCTGCTGCGGTCCCCTGAACTAGGATGGTGAGCAGATCGCCTGCGGCTGCAGCTGGAATCTTACTTCGTCCACTGATGCTTGTGAAGGCGCCACAGTGAACAGAGAGACTCCATTGGTGGGCTCTCTCAACTGCCCCAGTGTCTGTCTCACCTGAAATGCCCCCCAGAAGCAGTTGGTGGTGATATCATCATCACATCACAGCCATCTAATTCCGGGTGTTGCATTTGGCCCTAGGCGCACCTGCCACTTGTCTCAGTGAGTAGGGGGTCCATGAAAAAAGGTGCTGCATTGGGCACTGCAGCTCCTAAGGCCAGCCCTGTCTACCACTGCATGACGGCTCCTCCAGTGGTGTCATCTAAATGATCTAAGAACAGGTACTCACTTTTGATTGGCATGTGTCGGGACCCGCCCACCGGAAGTGACGTCATAAGCCAGAAGTGATGTCGTGGCAGGAAGTGACATGAAAAAAGCCCTTTTTGAGGCCTCAGATGATTTTAAACTGACCCAACAGTTGCAACAGTATTCCACAGCACCCCCAGAACATGTTAAGGAGGCCTGGCATCATGTTAAAACCCCAGAGCAACTCATTTTTCAGTGGCAAGGAAAGGAAAGGCTCCGCTCGCTGCCTGCATGCCTGCTTGGCTCTGAGAACATGCAAGCAACTCAAACATGCAGGAAATTCAAATGTTGCAGAGGGCGGAGTCGACGAGTGGGCGGGCGAATGGGCGGGGCCAGCTGTAATCCTAGAAACTGGTACTCGCGTACCCCCTGCATGACATCACTGGGCTCCTCCCCTTATCTGAAGAACTTTACAGGAAAGAAAGGAGGAAAGGACAAGTTGAAGCTACGGATGGCAACCAAGTTGGAAATAGTAGGCAGAAGCTGAGGTTATGAAAGTTGTCTTTTTCAGAGGTCAACATCTCTTTCAAGGGCTCTGCAGGACCCTCCTTAACATGACATAGCGAAACAATGATTTTCATCTTGAAGGTTTCCTAATGATGATGATTGCCCAATGTTTTGCCTATGAACGATTATATATATGAAATAACTCCCCTTATTAAATTTGAATTGGCTGTTAATTAAGACTAATTTAGAAAGAGCCTATATGCAATTTGGATGATTTGGGGGAAGGCTTATAATCAATGTGAAGTTACATTTACTTTTAATTGCTGAAATTCTAGTGGGCTTTCACATGCACTATATTGCACCTAATTTGGCATACCCTAGATGATTTTCTAGGAACAAATTTGTCTCAACTAAGAAATGTGCATCTAGCTAAGCATAAATGAAACTATTTTTATTAGGACGTAAAATGTTCGCTTTGTAATTCCTCGCCATTGTGGTTCCAGGAGCAAAAGCATCCTGAGAGCGCAATTCTAGGCCGCCACAGCAGAATACAGGTTTTTCTGGTGGCTTCAGCCCACAGGATTGGGCTGCAACTCATATGTACTATTTCATTTTTTATTTACAAATATTTATACTGTGCCTTTACAAACACATACAATACAAATGAATTAAAACCAGTATTACAGTTAGGGCACAATCCTAACCTGAAGTTAGGCCAGCACAGTTAGGTCAGCAATGTTTGGCTGGCACCAGGGCCACCGTAAAGCGCGTTTGGACTACTCTTGGAGTTGGGGGGGGGGAATGGTGCACATCTGTGCGCTGGCCTCTCTGACTCCAAGAGTGGTCCAAACATGCTTTACAGTGTCCCTTGTGCTAACCAAGCTTTTCTGGCCTAAGTGTCCCAGCCTAACTCCAGGTTAGGATTGCTCTCTGAGAGACAGATCACATGTCCTTTGGTGTCTGCAGAGAAAAGAGAGTGTGAGAAGGAAGTAAATAGTTAAGGACCACACCTCCTGCAAGAACCAAAGAGAGACACAGGTAGATGGTCTCCAGTTTTATCCAAACTCCATAACTTCATTTTGCTTTGTCTCTTCCAGCAATTTGCTGCTGCCTCTTCTTCTTTGGACCTGATCCTGTCAAGTGCCACCACACCCACTTCTTCAGCATGAACCTGTGTAAGGACCCAATCCTATCCAACTTTCCAGTGTCGGTGGAACCGCAATGCAGCCCTGAGGAGAGGGAGCAAATGTTCCCTTAATTGGAGGAAGTTCCCGTGAATGCCCCCCCCCCATTGCAGGATGCCGCACACACCTCATTAGTATAGCTGCACCAGTGCTGGAAAGTTGAATAGGATTTGGCCAGTGGTAGGATTCAGGGGGTTCGCCTAGGTTCTATAGAACCGGTTGTTAAATGGCCAGGTCCCGCCCACTCGCTTACCTCGGCTGGCCAGTTTTTTTTTGGCTCTGGCTATGACATCATAGAATTGGTTGTTAATTCATTTGAATCACACCACTGGATTTGGCCCTAAGTTTATTTGCAATGTAGGTGCCCTGGCCAGATCACTCTATGGTTTTATATGTCTTTATATGATCTCTTGCTTTCCTTGTTCTGAAGGATTTAAAAAAAAAATGTTTGAGTCTATCCTCTCCCACTTTAAATAATACTTGTGTTACAAAGAAGCCACAAATTCTAGGAGGAATCATAAGGGTGGTTATGATAATTACAGATGAAGACTGTGAGTATGGATTTCCTTTTTCTGCTTCATATGTGAATATTTGGGCAGGAGGTGTGGACTAATGGTTGAGCTGCTGGCACTGCCTGAAGCTAAGCAGGAAAATCTGCAGTTTGCTTTTGGATGGCATACGGATGCCAGGTTGTGACAAGCTGCAGTACCAGTGGTGGCAGAACAGAGTCGCTGTGGAGCCGATTAGCTCACTGCAATTGAGAGCTGCGGTGGTTTATGTGAGGAGGCCAGCCGGCAAACGAATGGAATACGACCTTGAGGACCTGTCCAGGCTGGACTTGCGATTGCCTGCTGAGGCTTGATGGCAGGCAGCCAAAGGAGAGAACCACACTGTGAGGGCTACCATCTGGGACCGAGGATTGGCAGATCAAAAGAATACTGTAGATTTGTAAAAACCCATTGAAAAAAAGGTGGTTTAGACTAGCCTGCTCATGTAAGCCACCTTGGGCATTTGCTTTGGCATGGGAAAGGCGGGGTATGAATTCTTCAAAATAAAAAAAAAATATGGATGTGAACATCCCCACCTTGTGCCGAATGAGCTTTCTAGCCAAATATTCCTGTCACCTTCTTTAATAATATAAGGCACTAAGAGGTGAATGATTCAAATAAGTTGAAATGAATATCTTATATTTCAATTCCTAAGCGGGCATAAAATATTAATTACACCATTGTCTCTGTAAACTAGCTAGAAGACGTTCGGCGTGCTGGTTGGGCTTTCAAATGAGATCATTTGCTCCCACTACTACAGTGAAGTCCAGTTTTAAAATCGCAAATAGAGAGGGCTTCTGCACTGAATTAGAGCAGTCAAACACTTCACAATAGGACAATAGTAGTGTGGCGGGTGGGGGAAAGGCTGTTGGAACCGCCCCCCCTTTAGGGATATTTAAAAGTTCTCTTTGAATGTTCTGCAGTTTTAAAAAATGTGCCCTCCCCCCAAATATGACCAGTTGGGGGATCCCAAGGAGCAGATTTTCTGGGAGTGCAGGGGGAAGTCTGGGGTGTGAAAATCACCCTTCCCTTCCTTTTGCTCAAACAATAATTTTTCCTTTCACGGTACTTGTTGGGCTCCAGCCCAAAATCTTTAGCTCTGTTTGTGGAGATAGAGCAAAAGGTGTGCAGCCAGTCTTCTCCACGATGGTTGAGTAATTGATTCCACCTTCCAGACTCCTAGCCAGTGAGTGCAAATAACAGACAAACATGATGGCAGTGCTTTTTGACCTGTGCTGCTAGTACCACTCGCGGTTCTTCATGGTATGGCAGGTGGTTCTTGGCTGCACTGCCAAGCTAGTCACATGTACTGTCTCAACCTTGCGGGAACGGCTGGGGCAATGGTGCACCATGGGCAGGATGTGGCTGTGCAGCTTCCTGGTCCTTAAAAAAAAGGCATGGTTTAGGGAAGGTGAGCGATCAGATTGAAGAAGAGGCAGCAGCAATGGAAGACGCCTCTTCCTCATTGAAGATGCAACTCTTGGCAAGCTTCCCACTCCTGTGCACAACTGCTAACTCTGGTGGCAATGGGGTATTGCAAAAGGTGATACTCGGAAAAGTGCCCCCTTCAGGATTGAAACACCATGCACTCAGCTTTTTTTTTTTTACCCCCCCCCCCAGCCCCGAAATAAGCACAGGAGACCAGGCTTTGGTATTAACAGGCCACTTTATTAACTGTTATTTACAACTTTTTGCAGCAGGGCTCCTAACTTGTAGTGCGGGTCCTGGTTAGGGGGAAAGGATCTATCCATCTACCTCCCCCGGTGGTCTGGATGCTCTAGTCCGCAGTTGGTGGGTACCAACCCAACCTTTCATTGCCGCCCCCCAGAGGCGAGGCAGCTGACTGCACCGGCTCACCCAGGCCTTGCCTTCGGGCAGCCATTGCACATCCAGGCAGGACTCCAGCCTAGCCACCCACCGAACTGGTTAAGCAACGTATGGGCGGCCTAGCTGGTTCCCACCAGGTGGACACCAAATGACCCTACCTACCCGACCTATATTCTGCCTGCCCTCACAAAGTGACCAACCTATTTAAGCCACCCCATCAACACCAGTCTGGGGTAGGCGAAAAAACAAGCCCCCACGGCCAATCAGGGGGCTTGCAAAAAATTCCTACCCGGCCCCGGTGGCGACCAGATAATACTCAGACTGGCACTAAGGGAGGTGGGCGGGTTCGCCGGTCGGGCCACAACTGATAGGGGTGAGCCGAGTGCGCGCACAGCTCAGCGCTCGCCCCGCCCACCCAGCTGGCCGGCCGAAGCAAGCCCCAGCCTCCTGCGCTCCCTGGGGGGTGGGGCAAACATGGCGATGCACAATCTGCGCGTCACTGTCATTACCCCCCAGCCCCAAAATAAGCACAGGAGACCAGGCTTTGGTATTAACGGGCCACTTTATTAACTGTTATTTACAATTTTTTGCAGCAGGGCTCCTAACTTGTAGTGCGGGTCCTGATTGGGGGAAATGGATCTATCCGTCTACCTCCCCCGGTGGTCTGGATGACCGACAGGCATCCCACCTGGCTCTAGAAAGTGCCCCCTTCAGGGTTGAAACCCCATGCACTCAGCTTTTTGTTATGTTCTACCATTCCACTTCATATTATTCATATGTTATATAGTTAAGTAACATCAAGCGTATCAGGCCACCTTCGAAGGCCCACTTTGTATACATGAACAGCCCAAAGGTGTCCTCCCTGCTCCCACTGGTGCAGCTGTTACAAAAATGGGCACGCTGTATCCAGCAGGAAGGGTGGATCGCAAGAATCCCTTTACCCCTGTTTAAGCCTTGCACTGCGCAATGGGTCTCCTCAGACCTGTGCTTGAGATTTTGCTAGCACACGAGAGAAAGGGAATGGGGAGGCTGGTGCCAGAGTGGATAGGCTCTAGCACTCACCATCACCGTTGGATCAACCCCCTCCCACATGCCCCTGTCCCATTCCTCCCACTCCCTGCCTCATTCTGAGCTTCCCCACTCCTTACTCCTTCCCCACCACCTTCTCATTCTTGGCAGGCTTCTGGTGCTCCAGCACAGGGGAAGTCTCTGGCTTTCCCGACAGTGTTCTGGCAGCATGTTACTCAGAGTGCAGCTGGAAGTTGCTTTATAGCTGCCAGCTGCCACAGCAGAATACAGGTTTTGCTGGTGGCTTCAGCCCACAGGATTGGGTTGCAGCTCATATGCACTATTTCATTTTTTTATGTATTCATGCTGTGCCTTTACAAACACATACAATACAAGCAAATTAAAACCAGTATTACAGTTAGGGCACAATCCTAACCTGAAGTTTGGCCAGCACAGTTAGGTCAGCAATGTATGGCCGGCACAAGGGCCACTGTAAAGTGCATTTGGACTACTCTCAGAGGGGATGGCGTACAACTGTGTGCTGGCCCCTCTGATTCCGAGAGTGGTCCAAACATATTTTATGATGTCCCTTGTGCCGGCCAAACTTTGCTGGCCTAACTGTGCCAGCCAACTCCAGGTTAAGGTTGCGCTCCTAGATTCTAATTGAAAAAAGCTGTAGGAAAACACTCACTCACAGTGGAGCTGAGTTACAGAAACACATTTTAAACAGCAAAATAAAACAAGAGAAGTAATTAGTCATGACTGCTTTGGGAGACATAAGACAACAGCAGTACAGGAAAAAAATGAATGAAAAGTCTAATCAAAGTAGGAAAGAGCAATCCACAAACTATGGACGGATTAGGTAATTGTTGCTTCTGCTGATAAGGATGGACACATATGTCCATATCCATTGTTCTTATACAGGTCTAGTCACATTCCCTCACCCTTCCAGTGAAAACAGCCTAAAACAGACCTGGCCAAAGAAGCAGAAAAAGCAGTGATGCAGTTAATAGAATCCCAGTAAGTCTTAACTGCATGCATAAAAATGTTCAGAGGCAGGTCTGTCTGGCCTCTTGAGAGAGAGAATTCTGTATGTTGAGTGCCGCCACTGAGAAAGCATTGCTCCATAACTCACCAGGTGGTGGGACCCACAGAAGGCAGTGCGATTATGAGTGTAGTGCACAGGGTCGACCTTCATATGATGCTGCCTTGTACTGAGTCAAATGATTGGTCCATCTATCCCAGAATTGGCTGCTCTAACTGACAAAGACTGGCCAGGGATTTAGACAAACTTGGTCTTGGTCTTCATCATCATCTGCTGCCCAACCTATTAAACTGGATATGCTAGTCATTTTGCCTGGTATCTTTTCCATGCAACATTTATATGTTTCTCTTGTGCTGTGGCCCCTACCCACAACCAATGCAGGTTTGTACATTATTATCCCATACTGAAGATGGGCAGCAGAAGCCGAGCTACTGCAGTGTTCTGAAAAGTTTCCATTTAAAGAGAACTCTTTGTTAGTGCTGTGCTGATTGCTCTGTTTTATTGCTTCTCGGTTTGACTTATTTGTGAGCAACATCAGCCACAATAACCAGAGCCAAAAAATGTTTGTGGACGTTGGACTGTGATCTCTCGTTACAGGAAAATGGCTGTTACATGGCTTTTCTTTTCGATTATCTTCCCAAATGTGTCCAGTCTTTTAGAAGTAATTTAGATGGCCAGCAAACATCTCTGTAGTCAGGCAATTGAGACAGCGGAGCATTCTGTCTGCTACAGCCTCTGTAAACACAGCGGACAACATCCATTGGGTGCATCTTATCAGCAGCTTACAAGCGGCCATGCGCCTAGCACATAATTTCACACCATGATGTGCTGGGCTCGAAATACTTTTGCACGTCTTGTAATAGGACTGTGCAGCTCCCTGGCTGGCAAAATGAAAGGCAATGCTTCTGTACTTAAGTATTGTCAAGCTGGTACTGTCTCCGACCGTTCATGTGCTGAAATTGTTTGATAACAGTTAGTGCCCAGGCAGTTGGCTCTGGTAGTTAGCTTTTGATATATGAACAATGTTCCTTTTTGTGCATCTGCTCCACAGTTTGCACATCTCTGTATATCGCATCAGTCGATACACTTAGCGACACTCTCAACAAGCTGGGTTTCTATACAAATCAATGTAGGAGTTGCAGGGGTCGCAGCACATTGAAAATAAGCCTGAAATGTTTTTTTACGGGCGCAATCCTAACCTGGAGTTAGGTTGGCACAGTTAGGCCAGCAAAGTTTGGCTGGCACAAAGGACAACGTAAAGCACGTTTGGACCACTCTCAGAGTCAAAGATCCCAGCACACAGACCTGTACCATCCTCCCTGACTCAGAGTGGTCCAAATGAGCTTTACAATGTCCCTTGTGCCAGCCAAACTTTGCTGGCCTAACTGTGCCAGTCTAACTCCAGGTTAGGATTATGCTCTAAATGGCAATAGTTTATGGGACTTTCTTCCAAAAGATCATGGAAACAACTCCTTTCTTACACCCCATTATGCTGGAACTTATTGCCAATCAAATTGTCTACAAACCTTCATGAATACAGTGGCATAAGCCTTTGAACTAACAGGTGTTTTGTGCTGCTGCTTTATAGGTGTTGATCTTGCTAAGCATGTAGAACAGAAGGTTAATTCATTCCTGTAATTGGCCACAGATATAATTGCGAATGGTCATTGCATTGAGTTTAGCCTGACTGTTTAGTTTTGGGTATAGCCTTGCATAACAGATTTTACCATTAGAGGGTGCCAAAGACTTTCGGAAGGTGGATTTTGTCCCTTTATGTAAATGTAGATATGTTAAATAGAAGGGGAAAAAATTACAACTGAAAACAATTATATGAAGGTACTAATGTGTGCAAGTACATTTTCAGTTCACTTCACTCCCCTCAGCCTTCAACTCACTCAAGTGTAGGAAGAAAAGTCCCAAAAGGGACTGATCCATTCAGCCTGCCATGGCAATTACAAGAGGTCTGGGCACTATTTGCTCCAGTAGAACTTGCATGTTTGTAAGCTATAATGCCTGCAGTAGAATTTGGAGCAGCTGGCTGAAAAATTGGACAGTTCTGTTCCCAAGCCTTAAAACCATTTCCTACCAATGATGCGATAGAGCAACATTGGTAGAAATGCAATCTCCAGCACATCATTGGTAGAAAATGGGCACTAGCTGAAAATGGGGTTACTGGAATTCTGTCCATTTAGGTTATATTGCATCAAGATACCTATTCTGTTGTGAAAGTATTGCTTCCCTTCCTCTGAGTTCATGGTTCTGCATTATTTCTGCTTGGAGGTACCTTGAATTTTTTGTTCCTTTAATTCTGCTTTTGCTTGGGTGAGTATCTCATGATGCAATGGTGTGTTGCATGACGACTTGGGGTTGAGATGTTGTACAGTCAGTGATTGACCTCTAGTTGTGCTTGATGTCTGACGACGGTTTCATGCATCCAAGACATCAGCGCATGTTGCAGTCCTTGCATCATGAGATCATTCTGAACACCTTGAAAAGCAAAAGTATGAATGTTTCAGCAATTCAGGATATTCTTGAACAATCGGCATCAAAAAGCAGGTGACTGGTCTGGAGGTGGGGAGTGCAGACAAATCCTGAAGATGTTGTCAGATCACTGTTTCCAACCCCCCCCCCCCCCGGTTTTCTGTGTTGTCCTCCTATGATCTGATTTTCTATTATCTTTGTGAATAAGTTGCAATTCTATCCACTGTAGGTGATCAAAGCCAGTTCTTTGGAGCTCTGAACCTCTTTGCAGCTTCAGCCCATTCTATTGCTTCCTGGTGCTCTAGTTGGAGGATTAAGAATGAACTGCCTCTTGTACCTCCCACTTCAGAACATCTCACCTGCCACCTTGATGGGGCTTGATTTGAAGAAATTGGTAACAGAATTTAATCTCCACATACAGTATTGTATAAATGTGGATGCCTTTTCTTTGAAAGTATGTCTGGAAGTCACTCAGGGCAGAAATCCAGTAGTATTGTAGCATGATGATATTTGGCAATTTGATCCAGTTATTTTAAAGTTAATTTAGCTCAGTTTTAAAAGAGCACTTAATAGTGCATATGCTGGATTTTGCAGCCAGAATGATCATATTCCATGAACATATGCTGTTTACATTATCCATCTGGTCTTCATGTGGTAATAGTGAAGTAATGTGTGTTATGTGTTAAATTGCCTGGTATAATTGAATCAATCGTCCTTTTGTAGACAAGCCTTTTGGTAGCCTCAGGGTCTCACTGTTTCCTGGATGAGAACAAATGATCAGGCTTTATATTCATGAACTGTGGAGGGAATCAGGATTCATTACAGACATTTATTAACACATTTTACCCTTATCATAGAGGCATGCACCCCCCCCCCCCAAACACACTAGGCCTATAGTTGCACTATAAAGCAACAGTTGTTATTTATCATATACTAATATTTGCTACTTCAGGTATTAAATTAATGCTGTAAGCCTGTACATAATTTTTGTACATATATTCTTGCTAGATCAATGAGACCCAGGGCACAATCCTAACCTGGAGTTAGGATGGCACAGTTAGGCCAGCAAAGTTTGGCCAGCACAAGGGCCACCGTGAAGCACATTTTTGGGCCACTCTCGGAGTCAGGGAGGATGGTGCACATCTGTGTGCTGGCCTCTCTGACTCCAAGGGTCTTCCAAACATACTTTACAGTGGCCCTTGTGTCAGCCAAACTTTGCTGGCCTAACTGTGCCGGCCTAATTCTAGATTAGGATTGCACTCCGAGCCTCGTAACTAATAGCGGGAATACACGCTAATTGGCAAGAGAATATATTATATAATTACAGGCAAAGGTAGAAGGTGAGGCCTGAGCTTAAGAAAGCAGAAGTGCCTGTCTTAGGTTTATAGAGAGATTGTCCTGTAGACTTTAAATTTTGTATATCAACTGTCTAGTTATGTTAACAGTAATAATACAGTATGCTTTGGCATAATAAAGAATGCAAGGAAGCCAGGCATTTTGTACAAAGCACATGCTTGAAGCATTTATTGTAGAAAGGCAGCTGCATGGAAACAGGTTGTTTATTGAATTTGGCATGGGAGAAAGCTGATAGAGGCATCTCACATTTGCTAGAAAATCCAGTAGATCAGTGTTTCTCAAACTGTGGATCGGGACCCACTAGGTGGGTTGTGAGGCAATTCACGTGGGCCCCCATTGATTTCAATATATTTTTACTATATTACATTTGATGCTATCATGGTATGTGATTACATTTGGGGAAATTCCCAAGAGAATATTTTCTTAGTTAGAAATTTTATAATATAGTACTCCACTGGTGGGTCCCGACTCACAGTTTGGGAACCACTCAGTGGTTCCCAAACTGTGGGTCGGGATCCACCAGTGGGCCATGAGCCAATTTCAGGTGGTTTGCGAAGCACCTAGAGCAGTCATATTGAAAATATGGGAAGATGGGATGCTGGAAAGGGGGAGAGCTGTGTGGTGGTTTTGCTAGTGTCAAGGTTGTAAATAGGCTTTTTTCTTTCTGATTCATTTTGCTATTGGAAAATGGCTGAGAAATAACCCAACTTATTGCTGCATTCTCAGGAAAAGTAGTAGGCTCAGGTGTCACAATGATGGCATGTCCAGTAATGACATCACTTCCAGTGGGTCTTGGGCAGATTGTCATTCTAAGAAGTGATTCCCAGTGCTAAAAAGTTTATGAACCACTGCTCTCTATCATCCATTAACCTACTTTCATTAAGGCCCTTGTTGTTAAAGAGGAATTGATCTTTAATGTTAAGGGGGCAAATATTGTTTGATGCCAGTTTGGTGTGCGCCACGTATCCAGCGCACACTTCCTGCATTCTCATATGTTAGCATGCAAGAGTGAGAAAGGTCAAGAAACCTCCCACACAGCACCTTGATATGTGCGAATTCTTGCATGTTTGGCAACTCCATGCTGCTTCTGTAGAATAGTAAAAATGATAGTGTCAGATTCCTCCTTCTGGTCTTTGGTACCTTTGTATCAAGAATTAGCAATCCTTGGGTGCCATTTGCATTTCTTATCCTTTGGTTTCACGCCGTGAAGTTGTGTTTGTGACTTAGGCTCACATGGTTTGAGAATTGCTGACTGCGCAAAAGAACACAAACTGCTTAAGGCAGTTACAAAATATCTTGCATCGGAGTTTTGAAGAGGCTAAATAAGCATTTTTTAGACATGAGTGCTTGTGTTGTGATACTTTCTGCCTTGTTTGTAAATAGCAAGAGTCCATCCAACTTTGGAAGACCCCAATAAGATTGTCATTCTCAATAACACTCTGATTCTGAAATGTCAATTACTCCAAGGCAACCATTCTGCATTGCCAGCCAGAACATCCAGCTCTGGTTACGCCTCTGTATTTCGGACCCATTGTGAATGAGAAGTTGCAGGGATCTGGCCGGAATGAGGGGGAAATGGCTGCTAATGGCTTTTCTGCATGGATGGTTCCATTCAAGCCCCCGCCTTGCAGTCTCATTTTATCAAGAATCTATAAGTTTTTCTTTTTCTTTTAGGAAATCAGAGAAAACACCTGACCTGGCACTTTTTTCCCTTGTATTGAAAGGAATATATACATATATTTTTTTCTTCAAGTAAGTGAATGCATGGCTCTCATACCTTGGCATTTCATGCTGTATAATTTTACACACCAGCTCAACATATAATTTCAGAGGAAGGACTATGCACTGCAGCAGAATACATTAACAAAAACGAGAAGGCAAAAAGCCATTTGGTTTGGCTCTCATGCGAGCTAAAGTGGTGGCTTCAGCAAAGGCATCTCCTGGCAAACAGTGTCTGCCCACAATGCAGTGAACACCAGAAAAAGTTGCATGTGGGGAGTGGGATTGCAGAGGTGATTGAAAAGTGTCATTGACGCTTTAACAGTTGCAAAATAATTTGCAGCCCTAAGGAATGAATGAGTGTAATTGAGAAAGACCAAGCAGACCCACTAACTGCTTTGATTTCTAACCCAAGTAGAATGACTCTGTGTCTCCTAATCAGTCGACAATACCCCCTACCCCACCCCGGTAACATATTTATTGACTATGGGGTTTGTAAATGTACATGTCCAAGTTCAGCAGAAGCGTTGGACATAAATACTAAAATTATTATTTTTTATATCATGGCTACAGTATCAATCAGTATTTATATACTATTTTTCAACAAGAAGTTCACAAAGTGGTTTATAGGCAAAAAAATAAAGTTAGCTAAAAAAATAAAGTTAAATGGTTAAAAGATTACAGGCAAAAAATAAAGTTAAAGTATCCCGTGTTTCTGCTCAATGTGGATGCTTCAAATGCCTATATAACAAAGCAGACATATTAAAATGCCCTGAAAAACATTTTAAATGCCATGTTAGGTCATGAAAGTTTCACCTAAATAGTAGTGCAAGCTTATCTGGATGCCCATTGACATGGAAAAACATTCTGCTGCCTTCAATAAAAAGAAAAGCGACACTGCTAGTTGACAGATTGATGTTCCAGTAGACTAGAGTACATGGAAATTCTGAAATTCCCTCCAGACCTGAAAGGGAAATGGTTCATATGGCAACAAGCATTTCTTATGCTGAATCATCCAAGACCTGACCTCAACCCCCTTATCTGGCAACATGTGAGAAGATGCCACATCTTCTCCTCTTCCCATTTCCTGAAGTAAAAAAATGCCTCAAACGCTCCTGCCCAACCCTCTAGCCAGTGGTGGGATTCAAATAAATTAACAACCGGTTCTACGTCCTTCAGGGCGGCCTTCCTTCCCTCTCCCAACCTAAAATTAGCAACCGGTTCTGCAGAATAGGTGAGAACTGGCTGAATTTCACACTGCCTCTAGTCTCCTCCGCTGCTTCCTGTGTTTCCTTTTCCTTTTTTCAAATCCAGGGAGTGGGAGAAGTTGGGACTGGACAGGAAGGTGGAGATGATTCTCCCTTATTTATCCATTGCCCTAAGACAACTGATTCACAGCCCAATCCTAGCTGTGTATACTCAGAAGTAAGTCCCATTATAGTAAATAGGGCTTACTCTCAGGTACGTTGGGTAGGCTTGTAGCCACAGTTGGCTTCACAAACAGGCTGGGCCTGCTGAGCTTTTAAGGCCAAAACCAATACGACTGGAAATAAGGGGTCTAACTAATCAGTCATTACACAGCTAAGTGTCTAACTCAGCCCTGAGGCCATGTTTTTTCAAATGAAAGGCAGCTTCATGGCGGCAGGAAGGGGGGGGAGCTACTGAAACTTTTTCCCCACCTGATATTTCTCTGCATATAAGTGAGAATTTAAGTTTAAAGCTCTTCTTGACATGCTCACTTTCCACACCTAGGATGCTTCTGATCTGGCGAATATCCAAGCAGGCTGCTTTGGAGAGACTTCTTTTTACAAATGTGTTGATTTGATACGCATCAAGAAGATACTCTACGTTCGATCCTCAGGAGCAAGATTATGGAAACCGATGACTAAAGGAGCAGTTACTGGCAGCCCAGTCCATCGCAACTCCAGGCACGGCTATGCAGTGGCACCAGAGTGGCCTCCGCTGTATCCTGCAGGAATGTTCTTCTGGCATGTTGAGGCCTCCTCAGGGGACAGGAACATTTGTTCCACCAGCAGGGTAAGCCCTGCTGCTGCCATAGGTTAACCCGGACCTGTGCCAGCAATATTGTTGGCACAAGGCCAGTGAAGGCAGATCAGGTCCAGGAAAGGGGTTTGAGGGTGCTGCCACCTCTGAAACTGCCCCCTTCCCAGGCCCAGCCTGCCCTTCTCCCTACCCCATCTCCTCCCTATTCAGTCCACACCTCCACATTCCACCCTCTCCATCTCCTTCCAACCCTTTGCACCACCTTACCGGCACCAGCAGGCGTCCTCAGGCTGTCGTCACAGGGAGCCATTGCTTCCGAGGTCAGCCAGGCTGTGCACTCCAGTGGTGCTGCATTTGCAACAGCCACAAAGTGTTTTATAGTGGAGGAATGGGCACTCTACCAGCAGAACGGGTCCTTAGGATTGGGCCATTGGTCTGCTTTCCTTGCAATGTCTTTTGTGTCTCTGGCAAAGAGCACAATTTAATGTTTATCTTTTAAAGCAGTGGAATTCAAACATTTTAGACCGGGACCCACTGTTTAGAATGGCACTCATGTCGATACCCAGCAGAAGTGATGTCATTGTTACTGCAAATCGGCCTAGAATAGTTTATATCGTGGGGATTGCATTTAAAAAGGCAAACAACCAGACAAGAGAGTATGAGGATCATGTTTATTTACACCTGCGCAGGTGGACCAATTCACAAGGAAAAGGCAAAAAAATATAGATTACAAACATTTTTATAACCCCCCCCCTCCTTTCCTCCAAGTTCCTGCTTGGTTGGAAATCACATCATAGGGGCTGGGGCATGAGGTGCTCTAAGCTAATTGGGCCATGAGAATATGCTGTGACTATTCTGATAAGGGAGGAGGCTTTGCTTTGCTAGCTTGAACCAGTTCCCTATCTATGGTGAGAATTAGCAACACTGGAAGTTTACACGGGGGCAAATCTGTGAAAATAAAGACAGCAAAGATGGAAAACAGTTACATATTTCTGCAGCCCTAGACAAGTCACTAAGCAAAAGACTTAAGATGGCTGCACTTTGGTTCCACGGCAACATCATTAACCTAGAAGTGATGTTGTGGCAGGAAGTGACATCATCAAGCAGGAAGTGCTGTCACTCTAACATAATAAAATGACACTCCTGAAATGCAAATTGGCATTTTTGGACTGCAGTAATTGTACAACCATGAAACATCCCTGACAGAAAGCAATATGAGGACAAAATATGATGTAAAAGCACTGAACTAAAAACAATTTAAAAAAAAAAACCCTCACTTGAAAATTTGAACTGTTAACACTCACAAAAGGACTATAACAAGAGGAAGGTCTGCAGTTTCCAAGATGGCTGATCCCAGCTTTCAGCGACCCACCTGACATCATGTCGCAACCCACCAAGTGGGTTTCAACCCACAGTTTGAATAGCACTGGTTCAAAGGATGGCTTTTCTAGTACCAAAACATTTGGCTTGGCAGGTGGTTCTTGGTTTATCTTGAGTGCACTTCAGGGAGAAAGGTGGAGCACAAATCTAATACATGAATAAATAAATAAATAAATATCAGAGAAGATAAATATTAGGTTTCTTCTCCCTTCCATGTCTGTTACTCTTACTGGGATCTGGCTGAAGCCTCTGCTAGCTTCTTTAGTGCCTAGTCATTTCTTTGCCATTCAGTTCACACCCTCTGTCCCTGTGTACTTTCAAACCAACTTGATTTACGGTAGCCTCTGCATTCTGAAACTGAAACTTCCTGAGATAGCAGAAGGAAAGGCACATATTTGTGACATCATCGCCTCCAGATATGAATGATGCCAATGAACACAGATGTATTCATAATTCCATCTTTACTACTTAGAAAATCTTGCTGGCTTCTAAGAGTACAATCCTAACCTGGAGTTAGGCTGGCACTGTTAGGCCAGAAAAGTGTGGTTGGCACAAGGGCCACTGTAAAACCCGTTTGGACCAATCTCAGAGTCAGGGAGGATGGCACATGTCTGTGTGCTGGTCTCTCTGACTCTGAGAGTGGTCCAAACATGCTTTACGGTGGCCCTTGAGCCAACCAAACTTTGCTGGCCTAACTGTGTTGGCCTAATTCCAGGTTAGGATTGTACCTTATGCTTTGCAAATATCCTTTCTAAAAATGTATAAGCAAATATCTACCCTGTAATGCTACTGCTTGCTATTGGCTTTAGTGATGCCTTCTAATATCATTCATAAGTGAAATCTGTTGATCAAGATAATCCTACTACTGTGGATGGGATTGTCGCCAGAATATCTCTGTACTGTGATGAATCAAGAGCTGTTTAACACAAAGTTGAGAAGGTGAGACAGCACTTGCTGTCCCTTTCAATGTGCTTCCAGTTCTGCATATACTGAAACACTTTAGGGAGAAATATATTTTGCAAATAGCTGAATTTTTTTTTTATTATTTTGCTTGAATGCATTTTTTGTTTTTTTTGGATGAATCTCAGCATGCTGCCAAAAGATGCAACTGAGGAGTAAGTCTGTGATTTATTTTTTTGCAAGTATGATGGGCTGTCATGATTTTCACTGTGAAAAAAGTTTTCTTTTCCTAAAACAATGTACTGACTACATCAGGGGTGCTCTAACATGGAACCTTGCCTTCCTGTTATATTTTTAATGTACAATTGGGTTTCAAGTGTGAAGTAAAAGTAAATGAGTTGGCTCTCAGATATATAAATGCATTATAAATAAAGGTGGAAGTTGACATTTGTCATGGCATGATCCCTGTGATCTCAAGGAAAGGTCTTGCTCTAGGCCAGCAATTTTCAACCTTTTTCATTTTCTGGCATATTAACAAGGCATTAAATTGTCAAGGCACACCATCAGTTTTTTTTAAACAATTGACGAGGCACAGCATGCTGTTGGTTTGGGGATCACATCTCCCAGTGGCCCTGTGAAGACATGACATTCCCCAAATAGAAGCAGATCTAAGGGAGGGCAAAGTTTTGCAAGAAGCCTTACCTTGCAGTGGAAATCACTCCTCTCCTGCACCGTTTTAGCCAATCCTCACAGGGAACAGCAACATCTTGGCGTTGCTTACTGGCTACAGCAGCAAGGGAGAGGAGGGATTTACATGACAGGGTAAGGCTTCTTGCAACACTTAGAGCTTTGCCCTCCCTGTAGAAACGCCTCTGTCCCCAAACGCCTGCGGCACACCTGCGGACCTTTCGCAGCACACCGATGTGCCACAGCACACTGGTGGAAAACTGCTGTTCGACTCTCTCTATGCAGCAAATGAAACTTGATGTGTCATAAAGCAGGGCCTTTTCATATTGGCCTGTAGAACTTTTCCAAAGAGGCACATCAAAGTCCTATCTGGGTTGCTTGACAGCAAAAACTCTTTGATTGGGCAAACCTCCATTGACTTTGCAGAAACTGAGAGCTGATTTTCACTTAGCCTTTTACACTTAGCCTATGGTATGTGTACCCAAGTATGAAAGTCACGGGCATCAGGATTCACACATCATCAAGGCATGCAAATGGTGCATTTCTTAATTTTGTTATTAGCCACATTTCCCTTTAAAATGTATGTATTTTGTATCCAGGTATGCTCTGCATATCCATGAAATATCAAGTGAGAACCAGCCCTTACTGACCCATTCTAGGCTGAAGACAATATTTTTTTTCAGATTGTTCAGGCTTTTTGAAAGAACTGCAGCGGCGGCATTCAGCCGGTACGCTGGGCGGGACTTACCTTTGAGTGGCAGTCTGCCCGTTGCGTAACGGCGCGTTCCGCTGCTTTCCCGCCCGCCGGGGCGGGCCTTTTCATATTGAATGCCACCGCTGAAGAACAGTTGTCGCTGTTCATGATGTGTGTATTCATTCCATGTTTGTCCATGATCCAATTGGTTTTTCAGTCTTTTGTATCCTTTCAAAAACCATGAAAGCCCAGTTTCACTAGAGGTTACCGTTGGACCCAACAAACGTGTGCACACTTTGAGGAATGAAACCTCATTCAAACTGTGGCGGTATCTTAAGCAGGGCCCTATCTCAGGTCCCAGTACAACCATCAGCCTTTGGAATATGAGGAATAAAGGACAGAGGCATGAAAGATATAGGACAGTTTTATTCAAACCTTTTAGACTGAGACCCACTTTTCAGAATGACATTTGTGTCGGGACCCACCGGAAGTGATGTCATTTATGTCGGTGATGTTGTGGCAGGAAGTGACATCATCAAGCAGGAAGTGCTAACACTGTAACGTAATAAAATGGCACTCCTGAAATGCAAACTTGGACTGCAGCAATTGTACAACCATGAATCATCCCTGACAGAAAGCAAGATGAGAACAAAATATTACATAAAAGCACTGAATTAAAAACAATTTTTTTAAAAAAACCCTCACTTGAAAATTCAAGTTAACACTCACAAAAGTTAACAAGTTAACACTGTTAACACTCACAAAAGGAATATAACAAGAGTAAGGTCTGCAGTTTCCAAGATGGCTGCTCCCAGCTTTCCGCGACCCACCTGACAACAGGTTGCAACCCACCAAATGGGTCCTGACCCACAGTTATATAGGCAAAGCTTTGAGCTTGTTCAGCAGGGTGGATGGTTACATTATGAGTGATTAAGAAGAAAGTGCAAGGAGAGGAGATCTGGAGAGAAGCGATGAAAAGTTCAGTCTTCACAACATGATGAGCTGATTTCCTTCCTCGTGAGCCTTTCTCACAGTTCCCATGCTACTCCTGGTTTGTCACTTTGACAAAACTTTGGCCTTCTGCACATTGTACGATTGCAATTAGAACTGTCTTTTGGAGCCAGAGTGTTTCTCATCAGCTCAATGAAGCGGCTATTATTCCTTTGCGAAAAAAGTCTCCCTTCATGGAGAAAGAAAGCTTATTAATTATCGCCTCTGTCCAATCTCTCCTTCTTGGCAAAGGTGATCTAAAAGGTCATGTCTGAACAGCTGTAATTTTATAGTTTTTTTTTTTTAAACCCACTTGAACTAGAAATTTCAGGCAAGCCTTAGGCTGTGAGTCATGGCATTTAGGACTGCAGTGGCTAATTCTTGATTGGGTTCTCTTTTAGTATGAATAAAGCAGATGGCTTCTTCTGATGATGGGAAGGTCATTTAAAATTCACCTTTAAATGTAAATTGACCCAAGTGCTACGTTTTACATATCCCATTGATTTTTTATTTTTGGTCTTTTTGAATCAAAGCAGGTTAAAAAAAACCCTTCAGTGCCATGAGGTCAAAAAATGTGCAGTGTGGAAAATCCTAAATCATGACTAACAGAGCCAAAGATTTTGATTTTTTTAAAGAGTGGTGGCGCAGCGGGTTAATTCGCTGTTGCTGGACTTTCCAACCAGAAGGTTGGGAGTTCAAGACTGCGTGACAGAGTGAGCTCCCATTGCTTGTCCCAGCTCCTGCCAACCTACCAGTTCGAAAGCACCTAAATGCAAGTAGATAAATAGGGACCACTTTGGTGGGAAGGGAACAGCCTTCCGTGCACTACGGCATAGAGTCACGCCGGCCACATGACCACGGAAGCTTGTCCTCGGACAAAACGCCGGCTCTACAGGCTTTGAAACAGAGATTAGCACCGCCCCCTACAGTCGGTCACAACTAGACCATCCGGTCATGGGAAACCTTTACCTTATCCCTATTAGACATTGGTAATGTTCATCCATATGTAGTAGAGCGGGCAGTGAGAGGGTGTTGGCAAGCCCTGCACTTTTCTGATGTGCTCAGAATGTCTTCCAGTCCTGAGTACAGATATGTCTGCAATTACAAATGATGTACTTAGAGAAAGACCCTCTCCATGATTAGGGATGCTGAAGACAAACCCTGTTATGGTCAAAGGGGGGGGACGATTTAATCCTGATTTTTTTTAGCTCATGATTTCAATGATTTTGTTGAAATCATATGATTTCAACTGGATTTCTTTGTAGTGCTGGTGGGGGGAGCCAAGCCACATATGGCCTCTTAGCAGCTCTGTGTCTTGACTGCTTTGACTTGATATAGGTCAGAAGCAATGGGATTTTGCTGATGTATGGATGTCCTGGGTAGGCCCAGGAACCTTTTAAAATTGCTTTCTATTAGTGAAGAGGAATCAGCTGTGAGCTGAAGGTCTGAAACCTGTTCAGGGTAAGGGTTAGGACAAGGTTCCCAAATTCTCAGGGAGAGTAAGAGCGCAATCCTAATCTGGAGTTAGGCCGGCACAGTTAGGCCAGCAAAGTTTGACCAGCACAAGGGCCACTGTAAAGTGCATTTGGATGACTCTCGGAGTCAGGGAGGATGGCACATGTACTGGATCCTCTGACTCAGAAAGTGGTCCAAACATATGTTATGGTGTCCCTTGTGCCAGCCAAACTTTGCTGGCCTAACTGTGCCGGCTTAACTTCAGGTTAGGATTGTGCCCTGTGTGACCTAGTAATAGGGTTACCAGATTCAAACTGGGACAGAGTGTCTGTACTTTTAATCATAAAAGTAAAAGTGTACTTTTACTTTGCCACCCATTTGTGGCCATCTCATGGCTCCCTAAAACTCCCATGGGAGCTGCACCCCATATTTGGGGGCCTCTGCTCTAATTAAAGGCTGCTCTGATTAAAGGCTGTTGGATATTTCTAGAGATTGTGTGCATCTGATGCCCTGAACTAAGATTCACTGGGGAGAGCCACAGTCATATCTCGGCTCAGTTCTGACACTCACTAGGTGATCTTGGCCCAGTTGCTCTTTCTCAGTCTAATCTACTTCACATGGTTGTTGTGAGAATAAATTGTGGGGATGACGGAGGAGAGATAACAGGCTTCACCTTGAACCTTGAAGGGTGAGATAAAAATAGAATAAAGAATCGACATCAGGATGATGGTGGAATATTCAAGCTGATAGTGTGATAATGAAGCAAAGCACACTGTGGGGGATTTTATCTCGCCACAAATAGAAACAAGTGGAAAAAAGAGTGTTAAAGCCACCTATTAAAGCATTTCAGACTAACGTGAAACTAATAGTCCCATACAGAGCTGAGTTCCGAGGACAGAAATGTCACTAGCTATTAAGTTAGGAACCGTTTGAAATCATGAAATTAAAAATAACCAGATTTATAAAGTAGCACACCTGGTGGTCTGATTCATACAGAAGTTCACTTGATGAACATTGGTTTTTTCCCCTCATTAGACAAGCAAATAAAGGCTGGTTAAAAGAAAAGTATATGTAGTAGAGTAGATTAATGCAGCTGTCTCTGTTTGAATCAGAAACATTTCACATGGCTTTCTGTTGATGGTTGGCTACCGTTACAAATGCCTTAGAGCCAGTGATGGGATCAGCTAATGACTCGGGGGAACGCTGGGCGGGCAGCAGGAAGGCTGGGCGGGACTTCCAGGTGATTGACAGCCCGTCTGTCTGGGTCTGCTGCCTGCTTGCCCGCCGCACGGGCTGCCCCCGGGGTGGCGTGCCCCGCCACTGCGCGCCCTGGCACCCGGGGCCCCCACCTGTCCCCCCGGTGAGCGGGCGCCCCCTCAGAGGCCAGGGCAGCCCATGTGGTGGGCGGGCAGGTGGTGGACCCGGACGGACGGGCTGTCAATCACCCGGAAGTCCCGCCCAGCCTTACTGCTGCCCGCTCAGGGTTCCCCTGAGTCGTTAGCTGACCTATCACTGCTTAGAGCTATATGGGTTTGTTCATCTGATCGAATGGGATCCTATCCCTAAAAAAATGCATAGAAATGAACATTCTTTGATGCCAGCATAGAAATGCCAGTTTCAGTTGAGGATAGTAGGCACCTAGAGGCAGGCCTCTATACCTGAATGCCTAGCAGGATGGGGAGGGGGTGCACATGGTTGCTACTTGCCTCAGTGCTCACTTCCCCTGCCCATGCCCATGGAACAGGCTGAGCCTGACTCATGGTAGCACTTGACACTGCGGTGATATCGGTTTCATAACGCAATTCTGTGGTGCTGCACACTCTGCGGCAAAGCCATTTGCAATAGCGCATACAGCCAGCCACCAGCAGACCATTCCAAGCTGCTGCTGCAAACTGGCAGCATCCGCATCGGAGCAGCGCACCATGGGCTGGTGGATTGTACTGGAGAGGCAGGCTGGCACAGGGAGCATTTTGTGGGTGTGGAGGGGGGGGGAGGACAAGGGGAGAAACTGGGCATTTCAGGGGAGGCCAGAAGGAGGGCAGTGGGCTGGAAGGGGTAGATCTCAGCAGCAAATATGGATGTCAGATCTTATCCCCTCAATTTTAGCCCATATGTCTCCTTGGATTAATGCTAGCAGTATGGCTGGCATATGTCTGAGGAGACCCAAAGGCCATTGGGACCTACCTGGAATTAGAGGAATAAGAGTTACCTCCAAGAGTCCTCCTTATCGATCCCCCCATAGTACGCGCTTCCAGGTTCAGTGGTGGATTGGGCTGTAAGAGACATTGTGAGCTCATGAGGGAAAAGCCAGCAGTATAAGGAGAATGGAAATCCAGACCCTGCCCAGTTTGCCCATCCCTCTCTCCCACCTCCTCTGTTCATGGCTCTCCTTCCTCATTCCTGTCCTCTTCTGGCCAGAGGTGGGCCGGGCCGGGAGCACGCCCTATGGCAGATGCTGAAACTGCCCCCCCCCACATCACCCCGCCCCCGCGCGTCACGCAGACACGCCTCCCTTACCCCGGAAATGCTCTATTTCGGAGCGTAAGAGAGGCGTGGGCGGGCAAGAGGACCAGAAACCGCGTGGTCTCTCCTGGACCACATGCAATGGTGACCCACCGCTGCCCCGCGCCCCATGGCTCGTGCCATGGGGCGCTACAGGTAAAATACGTGCCTGCTCTTTGCCAGTCTATGGCATTGGACTTGGTGCTGCAATGCTCTTCACATGTGCCAGCAGTCTGGGGCTCCCCAAAACACTGCACATGCACCAGTGGAGCTTCCCAAGTCTCCCTTTAGGAGTTGAAAGGGCTTTGGAGGCTAAAAAAAATGTGAGAATCGTTGCTCTACAGTAAGATTCTTCTCCACTTTGTAAAAGGAACCTTTCTACCAAAGGAAGCCACAGGAAAGCACAACATTACTGTGGACATAATCCTAACCTGGAGTTAGGCAAACCAAGTTTTGCTGGCACAAGGGACACTGTAAAGTATGTTTGGACGACTCTCAGAGTCAGAGAGGCCAGCAAGAGACGTGCCCCATCCTCCCTGATTCCGAGAGTGGTCCAAACATGCTTGACGGGGCCCTTGTGCCAGCCAAACTTTGCTGGCCTAGCTGTGCTGGCCTAACTCCAGGTTGGGATTGCACCCTGTGTCTCCTCCTTTTCTGTTCATTTTCAAGTCACATCAATACTATTTTATCAAGGAACACGCATTCAATACCTGATCTCATTCTCACTTTTACCTGTCTTCATCTTCACCCCTCGTCCATCTTTCATACTTCACTTAGAGAGATAATAAGAATATCACACCATTTCCAACTAGCCATGCATCCATCTCCCTTGCTTCCTTGGAGCATTCAAAAGGCAGGAGGCCAGTTGCCAACACATTGCAGTCAAATTCTCTTCTGTACTGCCAGTCCCTTGAAATGAAGTGGGCATCAATGTGTAGGCTCCCAAAATGACAGCTGCTGTCCTTTGTGCATATATACTGCTTCTGAATTTAGATCCAGGTTGCAATATATGGATTTGCAGTGGCTGGGTTCAGAATCAACATCAGCTTATGGTCAGTTTAGCTAAACCATGATTTGAAGCCCAAACCTATGCCTGTCTACTGAGAAATAAGTCCCATTATGGTTAATGGGGCTTACCCATCAACAAGTGTGGAGAGGATTGCAGCCAGTGAGTAGTGTCTCAATCAATCAATCAATCAATCAATCAATCAATCAATCAATCAATCAATCAAGAGTATTTATATACCGCTTTTCAACACAAGTTCACAAAGTGGTTTATAAGCAAATAATAATAATAATAATAATAATAATAATAATAATAATAATTAATAACGATGATGATGATGATGATGATTGATTGATTGATTATATTAAATGTCTCCCTGTCCCCAAAAGGCTCACAATCTAAAAAAATGCAAAACATCACCACCAAAAGCCACTAGAAAAGACACTGCGCAGGGATGGAGAGAGACAATTACTCTTCCCCTGCTAAATATAAGAGGAACGCTACTTGAAAAGTGGTGCTTGCTCAAAAACAGTTGTTTGTTTAGGGCCCACAAACCAAGATATGAAACCAAAGGTTAGTTGCAAGCAAATGTTGTATTCACTGCGGAAGTAAACATCAGAATGTTACTTTTTTGGTTTGGAGACAGAAACAGGTATTTAAAAACTGAGATATAAACATAGTATACCTAGAATCTGGCAGAATAGTATCAGATTAAGAACATATCCTATAAAAATCTGTGGCCCATATTACCAGGCAAAGGGGGTTATTTCCTTGTTTAAGCAAAGGATTTTGAGCAGTGTCCTTATCTGTGGCAGAGCAGGAAAAATTTAATAAAGGTCTGATCAGGAGAATTGTTGGATTACATCCATTGTTCTATTGTGGCCCCAAAAGGCCATGTTTTTGACAGGTACAGGTTTTCTCCTAGTATCTTAAAAGTTGACAAAGTACTTAGGGCATTCTGATGAAATTAACATATTCAGGGTTTACTCATAATAGAAAAAGAAAGGGGATCTTGACGCAATAGGGAGAAAGGTACTTTCAAGCTGGCTCACAATCTTTTCTTTACCTAAGATGAGTTCCTAGTAAAGATGAGATTCAAACAAGCAGGTTCTAATTCTCTGCTCTGTTGGTTTGCTACACCAGTGGCATAGCTTGGACATTTTGCACCCAGGGCTACTTAATTTTTTTACACCCCCCACGGCAATTTTTTTTGTTTTTTTGGCTAGCGTTAAGGTACTACACTCCGGGGCGGGGAGGAGTTCATTGAATTCCTGGTGAAATTCCGCATTCTGCAATGGTATACAGCATGATGGTTTTTTTCCTTAAAACCGCAATTTTAAAAATTGCGATTTCTTCAAAAGAAGTTTTATTTTCAGTTTTTACTTTTTTGGCAATAACTTTTGACAGAATAGAGACATTACACTTTGGTTTTTTTCATTGAATTCCGGGTGGAATTCCACATCCAACGGTATACAGCATGGCCATATTATGCCGCAAACTCGCCATTTTCATTATTTAGGGTTCAGTGGTGACACCCCCTCCCCGAAGATGGCACCTGGGGCACTACACCCCCTGCCCCATAGGCTACACCACTGTGCTACACCAGTTTTCATATAAATACTATAGTGGACATTCCAATAGATCCTGGTCTAGCAGATACAGCACCCTGATCCCTGGGATCCATGAAGCTGTGATCCATGCAGCTTCTGAGGCTGTGACAAGCAATAAAACATTTGCAGATGCAAATGCTAGGCAGCAATTCCCAAACTGTCAATCAATGACCAAATCTACGGTCAGAGTCATGACCCAATTTTTGGTGGGTTAAAAAACTGACAAGGCGGATCAGGCTAAGTGCATCAAGGATTAAACAACCTGCTAGTTGTGTGTGTGTGTGCGTGCATGCGCGTGTGTGTAGAGCACCGCTGCCCAATCACCATTATTGTCACAGAAGCTTGAGCGGCTGGTAAATGAGACTTATTTTTAGGTAGGTCCTGATGCTAAAAGTTTTGGGAACCACTGGGCTAGAGCAACTATAATGCCCATGTCTTGTACCAAGATGCTGGTTTGCTTTCTACTTTAACCCAGACTTAGGGGCATATATCCTGGGGGCACACTTTCTCATATATACACTGCATAATGTGAATGCTAAGTCCTTGGAACAGTCACATCTACTGAGATCATTAGAGGAAATAACGATTGAGGAGTCAAGAAGACCAAAGACCTGGAAAATAGCACATGCAGTATTGATCCTTTTCAAATAAAGAAAGATGGGCACCTCTGGCTGTTACCATCCGGTTCCAAGCGTAATTTCTTTCTTTCGTACAAAACTGCAGCAAATATGAATGGAAATATGTAGATGGTGATAGAGCCATTAGCAATAAACACCATTGATTTTTTTTTAATCACAAATTAAACCAGCGAAATTGGCTTCATTTGATCAAACTGTAGAATTAGCGGATGAAGCAATTGCCAGTGTAGATTTTAACAAAGCGTTTGACACAACTCTCCGTCTTACATGAACCATTAATTCAAATTGGTTTGGAAAAGAGCTGTGTCACATGGAAAATTAGTTGGCAAGCTTATGAAGAAAGCAATGCTAGTGTTGAATTGGGTAATGCGATGTCTTCAAGCTCAGTAGGAAAAGGGAAAAAAGGCAGAAAAAAGTAACCCACTTTTTTGAGTGTCACTTGCATTGAGTGCTTCATTAATTCAGATACATTTGTGCCATTGAAGTCTTATTTTGAGGGTTTTGCTGTGGGGGAACTATTTCATCTTCCTTGTTTACCTTGACCTGCATTCCCCAGTCCTCCCAAAAGTCAATAGCTAGATTGTAAGCCCCTCAGGGCAGAGATCTGCCTTTTTTACTCTGTGTAAAGCATCTTGTACATTGATGGTGCTGTATAAATAAATGACAATAATCACACCAAAAGTCCATGGAGGAAATCCTGAGGACTTTATCATATCCGATATGTGTATATTGTATATAGTATATGCCACCCACACAGCAGAAAGCAATGCAAGAAATAGAGTTGCGCTCTAACACTGGTGGAAGGAGTGTTTTGCTAGCGTCAACTGCTAGCCACAACGGCAGTCACAAAACGTGCTCCAGCAGCACATGGAGATACATGATGATGCCAAAGTGCCAGTGGGAAGGTTGATGCTGTGCTGTGCATGACTGTGGCTCTGTTACTGGACTTGCTGACAAAGGTAAGTCAGCAGGGGAGGCAGAATGGGGTGGGCGGAGGGTAGAAAGGAGGCTGGGAAGGCAGCAGGAGGGGTGAATTTGGTGGCAATGGTGTGCACCAGAACATATCCCCTCTTTTTCAACCTCCCACCCTTTCTTTGACTAAAATTTGCTCCAGTTAAAGAGTTGGTGCAAGTCTGAGGAGAACCATCGTTGAATGGGAGGCTTACAGAGGGGTATGAGGATAGAATTACCCTTCCATCCAATCTGCCCAATCCTCTCCCTTTGTTGCACACCATTTTGCCACAACTGCACCAGTGGGGGAGGAAAAGGATAGACCTGGGCTTAAAGTGAGATGAATTAAAAACATGAAGGGGAAATAAAGGCTTGGCCTCTTTCCATGAAGGCAAAAGGTAGAATTCACAGACACGTCTGCAGTAAAGGATGGGCAGAGCCGGAGCAGGCTCTGACTTCGCCTGGGGTGGGGTGGCAACAAAAGATGTTACTGTGCAGCCTCACCACACCCCCTGCTTCCGAAATTGGTCCAATTTGGGCCAACCTGCATGCTGGTTTTTTCCCTTGGCACACCCAGCTCCCTCAGCAGCACCCATGGCGAGCAGTGTACTGTGCCAGATGGGTGTGACACCTCTTGAGGATGGGACATTAAATAATAATAATAATAATAATAATAATAATAATAATAATAAATACTTGTATTTATATACCGCCTTTCTTAGGTCACCAGATTTCTCTGATGACTATAACTCAAGGCGGTTTACATGGGCAGACTTTATTCGTAAATCCAAAGGTTTTTACAATTTTACAGAAACGTTCTATCTTACAAGAACTACACACATACAGATGGATCTTTCTGGATTTAGTCCTTCTTTCTGGCCACCCGTTTGTCTTCTTGCTGGCTGATAAATGGCTTCCCTGCTCCCACCAGAGAAGCTGCTGACTTCGGCACAACTCCCCCTCTCACAAGGCAGCCGAAGACAGCTCAGCTATCAATCAGTCGCAATTTACAAGGTCTGCCGCTCACAGAGACTTCCGGTAGTCCCGAAATGGCGACCTTCAGATCTTCAGCTCTTATCTTCAGGCAAACGGAAGCATTAACCCTCTCGACTAAATCTTCTGCCCAATCTTTTGACTAAATGTCAAAAGGGCTTCAGTTAAGGGCTACAACAGAAATAGCTGTGCTTAAATAGTTGCCTGCATATCAAAAACACACGGGATGATGCCAGAATGCCTGGCTGCATCTTTTCTTCAGGCAAACGGAGGCATTAACCCTCTCGACTAAATCTTCTGCCCAATCTTTTGACTAAATGTCAAAAGGGCTTCAGTTAATATAAGGGCTACAACAGAAATAGCTGTGCTTAAATAGTTGCCTACATATCAAAAACACATGGGATGATGCCAGAATGCCTGGCTGCATCTTTTCTCAGATCATTCCCTTGCCAGCAACATCCCTGGTTCATACCGACTTCTTGAAATGGGAGATGCTCCTAAAGCAGTGGTTCCCAAACTGTGGGTCGGGACCCACCAGAGAGTCGTGAGCTGATTTCAGATGGGTCATGAAGCACTTAGAGCAGCCAAATTAAAAATATAGGGATGCTGGAAAGGGGGAACACTATGTGGTTGTTTTGCCTGTGTCAAGATTGTAAATAGATTTTTTCTGATTCACTTTGCTATTGGAAAATGGCTAAGAAATAACCCAATTTATTGCTGCAATGCCAGGAAAGCAGCAGGCTCTGGTGTCAGAAGGATGGCATTTCTGGCTATGACATCATTTCTGGTGGGTCCCAGACAGGTTGTCATTCTAAAAAGTGTGTCCCAATGCTAAAATGTTTGAGAATCATTGTCCTTGAGGTTAATCAGGTCCTACACATGGAGCAAGATAAGGTTGAGATAGTTTTGAGGTTTCATGTCATTCCTGCTTTGCTCGTTCTCCGTAATTGCTAGGAAGTTCTTTGACCCCTACCTGCAATTCTTAGCCATTCAGCATCAGGCTGTGAAGGTTGATCACAGTTGCCACTTTATGGTGCTCACTTTATGGTGAGCATTCTGTGCATGAGTGTATATCACTGGTTAAGAGAAGGTTCAGACAGAAGGCAAAACCTTTTCAACTATTGTCTAAAATTACAGTTTAACATCTGGGAACGCTGTGACTGTTTTTGTATGGCCCAACCTGAGTATGCAAGAAATGTGTGTAATTCAGGATTTATTCTGGCCTTGAAGTTTTGCTGGCTCTACTTGGTTGATTTTCTTGATATGAAAAGTGTTGGGGGTGGGAAAATTACATCATTTGCAAGGTTATGAAGTAGCAAGCAAAATCATCCAACCCTGTGGTGATGGTCTCCCCACCCCCATTTACATTTTAGTGTAGAAAAAAATAGCCCTTGCTCCCCTGTGCTTTTAGGTCAGCTTCAATAGACAAAGAATATCCTGTTTATTTCAAGTGGGCATCACCAGTGTTTGTTGGCATCACTCTTTTAGGTATTTTACATTTTACATTCATTAATTTGTGTATGTGACTATTCAGCATAGTTCTGTCGACACTCATCCTAATTAATTAAAGAAAAGGTTTCCCAACGCTGATTCGTAAACAAGCTCGGCGTTCAACAACAAACTCGACAAATGACAGGGCTCTGCAGGAAATGGGAGAGTAAAATATCACATCACCGAGTCCAATTAGCTGCCTTCACACTAAATACCGAACTGCTGAAGGCTGATAGTTGTGCCATCGGACAGCTCTTGATCTTGAATTGATGGTAGAGCAGCTACTCAATTGACCCTAAGCCATCATTTATGTTTATCACTTGTCCTGTGAAAACAAATCCTTGCCTCCTTTCAACCTTTGACTTGTTTATTTGTTCTAGGGTGGATCGGAAACTGACTTTTGTTGAAGGTGAGCCAATAATCCCTAGTAAGATCAGGGGCTTTTGATTCACTTCTTTTTCATCCTGGGAAGAAAATATGAAAGATAGTAGGCTTGTTACCTGGTATGACAAGGAGGAGTTGTGCAGCTTGGAAAAAAAATCTTGTGTAGCCTTTGAATACCCCAAAGTACCCTTTATAGGTGCCTTGTGTAGCTGGAACTGTTGGTTTGGTACAGTAGCCTTATATTTTTCTGGATATTGATTCTATAAAGAAGAACTTCATTTGCATTGTGAGTTGATGAGTGAAGGAGCATGTAGGAAGCTTACAGCCCAATTCTGGTGCAGCAGCACTGAAAATTTGAATTCCTACTTGTTTGCCTCCCACGCTGCTATGGGTTTCCTCCGATTTGCGCCAGTGATTTTGCTGATGCAAATCCAAGGAGAGAAAGGGGGCAGGGAGGCTGCTGCTAGAGGGGATAGGATCTGGTGTGTGCCATCATTGTTGGATCCACTACACCCCCTCCCTCAACCTCCCTACTCCTGTTCTTCCTCCTCCCAGCTTCTTCCCCTCCCCGCCCCTCTTATGCCTTCCACTACTCTTTTGTGTTTCCCCTGCTAGCTTACCTGCTCCGGTGGTTGGCAGTGACATACAGCTATCCAGCTCCAGCAGCATACTACTCTGTCCGCTGCCGGTATGTGCTTTACAACTGGCAGAACATGTGTTCCATCAGTGGGGCAACCCAATAGGTTTGGGCTTCCCATTAGATGTTCTTGTTGCTCTTTTACATCTCACATCTTTTAATTTGCAGTACTGTAAACTCATTTAAGGCAATGGTACAAGACTAACAGCGCAATCCTACCTTTACCATCGTGTCGATGCTACGTCATAGCGTCAACACGATGAATGTAATCCCCGCATTGGCGCTACAGCTCTCAAGCTGACGCTATGAGTAGCATTGGCTTGAGAGCGCCGACGGGGAGCCTCCCTTGCACCGAACAAAGCCGGTCAGTGTGAGGGAGTCTCCATCCCGTTTCAGGATGGGGTTTGGCAGAGGGAGGGGGGTGGGGGGGGGGATGTGGGCAGGCCTAGGATTCAGACATTTGGCCTAATCCTATACCTATGTGGGAGGCCATGCGGCTCCAATTTGGGCCGCTCAGCCTCCTTGGATCTGCGCCTGCTGTTTAGCAGGCGCAGATCCAAGGAGCGCATAGGGGAGGCTGGAGCCATTCCAGCGCTGCTTAGGATTGCACTCTAGTAACAAAGACATATCCAGTAGTGTCATTCACAAACGAGCCGCCAGAACGCGAGGCGGGACTTACGGCTTGATTGACAGGCAGTCCCTGACGCGTCGCTGCCTGCCCGCCGGCCGCGGGGGCTCCCTCCGGGTGGCGCACCCCTCCGCAGCTTGCCTAGGCACCCAGCACGCCCCCCAGGCAAGCGGGCACCCCCTCCGAAGCCAGGGGTGCCCGCGCAGCAGTCGGGCAGGCAGCGACGCGTCACGAACGTCCAGCCAATCAGGCAGTAAGTCCCGCCTCGTGTTCCGGCAGCTCGTTTGTGAATGACACTACTGGACATATCTGTTACGAAACAACCAATGTATCAAAGGAACCCAAATAACTTGGCCAGAATTCGAGGAAAGGAGCAGATACAAACTTAGGGCAGTTTGAAACGTGTATGTACATTACTTGGTTTATCATCACTGGCTGATTTGTAGCATTGTGCCTAAAATAATATGACATCACCACATTCCTATACTATTACTAGATGCAGCAATAATTAAAGAACAGTTAATTATATGTGACCAAGGGTGCAATCCTAAACTGAGTTAGGCCGGCATAAACTAAACCAGCAAAGTTTGGTCAGCACAAAGGCCACTGTAAAGTATGTTTGGACCACTCCCAGAGTCAGAGAGGCTAGCACCAGTTTAGGACTGCGCTCCCTGTGTTACTAGTTTGCAGTTCCAGAAAAGAGTGCTTCAGAACTAAGAGCCATTTAAAATCTCCCCCTGTATGTGGTGTTGTCCTCTTTAGCCACATGTTGCCTTTGTATAGAGTAACTGAAGCTTCCGTTTTTGTTAGGTGCAATAAATCAGGGACTATTGAAAAGAGCTGCCAAGTTCATGGCAGGGACTGTAAATTATTCAAGTCTTTCCAATAGCAGCTAAAAATGAGAATATCTCGAAAACCCAAAGATCAATCATCTTGCAGCAAAAAACAAAACACCCTGCCTCAGTCTGCCAAAGGAAATCAGGTGTGACAAAGTCCCACGGCCTTATCAGAATGACTTTGTCACAGGCAGTCACAGAAAGGGAATGGGGTTGAGAAGACCCCCACACGCCACATGTGGGGCCTCTCGCTGCCTCCTTTTCTGTGCTGCTGCTGCTGCTGCTGCTGCAATCTTGTCTTTTGATCTACCACCAAAAGTTACATACATTTCACTTTGGCAGGGCAATTAGGCTTTCGGTCTTAACCATCATAATCTTTTGCTCAATATCGAGTGAATGTCAGAGTGACTTATCATTCCTAGTGGCTGTCACTCCGGTGGGCGAATGTGGGGCACTACATCACTTCAAGCCATTCGGTGTCACGCATAAATCTAAATGCATAACATTTGCTTTCATATTTGGGGAAAACTATTACAATGTCTGTGATGAGGACAGTTGTTCGATAGACCCATCTTTTGCCCGGTAAGTATCTCTCCCCTTCCCAGCCAGAGTGGGATCAGCATGTTGGGGTTGCCACCTGACCTGAATGGAGCTTGGCTTCCGTTCAGAGAACTGCATATGTAAGGCTTGGTCTTATCTCTGTTGGAGAATGAGGTGAGAGAGTTCGGAGGTGGTAGCATGAACTGCAGAGGCATAACTAGAAGCTCTGGCGTCTGGGGCAGTGACATCAGGCGGAATCCTAACCTAGAGTTAGGCTGGCCAGAAAAGGTTAGACCAGAAAAGTTTGGCTGGCACATGGGACACCTGTAAAGCATGTTTGGACCACTCTCAGTGTCAGGGAGGATGGCGGAGGTCTGTGTGCTGGTCTCTGACTCCAAGAGTGGCCCAAACATACTCATATCTCATATAAATTCATATATGAAAGATATGCATTCTCATGCTATGCACATGCCCAGCCCCCCCCCCACCTTTTCCCTAGCATTTGGATAAGTTAGGAGCTACTTTTCTTCATTATAGGGGGTGGTTTGGATAACCACCTTCTCACCATAAAAGTACTGTAAAGTAGTCCTTGATACAACAGGCAAAAGGAGAGGGGTTGGAATGCGTGAGTACCATTACAATACACATCGTTCACTGTATGGGACTTTGTGGCTAGTTGAGGTGTGGGGGATTGTAGGGTTAAGAGGAAGTGTTGCATGCAAAATAAAAAGAAACGTCTGATTGAGAGAAGTGTGCTCCACACTCACCATCTCCTTTCACCAAGGTATCGCAGAACTTCCTGTGTTTTCAGCTGCACCTTTTAAAAGCTGGAACAGTTTCAATCAAAATGAAATCCAACTTGGACCCTCTGCCCATAGTTCTTTGTGAGGCAGATTGCTATTTTAAGCTTCACTTGCCAGTAGGGTTAAAAAAAGAAGAAAAAGCCCTTGATATGCTGTGGCCTCAAAGAAGTTGCAACAGTGGAGACCAAAGTGAGGGGTGGGAGATCAATCAAATGTGCCATTACATACAAAACAGGGATAAACGTAGACAGGGAACACTGATCTGTTGTCTTCTTTATATCGCCTGCTGTGCAAGGATTACTGCTAGAAAGGGGTAAACATGACTCATTTCTAGCAATAGCACAATATGAAGAGGAGGAAAGACTAGTGCAAACAGATCACAAAGACTGCGCTCAGTAGACAGAGCCAGTCGGCTAAGGATGTTTGGAGATTTGGAGATCATTTTGAAGATCAATAGACCCGAACATTTGGAGAACATTTTGAAGATCAATAGACCCGAAGCAAACTCAAGAGTGTAGTTCTTGGCGAGGGAAAGTGTGTGGATTTTTTCCTCCACTCCAAATGTACCTGCATATCAAAGAGAACAAAGCCGTTTATCAACTGACAAAAGATGAGCACCCCTAAACATTTCAAAACCTTGTCAAATTATTTTTTTCCTCCCTAGACCAAGAAAGAGGAATTGAAGAAAAGAAGGATAAATACTTCTGGGGAGGGGAGAGTAAATGCACCGAAACGAGGTTTTCAAGGATGTAATCTTCCATAAAGTGGAAAACAAACAAGCAAACAAAAGCAATTTAATTTCCTTCTGGTACTATTATGTACAGAAACAAGGGCAACCGTACTTTACAGAGACAACAGATGCCTTGAGTTAAGACGACACGGACTCCTCAAATGGCTTCGGTATACACCCTTTTGTAAGATGACACAGAGGCAGCCAATCCTGCAGCCACTGTGCCAGATCTAACAACGGGAAAACGTACTTGGGATTTGATGCGCTTGCTGCAGAGTTGACAGCAGAACAGGAGTGCTAGAAGTGAAAGCCAAGGCAGCAGGACTAACACCCCCATGGCAAATAGCATTGCTCATCAAGCAGAAAAGCACTCAGCAGCAACACTCCTGCATTCCCCATGTGTAGGAGGCAACAGTCAACCCGTAACAATGGCTGAATGACCCGCATAACATCATCCAACCTGGTGCATGCACATACCTCTCCATACACAATGCACAATCAGGGAGAGCGAACAGCCACTGCTTTTCTCCTTATCCAAGTGGCTGTGGTCCTGCAGGCAGGAGCCATGCTGGTAAAACCAACAGGTAGGAATGGGTTTTTTTGGCGATATTTTTTCCAATTTTTTTTATTAAAATAGCAAATTGCAGTGTTATGTGTTTTTATCCAAATTTTGATTGCAAATTTTACAAATACCGCAATAAATAAGGGTGAATGGCCCCACAAAGGCAAACAATCACTGGCATACACATCCCAGCCTGAAATTACCTGCTCAAAGTCCCCGAGTTGCACTTTGGTTGCTGCTTGGAGCATCAAGAAACTGCTACTTACTACTTCCACATTCCATTAAAGTCACCCCAACATGCACTGTGACCTATGAACAAGCGTATTCATAGTTTAAGCAAGCTTCTTCCTGTTTCTGACCCTCATCCTCCTGATCCCTTGCTGAAAACTATTCATGGATACCTCAAAACTGTGTCAAAAATAAAAAAGTAGTGTTATTTTTGTGAAATTGATCTAAATTTGTGTCAAACTGTGTCAAGAATAAGCAAAAGTGGTGTTATTTCGTGATTTGATCTAAATTTAATTTAATGTAGCATTTTGATTAGAAATTCTCATAATTTAGCATTCTGTGTTGATCACTGGAAAAACAACAACAACCCCAAACCAGGATTCAGGTTTCCTGGTTTGAATTGTACTGTGGAAATAACAACTCCACAAAAAAAAAATAGTTGTAGCATGGCGTGGTATATGTTTTGCAAGTGAGAGGGGTGAGGAACTGTTTGAACAAAGAACAACTGGAACTAGAAGTTTGCAGTAGATGACAGACAGACAGACAGACAGACAGACAGACAGATAGATAGATAGATAGATAACATTTATTGGCCAAATATGAATGACATACTTGGAATTTGGTATCAACTAAATGGCCCCATACATACAACACTAACTCGTAAACAATAGACAATGAATACACAAAAGAAAAGAAAACAGTGTGAACTGCCTGGCCAGTCCGTGGGGACACGTTTCGTCTACATTGGAGACACGTCACGTCTGACCTTGAGGAGGTCCTGTACTGATGGGGCTTTGAAGGCAAGGATCCAATTCTTCAAATTTGTTCATTCTTGCTACATCGTCTCAGGAGGTAACTTTGGGTAAGATCCCAAAGTTTCAGGACATTAGCAAAAAATAAATGCAACATATTTTCCTTTTCTTGAAAAATAATCTTCTGGTTTCTGAGCCTCCAGGATACTTCAATATCAGGACACTTCGAACTTCTTACCAGCAGCAGGAGAAGCTGATACTTTGAAAAAAGGTGAGCCACCAAGGTCTTAGGATTTCAACAAATGAAAAGAAAAAATTGGCAAGGACCTCTCAAAATTCATGATAATCTCATGAGACATGGAAACTCTGGAGTTTCCATGCAATCGTTCTTTTTTCTTTTCCCTTTTCTTTTGTGAATATCCTATTAAGACCAGAACAATATAAGACGTGAGTGATGATTTGTCATGCCTCTTCTTAGTCAGCCATAGTATATTCATGCTAATTCCATTCATATTAGGCACTGTAGAGTAAAGTTTAAAATTGTGCTTCTGGAGATGAAAGAGTAATACGGAGCAATTCCAACTGTGAAAAGAATCCTCCGCAGACAAAAAGACTTCACAGTGCAAACCTATTCTGTAATTATATCAGCTGGCTGAGTATAAGATTGCAACTCAATTCCCGAAATCCCCATTAATATTGGTTACAGAGATGTGATGTTTCCACTATGAACCAGTGTAACAGCTCTGCTGGCATAACACTGCACAGTTTGAGGGATTTGTACAAACCAGCCCCACCTACCACCATCTACCATCTTAGGACAACTCATATCTTCTCCCAGACCAAAGTCCTGTCTTCTCTGATAGCATCAAGTTGTCACAGTGAAACAACTATAAGTGACTATATCTCCACTGGATATAGTTAATGAAGATATAGTTAATGGAGAGCCCAAGATGACTGCCCACCTCCTCACCCTCTACCCTAGTGGTTCCCAAACTGTGGGTCAGGACCCAAAAATGGGTCGCAACCAGTGGTGTCATCTAACGGCTGAACAAGAGGAACACTCCGTGGGCTGCCCCGCCCACCCGTCGCCATTCGCCGCTGCTCCATGATGGACGCGGCGCTGCGAGGTGCTTCTGGCCTCGGAGAGGGCACCTGCTCGCTGGCGGGGACATGTGGGGGGTGCGCCGGGTGCCAGGCAAGACTCAGGCACCTGGTGCGCCCCCCACCCATGCCCACTGGTGAGCAGGCGCTCCCTCCAAGGCCAGGAGCGCCTCGCAGTGCCACGTCCATCACGGAGTGGCGGCGAATGGCAACGGGTGGGCGGAGCTAGCCCACAGATCGTTCCTCTTGTTCGGCCGTTGGATGACACCACTGGTTTCAACCCAATTTCAGGTGGCAACCCAATAACACAAAGCATCATTTTGAAATATGAGAAGATGGGACAGTGAAAAGGGGGAGGGCTGTGTTATGTGGTTGTTTTGCTTGTGTCAAGGTTGTAAATAGGCCTTTTTGTGTGTGTCTGATTCACTTTCCTATTGGAAAATGACTGAGAAATAACCCAACTGATTGCTGCATTTTCAAGAAAGCATCAGGCTCTGGGGTCACAACGACGGCACTTCGGGCCATGACATCATTCCGGTGGGTCCCAGACAGATTGTCATTCTAAAAAGTGGGTCCTGGTGCTAAAAAGTTTGAAAAACCACTGCTCTACCCCACTCCTAGCCACACCAAAGTATAAGATACTTACAAAGGGCCAAACAAGATAGCACATCTATTTCACAATGCGAGACCAGAGTGCTTGATTTTTCAATTGTAAGTAATAGCGGCGTGAGCCTCTTTCTGGACTGAGACTTCAGCACAAGGATATGGGGACTTTAAACATTTGTCCCATGCTCATGACCCAGATCAGGCTCCTCCTAGCCACTGTTTTCCCTGAGGAGAAGCACCATTGACGCCAGTGGTAGCTCTTTTCCAATAGCTGTTGGGTGTGTGGTTGCGGAACTTGGGAGAGCAAAGGGTTAAACTCCCTTCCTTCCAGGGTCCCAATCAACAGCCAATCATAACAAACCACCAGAAGTTTGTAAGCCCTAGGGCCCAATCCTGAACCCTACAATTCTGGTCCTGGGTCCTGGAAATTAGGAAGAGAACAGCTAGTGTCCATGTGTTTGCTCTTCACCATTTGCAATTGCATATATATCTAGCAGGTGCCCTGACTATCTTTTTTCTCCTAAACCAAAAAGCCCCCTCCGCTGAAGCTTGAAGAAAGATGTTCCATTTGCAGTTACCATTTTACTTGCTCTTTTTTTTTTTTCCTTTTTGGCCACTTCTCCTTTCTTTGAAAGATGCTGCCAATCAGTCACATTACAATCTCAGCTGTTTCTTGCCCTGTGAGAGCACCAGCACATTACACTGGAAATACCATTCATGTAAACCCCTGCAATGCAAAGCAAGTGCACACAGCAACACGTCCCAGCAGCGTGCCACTGCTGTCACGCTGGTTTGCTGTTTAACACACTGATTGCCAATTTGAAAACACAACTGGGGCTTAGCCTGTCAATCCCACAGCATGGCCTTTTTTTTGGGAAAAAAATTCTTTCAAGCATTCACATGTCAGGATTCACGCAGTCTGTGCTGCCAAAGACAGCAATAGAAATCAAGCCTCTGTATGGGCGAGCTTTGACGATGACAAAGCTATTTGTGACAAATGCCAGAGCTCCCTGAGAGAATTCATTATTCAGATGAGGGCGAGACATAACTGGTCGCTGATGTCTTTTGTCAGACTCGAACTGGTAATGCGAGTGACAGTGGAAAATAAAGAGAAACTAATGAAGAACGTAACAGAGTGAAGAGGGGCTCAAGTGTGAACAGAGACATAACTGCCTCAAAGCATGCTGGGATTGGGGTGACATCACTGCACCCTTAGCACTGCCACCCGCTATACCACCCCAGAATTGTCAATTTAGGAGCATACTGGATGCAAAGGAGGGCAGGCAGACCAAAAAAGCGCACCACTTTCCCCCCGCTGCCACAACTGGCACCTCCTGTGCCCGCCTTCCCTCACAGCACCGCACTATTTTACACTATGTTTTTCACTAAGCCTTTACACTATGTTTTATCCAAATGATGGTTATGTTAATGATGCTCCTGTCTAGAATCTCTGCAGAATTATTGAAAATCTAGCCATTTTCCATCACATACATAGAAAAATAAGGTTAGGTTTATCTTCTGGGGCAGGGTTGAGGCTCAGTGATAGAACACATACTTTGCATGCAGAAGGTTCTAGTTTACTCCCCTTGGCATCTCTATGAGAATGACTCCTCTCTAAAACCCCAGAAAGCCACTGCCAGAATGAAGAAAACTGAGCTAGATAGAACTGTGGCCTTAAAATAAAAACCACTGTGGCCATCACCATTTCTTATGGCATCAGGTTCCACATATGGATGAGGGCCCAATCTGATCCTAATTTTCAGCACCGATGCAGCCATGTAAATAGGGCATGTGCCACATTCTGCCATGAGGAGGCAATCATGGAGGCCTCCTCAAGGTAAGGGAATGTTTGTTCCTTTCCCTTGGGGTTGCATTGTGGCTGCATCAGTGCTGGAAAGCTGGATAGGATTGGCCCTAAACATTGCGTGAAGTACTTTCTTTTGTCAGTTCAAAATCCCCTGCCAGGTAGTTTCATTAGTTAACACTTGCTTCTAACGGAGAGGGAAAAAAAAGATCCTTGTATACATTTCCTCCACATAATGTATAAAAGAAACTACAACCACCATCATAGCCACACCACACAAGAACCCATAGGTATAACAGAATAACCCTATGGCAGCCTAACACATTTATTGTTGCAATCATGTCTGTGCAGGGTCTGAAATATGTGAGTATAGCGAACTTTCTTGTGCGCTGTTATCATAATGTCTAAAGCATTATGTCTATCTTGCAATGCCTTCCCTCATTAGCTTTACTTGTACATTACATTAAGCACAGCGGTGTCATGCAGCCAGAACACTGGGCGGGAGGAACGGGTGAGCGGCAGCCCGCCCGTTGCGTTCCGGTCCGTTTCGCCGTCTTCCCTGTCCCCGGGGGCAGGGAAGATGGCGAAACAGACCGGAACGCAACGGGCGGGCTGCCGCTCACCCGTTCCGGGGGCAGGGAAGACGGCGAAATGGACCGGAACGCAACGGGCGGGCTGCCGCTCACCAGTTCCTCCTGCCCAGCGTTCCGGCTGCATGACACCGCTGACTAAGCATATTGTAAGCACTTGAGGTTGGCTTCTGATAAGCATTTGAGTGAAGACACAAATCTTGCCACCTCCTGGAGCACCAAATCCCTGTATGTGATTGTTAGCTGCATCCTTTGCAGCGTTGGTGCAATGAGGATGCATGGGCTACATCTTGAGGTAAGGGAACATCTATATCTTAAGGTTGTCCCTTATCCTGTGTCAAACTCCAGCCTGTCAAATGGGGCTAATTGGATCTGCACCAGAAAAATCACTGGTGCAAGTGCGAAAAGCCACCTATGAGCTTCCAGGGTTGGGAAGGGGATTAGAATATGGCAGTGGCCTCCTCCACCGTCCTAACCTCTCTCTCAGTCCGGAACTGCCCTCTCCCCACCTCTGCGCCACTTGGCACAATACTCAGTAGCATTGGGAGTCGTCAGGCTGGATTCAGCTCTGGTGGAACAATGCAGGTCTTTCTGTCAGCGCTCCCTGCTTGCGAGTCTTTATGGCACATTTGCTTTATGGCACATGCTTTATGGCACAGTTGCACAAGCACTGCACAATGATAGGATTGGGCCATAAGCAGCAGCACTC
>JAJKFI010000001.1:25792007-25832330 GCA_029204185.1 Lerista edwardsae | reverse complement strand
AATAATAATAATAATAATAATAATAATAATAATAATAATAATAATAATAATAATAATAATAATAATTTACAGCTGACCATGCAATCCTATGCCTGTTGACTCAGAAATAAGCCCCACTGAGTTTAATAGGACTTACTTCCTGGTAAGTGCTTGTATAGAATTGCAGTCGGAATCTCTTAACCACAATGTGACACCATTGTTGTTAGTCAATATACTTTAGGTTATTTAATTTTGACATGTCTATTCTGCCCTTCCTCCAAGGAGCTCAGAGTAGGATGCATAGTTCCACCACTCTTTATGTCCTAACAACAACCCTGTGAAGTAGATGAGGCCGAGGGATAGTCTGGCCCAAGATCACCCAGGAAGCTTCATGGCTGAGCACGGATTTGTACCTAGATCTACTGTAAGTCCAGCTCCTTAACCACTGCACCTTCCTGGCTCTCACAACAGAATCTATGCATCTACTCAGCATAAAGTGGTGAAGAATAGGATTGGAACGCAAGACTTGTGGCAAGAACATCGGACCAGATCTTGAACTCTTTATTGAGCACGGTTATTTGTCTGTAGGACCTGACCCTTGCCAAAGCTTTGCCTTGTTTGCCTATTACAAGTATCTCCCGCCTCACATTGTATGGAATGTGTTGGATTGCCTGTATTTTTCATAGCTCTAACCATAAAGTATTGTTTCAGAAAATATTTTACATATTCTCCAGAAAAACCATCAGGTCTGGTAACTTATTATTTTTCAAATTATTCTGGTGCAATCCTAACCAACTTTCCAGCACTGACATGGCCTTGCCAATGGGGCCTTGTCTGCATTCTGCCATGGAGTAGTAGTCATGGAGGTCTCCTCTAAGTAAGGGAAGGTTTGTTCCCTTACCTTGGAGCTTCATTACCTTTATCTCGGGGCTGGAAAATTGGTTAAGATGGCTCCTTCAGTCCTTCTCCCAGTCCAGCAAGAGAATTTTAGCAAAATACGAGCGTCAAAACAGGAGAAGGATTTTTCTTCAGATTGATAGCTGACCTTCCAACTGACCCTTACAACCAACATCTTACCTGAAGTCTCTGCAAATGTTCTCTCTCAATCTTGCTCAGATCTGGGGTTGCTCTGTGATAGCTGATGGAATTGATTTTTGGGGGGGGTGTTGCAAAAAAATTCGTACAGACCTTTGCCTGGGTTGGTCCAGGTGGTTGCTGGACAAGTTCTCTCTAAAGGCTAAGCGTGGGGAATTTTCTTTCAGTGATAGTTTGGAAAAGTGAACTATACTTTTCCTCTCTATCTGCTATGATGTATTTTCATGGGCATTCTAAAAGATTTCTGGGGCTAGGTCTGGAGCTGGGATCTCCAAACCTTTCGGCAGGAGAGGAGGAAAAAGCCAGAAAGCAGAAAGCCTGCCCCTGCATCTGTTCCACTCCAAAATGGAGTGTTTGCAGATGCTGGGGTATGTGGCAAGGCAATGCAGGGGATGGGGCAGTTGTTCTAGGGGCACAGTGATGCAGGGTACGATGTCACCTTGCCCCTGTGCCGCCAGAGCCCATTACAGCCCTTCCCTCCGCCTGACCTTTGACACTGCTGGCTTCTGTAGCGCTTGTCCTTGCAACAAAAATGCAAAGTCCCCGAACAGTTAACAGTGATATCTTCGGCTCTGCACCTGCTGAACATTCCTCAAAAATGAGTGCTGGAGCTCCTCTTACGGGTCCCCAAATGTGCGCAGAGCTACCTAATGTTTTCTGCAAATTCAGTGGCCAAGGGCAAGTCTTTCTCTGTGCATCTCTTTCCTTGCCATCAGTACAAATGTTTTTGAAAGAGGAATTTTAAGTAAAAACATTATTGAAGCTTTCTGTGAATCGTGCCCCTCAGCATCGCAAGATCAAAGCACAATTAATCTTAAAATCTAGGGAACGGCAGAATTGTTCCTATTTTTGAAAATCCTTTCCTGACCTGTAGCCTGTTTCAGTACCTGTATTATTTACTTACTGTGTTCAGCTGGACTCAGGGGCAATCTTAGCAGATCTGCTGCCCAAATTGGGGAAGATCTTCCACCCAGAGGCAGATCTAAGGGAGGGCAAAGCTCTAAGTTTTGCAAGAAGCCTTACCTTGCGGTGGAAATCACTCCTCTCCTGCACCGTTTTAGCCAATCCTCACAGGGAACAGCAACATCTTGGCGTTGCTTACTGGCTATAGCAGCAAGGGAGAGGAGGGACTTACATGACAGGGTAAGGCTTCTTGCAACACTTAGAGCTTTGCCCTCCCTGTAGATCCACCTCTGCTTCCACCTCTGCCAGCTTGCCTACATTAAAAAAAATTGCATGCCCCACCACCACTGTGGCAGCCTCCTTTTCCTTGCCTGCCCCACTGCTTGGGAAAGCAGCCAGGCGTGGGGAGGAAGAGGAGTGGGGCTGAATGCAGCACACTGATCCGTCGCCCCTTCATGCCTCCATTTTCTTCCCTTCAGGACCTCTCCTGCACTGCTGTCTCTTCCAACTTGCTCCAGCCAGCCCTGTTGAAACAGGGAGGTGCCTGTCCAGACACAACAGAACCCAATGCACTCAGAGTGCAATCCTAACCTGGAGTTAGGTCGGCACAATTAGGCCAGCAAAGTTTGGCCGGCACAAGGGCCACCATAAATTGTGTTTGGACCACACTCGGAATCAGGAAGGTTGGCGTGCGTCTATGGGCTGGCCTCTCTGACTGAGAGTGGTCCAAACATACTTTAGGGTGTGCCTTGTGCTGGTCAAACTTTGCTAGCCTAACTGTGCCGGCCGAACTCCAGGTTACGATTGCGCCCTCAGGAAGAGTAACAGTGGAAGAAACGGTTTATTTGTCCCCCAAGCATGTTATATCTACGACAGGGGTCAGGGAACTTTTTTACCTTTTACCCCAAAATATATTTAGATACGCCGACATTACCCCCTTGATTTGATTTTTAATACAGGTACTTACTAAAACTACCAGTGAAAGATAGGTGTCCTCTCAGGAGAGGCACTGTCCTGTCTCTCTCAATGGCGCAGCAACTAGTCGACTCTACTGAAGAAGCGGGCGGACTTGGAGGCGGGGCCCGGGGCATCATGCAGGGAAGCGTGTTATACACAAGGGCCTGACGCACTGCACTGTGTCAGGTCCTTGTACACTACAGTACCGTAACACACACAGCCGGGCATGCATATAGAACAGTGATGGCGAACCTTTTGGGCTTGGTGTGTCAGAAGTTTGGAAAATTCGTAACTCAGCTCTGCTGGTGTGTCACCCCCCCCCCCCGTGCTGATCAGAGCACGGAGACACGCTGCAGGGCTTGTCGCCCGAGTTTAAAGAGAGAGACGGAGGTGCAGACAGCGGGCGCGCGGAGGAACAAGTCTTGGCAGGGAATCACTTAAGATTCATATGCATGCCCAGCTGCCGTCCATTACCCCCAGGAATTTCATTTTTACCCCATTTGGGGTAATTTACCCCTGTTCCCTGACCACTGATCTACGACAACATGGACGTAATGCTGCAACTCCATGTGTGCCTGTGTTTAGGAAAGCAATGGTTGGCTGGTGCCCCAAGAAGCCTGCCTGGGAGTTCGCTCATATTGGAACATAAGAAAAGCCCTGCTGGGGCAGGCCAGCCCAGTCTACCTGGGCCAGCACAAACCCGCCTTGTCTGATCAGCAAAGGGACTGGATCCAGCCTCCATGCCAGCCCAGCGGATTTCTGAATTGGCATAAATGGGAGCTGGTGCAGGGGGCCTGCACCAGCTTAGCTCATCGTTTGGATCATGCCCCTAATTTTAAAATGATGAAGTCTGAAGTTGTGAGGAAAAGAAAAAGGACAGGATTTGTCAGCCCCTTAGTTTTCTGAAGGCTGACATCAATTTGCAACCAGGCCTGGGCCTCTGGTTTATTTAACCAGCCTTTTAAGTTCTGACTGTGGTTGCAAACACAATTGTTTCAACTCTGTGCCTTACATGGTGGGTACTGTGACAGATTATTCTTTTCCGAGTTGTGCTTTTCTGAGCTTGATCTACCTACAGAGCATCGAGCGCAGACAAAGAATTAATAAGGTTTTATGACCTCTTGCACCAAAATTTCTGTCCTGATTATTCTCCTAATTTATCTGAAATTGCATTTCACCCTGTCATGCAGGCAAGATACTAATTTCACTTCCAGCTCACTTGCAGTTTCAAAAATTGACAACAGAGGAAGAATAAGCAACTCCAGTAGTTTCCATCCAACAACAACAAAAAACAACAACAACCCTGGTCTAGTATAAATGGTCAAAACATTTGCACTGATGTTGCCATAATTACTTTATCTGATTCTCTTTTGAGTGTGATATGCCTACAGTGATGCTTGCAATATCATACTGATTTAATGGGAGAAGGGTACAACTGTCAATCATCTGCCTGCTACTGCATCACAACAATTAAAGGCATAGAGCTATGTGACCATATGCAGGCTCAAACCAAAGGCCTATCTCAGAGGCGGATCTACAGGGAGGGCAAAGCTCTAAGTGTTGCAAGAAGCCTTACCCTGTCATGTAAATCCCTCCTCTCCCTTGCTGCTGTAGCCAGTAAGCAACGCCAAGATGTTGCTGTTCCCTGTGAGGATTGGCTAAAACAGTGCAGGAGAGGAGTGATTTCCACCGCAAGGTAAGGCTTCTTGCAAAACTTAGAGCTTTGCCCTCCCTTAGATCTGCCTCTGGCCTATCTAGTCCAGGGCAAATTCAAGGCCAATTCCATTTCATGATAAATACTAAACAGTATTGTCCAATTTTGATGTGACTTGAAGTTTTGCTTTATAACTTCAGGACAGTAAGCTACAAGAAAAGTTATTTTTATACAAGACTTCAGCCTACAGAACCTGTAGATGTCTGCTAACACCTGTTGCTGCCGGATTGGACTGTTAGCCAGGTTTATGGTTCCAATTCATGGCCTTCTCTCCAGAGCCCAGAAACTGTCTGCTTTCCAACATCCCAGAGCAGGGCCGGCTCTAGCAGCGGTGGAGCCCAATGTGGGGCATTCCTGCGGGGCCCCCAACCCTCCCTGCAGGGCCCCTCACTCACCAAGAAGAGCTCTGTTTGTGCCACGTGCAAAGCATGGCATGCTTTGTAGTTAGTTGTTGTTGTTGTTGTTGTTGTTGATATCATAACATCACCGCCAACTGCTTCCAGGTGGCCCATTTTGGGCTGTTCAGAGGCAGAGGCAGGTGGGAGAGCCCAAGGTAAAGCTGCTCTGCTCGCCCCACTGACTTACAGCCCATAGAGACCCCAGCTGCAGCCACAGGCAATATGCTCACCCTGCTAGTGTGGGGCCCCTTGAAGCACGGGGCCCGATGTGATGACATTGGTCACATTGGCTTAAAGCCGGCCCTGTCCCAGAGTCCTCACAACTCCCCATGTAGTGAAGCAATGCCAACACAGCACTGCAGCGACAACACAGCATCTGCTGAGTCCCGTGGGGGAGTTTGGGGATGTTGACGTTTCTTTGGGGTAAGTAAACGTTTCTTCCCCAGGGTAAGCCCTTGGGCGGGGGGTGGGGTGGGGGCTGATGGATCAATTTGGACATGCGCAAGTGATATAGCTGGTGCAAGTCTGTGTTGTTGTGTGAAGGCAGATCAGGACCAGGAAGGGCATCAGGATTCAGTGCATGTGGCTGCTGCCGAACCCATCCCCGTCTGGGGCTTGAACCTCTCTCCTCCCCACGCCATCACCAGTCCATTCCATACATACCCACTCCATTCCGCCCCTCCTCCCTCCCTCCTGGCCCCTGCACAGCCTTGCCTAAAGAGACAGTCGTTCATCATCCATCACTGTGCAGACTCTGCTGCTCTCTGCTTTCAGAGTCGGTCACGTCATACTCTCTGGCAGAGTTGCATTTGCGACAGCTGCAAAGTGCGCTATGCTGGCAGAACGCGTGTTCTGTTGGCATAGTGCACAGTTAGGATGGGGAGCTCAATCATGCTCAGTCATGGCCCCCTTCGACAACATCTTTTGATTTAATTGCATTATAGATTGTCCTATCCCGGACTTCTGTGCCTTCTTCAGATTGATATCCCCTTTCCTCCAAGCTGCTCAAAACAATTTCATGGGAATTAGCCCATTTTTGTCATCACAAGAACCTGTGAAGAAATCTATCTGCAGAGATGGTGCCCAGGGTCATTCTATGAAATTCATAGCAGAGCAGGCTGCGCCCAGCTCTCTAGCCAGGACAACGCGGATCTACAGGGAGGGCAAAGCTCTAAGTTTTGCAAGAAGCCTTACCCTGTCATGTATCAATTCAATTCAATTTCAATTCAAAAACCTTTAATTGGCATACATAAAAAATATATATATAAAAGAATACAGGTAAATTATATAAAACTATTAATACACTGTTTCAAATAATGTCAACGTTCTTATATTTGATGCGAGCTGAGTTAACTTTCACAATTTTAGCTATATACAAAGCTAATTGATTAACAATAACCTGGTCCTTAAATGCAAATAATAACTTTAAACACCCAGGATCATTCCTCAGGCCAACAGATTGCAAGAGGGGGTTCAGAATTTGTTCTCTATACCTATGATGTATTGAGCAATAACAAAGGAGGTGAACTAATGTTTTGATGGAACCCGAATTACACGGGCAAAACCTTTCTGAGAGTGGTATACCCCTGAAACGACCCCAAAGCACTTCAGAGAGAATGGCATTGCACCGTGCAAGAGACATCGCTATACGCACCACCGGATTGTCTAAAATATATAGCTGGGCGGGATTTAACCAGTTTTAACTGATATTCGAAGAAACAAAGGCGAGCAAGATTTATTAGCCAGACTTAGTAGATTCTGATCGTGAATATCTATACTACTACTACTACTACTACTACTACTACTACTACTACTAATAATAATAATAATAATAATAATAATAATAATACTTGGATTTATATACCGCCTTTCTTAGGTCACCAGATTTCTCTGATGACTATAACTCAAGGCGGTTTACATGGGCAGACTTTATTCAGAAACCCGAAGGTTTTTACAATTTATATAGAAAATGTTCTATCTTTCAAGAACTACACACATACAGATGGATCTTTCTGGATTTAGTCCTTCTTTCTGGCCACCCGTTTGTTTTCTTGCTGGCTGATAAATGGCTTCCCTGCTCCCACCAGAGAAGCGGCTGAACTTCGGCACAACTCCCCCTCACACAAGACAGCCAAAGCTCAGCTGTTAACCAGTCGCAATTAACAAGGTCTGCCGCTCACAGAGGCTGTCCCGAACTGGCGACCTTCAGATCTTCAGCTCTTATCTTCAGGCAAACGGAGGCATTAACCCTCTCGACTAAATCTTCTGCCCTTTAATCTTCTGCCTTAAATCCTTTCTTTAATCAGTCTGAATGCTTCGCCTTGAGAAACAGAACCAATCAATTCAGGTCCAATACCTATCTTTGTGATCTTTGCAATCCAGGACTCAGCAGAGAAGAAATTGGCCAAATAGGGAGAGTCCTGGGACAGGCAGTGATTCTCTTGTCATCAGGAACAGGATTGTGGCAGCCTCTATGCACACGTTCTCTCAAGCAGCGGTCTCCAAACCGTGGGACCACTGCGTTGGGAAAAAACTCTTCCCCATCATGAACAGTGCTTCCTGTTTCGGTCTGCTGCTTCTTGTCTTGCAAGCTTCTCAGGAAGTTGGAAATCAGGGCCCAGAGCCTGTTGGGCTGACAGGCTGCAGAAGCAGCTGCCTGGTTTGACTTTCTGAGGAGATCAGCTTGCAAGATAAGAAGCACCGGCATGAAATGGTAAGCGCCATGCATTCTCCATGAAGGGTTTCTCCAGGTACGGGATCTAGGGTTTGGCACCTGCTGCTCTAAAGCAGGGGTCTCCAAACCTTTCAACATAAAGGCCATGTATTTTACACCAGTGATTCTCAAACAGTGGGTTAGGACCCGCTTGGTGGATCGTGGCCTGATGTCAGGTGGGTCATGGAAAACTGGGAGCAGCCATCTTGGAAGCTACAGATGTTACTCTTGGTATATTCCTTTTGTGTTGCATTTCAAGGTTGTTGTTGTTTTTTTAATGCTTTTAGTTCAGTGCTCTTACATCATATTTTGTCCTAATCTTGCTTTCTGTCAGGAATGTTTTATGGCTGTGCAATTGCTGAAGCCCAAGAATGCTAGCTTGCATTCCAGGAGTCATTTGATTATGTCACAATGATGGCACTTCTGGCTTTATGATGTCACTTCTGGCCATGACATCACCTCCAGTGGGTCCCACACAAGTGCTGTTCTAAAAAGTGGGTCCCAGTGCAAAAAGTTTGAGAACCCCTGTTTTACACATTTTTGCATGGTGAGAAAAAAAAATCAATTTTTAAAATGAATTAAATTTAAATGAATGAACAAGTTTTACTTGGACTTTCCTGTAATCAGCACGATATGATTCAGAGCAAAAGAGAAATGTGACATTTACAAAGAAACAATGCTGTGCTTAAACTGAGAAAAAAGATATGTCAAACATTAGCAAATGCTAATGATTAAAAAAAAAAAAACAAGTTTGTTGAGGGCTGGATATAATCTTGTGTGGACCCCAGATGTAGACCCCGGGCTGTAGTTTGGAGACCCCTGCTCTAAAGTAATATCTCCCCAAGAACATTTGTGAGCACAGGCATTCTGTTTTATCTCCTACCTGAGGGCCCAAATATTGAATGTGGATTGGGAAATTGTATAGAGAAGGCTTGTAGCCTTTAGATGGCAGGCTGTGTTGTTTTTCTTCCATGGCCGAGTAACCCAAGGTGCAAAAGCGTGCATTTGTTGAGACAAATGCCTCTGACAGCTCCATCAGCTCACTGTGGCAATCTTCTCGCTAAAGTGCACTTTTTAGAGAGTAACTCCTGCATGGTCCATTGCCTGTTCACCTCCTTCTCCACATCTTTTAAAATTTGCTGCAAGTTATGCTTTTGTGATGTGATCTAGCTACTCATCACAGCTGCAGCACTAATCCTAGATTGGAAATGTGGCTGAAGGAGCAACAATGGGCTTGTATATTCACAGAATTATAAATCATAGAGTTGGAAGGCACCTACTAGGTCATCTAGTCCAACCCCCTGCCTGTAGCAGGAAATTTTCCTACAGTATCTCCAGCAGGTGCCAGCCAAGCCTGCTTGACACTCCTTTGTAAGTGGTCCTTTTCTTTGCTATGAAGCTCTGAGTTTAATCACTCTCAGACCCAGCAAGGAGGGATGGCGACAAAAAAATAGTGCATTCTTCCTCAAGAATTATGCCAGCTGCTGGTCCCCATGATTCAAACCCACATCCTTTTGGTTCAGCACTACTAATATAAGCCGTGGCTGGAGGAGTCAGTGGCTCCAATGCCTTTTGATCTTGTACCGCGTGCGTCACTATAACAGTTGTAGCAGTTTGTGTGTACAATACACATGCACAGTTTTCTCATGCGTGTGTACACTTTTGTGTGCCAAACAAAAGCCCTTCACAACATGTCTTTCTGTAATGCCTTTTTCAAAAGCATTGATCTGCCACTGTAGCAACTGACAGTCACTTCTTGTGTTATCACACTAGGTTTGATGCTTATCTCTTGCATAGTGACCTTATCCCTTGTATATTTTTGTCAATTAATAGCCCAATTGTAACTCCCGGCATAGTGATGAAGCAGTGCCAGTGTGGTAACATTTGCATCCCACAGGTGTGTTTCTGCCTCCTAGGGCCTCCTCAAAGTAAGGGAACATTTATTCCCTTGCCCTGGGTAAGCCCATGATTGCCCATTGGATCTTCTTGATCTGCATCAGCCTAGGAAGGGCGTTGGATCTGGCAGATAGTGCTGTTGCCAAACCTGCCCCTTCCCAGTCCCAATCTGGCCTCATCCCTGCCCCCATCACTACTCTATTCTGCAGATTCCACCCTCCCCCACCTTCCTCCCACCCCTTAGGTTTACTTACCAGGGTCAGCAGGCATCCGGGGATCACTGGCATGCAGAGCCAGCTGCTTACTACTTCTGTCTGTGGCCAGCCCATGCATGCCAGAAAGTGCTGAATGCTGCTGGAACACACATTCTGGCATCATTTGGCGTCAGTAGGACTGGGCTGTGCATTAGACATCCTGATAAGTTATCCATTTCCGATCTGGGTCCAATAAATTTTCCAACCAAACTGGAAAGCAGATCACCCCCCCCTTTTTTCCCCCTAAGTCTAATTCCAAATTTGGACACCATGCTCCCATGTTGAATTGTGAATTATTGGGAATGCAGTGGGGTGTAAACACTGTCCTCATGTGAACCCCATATGAACATCTAACCCCATGTGAACCACTAAATCCTGCTCCATAATAATCCCTTCTCCCAAATATACCTAATTGCGCTGACAGCAACAATAGAGAGGTCTCCCTTAATAGTGCTAGAAGACTGTTGCTGTTTCCCAGCAGCCATATCCCCGATGCCAGGAAGCCAGGAATGTGTAGTTGGCTAGGGACCTATATATTAGGTCCTGGGAATAACATGTTCGATACCTCTTTGTACCTGGATGTAAACTCGGACACTCAGGATAACTATATTTCTCTGGGAGTCTAGAATGGCAGCCTATAATTCTGCCATGGCAGCTATGGAAGGAGATGCACTAGATTGGGAGAAGGTGGGGTGAATACTTTTGAGAGAATATTATGCTCAATTTGTAATAGACTTGAGCCTTATGAGTTGGAGGTATTCATATCTGAACCAGCTGAATCTGAAATTTGGTGACATCATTATTAAGTACCAGCCAAACCATCTAGAAGGCATGAGAAGTGTTGAATGGTTGTCAACCATCTTGATTTCGGCATCCTTTAGGGTGAACATAGCAAAGCCTTCCAAATAAGGTTGCCCCAGTACAGAACTGCATTTAGGGTGCAATCCTAACCCAGAGTTAGGCTGGCACAGTTAAGCCAGCAAAGTTTGGTGGGCACAAGGGCCACCATAAAGTATGTATGGACCATTCTCGGAGTCAGAGACACCAGCACACAGACATGTGTCATCCTCCCTGACTCTCATAGTGGTCAAAGTGCACTTTAAAGTGTCCCGTGTGTTGGCCAAACTTTGCTGGCCTAACTTTGCCGGCCTAATTCCAGGTTAGGATTGCGCTCTTAATCAAATTAATGAATAAGCATTTTTTTAATGTATTTTGAAGAATTTATACCCCGCCTTTCACATGCCGAAGCAAATGCCCAAGGCAGCTTACATGGGCAGGCTAGTCTAAACCACCATTTTTCAATGGGGCTTTTACAAATATACAGTATTCTGCGAATCACCAAATCCTCAGTCCGAGATATAGCCTTCACAGTGTGGTTCTCTCCTCTGGCCATGTGACATCAAGCTTCAGCTTGAATGTTATGTGTTATGTGTTAAACACAGAACATGCCTTTGTCCTAGATGGGATAAGATCCTACTGATCCACTCCAGCTTCAAACCCCTCAAACTGCTTTCGGGGAGATTTTTTATGCATTATTCTGGCTCCTGGCAAATATAGTCCTGAAATTGTTTTCATTGGCTTTCTGTGACACAGATGGACACTAGAGGGTTTTTTTTGCCTTTCGTTTGCAGAAATAAATAGTGCAGCACACTCCATTAGTTTGGGGGGGGGGGAGCTCAGTACCTATTAAGAACAAAAAGTCCCAGCTTGCTATCAGGCTGGAGCATCAAAATACTGTTCTAATTACAGTGATTTAAGTGAATCTGTCCTTGGGGTGAAATTTCAAATGTTCTAGCCCAGTCTATAGATCACTTAAGCAGAAGTACTTGGATTTAAGCCAGCTTGGTCCCATTGACTTAGATGAAATGAAATTGGCTTAAATCCAAATGCTTTTTTAAAAAAAATTTTTTTAACTGGGTTACCAATTTGGTTGTGAGGCAGACATTTTTCAGGGCAGTAGGAAGTCAGTAGCCAAGTTCAGAGACTAGTGATCTACTGGGGCAGCTGATGCAGGGCTTGTGCCTGGTGTGTTAATGGATTTTATCCAGGGAGGGAGAGGTTTGAAGGGGCAAGCAAAGTCTCGGAACTGCAGAGCTGATAAAACTGAATCTAAACTGGTGAAGTAGGTAATGCACACAGGCAATCCCTTGTGTTCTCCTGACAAAATGGAAGTAAAAGCATTTAGAAAATGTGGAGTCCACAATTACAGTCCTCGGGAGTTAAAAATAAATAAATCACAAGATATGCTTTCCCACAAGAATGGGAAAGTGGCACCACAGTTGTGAGATCTGGATCCTTTTAGCACTTGATTTGAGCTTTTTTGAGCACATTTCAGGGCAGAAGGGCAGAAGTTGGCATTGGAAAGCAAGATGTGCTGTGATCTTAACAACATACTTTCTTTTTTTTTTTTTACTTCCGATTTTAAAAAGGTTCCGTCCCAGGAGTTATCAGTGCCATTCTGGTGCCATTCTCCAGGGAGAACTGGAGGAACAGGTTCATCATCTCTTGGCTGACAGCCATAAACAGACAAGCAAAACGTCTGTGCCAAAGGGCCCCCCCCCCACAAGATTACTTTTCCCTTGGCTGATATCTTTGAGGCAGGAGCTTTCTGATAAAGGCTGTCTGAGCAAGGGATGTGGGGTAGAGGCGGAGGGAGCGTGCTGCCAGGGGTGACAAGCGCAATGGGCACCGGCAGCGGTGAAGAGCCGCTGCGCAGAACAACCCATGTGCTTTTTGGCCTTTCCGCCCTCCCTTGCACTCATATTGGTCCTTAATGAAGTGATTCCGGGTTCAGGGAGGTTTGGCCGGGTGATGTACAGGGCTGGGCAGCCACACGGGGGGGTGCAGTGACATTGCCCTGCCTCTGTGTGCGCTCTGAGCCGGGAACGGCTCTGGGGCAGAGCAAGCGGACAAGCTCAACCCCTGACATGACAAATGGTCTCTCACCGCCAAGTTTACCAGGAAACGGCATGCCAAGGTTTGCCTCACCAGAAGATTACCAGTAATCGCCCCGGCCTGTGGTGTTCTCTGCTCCTTCCACCGCCACACCATCACTTGACTGCATCACAGCTCTCAGTCTCTTTGGCAGCTTGGGGAGGTGGAACCTGTCACAAAACGGCAGCTTGTACTATGATGTCTGTGAGGCTGCCCATCTCTTGGCCATTGTGCTGCACCAGTTCTCAGTCTGTGAATTTCCTGCAGTCAAATTCACGGGCTGAAATTAATGTTGAAGCACATGGATGTGATAATAGATGAAATCCACGTGTGACGGCTTGCACTGTTTTAAAGGTAGGAATGAGGGCATGGATGACTCCTACGTCTTCAAATCCCAGAAAAAGAAGCACAGGGAGAAAAAAAAGCAAACCTCACATAAAAACCAAGCTGATTACAGGAATGGCCGACATATGAAAATGCTGCCTTTTCCATTTAGATAAGTTGTAAACCTTGTGCAAAATTTCATATGCAAAATAGTCAGGGCTTTGGCTGGGGTATGCACATTTATCTGAATCCAGGCTGCAGAAAAGTAGGAATCCATCCAGTCCCTATCCTGAGGGGGTTGTGTGAGGAAGCCATTTCTAATCACTTACTCTGCATGTGTCAGGCACACTGTTAATCCTGGTAATGTGCTTCTGTGTGCCAATTTTTAATGGGACATATGCAAAGTAGGATGCAGAGGAGGAGGTGGAGGAGGAGGAGAGATGAGGCACAGTTTGAGCTGCAACTGGGCTTCTGCACCTCCAGCCCAGCCTGCTGCCTTTGCTGCCAGAACACCACCAGCCTTCCGTGTTCAGAGTAGAGGAATCAGCCAGCTTTGCCCCATGACGACAAGTGGAAGGAATAATCCCGCCGGATTTAGCATCATTGTATTATGAAGAGTCGCATTAATTTGTCAGCAGATGTGGATCAGGATTCTTTAAACTAAGATATTGAGCCTTCCGCCTGAGAAGGGCTGCTTTCCTTCACTCCTGGTTCAAATCCACATGAGGAAAAAAATGCAGAACAGTTCTTGAGAAAAGAACTTCCAGGGAGGGGAGCCATGTTAGTCTCTCGCAGCAAAAACAAGAGAGGATCGCAGCCCCTTGAAGAGAAACACATTCATTTCAGAATAAGCCCCCAGGGACTAGATTCTGCTTCATCAGAATTTGGTTTACTAAGGACGCAATCCTGACCTAGAGTTAGGCCAGCACAGTTAGGCCAGTAAAGTTTGGCTGGCACCAGGGACACCGTAAAGTATGTTTGGGCCACTCTCGGAGTCAGAGAGGCCAGCACACAGACGTGCGCCATCCCCCCTGACTGCGTGAGTGGTCCAAATGCGCTTTACAGTGGCCTTTGTGCCTGCCAAACTTTGCTGGCCTAACTCCTAGTTAGGCTTGCGCCCTAAACCTAATGCCTAAACCTAATGCCTAATGCCTAAACCTAATGCCTCATTTTACTAAAATTATAAAAAATTAATGTTACTACCCTTGTACCACTATCTTTCTGAGTCCATCATGGGCAGCCTGAGCTGCCAGGCTCCTGTAGGAGCAGCGGTGGCAAAATGGCTACAGCTGCATCCCGTGGGAGCCAGGCAGCCACCTGGGTCTCCAAGAGGGAAGAGGATGTTCGTCCCCTTCCCCCAGGGCAAGCCCCAGCCCTTGCAATGGAACTTCTTGAGACTCTGCTGGCTATTTGGCCACATTTTCGCACAACGATAGGGCAGCCCAAGACCTGCTGGAGGTATCTGGACACTGCCTGGAAGGGGCGGAACCAACGGCTGCGGCTGCCAGCTTCAGATGGAGCTGGGCATCCACAGGAGAAGGTGCAACAACGCGGGGTGGCCTTGGGCAAGGAGGAGCTGCTCTGACCTCCAGGAGGTTACTTCCCCAGCAGCACTGTATCCAAGAGGCCCTGGAGTGAGGCCTCGCTCAAGGAAGGACCCCCCCCACCCTTGTCGGTGGCCCCTCAGCCTGTCAGGGCTATGGAGGTGGGGCCAGGCCAAGTGGTACCCCTCTGGGGGAGAGCCGTGGATCCCTGCCCTCTACCCCCTCTGGACAGCTTGAGGGATGGGAACCCTATCAGGCCAGACCCAGATGATCCAGTGGCCCAAGGACTTACCTCGACTGCAAGGAGGCACACAGACCCCCACTTCTGAGACAGCAACCGCCAGACTCGGCAAGGCCAGGAATAAATGGGAAAAGGTGCTTGTGTTAGGACTCAGTGCAGCAGCCCTGTGAACATGGGCTGCTTTTGAAAGGAAGGACCATTCTGGGAATCAGAGCTGGCTCTAGGAGCGGCAGGGCCCAATGTGGGCTATTCCTGCAGGGCCCCCCACCCGACCCATGGGGCCCCCCACTCACCACGAGAAGTCCTTGTGGTACCAAGCGCAGCACCTGGAAGTAGCTGGTGATAACATGATGATGTCACCACCAACTGCTTCCAGGAGGCCCATTTGGGTCAGTTCAGAGCCAGGGGCAGGTGGAAGGGCCCAAGATAAAGCTGCTCTGCTTGTCAGTGGACTTACAGTCCATAGAGATCCTGGCTGCAGCAGTACCTGAAATGCTTGCTGAGCTGGTGCGGGGCCCCCAAAGTGTGGGGCCCAATGTGACAGCATTGGTCACATTGGCTTAAGTCCACACCAGGGCCTGGTTAACCAGAAAGGGGGAACACTATATCTCTGTGATTCCTGTATGACACCAGCTCTCCTGGACTCAAGGGACTTAATTGGGCAGTGACGTGGCAGCCCCCATGTGGCACTACTCTTGGGTGCGCATCTTCATGAATCTGCGATACTGTTTGTCTCTTAGCACAGTAGTCTTTACAGTCTTATTTATATGAGTCATTATTGGTGATCATCCAGTTCAACTTCAAACTCTCCTCTAGGTGCAGAACATAATATTATATGAACCCTGGATGCTAGAGAATCTGTCCACCGCCAACATTTATTGCCTGTATGGTACAGATATCAGTTATTTCCTTATCCCTTTCTCGGACATTTTTTATTTTCTTATATTTGCCCTTTATCAGGAATGCGCTAATCAATGAAACTGAGGAAGACTTTTTTCCTTTGTGTTTCAGCTCATTCCACATTTAACGACAGGTTTATTTTCTGAGCTTGTTGCACAAATACATTTTAGTGCTTTTTTGTTAGTTTTATGGGTTTATTGACTTTTGCTACATTTAAGTTACATTTCTGAAGACCAGAGGGGAGACGTTGACCATTATCCATCAAGTGCTTTATATTCTGGTTCGTCCAACTTTTCAATCAGTGCTAGTGTTGGGAGCGCACTCAGCTCAGAGCTCGTTCGGGGCTCCTACTTCCATTTGTACATTTCAGATGAAGTTTCCAAGACTGATTTATTCCCTTCTAGTAACAGGAAGACTAAAAAAGGTGTTGGTTCTTCTAAGTACCTAGGGCAGGGGTGTCACGCATAAGGTCCGTGATCTGGATGCAGCCCTTGGAAGCTCTTTATTTGGTCCTCTGGCTCTCCCAGCACCACCACCAGCTGCTCTCAGCTGCTGAGCTGTGCTGAAGTGTCACTGCTGAAAAGGGTAGCTCACATGATAACTGGCATCTCCCATATCTTGACAATATGATCAAGATTTGCATGTTTTCTCTTCTGTCATTTGCAGCTAATGAGTTCCTAAGTGATCAAAAAGAGCTTATTTCTGGTCATGACCTGCTTAATGCAGAGGTGTCACCTACTCCCCAGTAGACGGTTCACTGGGCGGGAGTAGGGAGTGATTGACAGTCCGTCGATTCACTTCCGGTTTCTTCGCGCGCCCCGCGCGGCTTTCCCTCGCCTCGGAGGGGGCGCCTGCTCGCCCAGGCACCCGGCGCGCCCCCCACCCATCCCCCAAGACGAGCAGGCGCCCCCTCCGAGGTGAGGGAAAGCCGCGCGGGGCGTGCGAAGAAACCGGAAGTGAATCGACGGACTGTCAATCACTCCCTACTCCCGCCCAGCGAACCGTCTACTGGGGAGTAGGTGACACCTCTGGCTTAATGACATCATTTCCAGCTTTATGACATCACTTCCAGCCCCCAGCAGGCATCATGAATGCTGTATGAAACATTGTATGAAACATTGTATGAAATAGCCCATTGTATGAAACAGATTTGACACCCCTGACTTAGAGCATGGCTAGGCAGCAGATTTGAATGGAGAAAAAGTTGTGCCTGGGTTGGCACCTCTGCCCATGCCTGTTCATTTCCTTACCTATTTGCAATCCAGGCAGTGATAAACACAAGAATAGTACAGCCATTATGTCGGCCTGGAGAGAGTAGCTCCATAATAGTCCAAGAAAGGATACTTTTGCAAAACAAACAAGACTGGAAATGAAATATCCCCCCAGTAAGTTGTTTCAGGCTCGAGAGCCAGTTTTTCACACATCGCAGACTAGTCACAAGGCCAGCGAAAATGTTTTGGCTGGGCCTGGGTTGATTGAGGGCCATTTGGCCGCCATCTTTTGTGGCCAGCAGCAAAGCGAACCAACAGGTGAAGTCCACTCCGTGAGCATATGGTCAATTAGCAGCACACTTGTGCTGCCTTCCTGTATCTCATTAAGGACTTGATCCCTACAGACGATGAGCATTTGGTCAGGCTAAGGTTCAGAGCATTGAAAGATTGATCCAGCCCAGAGCTAGGAATGGCAGGAGGAGCATAATGAGATGCAGACAGCATATCACAAAAGGCTGTTCTCGGAAGCCTGAAAACAAAATTCTCCATCACAAAGCAGCACGAAGAGCTACCCGCCGTCGGAACAATGCAGCCGTCTTTGCCACATGGTGGAAACATGATCCCTGGGTTTTTCTGCTTGCTGTAACTCACAAAGGATACTGCTGTTGTGGCTGCTGAGGAGTCAGCGGCTGTAGCGGCAGTAGCATGATCAGCTGCTGGTGCAAGCCTTCACCTCTCATTGAAAAGAAAGAAATTGTGGTCAGCTACAAGCTGCTGAAAGACTGAACATAAAAATGGCCCAGCTGAATGGTACAGTTCTTGAGCCTGTATGGTGACACAATTGTTTTAGCTGTGTTGTTTTCTGTTGCCTGGTAGTCTGGCAGTACAGAGGCGTAACATACTGCCTCAGTACCTGGGGCAGTGACGTCACCATGTCAAATGTCAGCACATCACTTCCAGGTTCTCCCAAGGGGTGCTGCTGTGGCTTTGTGCACAGTTGCTGACCCAGCCAATGGGCTGCCCAGAGACAGAGGAGGAGGAGGAGGTTTGCCCCCTCTGCTGTTTCCCTGCCCCCTTGTGCCACTCCACTCCACCCCCACGCCATGCTAGATTCCATTTCAGAGCTGTACAATGGCAGGGGAGGGCTGGCGGGCCAAAACTGCTCACCTCCCCAAGAGGCCAGTCACCTTGTTGCTGCTCTCCTCCTGGGGCTTTCCTGGGGCTACTCCTGGGGCTTTCGCTACCTCCCACAAAATGGTAAGACTGCGACTGTCTGCCCATCCTGTTCCTTTTCCTTGCAGGCTGGGATTCTCTAGTGGAGAAGGAATGGGCCTGCAAAGCCAACAGTGCCTCCTCCATAATTAGGCCAGAGCCTGGGATAGTCATGCGCCCCAGGGCATGTGCCCCTCAAGATCCACCTCTGTGGCTGTATGTTCTTTCAGTTCTTTCTAATCTGGCTGTGAGTTCCTTCATATGTTTCAGGGTTTGGAGAAGACTTTTGAGAAATGTAGGTCTGCCCCCTGTATGATAAGCCAATAACTTAAGTTTCTGTTCAAGGATTGGTATTTGTTGCTTAGAAAGGGTCCATTTGACTCCAATGTTGTTTTGGTTATGGATTAAAATCTAAACAGCAATATTAAAAAGGTATCAGATGAGGATAATGATTGATTATACAGGTTGATTATCCCTTATCCAGACTGCTTGGAATGGGAAGGTGTCCGGATATTGAATTTTTCTGGATTTCTGGATATCTGCATAAATATAATAGTTTCCTCTTGCTCGGTTCACTGTTATCCATTTGGGTGTCTGCGGGCCTTTTTGACATTTTTCAACAATGTCTGTACAGGTATATACAGAGCAGAGAATAGAACTCACAGCCTGTGCATGGGAATGTGCACAAGACCTTCTTTTACAGAAAATTTAAAAATATCTTGGACCAAGATGTCTGGATTTTGGAATAGGCTGAATTTCAGATGTCCAGATAAGGGATCATCTATCTGTAATAATAATAATAATAATAATAATAATAATAATAATAATAATAATAATAATAATAATAATAAATAGCTACCATCACATTAAAATCTTCCTCTGCACATACCCTGCTACACATACCCCTTCCCATCTGTTGCATGGTGAGTGGCTACATGAAATAGGGCCTTCCTAGAATTGGCCCCAATGCTATAGAATTCTCTCCTTACTCTTTCCCTATTATTCCTTAGGCAGCTAGCTAAGGGCCCAATCCTAGGTTTGGGCAATGCTGATGGCCCAGGCACTGCCCCAACAACCAATGTTGTACAAGTGCTGTTAGGTATGTCACCATTGGCAGTGAGCATGCTATGCCAGCGAAAAGGCCCTCGTCAGTCGCCGGCAAGGAGCAGCCAGCAGGGAGTATCTCTGCTGAGTGGCAGGAAGGCTTTTCAGGGAAGTGGAAAGCAGGGGGAAACTGGATGTAGGGAGGGGCACAACAAAGGGAAGATCAAGCCTGTGACAGGTGCAGGGACAGCTGTAGACACTGTTGCTGAATCCTATACCCCTTCCCAGGCTGCAGAGACCAACACAGTTCTCCTTCAGAGCTGGTTCAGAGCTGGAGCAGACTCTAATGACACTTGGGGCAGGGGTGACGTTGTGATGTCGCCCCCTGAGTCACTGCGCCTCTAGTACCACTTCGCCACCTCACCACATCCCCAGCATTTATAATTGCACAATTTCCGAGCCAACTGGACACTGGAGTGGGTGACTGTGGGCAGCAGCTTATGTGCCCATCTGGAAACAGCGCTCCGGGCAAGCGCCATGTGAAACATGACATGCCACAGACAATCCGCCTCTGCCTTGGTTCTGTGCATGCCAAATAGTAGGTGCAGATCTGAGTAGACTCATCGGGGTGTTATGGAAATTGCAGAAGATACCCCAAGGAGATAGGGAATGGTGTCAGCAGTGGCCCCTTGTCCATGTCAGCCAGGAATTACAGGGTTAACCCCAGGGCCTTTGCCTGCAGCTTGTTCATAGCTGCAAGCCATTGGAGGAAGGGGGTGAATCTTAAAGGCACCAATGTGCACCAAGATCATATCCCCTATTTTCCAACCTGCCTTGTCCCTTTTCTCTCCTTGAAGCTGAGAACATAAGAACTTATGCCTATTATATGGTTAGCATGGCTTTGATGAAGCCCATAGGCCATCAGGAGGCCTTTGCAAGGTAAGTAGAAAATATTCTTACTTACCTCTGTAAAATAGCACCTTGGAGATAGCACAGCTGCAGCCCATTGGGGATAACAAGGGCCCTAAGTATAAAGGTAGCTCCTGGAAAGTGCAGCTTGGTAAGTGTATGTTGTTTTGGAGTGTGGAATGAGGATTGTGGCAGGAAGGCGTTTGGAAGTGTGACTACTGATTTGGATGGACAGACTGATTGGTACTGACTGATGGACTGGATACTTGAGGTTATTGTGATTGCCTCTAGGGTTGTTATTGGAGATTGGGGAGTTATTGTGTGGCTGGCAAATCCCTGGAGCCATTGACTGGAGGAGGCAGCAGGACCTGTGTGGCTGAAGAGGCAAGCTGATAGCATTTTGCCTTTGTTTGGTGGTGGGGTTTTGTGGTGCCTTATATAAGCCTAGGGTGTTTTGAGTTGGTTTTTGAGGATACAAGCTGATTAGCCTACTGTGGGCATAGGACTGTAGAAAGAAAATTCGGCACAACGTAGGGCCACCGGAGTTTCAAGGTAACCAATGTTCCCTATACCTGAGGTGACCTCCAACAGTTTCCCTGTGCCCCAGGATTCAGGGGTGGCCATTTTGGCTTCACTGTATTGCTGTGCACTGAGGAAGCTTAGGATTGGGCTGCCCATCAGTGTTCTGTTCAGGTTTTGGGCTGAATTATTGCTCTGGGTTGAATCTGCTAAAATATTTCCAGATGTTCGGTGAATTACTGCTGCTTTTTTTCTTTGTTCTTTTTTGAATTATTGTTGTGGTTTTAATATTTGGTAGTAGGTTGGAATGATCACTTGCTGCCTGTTCAAATGGAAAGGTGGGGCATAAATGTTGTGCTAAGTAAATGTTAAACTCTCTTTTTTCCTTATTTGCAAATAGATTGAGGGGGAAATGGCCTTAATTGTAAATGATGCATAAAGTCATTTGCGCTTAAACAGTTTGGGTTGGATACAAAAGTTTCTCTACCTCCTCTGGAAGGAGCTTTCTCTCGAGCATTGATTGAAGGAAGAGAACCTTTGGACCCATGCCAAGCTTGTCTTTGAATATTCAGCCAAGTAACAAATCTGAAACAAAAGGAAAGTTACACTTTGCTTGAGTTAGCTTTGGAAGGATTAGCCCTAAATCTATTCTACAGTACAACAGAGAATAATTGCTTTGAGTATTTTCATGACAGTGCTGAAACACTTTCTTTCATCACCTCTCTTTGGTTCCTCTGGGTTAATTAGGTGCACCATCTGCTAATGAACTTCAGATTGCTTCATCATGACTTTGAAGGTAAGGGTATGTCCATTCTTAATATGTTTTGTGCTGCATTAAGAAGCTAAGAACATAAGAAGAGCCCTGCTGGATCAGGTCAAAGGCCCATCTATCCCAGCTTCCTGTATCTCACAGTGGCCCACCAGGAGCCTCAGGGAGCACATGAGACAACTTGCTTGCATCCTGTTGCCACTCCATTGCTACATTCCTCTATCACTACATCCACTCCATCTTATATAGAGCCTCTTGGATGACACCTGCATCAGTTTTCCAGCATTCTGATCCTTGATATGTGTGCAGGGCTCAGAAACAGTTTGTCTGCCTCCCAGCAAACCAGAGTCCTTGCCGGTTCTGTTGCTATGGGAGGCAGCAAAGACTTGGCCACAAACCAAGGGCCCTGGTTGGCGTGGATTGGACAAGACTATCCTGGGCCTGATTACTATCACCTGTGATGGTGCAAACGTTGGTCTGCTATTGCATACTTTGGGGCTGCTGCTGAAACCAGCAAGAAACCCAGAGCACGCCCTGCAGCAGTTCCCAGAAGCCCCACTGGTCATGGTTAGTTGGCAGCAGGGATATGATGTGGGCAAGGGGTGGGGAGGAAGGGGGTGAATCTCAAAGGCGCCAATGTGCACCAAGATCATATCCCCTATTTTCCAACCGGCCGTGTCCCTTTTCTCTCCTTGAGGCTGAGAACATAAGAACTTAGGCCTATTATATGGTTAGCATGGCTTTGATGAAGCCCATAGGCCATCAGGAGGCCTTTGCAAGGTAAGTAGAAAATATTCTTACTTACCTCTGGCAGGCCTCCTGATCCCCATATTGGATGCAGGATATGCTCGGTGAGCATGGCTGTATCGTGGGTAATGGCGGGTGGCTGGGATTGGGCAGTGAGTCTGCTATTCCAGTAAGGACTTCTGCTTTTGGGGAAGCATTGCAAAGGTAGCAGAAAGTTAAGTTGCTCCATCAATACCAGTTCAGCCAAATGATTCAACTAAAGAAGCCATCTGGGTCCTTGCACACTTAAGAAAGCTGCTAATATAATAAAGTTCTGATGTAGTCCTTGGGTTACATGCTTTATGCTCTTGTTCTAACTTTCTTGCTGCATTTATACTGGCAAAAGACCAAAGCTGAAACGTACTTGTAGAACCAAAAGCGTGGCTCAAAGTGTGACCTGAATAATAATTCTCCACCTTCAGCTATAGCAATTTCTTCTCACCTTGAGTAAGGGAAACTTATAAGCTCCCATTGCATGAAGCCTCTATGTAGTGGTAAGGAAAGTGAGACCATATCTACTGGTCCTGCTTCTGGTGCATTTAGATGTCTATATAAGGTGCAATCCTGCACTGCCTGTCGCGCCAACACTACATCATAGTGTCAGCGCGACGGCCCTAGCATTGATGCGGGAGTGCCAATTGGCACTCCCGCGTTGGCGCTATAGCAGTAGGACTGCCGCTGCAGGCAGCGCTGGTCCTGCTGCACCCGTGCTGCGCCTTTCTTGCGCCGACCGAAGCTGGTCAGCGCGAGGGAGTTTCCGCACGGAAGCAGTGAAGGGATTGGTGGGAGGGAGGTGGGGCGGGGCTTGGGAGGTGGCTGTACTGCCACATCCTAAGCCCATCAGCGAGGCCGCGTGGCCCTGATTCGGGCCGTGCGCCCCCCCTTGAATCTGTGCCTGCTCTTTAATCGGTGCAGATCCAAGGAGCACATAGGGGAGGCTGGAGCCTCCCTGTGGCAAGGGAGTGTGCACACCCTTACCGTAGGGCAGGCTCCAGCCTGTCCTAGGCAGCACTGGATATGGCGCTGGCCTGTTGGCCTCGCCAGATTGCGCCCTAAGTCCATTTCATGTTCATGGTGTCAGCAAGAGTGTTGAATGAGGTAGAGGCTGCCACAATCCTGTTCCTGATGACAAGAGAATCACTGCCTGTCCCAGGATTCTCCCTATTTGGCCATTTTTTGAAGAACTACCTGGCAGAGGAGGCATGAAGGTGATGGCTGTGGCAATGAGGAGATGTGTGCTTCTTCAACACAGACTGGGCATGAAGGATTGTGGATACAGAAGATTCTTCCTAGCCCTAGAATTCCTAGAATTCTTCCAGACCAGTTTTGAAGAAGTGCTGGACAGGAAGTATATAAGAACATAAGAAGAGCCCCACTGCATCAGGCCAAAGGCACATCAATCCAGCTTCCTGTATCTCACAGTGGCCCACTAGATGCTTGAGGGAGCACACAAGACAACGAGATACTTGCATCGAGGAAGGTGGAGGGATCTAGGAAGGAATCTAGGAAGAAAGGTAGGAAGGTGGAGGAGGCAGCAGCAATGGTATGTGTGCAGAACCAAAACAATTGTGTGTGTGCAGAATCTGAATGTCTTTTTAAGGGCTGGGCTGGCTTTGTCTGGACCTGGAAAGATATGTGGTTACAAAGGCAGAAAGGATGGGGAAATTGGGTGTGGATCAATGGTAAGTGGCCTTCTATGGAGAAGAGGGCATCTGGTGAAGCAAATGGGCTAGTGGGGCTAGTTTAGAAAACAGGTTGGGCTTGGCTGCTGTGGGACCCGTCTGTTAGTTGGCAAAGAGTGAAGGTAGTTATAATGTTCTTAAACATTCTTAAAATTGTGCAAATCTGGTTTTCACTTGCCCTGCACATGTACAGTATATGTATGCAAATAACACACCAGACCAGATCTTTGTCAGCTTGTTCCTTCTCCAATGGTTCAGCTGGGCTATCTATCTTCTATCTTTTAAGGTGGTATAGATGGATATAAATATAGATATGTTAATCTTTCACTTGGTATTAAACATCCATGAACATTTTAATTACAGTTTCAGGAATGGGGAAGGGGCAGTTGTAGATGCTAGCCAATACAGTTGGATTTTTTTTTATCCTGGAGGGGGGGGGTTCCCCCAATCCCCATGAATTAAAAAGTCCATGGGTAATCAAACCTGTGGATTCTGCCCATATCGCCACCCTCTGAACCTGACTGGAGCTGTGCTCCACTAGGGCATGCAGGGCGTTCTGATGATTGCCAAGAGTGCATGCATGTGCATGCATCCATCCCATGGCCCCAGAATGGCAGTTTAGGCCCAAAAAAAAGCTACTTCTGATTATCACCGAAAACTGGAAGTAGCTTTTTTTTGGCCTAAATGGCCATACTGAGGACGTGCGCAGACATGCGGCACCTTGGAGGGCCTCAAGAGAACCTCTGGTGATAGGAGCATAGCTCTGATCACCTTCGGAGGCTTCAGGTTGGTCAAAATCTGGCTCAATGTAGGTCCAGGTGACCCGCATTGAGTCAAATCCGCAAATATAAAATCCACGGATAATTAGGCTCAACTTGTATGCTCCTGCCATAAGTGACTGTTCCCTTAAAAGTTTGAAATTTGCATAACTGTTTTTTTCCCCAAGCTTGTTCCAGGGAATGTGTGTTTTCAGGTCAGTAAATACATTCTCCGTGATTTTACTCCTCTGCCATGTTAAAAATGTTACATCAGTCTTAACCAAATGGTGGCAGGGCCTGCAGAAAACTTGAAGTAACAGATGGATTATGGCCCTTAGGGATGTGGCAGAAGGGCACGAGCACTCTCAGATTCAGACCATCTTGGCTATGTCATGGCAAATGGATACTGATATCGAAGGTTCACTATTTAGCTTGACCTTTTGGAGAACGTATTATGGATCTTGTCAAGGGGAACAACATTTTTCATTGTTAACTCACACCTACAGAAATCCGAAGGATGTAATGAAAACCATTCCCAGCAGTCTAAGCCATGCTTTCCATATTAGATGCACCTTCAGGACAGGCAAGAGCTGAAATAAATTTTGTAGCAATGGTTATGAATATCACCTCGAGTAGCTGTTTAGCCTGAGCCACCCAGCTAGGTTCATTGTTAATATTCTCGGAGAGTTCTTGAATTGCCATGTGCCAGGTGATATGCAGACTGCATACAGTCTTGAATTCTGAATACAGTCAGAATACACATGTTTATCTAGTTGGGTTACACAGTTTTTCTTTCCTCCTTCAAAAGAAACATAGGCCAGCCCTCGGTATCCACAGGGGATCCTTTCCAAACACCCCGCAGGGACAATGTGCTGGACCTGCTGTATTGGTGCAGGAGAATTTCAATAGGATTGGGCTGTTAGGCCCCTAGCACATTTTAGAACAGTGATTCCCAACCTGTGGTCTGTGAACAATAGGTGATCTGCAGGACCCTGAGAAGTGATCCACGAGGTCTCAGAAAAAAAATAACCTTCAATCATTTCAAGCATCTCACCAAGCTCTTCCACAGATCACCAGAGAGGGCAGAGAATGGATTGCCTATAGCTGCAGTCAGCCCTTCCAGCATCTTGCTAATCACTTCCCCATGGACTACCAAATTCAGAGCGCAATCGTAACCTAGAGTTAGGCCAGCACAGTTAGACCAGCAAAGTTTGGCTGGAACAAGGGCTTTTGGACCACTCTCGGAGTCAGGGAGGATGATGCATGTCTGTGTGCTGGCCTTTCTGACTCTGAGAGTGGTCCAAACATACTTTATGGTGTCCCTTGTGCTGGCCAAACTTTGGCGGCCTAACTCCAGGTTAGAATTGCGCTCTAAATTTCAAGAAATAGCAAGAATTCTACAAAACAATTGTTTCCAACACCTAATTGAGAAAGGTGCATCATCATAACTGCCCTAGATACAGCTGAGTTGAGAATGAAGGAATGGATTTTTTGGCACCTGAAGTGTGGCGTGTACTTTCTTGATCAGCTGCTGAGTAACAGCTTTGCTGCTCTGGTCAGATGCTGAAATGGCAAAACTGTTCCATTTTTTAGAAAGGCCCCTCCCCCCCACAGGTACAAAGGACCAAATTTAGCTTTGTAACATTTGGAAGAATATCAAGGCCTTTTATAAATGAATTAGTTCAAGTCTTCCTGTAGTCATATGTGCACAAGACAAATGAGCTGCTGGGAATGCTCACCAATCCTGCAGACTATAGACACAGCTAAATACCATTGCCTATGAAACGAATATCAGAATCCATTGGTATTTGGGTTAGTGCTAATATTATGTTCCTCTTTCCTTTGCTCTTTAGATTTTAGAGGCTGATCTACTCATTCAGTACATGTGGCACAGTCCATAACAGTCCATAACAGTGACACAGTGGGAGACTTGAATAAATCAAACACTCCCCATTTATGCACATCAAAAATAATTGCACAAAGAAAACTGGCTCGTCCGGGAGAAGTCAATGCCAGTGGTTCCCAAACTATGAGTCAGGACCCACGAGTGGGTTGTGAGTCAATTTTAGGTGGGTTGCGAAGCACCCAGGGCAGCCATATTGAAAATATGGGAAGATGGGATGCTGGAAAGGGGGAGGGCTGTGTGGATGTTTTTGCTTGTGTCAAGGTTGTAGATAGGCATTTTTTCTTCTGATTCACTTTGCTATTGGAAAATGGCTGAGAAATAACCCAACTCCTTGCTGCATTGTCAGGAAAGCAGCAGGTTCTGACGTCACAATGACAGCACCTCTGTCCATGGCATCACTTCTGGTGGGTCCCAGACAGATTGCCATTTTAAAAAGTGGGTCCTGGTGTTAAAAAGTTTGAGAACCACTGGTCTATATTCAAGCTGCATTCTTAGGAATGCTTTCCTGGAAGTAAGCCCTACTGCACACCCTGGGATTTACTTCTGAGTAAATCTGCATAGGAGTGTGCTGTCATTCTCCCTGAGAAGCACATGTTCTATAGACAGTAGGACATTGCAGATAAAGCAACAGTTGATCAGGGAAACTGATACTAAACAAAAGAAGCCACCGCACCATGCACTATTAGAAGGGTTAAGCCATCTTCATTAGTAGTAGTAATGAGATACTGCAATATAAGCACATTACCACTGGATGGCATCATTTAGAAAGCTGTAAACAAGTAGAACAACAGCTACAAGGAATTTGACAGCTCGCTGATAGGACAAAAAGTGGAAAGTACAGAACATTCATTAAGTTCTAGGAAACTGTTTTTGAATAAAGCTAGTAGCTATGTGCAATGTGGGGCACATTGTTCTACAATAATGAACAAGTTTGGCTGACCTTAGTCAAGGATTCTGCTCAGTCTGCCTCCTGCATTGACTGTTCTAAATAATGGCATAATATATCTGCTCAGTATATTGATTAATTTAATTTTTAAAATATATACCCTACCTTTTGTTCTCTAGGTGGCCCAAGGCAACTCAAGAAACATCAGTCAACGATACAATTCTATGTATGTCTATTTCCACTGTGTTCAATTGGGCTTAGTGTTTGGCGAAGGTGCATCGAATTGCAGCCCGAGTCTATTAGAACGGCTCATTCTCTGATATGCTGATTCATTGTCTGAAATCAGCTCTTTGAATAAATGGAATATTGTCTGTGTCTACAGCTCTCAGTGGGGCAATGAGGAACTGCTTTCTTCTCACTTTGCAGCTGCCATCTGTATCAGACCTGCCCGTTATGCCTCAGGAGGTGCACCGGTGCCTGACAATGGTTTTATAACAGCCCAATCCTATCAACTGGCCCCACCATCAGTAGAAGGAGGAAGATGCTGGCAGAGTGACACTTTCGCTGGCAAGCTCTGAGACAAGGCTGCTAGCACAATTACTAGCAGCCCAGAGTGCTGACTGGTGGAATTGTCTGTGTCTACCAGTGTCTATGAATTGGCAGTGGGGGCAGGCAGTGGCTGTCACAGGGCAGGGCAAGGAAGGGGAAGAACAGGGGAGTTTCTGGGTGGGGAACAGAGCAAGGAGAAAGGCAGAAGGAGACAGGAAAAGGGCAGGTTCGGCAGAACTCATGTGCAGCTAGATCCTACCTCTCTCTCCTTCTCTGTTGTGGTTACATGCCTAGCTATTGCACAAGCAGTAGCTGAAAAGTCCTATAGGGAGTGTGAAAGCTCATTCCAGGGCAAATGAACAAAGGTTCACTTACCCTGAGGAGACCTGTCTAAATGCCCCGCCGACTCTAGAATGCAGTGTATGCTCCATTGGCATGCCTGCTTTAGTGGGGCAGGGGAGTTAGGTAGGATTGGGCTGTGATCAGTGGTGTCATTCAAATGATTTAGGAACACTTTTGATTGGCACTTGTCGGGAACCCGGAACCAGCCACGGAGCCCGTTAGGATCTGGAACGCCCGTTCTGGCCCGTTCCCCCTGAATGACATCACTGGCTGTGATGCTCTTAACTTGCCATTGTGTTATAAGTCTACATATAAGTCTTTTATACTGCAAAACTGTAATTTCACCCCAAATTCCATCCAAACCCAGTTGTATATCTGATGCCAATCCTGACATATTTGTCCTTGGCTCAGCTTCTCCTGGGAGAACTGACCCTGGGCTGCATTTCTGAAGGAGGTCTTCCACATAGAGCACATGACAGCCCAAGCCCATAGGGGGAGCAAAATGGGATAAAAATAAATATTGCATGCCCGAAGTTACTTGCTGTATTGATAGTGACCTCTCCTTCCAAATGGGCACAGTCTCTCCAGACTTTCTCTTGGTTCCTCAGCAGACCTTCCAGAAGGTCAGCCAGGGCTTCTCCCAGGAGGGGGTGAGACACGGCTGCTCCTTCTAATTCTGCTCAATTGAGGCTCTTGATCAGAAAAGAAGGCTTCAGTGCAATGGGGCATCTGTGTATCACCCTCCTCTAAGGCCTTGCAAATTCAGGCTCCACAACTTGGCCTAATCTTGGCATTATTTGACACTGAATTAAGCATAACTTCTCCAAGATGTCTCTCCCACAAACAACCTAAGCAAATCTCTATAACTACCTTTTCTCTGGAAGCAGAACTTTGGAGTTTTTGTTTCCTTCCACACTGAAAGCATCCATGCTGCCTGTTCAGTTAGTCTCTCCCCAAGACAAACTTCCATTCTGTCTGTTTTGAAGAGGTTTCTCCCACTTTGCCAAGACTCCTGCCACTGTAGCTGCCCGAATCCTCAGAAGAACTGCCTTCTTTGTCGACCACAGTGCAATTCCAGGGATCACCACATTGCATCTTTGCTAACTCCTTTCATTTGAAAACCATACGCTTTATCCTCCTCATTTAGTGAATTTGTAAAAGATAACCCACACCTGGGTTATTATGGATTCCCCCTACAATACTTAGATTGGATAAGGAGATCTATTTCTACTTCCTTTCAAATGACTAATTTAGGGGGATTAGGAACCAATTTATGGAACACATTATTATCTTCCCCATCAATTATGCGTATGCAACCCCCTGGCTCATCTCAGAAGCTGAGCCCATCGCAAGTCACTGACTACACCTTGGTGTGCAAATTTTCCAGTTACATCAGCGTTCCAAATGACAAAATGAAAAACTCCAAGACTTGATGTAGATCTGTAAAATTCTCTGGGGGACTTTGATTCTATCAGTTAATGAACAGATTGCATAGTCTCATATCTGTGTCCACGATAATCTTTGTTTCTTCATGGTTGGTGCAGTTGAAAAAAAATAGGAACTTACCTAGCATTTTTCAAAATGGAAAATAAACTTGGGAGGAAAACACATGTAATAGTTTGCTGCCCGCAACCATGAAGGTCGAAGTCACACTGGCTGTTGTATCCCAGCTACAGCAAAGAGTTTGTGATCATCTTTTTGAAAAATGAAGCTGTAGCATAGGGGTCTCCAGACCTTTCAGCACAAGGGACACATTGTATATTTTACAGATTTTCTCAGACCAAAAAAATCAGTTTATGAAAGAAAGAAAGAAAGAAAGAAAGAAAGAAAGAAAGAAAGAAAGAAAGAAAGAAAGAAAGAAAGAAAGAGAAATGAATAAGCTTTACTTGGATCTTTTTTGTAATCAGTATGATATGATTCAGAACAAAGATAAATGTGATTTTTACAAAAAAATAATAATAATACTGTGCTTGAATGGAGAAATGATATACAGTATAATGATTAAAAATGTCAAATATTTTAAATTGCTGTGACCTGGATAAAATCTTTGGTTGACCAGATGTGGCCCCTGGGCCATAGCAGAAAGCCTGGAACAGGTGAGACGTTAGTTGGTCACAGCCCAATCTTATACCAAATTGAGCTGTTGGGAGCTGGTCTTTATGACAATGGAAAAAGCATATCTGGGATGCTATAAAGCCTTTTGGTAATGGTGCTGAATTCCCCAGAAAGGACATGGGCTACTGCAGGAGGGTGTTTCAGCAGCTTTTAAGATGCAAAGACATCCAGAATCCTCTGGGGGAAAATAAGCAAAAAATAGAATTTTTACCACAAAGCACTATGTAGCTGCAGGTTTGCTCTTCAGCACACACAGTGGCATTCATATGGGGTGGGAGGGGAAATGCTAAGTGTTTCCGGAGCCTGAGTTTCTGTGTAACACAGCCCCACCCCCTCGCCTTCAGAGCCATTTGCTGCTCAGTCAGAGAGCAAAACCTCCGACCCTGCTCTCTGAGCCATGAATGGCTTTGGAGGTAAGGGGGAGAGGCTGCATTACACAAGCTCCTGCAAAATTTAGGGTGCAATCCTAACTTGGAGTCAGGCCAGCACAGTTTGGCCGGCACAAGGAACCCCATAACATACGTTTGGACCACTGTCGAAGTCAGAGAGGCCAACACACAGTCGTGCAGTAACCTCCCGACTCCGAGAGTGGTCCAAACATGGGTTTCCCTTGTGCCAGCCAAACTTTGCTGGCCTAACTGTGCTGGCCTATCTCCAGGTTAGGATTGCGCCCTAGTGTCCTTCCCCAGTGGCGGATCTAGGGGGTGGCAGGGGGGGCAAGAGCCCTGGGCACCATCTTGGGGCCGTCTAGGGGGGTTAGGTGCCAGTGGCCCCTGCAACATTGTGCGGGTAGACCTGGGCTCCGGAGCCCAGGTCTACCCATTGGGACCAGCCGCAAGTAGACCTGGGCTCCCTTGAAGGGTCTACTCGCGGCCGTTTCTAATGGGTAGACCTGGGCTCCCTCGAGAGGACCCCAGGTCCACCCGGGGCTGCTTCTGGTGGGTAGACCTGGGCTCCCATGGGGGCGCACTTCTATTGGTGCCCTGGGTGCCATTTTGACTAGGTCCGCCCCTGTCCTTCCCCCACCCCCTGTAGGAATGCCACTGAGTGCACATTCTGGGGTTTGATCCAAATTGGGATGAGTGGAAGTGGAAAAGAGGACTTAAAATGTTTTGCCCCTGTCATGTTTCTGATCTGGATTGGATTCCCCTTCTCACTTGCATCCTTTTGTCAAGCAGATATTTGTGAGGTTTTTATTCTTCACGTTTATGTAAGCATTAGCGATAGATAGTGACTATCTTGTTAATTAAGACTGACTTTTTCTGTTGATCAGCGAAAAGAATGAGACGTCCTTGTCCTTCCTGGGTGCATACAATTCTGAAGGTTTAGTTTTTGTTTTTTTCTCTTATGGTTTACTATGTATATTTAACAGAATGAAATCTTTCACCTTTTAAATTTGTGCTTGCAAAATGGGCTTGCTGTTCTGTTGCCATTATCCAATACAAGGAAATAATTGGATTTAGCTTCATTTTATGTTGCAATTAATTGCCCTCTAAGGCAAAGCAGTGTTTGAAAGAACACCAGTGCTCTGGTCCTGGGTAAGCATATGCAATTGGCATCATGTGTAACACATGAGAGGTGCAACTTCCTTCCTCCTTTCCTGACTTCCTTCCTTCCAGGTCTAATCTAAAAACGCCCTTGCTAGTGCAAGACAAGGTTAAAGCGGCAAATTAAAACATCTAAATGCAAATTATATATTTTCCATAAAAAGGGGGCTGGAATTAAAGCTATTCAAGGAATCAATCCACTCACTCTGGGCATATGGCCTTTTGATTGAAATTTCCAATTAATTTTTTTGTGTATTTTTTTGTTTACAAAAAAAAAAGGCATTTAAGAATTGCTGACACTTCATTAACCCTGGCTATGTGACCTGTCTTGTTGTGTCGAATGCATGTTGTCAAAATGCAGAACATCAACAAAGTTCTTTCCTCTTGGCTAAATTATTGCCCAAAGAAGGTTGCCTAAACCCCAAGCTACTACGCCAACATTTGTGACTTTGCCACAGTTGATTAGAATCCCTCCAGATACATCAAGCAGGCAAGCAAATAAAGGCAGGGTAGAGTAGCACAGGACTCTTCCAAATCTTACTAAGGGCACAATCCTAACCTGGAGTTAGGCCAGCACAGTTAGGCCAGCAAAGTTTGCCCGGCACAAGTTCCACAAAAAAGCATGTTTGGACCATTCTCTGCGTCAGGGAGGATGGCGCATGTCTGTGTACTGGCCTCCCTGACTCTGAAAGTGGTCCAAATATATTGTTTTTATATTGTTTTTAATGTTAATTTTATATTTTCTGTAATGCCGCCTTGGGTGCCTTTGGGCATAAAGGCGGGATAAAAATCTAATAAATAAAAATAAATAAATAAAATAAATATACCTTACAGTGGCCCTTGTGCTGGCCAAAGTTTGCTGGCTTAACTGTGCCAGCTTAACTCCAGGTTATGATTGCGCTCTAATTCATTGTTGTTGCACATAAGAGAGCACAATACAGAGACTGGCTCACTACATTAAAACAGGTACTGTACATAACAAGTGTGATGCATATTAGCCTGTTCGGAAGGTGTTCTGCTTTTCTTGCCCTTGCACATTTAATAAGAGGTTTCTGACTGCATGTTCTTGTTGCACGCCTGGTATGAAACTTTGAACTGTGTGCTTGGAGTTCGATCCCCTACGGTTTCATCAAACGCTCAGGATTCCATTTGCCGGTTGCTCTTGGCAGTCGATTTCATTTCTTTCTCCTATTAATGGGTTCCATTCCTTGAGGAATTGCCCAAGTTACAATTTGTTCAAGTAGCAGAGCACAGCCATTAGCCACTCTTCTACAGCAGAGGTGTTTTTTTTTTTAAAGTTTGTTTTACACTGTTGAGTGACCACTGACTGAGCAACGGAAACATCAGGGAAGGGGAGGTTATGGTGGAGAAAAAACGGAAGTGGAGAGTGTGGGTGAAATGACATAACGCAGCACGATTTAGGTGCAATTTTTCCAGTGACCAAATATTGTCATTTATTATGTCAGAGCCTCCCTTTAAGGAACCAGTCAGGATTTGATTTTGCCATGGGATGAGACTAGTGCATGGTGACCCACCATGTGTGGAACCAGATTGTTCAGTCCAGGATAATTGGAGCAATCTTCACATTCCAGCCTAATTGAGTAGGGGTAGTTTGGCATTGCAACTCACCCTAGTTCTTTGAAGTGGGATGGAAGTGGCTGTTCAGGGTTCATGTTATTTGAAGAGGGAGCCCTTGCAGGCTTGGCATTTTGTTTTGCTAAATACAGGCATGTCCCAGTATCCACTGATTCGGTATCCATGGTTTCAGTTATCCATGGATATCATGGATACTGAGACGCTTATTAAAAAGATAAAGGTTTTCCATGACCGAATGGTCTAGTCTTGACCAACTGTAGGGGGCAGTGCTCATTTCCATTTCTAAGCTGAAGAGCCAGTGTTTATCCTAGGACAAGCTTCCATGGTCACGTGGCTGGCATGACTATACGCCAAGGCGCACGGAACACCGTTACCTTCCCACTGAAGTGGTACCTACAGTATTTATCTATTCACATTTTTAGATGCTTTCAAACTGCTAGGTTGGCAGGAGCTGGGACAAGCAACAGGAGCTCACTCCACTCCATGGTCTCGAACTGCCAATCTTCCGGTTAATAGCTCGGTGGTTTAACCCACAGCACCACCACATATTAAAAAGATAGGGGAACATTAAACAAATCTCTTTTTTTCTTTGTTGCAGCAAAACCACTGATGTTCTCCATCTTTAAAAAGGCGTCCTCAGTATCCACAGTGGCAACTGCTCCACTGCACCATCCTGGCTCTTTTAGCTGGGATATCAGTATCTCTTGATGATTTCCCTTATGCTTGCTAAGTCTTCCAGCCACTTAGGTTTCCAGGATTTGGCCATCTCTGCTAGAAGTCCGAACACAGTTCTTCAAAGCTGCAGCATCGGCATAACACAAGTTCCATTAAAACAAGGGCTAAAAACCAATTAAATCATTGTAGCTGATTAATCATTTGCCTTTTAACCAATTGATTAATTACTCAATTAAATGCAAATATATTTGGCTATTACCAAAGCCTTGACATAGGTCTTTTTGAGGTATTGAAGAAAGTATGCAAGAACATTCAAATTAATAAAGATGTTATTAGAAGAAAAGCTCGTCTTTAATATTTTATTTTTAATTTCCTATTACAGAAAAACGATAGAAGCAATATAGGTTAAAAAAAATAAACGTATGTCCTTAATTCTCAGCCGCACCAATTAAGTTTACCTTCGCCTTTAAAAGCTGGTCAAAACGTTAGTTGATTTAACTACTGATTATAGGGTTTAGCCTCTAGTTAAAACTGTAATATATATTCATTTCTGGTTTCTGAATATTTTAGACCAGTGGTTCTGAAACGTTTAGAGTGGGATGCACTTTTTAGAATGGCACGTGTGTCAGGGCCCACTGGAAGTGATGTCTTAACACTCAGAAAAGGAATACAGTAAGAGTAAGGTCTGCAGCTTCCAAGACGGCTGCTTATAGCTTTCCATAACCCACCTAACATCAGATTATGACACACCAAGTGGGTCCTGACCCACAGTTTGCGAAACACTGTTATTTTTTTTTATTTATTTTGAAGAATTTATACCCTGCCTTTCCCATGCCAAAGCAAATGCCCAACATAGCTTACATGAGCAGGCTAGACTAAACCACCATTTTTTCAATGTTTTTTTTTTTTTTTTTACAAATGTACAGTATTCTTGTGATCTGCCAGTCCTCAGTCCCAGACGTCGCCTTCACAGGGTAGTTCTCTCCCTTGGCTGCATGCCATTAAGCCTCAGCAGGCAATCGCAAGTCAAGCCTGGACAGGTACTCAAGGTCGTATTTAGTTCTTTGCCGGCTGGCTTTCTCACACACTCCATCGCAGCTCTCACTTGTGGTGAGTAATCCACAGCGACTGCGTTCTGCCACCACAGGTACTGCAGCTTGTCACAGCCTGGCATCCGTCTCCCATCCAAAAACAAACCACAGATTCTCTTGCTTAGCTTCAGGAAGTACTAGCAGCTCAAACATCAGTCCACACCTCCTGCCCAACACCTCCTGTTCATCACCTTCATATATTTCAAGCTAATTTCTGAACATGAAAGTCAAGGAGCAATGTAAGCCCATCAAATTGAACCTAAACATTCTGATAACAATGGGTTGGAGCCAAGGGTGACCCTTGTGTAGAATGTGTCTCATGGAAGAGCAGCATTCCACTTGGCAGAATAACATTGGATAAAAAAAAGGAAATTAAATCCACAGATAGTGTTTCTGCAACAAGAGCTTGTACACTCTCTTGCACGAACAATGTCAAAAAGTGCCTCTAAAACAAATTTGCCTATAATAGTCCTGCGTGAACCCATCTGCCATCTCTTGCACAAGTATTTGTGGAAGAGTTCTGTGGGCCATTTTCCTTCCACTTAGTTCTTTGGATCCAACAGTAACAGTAACAGTAACAATAGAGATGAATGGTTACTTATGATTTTTTCTTATGAGTCACATGAATTTTCCAGATTGCATCCAAGATTTGCAGCAAACAGATAGTGTTTCTATCTGTTTAAGACATACAAGTTGGTTTAGATATAAGGAGTTCTAATACCATCATCTTGGTCAGGGGATGATTTCTGAGTGCACCTATGCTGATGAAAATTGTAAGGCAGACGTTGGTACTAAAGCCATGGTTAGAGGGATGGACAAGGATTGGGAAGACCCATTTTCAAGTCCCCTCATGCCATGAAGTGTGCTACTTGGCCCAGTCTCAGCATACACTGCCTTACAGGGTTGTTGTGAGGACTAAAGACTGGTGAGACCATTGACTCCACCCTGAGTTCCTTGGGAGAAGGTCAGAATAGACATAAATTAAAGGTCCTCAAATGTTGCTTCCTATAGACATGGAACCAATTTCAACATGAGACTCCTCATGAGACTCCATGAGACTCCATAATGAGACCTCATGAGACTCCATAATGAGCTTGTCTTGTGAATCTTTCACATAAACAAGAAAAGATATTAATTCACGGCAATATTACTTTTTACTTGTCAGTAGCAGTACCATACCTTGAAAGCTCTTTCAATATGTTCATCAGATCTTCCTTCCTTCCTTCCTTCCTTCCTTCCTTCCTTCCTTCCTTCCTTCCTTCCTTCCTTCCTTCCTTCCTTCAGACCTTGTTAGGCCAGATGGCTTTTTCACAATTACTCTCTCTTTCCCATTAAAGCCACAACTTTCTTCAGCAAGATTCAGCTTTACCATTTGCCGAACTTTTAGGATGCTGCTTGCCAAATTGTTAATAGTTCATTTCCAAGTTGCACTCCCAAGCGGATCTTTGTTCTCTCTGGTAGCAAATGACCATTGTAATCTTTCAGTGAAACTGTGCCTCAAAGATAATTAAACTCTCTGATCATCATTGTGCAGATGCTTTTCAGGGGCTCTCTAAAATGTTTACAGCCATGGAGGGCATAGTTTATAAAGAGAAGCAATCTACTTTTTAGATTTCTCCCCCTAAATCTTTATACAGTATAATATTGTTATTGCTTCTAAAGTATTCCTTTAGGCCACTGCATGTTCTTTACAACTTTGAGGTTCCACAAAAGAATCCATCTGTGATTCCAAAAATTGTGATTCCAAGCAATTTTTTTGGGAAAGCTGACCAAAAATCAGCTTGTCTACCATTAGGAGCAAGGCAATCCCATCCATGAAATGGTCGCCTCAGGCAGCAGATTGATAGGCTGTACCCACCTCCACTCACCCTTCTCAATTGTTCATCCTCCTGCTCCCTGAAGGGAGCAATCCTAGGATGCAATCCTAACCTGGAGTTAGGCCAGCACAGTTAGGCCAGCACAAGGGCCACTGTAAGGTATATTTGGACCACTCTCAGAGGGACCAGCACACAGACGTGCGCTATCCTCCCTGACTCCAAGAGTGGTGCAAACGTGCTTTACGGTGGCCCTTGTATCGGCCACACTTTGCTGGCCTAACTGTGTTGGCCTAACTCCAGGTTAGGATTGTGCCCTTAAAAAAGGAAGAAGGAAATGGAGATGAAGAGCAAGTATGGACTGGAGCATGGTGGGCTAGAGAAGCTGTCTTGAAACTGCAGACTACTGTGTCCTGGAAAAGCTGTTGTCTGTGGCATTTACGAACCATGCTATGTTACAGTCTCTGACGTAGAGGTATGTAATGTGTCACACCCAGATAGCTTTTCCAGGATGTAGCTGTCTAGGTTTTCTTTGCACCCAATCTTCTCCCAACTTCGTGTTGGACAGCCATGCACACTGGGAAATCACGGTGGGGAGGCATATGGGGTAACAAGACATGTACATGGTTGGCCAGTGTAAGGCTGAGGAAAGGTCAGGAGCAAAGAACAGAGGCTGCAGCTCAGAACGGAAAGCTCTGCGCCGTGCCTGGACTGTTTTTCCAGGATGCCAGATCCAGCCTCCCGGTGTCCTTGGTCTACCTTTGTGTGGATTCAGCTACGCAACACTTGCAGTGGTGGCCAGATTGCATGATCTGGGGGTGTAGTGCTTGCAACAGCCACAAAGTGCATTCTGCTGTTGGACTGTGTATTCTGCCGCCATAGCACACCCATAGGATTGGATCATCAGAATTAGTTTGTAATTTTTGGAACTTCTTTAAAACTAAAAAAGCTAATTGAGAACTATGGAACTTCAGTAGCAAAAATTATTTTGATGGAACATTACTGTTTAATCCAGCAGCAGCAACAAATTATACTAATATTTATGGAATAATTCAGGTTTTTCATAGTCTTCCATTTATGCTTTTGCAGGTAAATTGTAGCCCACGAGTGGTTGCATTAGCCTGTAAATTACAGAGACACTTTCCCACAAGTGTCTCAGAACGAGGGTGATGAAAGAGGTGATACGACACAGCATGACCTTCCAGTGATTCAGGCTGGCTTGAGCTGAATGTGATATTTTGATGTAATATTGTGCATTCGCCTTCTTTCCTGCCGATTCTCTCCTTTGCCTTTAATAAACTCATGCTGGTGGCTGGGAATGCGCACCACAAACAGCATGAACGTGAAGAGTTAAGGGAAGAATTAGCATTCAAATGTGTTTGCCTTGGCAGGTGTGCTGCCTTCATCAGACCTCTCTAAATAAGCAGAGCCGTATTATTTAAAAGATTGAAAAACACAGAACCAAAAAAGGCTCCATCTTGCTGTTTACTTGGAATTTCTGTAATCTATCATGTCACAGAGCTGCTCTGGGACACTTCAAAGAGTGCGCCATTTGGTTGTCGCTTGACTAGGAAAAACAAGGCATCAGCACTGGCGGAGACTTAGCCAGAATCTCCCCAGATGGGAACATGCCAATTTAAGTAACCAAAAGTGTGGTTTATTAACAAACACCAAAACCCTAAAAATGCAGCCAAGAAAAAAAAACAACAGAAATGAATGTTGGTTCTGTTGCTTAGTTGACCCAGACATCAAAAGTCTTCTCCTGTTCTCCTGGTAGAAGATACAGTTAGTTTCCAAGGACCACAGCACCTTCTAAATCTAGGTTAAAGTCATTTCAAGACCACGTTGTATGTCAGGAAATTGACTAAAGATTGATGCAATATCATGACATGCTTTTAGATGTTAATTTGTATATGAAACATTTCTTCTGGGAACCTAGGATAGAATGCAGGCAGGGAGATGATGTCTGGATGCAAACAGGCTGAATGTAGACTAATGAATTAGCTACAGTTTAATGGGTTACATCCAGCGGCGTCATGCAGCCGGAATGCTGGGCAGGAGGAACGGGTGAGCAGCAGCCCGCCCGTTGCGTACCGCTCCGTTTCACCGTCTTCCCCGCCCCCGTGTTACATCGCACACAACCCTAACCCAATTAACTTTCAAGAGCTGTTGCAACCCTGCTAACTGTCTACTGCACCCTGTGTTGTGGGGGTACTCATGGAGGCCTCCTTAAGGTAAGGGAACAAAGTTCCCTTACCTTGGGGCTGCACTGCTGCTGCATCAGTGATGGAAATTTGGTTAGGATTGAGCTGTAATTCTCCATAATGGCCTGGTTTTGTCACTAAGAGCCCAATCCTATGTATGCCTCCTTAGAACTAAATCCCACTATAGTCAGTGGGGCTTACTCCCAGTTAAGTGTGAATAGGGTTGCAGCCTCATGAAGAATATTTGCTCTGCAAAGGTTCCGATGCTCTGATCTTATTTTCATTACTTCACAAGTTTTAGCGCTAAGAACAACAGTATCAAGAACAACAGTATCAGGGTTATCATTCTGAACCATACTTGAAATTAGCCTCACTATTGCATGCCAGTCGTCATATGCAGACAAAGCGACTATTATCCGAAACCACTTTAGCCTCCTGTGATTTGGCTCCTTTCATTTGCATGGCGTATTACATAAAGCACATTGTTCAACTTATGTAGCTCTCTGTAACAATGACTGGCAGAGGAGGACAATTTGACTGGTACTAAATCTGCAGGATAGTAAGCACAAGAGAAGCTAAATGGTCCATTGGAAATAGTAACAAAATGGCAGTTTTGTTAGCGACTTAATTACGGACATCTGCACTTTATTTTTAGGCTGAAATTTACTGCCATATTCCTCAGCCCCATGACTGTCAGTGCTACTGTAAAATATGCATAACAATGGAAAATAATTAAACAGAAGCATTAGGGACTGTTGTTTGTGGCAAATGAAGGCTTGCATATTTTTAAGTATGCCATAGCTGTTCGTTCTCTCTCTCTCTCTCTCTCTCTCTCTCTCTCTCTCTCTCTCTCTCT
>JAJKFI010000001.1:25770495-25791997 GCA_029204185.1 Lerista edwardsae | reverse complement strand
TCTCTCTCTCTCTCTCTCTCTCTCTCTCTCTCTCTCTCTCTCTCTCTCTCTGTGGTCTTCATCTCATTGAATCTCAAATATGGACCAATCAACTAAAAGGGTTTGTATACAAATGACTCTGATTTAATCCTAGGAGAAAAGGCAGCTATTTCCTTTCAAATGATTCTGGGGCTTATTAGCAACATTGCAGAGATAAAAGGGATGGATCTATTTGCTCATCAGCGATGTGATGGGACCGTGGGGACCATTCTAAATAGCAGGTGGGAGCTGTGTGTTGAATTTGGCGGGGAGCCATTTCAGACATTTTGTCAAGCCAACATCTATCTGCGCTGAACTCGGCACTCCTGAATAGCAACAAGAATACTTCATTTCAGCAAGATGAAAAGGGATGTTTTAGAGATGAGGGTTTTCTTGGATGGGGAAAGGCGACCAGTTCCAAAGTAGGTGGTGCTGTTAACCCAACTTTTTAAAAAGCAGTGTTTTCTTTTACATTTAGAATCTCAACCTTTCACAAATGCCTTAAGGAAGCAAAGTACAATGGGTACAAGCTGACACTGCAGTGCATACCGCTGATTCTTGTGTGGACAAACTCCTGTCACGTCAGTGAAAGGGGGTAGCTCTACCTATACCACAGACTGAGAGCGCAGTCCAAACCTGGAGTTAGGCCGGCACAGTTAGGCCAGCAAAGTTTAGCCAGCACAAGGGACACCGTAAAGTAGGTTTGGACCCCTCTCAGAGTCAGAGAGGAAGGCGCATGTCTGTGTGCCATCTTCCCTGACTCAGAGAGTGGTCCAAAAGTGCTTTACAGTGCAACTTGTGCCAGTCAAACTTTGCTGACCTAACTGTGCCAGTCTAACATCAGGTTAGGATTGTGGCCTGAATGTGTCAAGCTACCTCTCACAGGAGCAAAGGAGAAGCCCTCCTGTTGGCTGTGTGGTTCCACATGTGCATGGCCAACTTTAGCCTGATTGCTCTAATTTGGGGCAATTGGACCACATGCATGGGGGCCCCCTCACTGTGGTGGAGAGTAGGTTACCCACAGCCAGCATTTTGCAAGGAGATATAATACGGCATGAAGGGAGTTATTGTGTGGCCTGCCTGCCCATCCCTGTACTCAATTGGGGGCAAATCGTCATCACCTCAGCACCATCTACTTCTGGGTGCTGTGCTTAGCACATGATGCCACTGGCCCTGAGCCTGCTGCTGCTTCTTGTGCCAGTGAGTACCAGGGGGCTTGGGGGGATGGGGTCCCCTTAAAAACATTTGGCATTGGGCCCCACAGCTCCTAAGGCCAACCTTGCACAGGTGGAACATCACAGTCAATTTTTTTGATATAGGCAGCTGGATGCTAGTCAGATAAAGTTGAAATCCTCAGCTGTGCGTTCACACCCTGGTCCCTTCAATGGACAGGGTGTGGATGCACAGCTGAGCATTTCAAACTGCCTTCCCTGTTGGAGGCTTACGTCTGAATAAACATGCTGGGATATAAAGATCATGGCTTTCATTGAGAGCTACATATTGAAAAAAAGAACCTGTTCCTTTTAAGCTGTGAACTTTTACATTATCATTTTAGTTGTCCTGTGTGTCTCTTGAAAGGCAAGGTAAAGGCCTGGCTGGGGGCCAGGATCAGGACCATAGTATGTATGTGGTCAATCAGGATTGGGTGTGGGAAGAAGGGATTTAACCCTTCCTTCCCATGCTAGAATAAATCTTGTTCATTCTCCCACATTGCTGCTATTTCCTGTGGGTGAGAAGCTCCCAAGTGCCAGGGTTTTCTAGGTGTCATCTTTGCAGATGCCACTTGCGTGCCTAGTATTGCCACTGGAGGCAACTTCAGGGTGCTTTGACCTACAATTATCCCTGCCACTTTTCTCGTTGCTGCTCTCTCCTGATCTCTTTTGCACTTAGCACCTCCCACTTACCATACACCTTTGACGGACTGAACTGCCACCCAATGGCACCTTGTTTCTCGTGCTTTGCTGTTCCAGCCACCTCCACTGTCACCAATACAGTCCCTGTAATAATGGGACCATGTACACCAGTTAGACTGTGAAATTCCATCAGCAGTATCAATACATTTCATTATCATCTTTGCAAATACTGCACTATTCAAAGTTGGATACTTTTATGTAAGAGGAGTGTGTGTTTTCCTGCCACAAATATCCCCACCACAAAAACCTTTCATTGTTTGCTCGGTTATAAAATCAAAAGATCTCTGTAGCTGGAAGATCTTGCCAATGAAGCTGTTGAGCTTTCAAATTAATTGAAGGAAGCACCAGTCAAAGAAGTTAAGTATCCAGTGAAATTCTCCAAGTGGTCCATAATGGTACACAAACTTCTGCTCCTCATTGTTTCTGTAAGGAACACCTATTTTGTTCATTCATTCTCTGTAACTCCCAGATATTTTTGAGGAACACATTTGCACCTAATTTCAACTTGAATTAATTGCCTCTATGTGAATCTGAGTTGTAGCAAGTGATCACCACATTCTGCATGGCTTTCCACACCACGTATGCTACTTGTATGCACACCATGTATGCTACTAGGCAATGGATGAGCATTTTTCTCATTTGCTGCACACATTCCCCTCAAATAACTGTGCCTAAAATGAACAATTCCCAAAGCAGAATGCTTCTGTAAGCCCAGAAAAGCTATCTATTTGTTTGCACTTACTGTGTTGCATTTTACAAACTTTCAGCACAATTTATTTCAATTGTACTTCTCTTTCTCTGTGTGTGTGTGTGGGGGGGGGGAGGAGCAGGAGGAGGATTTAAATGATGGAAAGATTTTACCTATAAGAAACAACATAATTGACTAATGAGCATTTTCCTATTTTACAGAAAGGAATAAAATATCATGTTCACACTGCGCTTTCCAGCATAGAAGTTCATTGCGGTGGACATTTTTGATCTTGCTTTGCTGGCGACGTATTCCCAGCCACCGTGGAGAATATTTTCTTTCACCTCCAAGTGCTTGTAAAACCTGGCGAGTGCAGACATTGATGGATGAAGGTCTGCTTGAGCCTTGACATCTAGTTTTGGAGAGGCAGTGGAGATTGTAAGCGCGCCGCTATGCAGCCGGACAAGGGCAGAATTACTTCTTAGCCACACAGATGAGAGCTTTTCAGAATCAGAGAGTTCATTCTGAAGCTCTAATCAGGGATGAGGACAGAAAGCTTTCGAATGGAGCCCTTTGAACTTCCCTGCGCGCAAAGGTTTAGGCGGAGAAATCTCCAAATCTTTTCTAGCCCCAACATAAATGATACTTTATTAGGATTATGGCACTGTATTTACTTGTAGCTCTATTTTGGTCTTTCTTCCTGTGGAAAGGCAGCGATGAAGGGCCTTGACCTATCCTAGGGAAGGGAACAGAAGAGCTTCAGCTCTAATCTTGTCAGATTTCAGTTGCTCAGAGCCTTCTGAAACACTCACCTTTTGAGGGATGAAACTATTCCAAGCGTGGCCTCTTTCTGGCAGGAAGAGAAGTTGTTTTGGACGTTGTGCAGTTTGTTTATGTTAGGTTGAAGAGGAAGCCGCTTCCGCCATTGCAAATGCTGGAGGAAAGCAAGGACAGAACACAACGTATGTTTTGTTGGTAAAAGTATGCTGGTGGCACACAAGTAACACACTGCTGCATTTGTCCCACACGGGGACAGGGCGAGGTTTCTGCCAGCTGATTGGCTGGCAGACTGACAGCAGCCCAGCCCCGCCCACCCCCGCCCCCCCACAAGGCGAAGCTCGCAGCAGCGGCAATCACCCCCCCACCCACCTTCTGCAGTCCGTGACTAGCTGGTTGCCCCTTTGGGGGTCTGGGTAGGAATTGTTTACCATCACCCAAATTGGCTGTCAGGCCGGTGGTTTTTTCGCCTCTCACCAGACTGGTTAGTGGGATGGGGGCATATTAATTAGGATATACATCCCTGGTCACTTTAGGCAGGTATTGTGTAGGTTGGGGTAAGGACATGTCCATCATGGGGTGGCAGGGTGAGGGGGAATCCTGGCCTGCTCATGCTTGCTTTACCGGCTAGGTAAAAGGGGGCTGGCAACCCCTTTGACTGGGATGTTCCAGGACCACTCTGGGTTCGTCTGGGCGGCTTTGCAACCCAGCTTCCCCCTCTTGGGGTGACTATGAATGGTGTGGCAGGTCTTCGACTTGAGGACACCTGGAATCAGATGGTTCACCCATAGGCATTGGGGAAGGTAGACAGGCAGCTACATTTCCCCCAAAGGGTGCCTGCACGATTACTAGTTTGACCCTGCTGCAGTTTATATGCAGCCCTTTTAACTATACGGAACCTTGTCCATGTCTTTTTTGGGAGGTACATGGAAAACCTGTTCTGGCAACTTTGGAATGACTTGGAAACCTCTTATGACAAACCTTGACTCCGACTGTATGCGTGAAGACTGGGATCCAAATTGCTGCACATGTACGCGGACTTTCCTTGAGCAGCAGTCATTAGGTTTAACACCAGAAAACTATTCCTGAGGTTGCAGTGGATGAGCTGCAGGGGAAGAAGAGGGTGGCTTAGGGCCCAATCCTAACCAACTTATCAACACTGGCATAGCTGTGCAAATGGGGCATTTGCTGCATTCTGCAGTGGGGGGGGGAGTCATGGAGACTTCCTCAAGGTAAGGGAATGTTTGTTCCCTTCCCTCGGAACTGCATTTCCCTTACAGGTGCTGGAAAGTTGGTTAGGATTGCGCCCTCAGACTCCCTTGCACACTGTGGCCACCACACTTGTTTGGACACATATATTTATAAAAGAGGGCACCTAAATTAGGTGTGGGACGTGGTGATGCAGTGGGTTAAACCGCTGCTGCTGGGCTTTCCGACCGGAAGGTTGGGAGTTTGAGACTGCGCGATGGAGTGAGCTCCCGTTGCTTGTCCCAACTCCTGCCAACCTAGCAGTTCGAAAGCACCTAAAATGCAAGTAGATAAATAGGGACCACTTCAGTGGGAAGGTAACAGCGTTCCTTGCACTACGGCATATAGTCATACTGGCCACATGACCACGGAAGCTTGTCCTTGGACAAAACACCGGCTCTACAGGCTTTGAAACAGAGATGAGCACCACCCCCTACAGTTGGTCAAGACTAGACCATTCGATAATGGGGAAACCCTTACCTTTTAAATTAGATGTCCATGGCAAGGATGCTGACTCATTTCTGGGGGAGTGTCTTACTTACCCTGGGGAGCTTATTTGCTTCTGGAAACAACTCTGCCCAGCCAGGCTGCTATCTCACCAGTAGGGTGGGGCCAGATCAACTAACCCCTAATTGGAAAGTTGTCATAGTCTGCACCATTGTTCTAGAGGACTTGTGTATCACAGTAGAGTGCATCAAAAGACAAAGAGAATCAAGAGGCCAGGACTTTCTGATGAAAAAAAAAATGTTTCTGGAAGAAGAATGAGTAAATAAGCCCAGAAACTGGACAGCAAGCAATGAGTTGTGAAGGCTGGGTGAGAAAGGGGAATGAGAGAAGTGGAAGAGGCTCTCAATGGATGGCTCAATTGCTCAATCTCAATGGCTCCCTTTTGCAGGAAAATGTGGTGAGAGGAGGGATTTCAGGCCATGATAAATTTGCAATTGTGTTCTTTTTGTAAATTTTTGGGCAAAAGCCATTGTGTTTACGGCCAGCTGCTCTTTGGTGAGAGCAAAGAAGCAAATTATCAGCTGGTGGAAGGCAATCATGCGGCAAAAAAGAAGGACTGGACGATAAAAGTGTCATCTATATATAATTGTTCTTGAAGGATTAGAACTTTGTGATTTGTAAAAACCCTTGCGGTTTAGAAAATGCCTGCCTATGTAAACCGCCTTGAATTAAAGTCAAAGGAGCAATCTGATGACCAAGAAAGGCGGTATATAAATACCAATTAATAATAATAATAATATTATTATTATTATTATTATTATTATTATTATTAACCTATGATCCACGATATAAGATCTAGCCACCTTGGTAAAGGAGGAACATAAAATATCATAGATTATAGCTGACATGAAGCCTTCCCCTGAAATCATAGACCATTATTACCTACAGCTGTCCTGGTAAGATCTACTACTATACTATTAGGCAAGAGTATGGGAGAAATTGGGTGAGGAAGATTATTTCTTTCCTGAATACAGTTCAAAATACATGTTTCTGGGGGTTTTGTTTTTTTTAATCTATGTCAGTCTGCTACAACTATCAAAGGGAAATACTGTAAGAGACTAATTCTCCCTAATGAGGCAATGCACGACAAACACCTGTAAAATCTTTTTCTCATCACCATTGATTAGAAGAGAAATGTTTCATATGTTGATAACTCATTGCCATCAGTCTGCGATCCAGCTCCTGCTATTTTTCCGCTTAAAAACAAGGGCAAAGGAGTGTGTGTGTGTGTGTGTGTGTGTGTGTGTGTGTTAGTGTTATATTTAACATATGAGGTCTTTGAGAGTCAAGATAGTATAGTACAGTGGTTCCTAAACCATGGGTCAGGAACCACCAGTGGGTTGCGAACCAATTTCAGGGTCATAAAAGCACTTAGGGCAGCCATATTGAAAATATGGCAAGATGGGATGCTGGAAAGGGGAGGGCTGTGTGATTGTTTTGCTTGTGTCAAGCTTGTAAATAGGCCTTTTTTGTGTGTCTGATTCACTTTGGAAAATGGCTGAGAAATAACCCAACTGACTGCTGCATTCTCAGGAAAGCAGCAGGCTCTGGCATCACAGTGACGGCACTTCCAGCCATGACATCACATCTGGTGGGTCCTGGACAGATTGTCATTCTAAAAAGTGGGTCCAGGTGCTTAAAAGTTTGAGAACCACTGGTGTAGTAGTTCAGGAGTTGGACCAAGAAGATTCAGGTTCAAATCCCCACTCAGCTGTGAAGCTTCCTGGGTGACCTTTGGCCAGTCATTTTCTCTCAGCCTCACCTGCTTCACAGGGTTGTTGTGAGGACCAAAGGAGGGGAAGAACTATGTACACCACCTTGAGCTCCTGAGGGAAGGTGGTATAAAATATGAGAAAGTAATGCATAAATATTTGGTTTATTTACAGGTATGCTTAATCTTCACTGGTTAAGGGACGTGGTGGCGCAGTGGGTTAATCTGCTGTTGCTGAGCTTTCTGACCGGAAGGTTGGGAGTTCAAGACTGTGTGACAGAGTGAGCTCCCGTTGCTTGTCCCAGCTCCTGCCAACCTAGCAGTTCGAAAGCACGTAAAAATGCGAGTAGATAAATAGGGACCACTTTGGTGGGAAGGGAACAGCGTTCCATGTGCTACGGCATAGAGTCATGCTGGTCACATGACCACGGAAGCTTGTCCTTGGACAAAACGCCGGCTCTACAGGCTTTGAAACGGAGATGAGCACCGCTCCCTACAGTCAGTCACAACTAGACTATTCGGTTGTGGGGAAACCTTTACCTTACCTTAACCTTCTGTAGATGAAGGTTAAACAGCACAGAAGTCCTATATGCAACAATTGGTGGTATCGCTTCCCCAGAGAGATGTTTGTGCACTCTGTCAGGTGTTGCTTGCTCCCCAGATGTCCTTTCCCACCTCTCCCTCCAGGCTGTCTGTGTCTCTTGTCTCAAACTACTACATTTGTTCTCCTCCCAGTAGGTGGCAGTAGGAACATGACAACCCCCAAGACTTTAATGCCCTGCCCTATTCTAGGGATTCAGAGCCATTGATTTCAGATACACTACAGGTTTCCCAGACTCAAGGCTGGCTCTAGGAGCGGCAGGGCCCAATGCGTGGTGTTCTCATGGGGCCCCCACTCTCCCTGCGAGGCCCCCAACTCACCAAGAAGTGTGCTTGTGGTGTCACATGCAAAGTGCAGCACCTGGAAATAGTTGGTGGTGACATGCTGACATCACAGCCAGTTGCTTCTAGGAAACCCATTTTGGGCCATTCGTAAGCAGGGCAGGAGACAGGAGGGTCCAAGGTAAAGCTGATCTGCTTGCCTCGCTGACCTACAGCCCATAGGAGTCCCGGCTGCAGCAACAGACGATGTGCTTGTTGTGCTGATGTGGCACCATCCAAAGCGCAGGGCCCAATGTGATGACATTGGTCACATTGGCTTAAGGCCGGCCCTCCCTGGACTATCAACCAGTAATCTGAATCAGAAATAAGTTGGCCAGCTAGGATTCAAGACCACATTATGTGATAATCTAAAACTGTTTTGATCATACCACAAATGACTCTTGAAGCAAAGAAATCTCAGATGAGAGAGGGGCTGGCTGGATTGGGCTTCGTGATTACAAGCTACTTGAACATTCAAGATGATTGTCTTTACATTTGAACTGGCCCATAGTTTTAATCTGCCTGTAAAATGGCTTCTTGGCAGTTTGACAATATATGCTTCTCTCCGAGCATCTTCGTGAGATTAATTCATAACAGGCTTATTCTTATTTCTATTTTTGAACCTCAAAGCTACAGTACTTACCCTGTCAGTCTAGAGCCCTAATTCTTTTATTGTCATTCATTTTGAATTAAAAAGGAAACAGCAGAAGTGGTGAGGTATTCCTGGCCCCACCTGATCCACCACCCCAAACAGTGCTGATGTGCCACTCCAGCCCCAAAATTCTGTGGCTCCTTTGATGCATATTCAAGTGGGTGCACCCCACCCTTCTACACTAATCCAATACCGGATGGCACATGCACACATATTTAAAACAATAGCCCTTTTGAACTGGTGCACATGTTTATGTTAATGGCTGGATCTTCCCTGCCTCCCTAGGAGATTGGCAGTGGGATGGCAGCAACAACCCTGGCAACGGCAACTCCAACTCCATTGCAGTGCTGTGACAAGCAGGCCCCCAGGGCTGGCCTTTGGTGCTGAAGGGCCCAATTAGAATTTTTTTTTGCAGAGCTCCTGCAGGGTCTGTAGAATATTAGAGATATCAATAACATTTGTTATAGAATTTCTATCTCTAGGGCAATGGCGCTAAAACATTTTAGCACTGGGACCCACTTTTTAGAATGACAGTCGGTCCAGGACCCACCAGAAGTGATGTCATGGCTAGAAGTGCCGTCATTGTGACGCTAAAGCCTGCTGCTTTCCTGACCATGCAGCAATAAGCAGTGATGTCATGCCGGAACCTGCCGGAACGTGCTGGAACGGCCGTTCCTGAACCTAATCTGGGCTAGCTCTGCCCACTCGTCGCCATTCGTCACCGGTTCCGTGATGGACGCGGCGCGGTGAAGCGCTCCTGGCCTCAGAGGGGGCACCTGCTCACCGGGGGGGAGGGGTGGGGGCGGGCCGGGGGCCTGAGCAAGCAGCGGTGGGGCGTGTCCACCGAGGGCAGCCCGCGCGGCGGGGGGAGGCAGTGGAACCGAAGGGGTGGGCTGCGGGGTACGACCGGGACGCTTTTAACGGTCCCAACATGTGCCAATCAAACGTGAGTCCCGGTCACCATTCCTGTTCTTCAATCATTCAATCCCACCACTGGCAATAAGTCTCTTTGCTTGAGCAAGGGGATGCAGGCATCCTCCCTCATGTTTTCAATGAATATATATGGGGATGCTGGAGCACACCTGTCGGCCATGGCCTGGCAGCCATGTGCTCAGCGTTGTGAACCAAGTCCCTAAAGGTGAGAAACTGGAATCCTGATAAACCAGGATTTTTGTGCACATGGAGGGGCTCTAAGGACATGCACTTGGGCCATTTTGCACCAAGGCCAAATAGTCAACCACCTGGGGACAGTGTTGAACAGGTGCAACCTACTTCCCCCTCCTATGCTCCTTGAAGGTGTGTGAAGGAGGAGGGGGACAAGTGAAAAAAGAATCTGCACCTAATAGCATCTTTTCTCCTTTGCCCCTGTTAAAGATACAGGTACTTTCTTCGTGCCTTGGACCTTACAACCTCTAATAAGCTTAATCTTTTAATGCAATTATTAAGGTAAGCATCATAAACACTCTGCAGAGTTTGGCTAATGGTCGCATTAAAAATAAAAGCTTGTGCTGCCTTAGTGGAAGCCTAGAACGTCGACCCTCTGCTCGCCTTAAAACACTCCATAAAACCAAAGCCCTTGACTTTATTGCAACTTGGCTTCACTAATGGCAATCTTGTGCTGCAGAGATAAAGCGGGGATTGCACTGCTTGCTGTTTTATCACTCCTGTAACGGGATCTCTGATTTTCCAGGAGAACATTGAAAAGTCGACACCTGATAATGGCTTTGCTCTAATTCATTAAGGAGTATATCTTACAACTTAAAACCTTCACCTGGTGTTAAATGGTTTTGCTTCACAGAATGAGGATGGTTAATTGTGCAGCCTTTGATTGTGGCATCAGCCAGAATGTGGTAGACGCACAACTCTGGTCACTTCTGTTCCGTTGGTGCAAGACTGATGCCTCTTAGCTGGGAGTGGGTGGCTGAATGAAGCAGGACTTTAGAGAAGTAAATGCTTTCTGCACATCCCTGCATGTCCTGGCCATTTCGTCATTGTCTCTTCCACACCTTGTAAACTGCTTTCTCTCCTACTGAGCCATTCTACTCTGCAGAATCATGGAGGGTGGAGGCAGCCTGTCCAAACTGGCCCTCGAATGAACCGTCCATATGCAATGATGCAAAGCAGGAGGTGTGTGATCCTCATCATGTAGCTGATGGAGCCAGTTGGACATCTCCTAATTAAACCCATGGGCAGCCCAATCCTAAGCTGCTCCGTTGCCTGGAGGAACAGCAGCGCCAAAATGGCTGCTTCTATATCCTATGGGGACAATGCAGATGCTAGAGTCTCCTTGGGGCAATGCAGCCAGCAGCAATGGGTCTTCTTGCATCTGTGTCCACTATTTAATGGGCATAGAACCAAAGAGGCCAACCTTGGTCTTTCGAGCCAGGGAGGGGGGCATAGGATTCAGTGGCAGAGTGTGCTGCCATCGCCACCCCTCCTGGGTCCAGTCCTCCTTTCAGCCTGCCCCCTCCCCACCTTCCCCTGTCCACCCAGCAGCAAAACTGACTGGTGCTCTCGCAGTGAGTCCTACAGGCTCTGAGAAAAGGAGTCTAAACAGCTCCCCTCCTCTGTGAATCTTCCAGCCCCCCCTTGAGTCCTTGAAACGTCCCGTTCCCCTTTCTCTTTTCCCCAAACATATCTGCCAGTGCTGGAAATCAAAGAGCCTTAGAATGGAAAGAAGTGCCAGAGAAAATTATCTAAACAGTCAGCCCGTGGATTCCAGCGTCCGTGGGTCCCCTCTATAACGCACGGGGCTGACTGACCTGGACTCTGTAGGCAAAGGCAGCTGCATTCCCCGCACCTCTGAAGGGTTTCTGAGTCCTGCAGCGGCTGCTCCCCTCTTCCCCTGGCCTCTGCGGGCATCAGAATGAGCATTAGAATGAAAAACGTCATTTTCGGTTTTGCTGAAAACCCAGAAGTAACTTCATTCTAATGCTCATTCTGAGCCCCACAGAGCACATGGGTGGATGCGCGCCGCCTCTGCAGGGCTCAGAAGAGCCTCTGGAACCCAACTCCAGTTGGGTTCAGAGGGTGAGGCAGGCTGGAAAACCATGGATTTGAAATCTGGCTTTCCTTATCAGCAGGAACCTCTGCAGATAAATGAGCCTGCCTGTATTAGGAAATAACACTAGCATACATATTGAGACCCCGGGAATCGTGGCATTCCTATTGGGGGGGCAACATGCTAAGTGTTGCAGGCATCTGAGCTCCTGTGTAATGGAGCCCCACCCCTCGCCTCCATGTGCACCTCGGAAAGGAAAGCCACCCAGCCAGCTCTGGAGGCGAGGACATGGGGCTGTGTAACACTGGAGCTCAGGCTTCTGCAACAGCATTTTGCCTAACCCCTGGGTAGGAACACTACTGTCCATGAAAGCACGTTTCCCAGGAGACCTGGTGCCTGGAATGCTACTGATAGAATATGTTGCTGCTGTGTAATACTTGAACATTACGAGCTTTTGGCCCTGTTTCCTACTATGAGTGCAATCCTAACCTGGAGTTTGGCCAGCACAGTTAGGCCAGCAAAGTTTGGCTGGCACAAGCAGAGGATAAAAAAAGGCAAAGGTTTCCCCATGACCGAATGGTCTAGACGTGACCGATTGTAGGGGCGGTGCTCATCTCCATTTCTAAGCCTGTAGAGCCGGCGTTTGTCCGAGGACAAGCTTCCGTGGTCATGCAGCCAGCATGGCTATACATCGTAGTGCACGGAATGCCATTACCCTCCCGCCGAAGTGGTCCCTATTTATCTACTTGCATTTTTATGTGCTTTCAATCTGCTAGGTGGGCAGGAGCTGGGACAAGCAACAGGAGCTTCACTCCATTGCATGGTCTTGAACTCCCAACCTTCTGGTCAGAAAGCTCAGCAGCAGCGGCTTAACCGTAGCACCACCACGTCCCTGCGGAGGATAGTGCATGTCAAACATACTTTACGGTGTCCCTTCTGTCAGCCAAATTTTGTTGGCCTAACTGTGCCGCCCTAACTCCAGGTTAGGATTGCACCCTTTAGCTGTGCGAAATACATTTTTGAGTACGTAAGGGAAGGAGTGGATATGGTGACGAACAGGGCTTGTGCTGAGCTAGCCCCAAGCGTCAGAATGGGTTTGAGTTGCAATTGACTCTCGAATTCTGAAGTGGGTGGTTCACACCTGACCCCACGCCTGCATTCTGTGAAATGTGGTTAATCCAAATTGGTAGACATTAACAAAATTATTAACCTTGGGGGCTATGAGGACAGTGCAAGCTAGCAAACATGCCATAGCACTGAGTGCGGTGCTGAGAGGGAAGAATGATTTCTAAGCAACGATGAATCATTGTGCCCAATGAATGAAGCATTAATATTTCTGTGGGCAGAGTGCTTTCCCCATCTATCAGCAGGCCAACCTTTCTTCTTTATGCAGAAATGCTGTGTGACTTTTATTTTTGGTAAGCAAATCCTAGGGGCTTACGTGCATAAAACATAGAATGAGTTGAAAGCGAGAGAGAGAGAGAGAGAGAGAGAGAGAGAGAGAGAGAGAGAGAGAGGAAACAACTTTTATTATTCCACACTTTTGCCAGTCCTGGGAATTATTTCTTGCAAATGTAGCATGTGGACATTTTAGCTGCTCAATCAAGATTGGAGCTGGGAGGAGAGCTGGGGACTCTTGAATGTATTTCAGCTAAGAAATTGCGGCAATATTTTCCTGTGCAAATAGTTCCAAGACATCTTTACCTGCTTTATCAAGAGCTTTTCTTGGATTAGGAGGCAAATTCAGGAGAGAAATCGCCTGCTCCAGAGGCAAAATAAGAGACTTTGATCCTTAATTCCCCAGAAAGAATTCCATTCAAATATTGGACTTTTCTCTCTCTTACCTTTATTCTGTAAATGATTATTCTTTCGCTGTACACATCTGTGTATTCAAAATGCCTCGGTTACAGGAGTGCTGACAATATCAGAGGATTACTTTGTTACTTCAAGGTAGAAAAAAATGCAACAGCATTTTCAGCTGGAAGACTTGGGTTATGACATCAACAAATGCTCAGTTAGTCATTCTTAAAGGCGCCTACACACCTGAGCCTGAAGTCCTATATATACAGCCCAATCCTAAGGAATGTTGACAATAATGGGACTCGTGTCCCACTGGTGTCAAAGTCCCTGTGATGGCATGAAGATTGTACTGCTGGTGGGCCATTGGAGGCAGCTGCGACAAGGCAGTTACAGCAGCAGATCCCAGCTGCCTTGTCCCTGATGGCACCAGGACAGGCATGGAGCAGTTCATGGGCAAGGAGGGGAAGTGTAGGGGGAGGAACCAAGGTGAGTGTCAAAAGTGGGAGGGGGCAGATCCAGTGGCAGTGACTTTCACCAGATCCTATCCCAGAGCCATTCTTGGCTTGCAGCGTGCCCAGGAGTGGGGCGACGTCACCGTGCCACCAGCATGGCCGCCCCACCCCTGTGTGTCGCCTGGGCACACCTCCCTGCACCCAGAATCACTCCATGCGCAGCCAGCATCCATCGTGCTTGCCACCCCCCACCCCCCCGCAGCACCCTCCCTCTGCCTCTGTCCTATCCTTATTTTCCAACTTGACATCCCACCAGATCTGCACCAGCAAAATGGCTGGCATAGTTTGGAGGAGAACCATCGATGAGCAGGCAGCCTACCAGGGGTAAGTAGAAAATACCTTTACTGACCTCTTGCAGTGTATCTAATCGCCGCCACCACCAGCACCACAGACTGCAGTGTGTGCTCTGTTGGAGCAGCTGTGTGCTGGGGGAGGAGCCAGAGACTTGAACATGGCAGTCGCTTTTTATGAGTGGCTGGGGCTTGTGTTCTTTCCTGAATCTCTGCAAGGGGTTCGGGCCCAACTCCAGTAGTAGAACTGGGTTGGGGGTAAGCATTAACATCTAGCCTCTGGATAGTGGCCAACTCCGGAGGTGAATGATGTTTGCTTGTGACTGGGGAGCAGAAGAGACTCTGCCTTCTGGCAGACCGTGTGGACGGTCTCTGACTTGGAGAGTGAGAACACCGGAGAGAGAATGATGGATTACAGCGTCTGGAAGGTCTTCAGAAGTCCCCCTAATGAAGACAATCGTGTGGGAAGAAGAAGTGGTGTGTAGGCGTAAATGTTTAACATCTTGGCGTGAAGTGCACTGGAGAGTTGGCTGCGGGCCAGTGAGGTCAGTGGAATTAAACCTGCTTAATCTTCAACACAAGATATCCACTGAAGTGCATCGCTGTTTTCTTTTTTGCTTCTGTTTCTATTTTCTTTTCTAAATGCTTTGATGTGGCGTGGGAAGCTGAAATATGGAATAAAAAAGTACTCTGTTCTATGCTGAATTTTTTGCTGCGTAGCAGATTAAACATGGCGTCGAGAGGCAAAGCAGAAGATTTATAATTGGAGCTCATTTACTTGAAAACGGACAGTCCTATTTGTAGATCAAGAGGATTTATTAATGAGATAAGAGAACACAAAAATAGGGAGTATTTTGATTTGTATGTTTAAAGAAAGCTTGAATTTTTTACTGCGCAATTGAGTCAACATGGCGTTAATGAGAAGGAAACCGACAGATCTACAATCAGAGTTGAAAGATGTTTGAAGCATGTTTAAGGATTTGGAGAAATGAACTTTGTGGAAGGACAAGAGGAATGTGTATTTTTGAAGATGGACAGCCCTGTCTGAACTAAGAAGATTTAAGAGAAAGAGACTATGAACAAGATATTTTTTTATGGTCTGCTGACAAATACAGTGAGAGTGTTTATTGTCAGCAGTCTCCCCTCTGGTGGCAGGAGAGGGGAAGGTTTTGACCAGATGTTAATTTTTAATGATTTGTATAATTTTTGGCTTTTTATAATAAATGGGCGGGGGAAATTTGATTAATGAAATTTATGATTTAAAAATTGAATAAATGGTATAAATAGAAATGAGGATTAAAAGGTGACAAAGTTCATTCCTTCCTGTGAGATTTGTGATAGAAAGAAATAGTTAGCATTGAGCCTTGATCTGAAAAGCGATAATTGTAGGCTTGTAATTTTGCGTCAGATTATATAACTAAGCGATTATTTTCTTTTTTTTTTAACAAAGGTACGTGATAACTCAAGCTTACATTAAGATATGACTTTAGAAAAAAAATGTTATTAAGGCCTAATGGTGATTACGAAGTGATGGATGTCATGTTATATCTTTATGCTCTTTATTTTTATGGCGTATTTTTTTTTTCTGAGATGGGCTGTCTTAATTCTAATAGAATAAGTTTTGTAACAAAGATTAATTAAAGATTAAGATTGAAAAATAATATAAGCAATATGAATAGAGATGAAGAGATCAACAGAGTGCTAGTTTAAATAGTTTGACTTCCCAGCTTCACCTATGTTTATTCTATTTCTGTGCTTTATATAGTAGGTTCTTCCCTTTTAGTTTATTATTTTATTGACTTTTACTATAAATTAGAGATAGATAATTATAGGTATAATTAACTTTTCTTACTTGAGTTTGCTAAGTAACTGTGAAATTATTGAAATTATTGAAGATTTGAATGAATAATGAAAATTGACGTAGTTTTGTGAATCATAATGATTATATCCTTTCAGATGGAATATATGATAACGGAAATTACTAATTTTTGCATTTACATGTTACTCTCGTACTGCCTCACTTCCTATTGTTTAACCCTATGTATACCCATCCTATGTAACTGACTATCCTTTTCCTGTATCTTTATAATTATAAAATCAATAAAATCATCTTCAAAAAAAAAAAAAAGAGCAGCTGTGTGCTATAATATAGTGGGGGATAGGATTGGGCTGATAGCTTCCTTAAAGCATCCCTCTAGCATTCCACTGGTGCGAGCAGCAATGATCTGTTTCCTGCTCACCTGTATGAGAAGTAGATCACCGTCCTCCTTACTTGCAGTTTCCTTAGAGTTCCAGATTTACTTACAGAGACAACATGTGCTGTCCTTTTATGTATTGCATTTCTGGGTTTGATGAAACCAATCAAGAATACCGAAGTAAGAATACCGAAGTTTTTTCCTTTCTTTTCTGGAGCACTGTGGCAGAGGCAGCAGCTGCGGTTTTGGTGTGGGGTGGAGCTCCACTTCACACCATCCCTGAACTTGGGCATGGGGAAATAATTGTCTGCAGGCACTTGCTGAAATCAGGGTGATCCGCTCAATGTGAATACCCACCAGGGTCTCTAAACTTTTTGGCACAAGGACTGTATCATATATTTGATATGGTGTTGAGGGCCAGAAAATAAATAAATACATGGAGAACCAATGTGCTGAAGAGTTTGACTGAATACAGTGAGTGGAGTGGGTATATACTGCATTCAGCCACTAGAGGTGCTGAATGCAATGCAGTGTAATGGAGTCATTCCATTCCTTGACTAGAGTCATTAGCACCTCTAGTGGTTGAATGAAGTACATACTATGCTGGGACCATGCTGTTCATGCATTCTGGTATATACCCAGAAGTGCTGAACTATTTTTAGGTTTGAGGTGATGGGGAACCACACTGTTTAACCATGCAAAGGTAAAAAAATGCAATTTTAGCATGTTTTTCTTTTTTTATGGGCAGTTAAATGCTGGCCCTGATATCCATGGGTTAGTTGTTTCTGGAACAGAACCCCAGCGGATACTGAGATTGCACTGTATTTATCTCCTATCAGTGGGTTGCTGGGGCTGGAATAGTCAAGTGTTCTCACCACATGCTGAAGGCCATATAAAATCCTCCAGAGGGCTAGATTTGGCCCTTGGGCCAGAGTTTGGAGACCCCTGATATCCACTATGGGCATGATCTGGCCAAACTTCAGAACTTTGAATTCCATTGAGTTCAATGGGAGTGAATCAAGATGTTTTCCCTTCTTCTCTTTGCAATGAAATGGAGCTTGATGCCGGCTGGATCATGGTGTCCTATAGTCACTTGATCATGGGAATTGGCACCAGTCTAAATAGCAGCAGACAAGGTTACATGTATTCTGTTCCCCGCTATGTTTCATTTCCATAATGTCTACGTAAAGTTAATGTAAGCAGACTTCAACTCGTCCTGCTAGCCCAACTCCTGCATACTGCATGAGGTTTGTCCACCGCTCCATCATTATGGATATCCCTCACTAAGACAAATGACCTATGGGATTTGCTGCCTGGACACAAGGTTGTAATTGTCACAACCCTTAGTGGTTCCTTTTGTATGTTCTTTTTTCTAGCATGGACGGTGTGTATCTGTGTGCCAATGAACTCCTATACACTAATGCTTTGACAACAGTTATTTGAGAGCTAGCTATTATCAGTTTTTAATGGTGGCCACTGTTCCTCCCAGTGTTTTATTACGCACTCAAGTTGTTTGGAAAAAGCTGAAGCATAAACTTGGATGACCCTGAGAAAGAGGGAATTCCATCTATAAAGGATGTTGTTCAATTTTAGAATTTTTACTCCCATATAAATTTTGTAGACAAAGCCATAACTTCCCGTCAATAGAGAGCATCTGGAGAATGAGCAAGTATTGTAGCACTGCTATGCGTTTGTGTTCTGTCATAGATACAGTGGATGTGTTTGTGCTTTCATGGGAGGGGGGGGGAGAAAGGTCAAGGAGTATTATTTATGGACAGCCTTTTGCTGTGGTCCAGTAATGCTATTATTCCCAATGGTATTTGGCAACATAGCTCAGTTCACGCTCTCTTTCATATGGAGGAAAAAAAAAGATCTGGTTCACAGGTCCAATTCTGGTGGGAGTTTTAACTGAGTAATGAGTCATGATCCAGTATTACATTACAGAAGCAACCGAAGTGCAAAGGATTTAACTGTTTGTTGCACAAAGTTTACTAAGAATATTGCAAGAGGAAGGAGGGATGCACGAGATCCCAAGGTCCAACCTGAAATTGAGCTTTTGCACATGTTCCAAGTGACCGTCCGTAAAAGCATTACCTCTTTGATTCCTTGCATGGGTTCACATGTGCCCTCTGAAGATCAAATCCTTGTGAGCATTAGCTGCTTGAAACGTTCACAAAGGTTTGACTAAAAAGAACCTTGGACAGCAGTTGAGTGGCTTGGAAGTGTTTTGACTTTGGGAGGCATATGGGTGCTCTTCTTGATTTCTGCCTACAAACATTTGTGCTAGGAGTTCAATATTCTAAGTGCCTCTGGTAGAATGCATGCAAGATTGTAAGCCCTTTGGAGATAAGGAACCATTGATTATATTATGTGAACTGCTTTGTATAGTACTGTGGTTGAAAAGTGATATATAAGGATGATGATGATGATGATGATGATGATGATGATATTTTTGCAGTTATATAGGTGTTGTCATCATCATCAACCACCACTACCACCACCAACTACCTCCTCTGATATGGATATTTGTGTCAGTGCAATCCTATGCATGTCTACTCAGAAGTCCCATTGTGTTCAATGGGGCTTACTCCCAGGAAAATGTGGATAGGATTGTAGCCTGAGTGTGTGTGCAGGCCAGAGGGTGCAATCCTAATCTGGAGTTAGAGCCCAATCTTATGCATGCCTACTCAGAAGTAAGTCCCATTACAATCAATGGGGCTTACTCCCAGGTATGTGTGGATAGGATTGCAGTCTTTGGCTGGCACTGTTAGGCCAGCAAAGTTTGGTCGGCACAAGGGACACTGTAAAGTATGTTTGGACCACACTTGGAGTCAGAGAAGCCAGTACACAGATGTGCGCCATCCTCCCTGACTCCGAGAGTGATCCAAACTGCCTTTATGGTGTCCCTTGCGCCAGCCAAACTTTGTTGGTCTAACTGTGCCAGCCTAACTCCAGGTTAGGATTGTGCCCTGAAACTCATATGCAAGATGTAGTTATCTGTTAAGTATTCTTTGTTCTTTGCAGCTCTTTTGAATGTTCCAATTCAAAACACCTCTTGGGTATTTGTAACCACTTTAATTGTCAAGCTCTGTTCACACTGGAAAGTTGACAATATTTGACGGCAACTGGAAAATGTAGCCGAAGCATCCTAGCTGTGCCTGGAATCTATTTGAGTTTTTGTGTAAATGGCAAACAGCGATACAATGAAACGTATAGCATACACCATTTATTTTGGCAAAAGACCACCCGAAAGAAAATAAATGTTTATACAATTATGCTTCAGGCACTTTTTGACAGGTTTATCTGCTTTTTATTAACTGTGATGGACAGTTGTGTGGTGGATCTGGAGCACTGAATCCTTGACCTTTTACAAACTGACAGGGCTTGCTGTGAAGCAAGCGAGCAAATAAACAAAACACACAAAGACCTTTATGTCACTCACTGTCACTGCAAAACTGCAATTGTAGACGCTGTTAAAAGTGAAGTGCTCTGTATGATCTAAACAGTAAACATCCATGCAGGTAATCGCAGAAATTAGTTTGCTGTAAGCTGTTCCATTGTCAGCTCTAGGTGGTGAGATGCAGGGGTAAAGCCTTCTACTTGCATGCCACTGTGGTTCCACCATGGTTCGCCCCAGTGGTGCCTAGCTCATTGAGATGACTGTATTGCGTTGCATTTAAGAACTAGCATGCACCAGTGCAGGCCCTGAAAGGTGTTCCAGGTCATTGCTTCTGCCATGCCAACCAGGTTTGGCCCTGCAAGATTTTGGCAAAAGCTTACCTTGTTGGTAGGACATCAGTGGCCCAAAGTGCTTTGCAGTGACTGCCACAATGCAATACAGCTTCAGAGGTCACCAGGGTGTGTGTGTTTTTTTTTAGCTGAATGTACCTGGAATTATGCCACATCATGATATTGCATCATTCCCTTTGCATTTGGGGTGGAGAAAATGGCAGCTGGCGTCTACCAGCTGCACGGAAGATGATCTCCAATGCTTCCAGTGGCTCGGATCACTCCAATGGCAAGGCAAGGAATGGTGGAGCAAGAAGAAAGGGACACCTGTGCTGTTGGTAGGACAGCCCCCAAACATCCAGAAATTCATTACTTCATTGGACATTGATGGGATTTACCCCTCTAAACCCTGCCCTTGAAGGTCGGAACTCAGCAAATTTGATTTTTAGGAAGTTCAGATGAGTTCTGGCAGAAATGGTATTATTGGCTGGGCTGTACCTCAGACTTGTGAATCAAATACATTAATGTTACTATTGCACAAATAACTGTTCAATTATAGATTAGATTAGTTGCTAATCTGCCATGTAGTGCCAGCGGCAGAAAAAGTCAAAGAGTGGGAGAAAGAGCCAACTCTACTCCAGTTTGCCAGTACTTTTTCAGTAGAACCAACACATACTTGTTACGGATGACTAGGGGCTCAGTCCTATTCGGTCTTCCAGCACTGGTGCTGCCATAGTGCAGTCCCAAGGTAAGGAAACCAATGTTCACATATCTTGACCTCTGTGGCCTCTATGACCATTCCCCCACCACAGGATGCAGCACACACCCTTTGGCATGGCTGCAGAAGCACTGGAAAATTGGATAGGATTGGGCCCTTAGTTATATCAAGACTATATTCTTACCAGGATGGATATTGATCTGGGTTCCCTTCATCCACACTTTCTTTTTCACCTTCTCCTGTACTATGCAATTTGTTTAATATGCTTCAGCTTCCTGGCTTACTATATCATTCTTTCCCTGCAAGCTTCTCTGGCCTGGTGCACCGTGTTAGTTCCTGCTCTTTGCTTGTGGCACACTATAATCTGGATAATATGTGTTAATCTTCAGCAGATAAACATATAAAGGATGTAGCCTTAGGGTAAGGGCTTAGGTTAAGATAATCTTTTTGTCCTTTCCAGCTCCCATGAGTATATGAATATCTTCACAGGGACTTTTTGAGAAGGGGCAGGATAGGAATCTGTCCTTATTAGTTTGGCTAGAGTGAACTCTGAAGGATCCTGTCTAGCCACAGGCTTCCGTGGTACATGGGGTTATTAGATGAAAAGAAACAGCAGTCAAAAGCCTGATGTCCTTGAGGCTGCAAGCAAGACACGATAACCTTGTGACATTTCCTGGTTTGTTACTCTTTCACAATATGAAATTTGCTTAGCAATAAGAAATCGCTCTCTCTCTTTTCTCTCTCTCTGAGAGAGAGAGAGAGAGAGAGAGAGAGAGAGAGAGAGAGAGAGAGAGAGAGAGAGAGAGAGAGAGAGAGAGAGAG
>JAJKFI010000001.1:25743177-25770485 GCA_029204185.1 Lerista edwardsae | reverse complement strand
GAGAGAGAGAGAGAGAGAGAGAGAGAGAGAGAGAGAGAGAGAGAGAGTCATGGTATTAAAAACGATAAAAAGATAGCTGAAAACAGCTTGCATCTTTTTTTTTTTTTGCATTGCTAACATAACAGATAGTAAAGTATATGCCGGAGATGCAAACTTGTCCAGAATTACTCACATTTGGGAAAGATTGAAGGCAAAAGGAGAAGGGGGCGGCAGAGGATGAGATGGTTAGATGGTGTCACTGAAGCGATGAACATGAAATTGGGTGAACTCCGGAAGCTAGTGGAGGACACGGAGGCCTGTGCTGTGGTCCATGGGGTCGTGAAGAGTCGGACACGACTTAGTGACTGAACAACAACTCACATTTAGTTTTCACCTAAACTATTTGTATTTAATATATTTTCAATCGCTATAATGCTCATGATGGTATCTCTGGGCCCAAGGCCAATTTCATTTGCTGACAGAAAGATGCTCTGTTTTGTCCCTCCCCTCAATTCATCACTTTTTTAAAAAAAGTGGAAATGACTTTGAACAGTCTCTCTGTTCTGCAGAATAATTCACTTTGGTTTCTTGCTCCTTCTGGAATTTCACATTCTAGGAGACAGTCCTGGAAGTGTGTGTACCTCCAGTTAAAAAAGAAAGGGGGCAAAGACACAGGTATTTTCAAGGTAAATATCCCACTATTTTGACAAGGAGAAAAAACGCAGAATGACAATTCCATACAAACACAGTCAGAAGGCCAAAAGCTTTCCTAGGCTGAGAGCTTGTATTTTTGTGCAAGATGAAATAATGCATATTTATCATCAACTGAGGGGCAGTGGTGTTCCTGCAGGGGGGCGCAAAATGCAAAGTGTTGTAGGAGCCTGAGCTCCTGTGTAATGTAGCCCTTCCCCCCTAATCTTCAGAGCTATTCAAGATGTGGAGAGCAAAGCCTCTCAGGTGGGCCAGCTAGGTAATTTTAAAAAGCCCCCTTCTGTGCAGGCAGCAGTGTGATCTTGGGGATCATGTTACTGCTGTAGCTCCACCCCTGCCCCTTAAAGGGAAATGGGGAGATGCTATTCAGGCTTGTGGGTCACAGCCCATCAGTTCGAAGAGCACTGCTTCGGAGGATAGCAAATTATGAGTGAGTAGTTCATAGTTGATTGGTCCATGGACCATGCAATGTGAAGGCTTGACCGACTGAATGCTAAATGTGAATCATGCTTTTCATCAGCATCATGATGATCAATGGGCGCAAGTACAGAGTACACCATTGGCATCACTCCTGATGTCGGCTCCATATGGTTTATGGAGCTCTGGCAGTTGAGTTCCCCATGAGATTTATTTGCCACGGCGGATATCTTATGAGGTTGCTTCCTGTTCCAGGGCACCTGGAGTATTGTCCTTGACAATAAATTTGAAAACCTCTGGGTTTTTTTTTTCCCCAGAAAGAATGGCGGCGAGTTAAAAGACAAGAAAGCCATGAATAATTAAATTTAGAGAACATCAAAGTGGCGGAGACATTCGGGGCTTCCCCCCTCCCCTAATGCATGAATCCATGTGAAATGCAAATGACTGGAAAGCAGCCAAAGGTTTAGGCTACAAGTCAAAAATTTCTAGCTTCCAAAGGGTTTACAGCACTGAATTATTTGCTCTTGCAGCAGAAAAAAAAGTTGTTTACTTTCTCAGCAAAGAGTTTTCTCAAGATGAAATATAATTTAAATATTCATTTGACTTCAGTACTTGGAGGTTTATACTGCAGCTTAATACTTTCTAACGGGATTGAAATGCGTGTACAGTATTGCAAATCACAGGGCAGGGACCACATTGAACTATTTATTTATTTATTTATTTATTTATTTTTTTATTTTTTTATTTATTTATTAGATTTTTACCCCGCCTTTATGCCCGAAGGCACTCAAGGCGGCATTACAAAAAATATAAAATTTTACATTAAAAAACAATATAAAAGAATATTAAAACAATATAGACAAAATTAAAAACATAACAATAAAATTTAAAAAGCCAAAAGCCCTGTGGAACATAAATATAAACATAACACACCAGCCAGCCCGCCTGTCAACAATTAAAAGCTTTTTGGAATAAAAAGGTCTTCAGCCCCTGCCGAAATGTTAACAAAGAGGGAGCAGTTCTCAATTCTAAGGGGAGGGTATTCCAGAGTTGGGGGGGCCACCACCGAGAAGGCCCTCTTCCTTGCCACCACCCCTCTCACTTCTCCTGGTAGCGGCACAGTCAGAAGGGCCCCCCCCAGATGATCTAAGAGCACGGGTTGGATTATATGGAAGGAGGCGGTCCCTCAAATACCCCGGACCCGAGCCGTAAAGGGCTTTAAAAGTCAAAACTAGCACTTTGAATTGGGCCCGGAACAGAACCGGCAGCCAGTGCAGTCGCCGAAGCAACGGCTCGACAGAGTCAAAGCGACGTGCCCCAGCAACCACCCGAGCCGCCGCGTTCTGTACTAGTTGTAGTTTTCGGACCGTCTTCAAAGGTAGCCCCACGTAGAGGGCTGAATAGAGGGCTGAATAGAGGGCTGAATAGTTTCATATCCAATGAAAGGATAGTTTTATTTGTGGGAACGGGTCATCTCATTGAGGCTTACAAGAAGTATGAGCTAATACAGAGAAAGGGACAGATCAGGCAGAAAGGGATTGGGAAAACCTCCTCAAGAACAGAACTCAGTCTGTTCCATTTGTAGGCAAATTTTGAAGTGGGTGATTGAAATTGCGATGTGGAAATGCCCAATCCTAACCTGCCCTGGCACAGCCAAGCTACACAGCCTGTGCTATATCCAGCACAGGTTAGGAGGTGGCTGGAAGTCTCTTTGGGGTAAGGGGATATTTCCCCCCCTTAACCTGTATCGAGCCCCAGCCTGCCCTACGGGGCTTCTCGAATTCGCGCCAGCTATCTAACTGGTGCAAATCAGGAAAGGCTGTTGTAACACCAGGGGAGCTGGGGCCAAGGCTTAGGATATGGCGAAGGAGTATTCCACCCCATCCTGGATCTGATCCATCTCGTTCCATCCTCTCCTGCCCAGAAATGCCACCTTCCCACCTCCCAGATACCCTCCCCACACCCCTCTGCCACTAGCTGCAAACTTTGAAAATTAAAACATTAAGGGCACAATCCTAACGTGGAGTTAGGGCAGCACAGTTAGGCCAGCAAAGATTGGCCAGCACAAGGAACACCATAAAGTATGTTTGGACTTCTCTCAGAGTCAGAGGGGCCAGCACACAGATGTGTGTCATCCTCCCTGACGCCGAGAGTGGTCCAAATGTGCTTTACGGTGGCCTTTGTGCCAGCCAAACTTGGTACCCCTATGTTGTGGGCCGGGGTGAGCCTGTCTTGGACACGTTGCCTCGACCTTTGGGTCGGCGAGGATGGACTTCAGCTTGAAGCAAGGAGCTGAAGTCTGGAGTCAGATGTTGTAATGCCCGTGATCATCCTGATCAACCGGGGAGGTAGATGGCTAGAGCCGTTTCCCCACAGTCCTGCACACTTTGGGTTTTGATTCAGCTGCAAGTTCTTTTATATATTAATCCTGTAAATAGTTAATAAAGTGGCCCTTTCAGTCCAAGCACTGGTCTTGTGTGGTTAATTCTGGGGGGGGGGGTGGAGGCAGTAGTGTCATCTAAATGATTTAAGAACAGGTACTCACTTTTGATTGGCACATGTCGGGACCTGCCCACCAGAAGTGATGTCATAAGCCAGAAGTGAGGTCGTGGCAGGAAGTGACATGAAAAAAGCCCTTTTTGAGGCCTCAGATGATTTTAAACTGACCCAACAGTTGCAACATTATTCCACAGCACCCCCAGAACATGTTAAGGAGGCCTGGCATCATGTTAAAACCCCAGAGCAACTCATTTTTCAGTGGCAAGGAAAGGAAAGGCTCCACTCGCTGCCTGCCTGCCTGGCTCTGAGAACATGCAGGCAACTCAAACATGCAGGAAATTCAAACGTTGCAGAGGGCGGAGTCGACGAGTGGGCGGGCGAATGGGCGGGGCCAGCTGTAATCCTAGAAACCGGTACTCGTGTACCCCCGCGTACCCCCTGCATGACATCACTGGGTGGAGGGTAATTGAAAGATAGAACTTCCCTGTAATTTGTAAAAACCTTTGTGTTTATGAATAAAGCCTGCCTATGTAAACCGCCGTGAGTTAAAGTCAGAGGAGCAAGCTGATGACTTAAGAAAGGCGGTATACAAACGTTATTATTATTATTTTCTGAAATATATATGTAACTCTAGTTTTAATTACACGAAATAGGCATTTCAAACTCACCTGTTGAATCTTGGGGAAAATAAACGATATTTTCCAATGTCTTCTCTCCCCCCTATACATGAGGGCTTTTAAAACCAGATGTTTGCCCAAAGGAGAGTATGCAATTTCAAATACCAGATATCGATAAATGGAATTCCAAATACCTCTTCAAGTTGATGATCCCTGTAGAAAATACAGGGATACATCAATGAAAATAAAATCACAACAATGGAAAATAAGCTTTTAGTTTAGTACAGGAGGACATGAGAAAGGTGGTACTATTATAAACGAGAGTAATGCGGTTGGGTAGGTCGCAACCTACATGTTTAAAATGTATTCACCCTTCCTTGAGATTGACAAGAAATTGAACAGCACATTTTGTTCTTGAATATTTTGATGGTACCCAAAGGCAATGCTGACTTACATCATCATAACTGGAACTGAACCAAGTGTATATTAAAGAAGTCTCCTGGCTTTCCTTACATAATTTTGTAATCACTGGCATAGTTAATGAAAGTGTAGCCTGGTACCTTGGGCAAAATGATACCCCAGAAGTGATGTCACAACAGGAAGTGACATCACCGTTGTATTTTCATTTTCTATGTTTTTTGGCCATAACTTGATATAATGAAGATATTACACTCTGGTTTGTTTTATTGCATTCTACATTAAATTTTGAATCAAATGGTATACAACATGATGGCATTATTCATACATACAAAAGTTTCCACAATTTTGGTCACTAATGTCAAGCTCGGCTTGTTGCCCCCCTAAAGCTTGTCGCCTGGTGCAATTCCCCCCCCTGCACTTCTTTAGCTATGCCCTGCTGGTAACAGTGCATAAGTTGTCGAGTAATAGTTGCTCTATCCTTAATAAAAACACGGAGATTGCAAATATGGTACTGATTAGAGGTTTTGTTATAGACATCTGAGCTGAAGAGGATAATTCACAGTTATCTTGAATTGCCACTTATTGACTGCCTATATAAGAAATGTCAGGGTGTTTTGTTTTGCCAGCCAACACGGTTCACTGTCAAGTAAGTGATTATCAGACCTTCCAGTATTTCAGTGATGAAAATAGCAACTCTCTTGTAAATTTGGAACTATCCACACCATATATTTGTGGAATATCCACACCATATATTTTGGAAATTGGAAACACGCATGAAAGCAAACCAAGGATCACTGCCTAAGCTACTCTCACATGTATCTTTTGTGCCTTCAGTAGATGGAACTGACCATATAAGTTCACTTCTATTTTTTTAAAGAATATTTGCTGCAGCGATTTTCAAGCTTTTTCATCTCATAGCACACTGACAAGGCACTAAAATTGTCAAGCCTTATCAACAGTTTTTTGACAATTGACAAGGCACACCAGGCTGCTTGTGGGGGGCTCACATCCCCCAATGGCCCTACTAACAAAAGACCATCCCCCAAACTCCCGTGGCACACCCGCAGACCATTTGCAGCTCACCATGGCACACTGGTTGAAAATAGCTGGTTTACTGTGTCATGGATATGGCTATACTACTATAGAATTGTAGCCATTCAAGCTCATTCACCGAATTCTACTAGATCAGTAGGCAGTTGGGGTGGTGAATGGCAGGGGACAGTGCCCTGGCATTCTGTGTCCACTTGCCTGTACACATCTGTAATACATCCACCTCCACCGACAGGGATGGGCACTTGAATTGTCACGACTTGTATAGAGTCACAAAAATTCTTTCTTTTTTTTTTTTGTAACTTGTGTTCACTTGAGTCACGTACATCATGGATCCAACTCGAGTCTTGGGGCGAGTGACTTGGAAAAGAATCTTGACTGGAACTGACTCAAGTCCTGACTCTGTTTAGTGTTTATGTGCTTGCTTTTTGCTTTTATTTCTTGCTTCTGCGTTTCTCCAAAAAGCCCTTGTGGGCGATCTGGAAGCCATCCTTCATCCAATGGCAGCAGGAGAAGTGGTGAGTGGAGAGTAGATGGTCCAGGAGGTGGGGCTGGGATGGCTGAAAGTTTAAGGGATTTTTTGTGCTCAATTCATTTTTTGAAATGATTTGATTTGACTCAGGTCAAAATCACTCAAAATTTCCAAGTCGTGTCATGATGGTGGAGGCTATGGCTCGCGATCAGAGCTGAGTCATGGAGTTGCTCACTTGTTACTCAACTCATGACTCAAGCTTAGTGGCTTCAGCACATCCCTGGTCAGAGGCTTCACTTCTAGAGACGGGTGAATGTGAGCTGAAACCACAAGGAATTTACTGCATATGTGCATACGCTAACGTTTTGTAAAGGCACCTACAATATCTCCAAAAAAGACAGACCATAGGCAGGGTTCAACTAGGGAAAAGTATCGGAAATGGGACTATCTCTGCTAAATAGGAACAGTTGACGCATATGAGCCAAATATTTGTTGTGATCATTGTAGGGGCAAAAAGTTGATCTCCCCCAAATGTCAAAAGGAGTTTGTAATCTGGCATGAGAGGTTGTTTGCCTTGCAGGACTGACTGTGGTGTCACTTGAATTAATTGCATGAAGAGTCTCTGGATGGCAGCTTTGCTAGGTGCCCTGTTGAAAATGAACATAATTTGGATCCCACTTGAAATACATAACATCTTGCCACAGGCAGGATGAAAGAACACAAATCTTTTGCTACTTTTTTAAAAAAAACACTGTAAAATCTGTGAATGTCAAAGTCAGTAATTTTTGGTTTAAAAAGTGTAACTCTTTAAGGGAGGGTTGTTTTGTTTTGTGGAGAGGGCTATTATTACATAGTTTACACACAGTCCAATCCTATGTACACTCCAGCAATGCATTGCTGGAGCACTGGTGGGAAGGCTGGAGGCTTCCACGTGTGTCGCTGGACCTCTGGCTGCCCACTGGGGAGGGGAGGGCAGAACAGATACGGGAAGGGGGAAAAACTGGGCAGGGAGGGGGAGGAATGAGTGTCGAAGAGACTGCAGGAAGGGGTGGATCCAGCAGGGATGGTGTGCACTGGGTCCTATCCCCTCTATGGGAAGCACCTCAGCCCCCTTTCTCCCTTGGAAAATTGCTGCTAGCAAAATCGCTGGCCATCAGAAGACCCATTTCAGGGTGGAAGGCCTATGGAAGGGAAAGGATGTTCCCAAAGCTTCTTGCTCTGTCCTCCCTCACTGGACACAGCACATGCCTTTTTGGTGCAGCTGCACCAGCGGTGGGGTGGGGAGAATGATCGATTTGGGCTGTCAACATTTCCCAACTTGTCAGTATACTTTTAGGGAAATAGGTGCTGAGGAGAAGAGAAAAAGGGGGACCAGAAATCAGCGGCTTAAAAGAGGTGTATAAATGGGAAGAAAACACTAACTGGACGAGGTAAGGAAGGAAGAAGGGGCAATTCAAGTGTTCTGTAATAATATTAAAATAATTCTTTTTTATGTTTTCACCATGTCCGTTATAACAGACCCCCATAATCTTATTCTCACCCTCTCTCATATTTAAAATACATCCTTGTGTTTGTTTCTTTGCTTCTTCTCTACAGAACAAGTTAGTAAATACCCACATCTGATAGCCCTTCTATCCATCGTTTTGTTCCAGATTGTTCCTGAGGCTTCCAATTCAATAGCTCAGTCCTGAACTGCCCAGCTCCCTGTGGGAGCAGCAGCACCAAAATGGCCACTGTTGCATCCTGCGTCAGCCAGGCAGCCGCCAGAGGCTTCTGGGGTTCAGCTATTTTGCCAGCGGTGAATCGAGCAGCCCTCTGTCGGGCTGCCTGGGCCCAGGCTAGGGATAAGATCCAGCAGTGGAAGATTGCCTCATGGGCTGACTCCTCCCCTCCCAGCTGTCCACGTTGGGGCCTGGTTCTAACTGAGCACCAGCCCAGCCCAGGCAGTGACATGTCAGCCATCTTTTATGACACGTTCGCGACACTTTTAGCCAGCAGTACGCATGTTTTGCCAGTGATAACGGGCTCAGGATTGAGCCCTAATACTATCCTTCTTGCTGCCTAGGTGAATAGGCAGCGTAATATGGCTTAATATGGCTTATGTTTCTGTATATAATTAACATGAATAATTTGGGAAGCACAGTCTTGCTGTTTTCATTTCACAGGGTAATTTTCAGCAAACAAAAAGGAGGGAAAAAATTAGCCCTCTTATTGCATTACCAATGTGTGCTCAGTGTTCCTCGCTCAGCGATTAGCGTATATAAATGAAAGTCAATATTTGTGAACTTAATTTGGCAGCATTCTGTTTTTATGAAGTTGTACAATTGCACCTTGTCTCAGGACTCGAATGGCATAGGGATGTGTTGTCAAGCCAAAAGAATTTGGGGGACGAGGCTCATTTGAATGTTGGGGAAACGGCTTATGAAAATAAACCTTCTGCGTTTTTATGTGTTGCAAGTTTGCACTAAGAATGCTCACAAACAAGGAATCAGAGATAAAATTAAAACTTTTAGCTTGCCTGACCAAGAACTGAAGCAAGCAGAAGTTGCTCACATCTAGCAGTTTTCCTCTGCACTTGTTAGGGAAAATCTTGCAACATGTCACTTTATAAATGAATCCTATAGAGACTGGGAAAGTAGATTTGCAGATTTGTCTGCATAAGAAGGGGATGCAAGTTTGGAGATGGGCTCAGTGTAATGCAGGGTAGAGGGCTATCCTGTGCACACCGAGTGGCCACCTGCATTTCGATGAAGGGCCAGTGTGCGTACCCCATTTTAATATTGATGTGCAAATGTACCTCGGCAAAAGACTTAGCACGAGAATACCAAAAAAACATTATAAAAGACATGGGCACGAGCAATAAAACGTGAAACAGCAGCACAATTGGATAAGAATCAGATTTAAAGTTTGATTCCAACAAAGCCATTGCCCTTGGGGAATGCTCTCTATGTAAAGAAACAGAAGCAAACCATAGCTGAGTGTAGAAACCTCTAACTATCTATGCACTCTTTGTACAGACCTAAGTATGTTGATTGTTTTATTGCATTATTGTACTGTTATTATGTGGTGCAAGCCACCCTAGGTGCCTCAGAAATCAGACATTTCTTAAGCTGCTTAAACAAACAAATATTTCTCTTGAATAGTTCCATTATTAGCCACTCAACATCTGTTTGCAGTTTATAAAGCTCTACATCTGCTGAGTCTGTGAAGTTTCATTTGCTTGTGCTTTGCAGTGCTTTTTAGACCAAGGGTGTCAAACATAAGGCCCAGGGGCGGCCCACAGAAGCTCTTCGGCCCTCAGGCTCTCCCAGCACCACCATCAGCTGCTGTCTGCTACTGAGCTGGGTTGAGGCGTCACTGCTGAAAGGGCAGCCAGTGTGATAATTGGCTCTACCACATCTTGAAAATATGGTCAAGATTTGCATATATTCTCTTCTATTTGCAGGTAATGGGTTCCAAAGTGAGAGAACATACTTATTTCTGGTCATGGCCAGATTCATGACATCACTTCCTGCTCGGTGGCATCACTTCCAGCTCTCAGCAGGTAATATCAATGCTATTTGGCCCGCTGAATGAAATTAGTTTGACACCCCTGGTTTAAGGCTCAAATTCAGAAGCCTGTTGCTCTGAAGGAAAAAATTGTGATTATATTTTTAGTAGGGAAAAGCAATTTGCACCAATGAAAGAGCTGTTGTTTACAAAACACCATGAGTAGCAGCAGTAGCGCCGACTTGGGTGTGGCATGGGGGCAAGTGGACCTCCCAATATTTTGTGGGCGTGGCTGTGCCACCCCAATATCTTGCCCCCCTGCACCCCCCCCTGCAAAGAGCAGAGCCAACTGCAAGCATGTGGCAGGGCAGGGGAAAGTGGCAGGGAGAAACTGCACACTTCTCCGGCTCCCAGAGCTGGGAAGGCATGCTTGTTCCCCCTGCCGCTGCTCAGGCAGTTGGGCAGACCATCAATGTCTGCTTTCCTACTTACAGTGACTCGCATGACCTACCAGTATAGGTCTAGTTTTATAGGCATAGGTAATAGTCTATTACATGTTTTTGCACTCTGAGAGATTTTAGAAGGTGCAATTTCAGGGGCGGGGAAGATGGCAAAACGGAGCGTTACGCAATGGGCGGGCTGCCGCTCACCCATCCCCCCTGCCTAGCGTACCCGTTACATGACACTACTGGGATTGGGCTGTTAGCCACAATGCTGCACCAGCTCTCATATATTCATATGTGTTAGTGGGGCCATTGGCAAAATTCAGCTGCTTGCAAGCAGTAGCCCCCTAAAAAAGCAAAACGAAACAGAAAAATGGAAACATCCTAATTAAAACTTCATCTTCTTTTGCTCTTCTCTTATTACAAAATCCATTTGGCATCTATTTAGACAGAATATTTTTTTTTGCAACTCTCACATCTCATTTGCTTCCGTAGCACGGTAATTACCTGTAATTCAAAAGGCACTTAAGTTGATGATGGAGATCAATTTCCAAATTGTTAATCAAACATTTTCTGCTTTGCTACGTGCATTTTGCATGAAAATATCAATGGGTTTTTACATGCTGAAAAATTCACCTATTCACCAGAAGTCACCTGTTGAAAATTACGTGCAGCACATTTCCATTCAATTTTGCGAAGGAGGGATTATTATAATTTAAATGAAGACAGTGCCATATATGACAGGCACATTCTTACCGCAAACACAAAGGCCACTTGCTGCCTAGCCTGAGAACATTTTCAACACTGTGAGCTGAACAGAGGGCACGCTTTTGTGAGAATGTAATTTAAATTGTACCACTTAAGATGGCCTTTTAATAATTTGCAGTGACCTCCCATGCGTCAGGCGTTCGCAAGAAAAATGTACAAACTGCAGTATGTATAGAACCTTTCATAACTCAGATGACAACTCAAACTGCATTCAGTCGTATTTAAAAGGTGAAATAAAATTCATGGGAGGGCAAGAGACATTTGTGCAAGCTATAAAAAAGTCAAGTGAAATGGGAATTAATTACTGCCACAGTTCTCGAGAAGCTCCAGATAAATGAATGAAAAATCATTGACTAACTCACCACCTATAGAAACATCTGTAGCTCTTATCACCCAGACTGAGGGCGCAATCCTAACCTGGAGTTAGGCTGGCACAGTTAGGCCAGCAAAGTTTGGCATCAGGGCCACTGTAAAGCACATTTGGACCACTCTCAGAGTCAGGGAGGATGGCACACGTCTGAGAGTGGCCCAAATATACTTTATGGTGTCCCTTATACTAGCCAAACTTTGCCCAACTGGACCAGCCTAACTCCAGGTAGGAATTGCGCTCTGAGTTATTTTTTATTATTAGTTTAGACATTTTTACTCCACCTTTTCAGCCATGCAGGAGCTCAAGGCAGCTTACACAACAAAGTACACACACATGCAATTGAAACAATTCAGGTTAATAGAATACAAGCATGGTAAAATACAAAGAGTTTTAAGACCCCTGTGGAAGGACAGCAAGAAGAGGGATGTCCTATGGGGGATGCCCAAGGCTATATAGCTCAAAAGGAAATACCCTAATGTGGGTCACTGTTAGCCAGTGGCATACAAACAGGGATGTGTGGTCTGCCCTAGGAACTAGCCATAAGTGGGAGCGAAGAAGATGCCAGCATCGCTCCCATCCTAGCTAAACCAGCCTCAGACATGCTGTAGTCTAGCTAGTGTGGGGTTCGGTTGTTGCTTAAGAGAAGTGGGTGCATTTCCATGGCCAAAGCTGATGCGCACCCACATGTGCACCTGCATTAGGTGCACCACAGTTGGCTTCTCTTCCCTCTGGCAGTGAAAGTTCAGCAAACTGGATGTGACATGATTGAGAAGAAATGGCAATGATTTTGTGGAGTCAGGAGGAAAGGTAGCTCTTGGCAAACATAGTTTTCCTAAAGGTTATTGACCTTACTGTAACCTACAGTACAAGAAAACTATGTTTCCCAAGGGACACTGATTTTAATGCAGTGTGCCAAGCCCTGGAAAGTAAGAAGCAAAGAAATGCCTTTTCTCTCATTATGGCTGCTCGCAATCACCAGCTGTACCAAATGTTGTGAAGGGAAAGGTGGATGGGATTTGGGGGATTAGGAATGAAAGGTGGATCGAGAATGGAAGGGGATGCAGGGATGCGATTTTGGGGACTCCGTGGAAGGATGATCAAGTGGTACCTGTCCAGATCAGATTTTAACCCCAAATTCTTTTCCAGATTCGATTAGCACTTGCCTCTTCTTTCAGATGAGTACTGCAAGCCCCCAAACCTGTGACTGTGCCCCAGAAGTATGAATTTCACCAGCATCTGCAATAGGATTTTTTTCACAATGATAGTTTCCTAATCCAATGGAAGTTAAAATGGTGATGTATTAAGTACAGGCGTGCCCCTGTATCTACTATTCGGTATCCACGGTTTCAGTTATCCATGGATTCCATGGAAACTGGGATGTCTATTAAAAGGATAGGGGAACATTAAACAAATCTCTTTTTTATTACCTTGTTGCAACAAAAACCACTGATGTTCCTCTATCTTTAAAAAGATGTCCCCAGGATCCCTGGTTCAGGTATCCACAGTGGGGTCCCCCGTGGAGCCCCAGCGGATACTGGGGCATGCCTGTACTCCAGTACAGTGTCGTGTAAATGTGGTGTTGTTGTTCAGCTCTCAGGAAGAAAAACTCATCAAACTGCCTGCATAGGAAAAATCCTTATACAATAAATGGAAGCTGGAAGTGTGAAGATCAGTCTCTTGGAATCAATTAATGCCATTTTGAAGAATGCTTGCAAGAGTATTTTTACTTTAACCTAATTGAGAATTTGTTAGAATCCAAAATCTATGACAGGATTTAATCCTATGACTCCGCTTCTTTGATACGATTAGAGGTTTACGTTCAAGAACATCTTCAGAAGTACCTCTCTACCATTGGGGATGTTGGCAAATATTGTACTGATAGAAGATGATAGATGAAAGCTATTAAATGTAGTCGCTTTGACTTTAGGGAGATTTTTTTTCATAAGAACATCTTAATTTGTATGCATATAATAGCTATGTATGGAAACAAAGAGTTACTACCAACAGAATCAATTTTAATTGGAAACTATAGTTATAAAATGATAATGGAATCCTGTGCATGTCTATTTGGAAGTAAGCCCCAATGGCATTTACTCTTACGTAGGGAAGGCATCAGCTGACATCCGGGTTGGGCATTAGCCAAGGATCTATAGTTAGCAGCAGTGGGGTAGCCAGAGGGGTGCAAAATCATAAGTCTTTTACGGCTCCTGATTGAGCTGGGTAAGCAGTCCCGTTGGCTTCATCCCAAGCCCCTCCCAGCAAACTTTCTCTTCCCTTGGGGTCCTTTGTCCATGGTCATTTCTTCCTAGGATGGCCAACCCTGTTGAAACAAACAGGGTGAGTGGAGGGTGCTGGTGGGGGGAGGGTCCAGTTCCATATTCTGACCTGCTCCCCCTTTCCTTACCCCCTGGCTGCTTTCCTAAGTGGCTCTGCAGGCACAGTAGGGAGCAGAAACAGTGGCCAGTTGGGGATGGGCTATAAGCTGGCAGAGATGGTGGACTGGCACCAATTCAGGTGGCAGATCCACTGGGACTGCCCTTTGCAGAATTTGCTCCAGGAAGACTGGACATCCTCTTTCTGTTGTCTGCTCCATAAGTGCAGGGTATTTTTTTTTAAGTAGTCCACGGTGGAAAACAGAATGGTTGGTGTCCTTGGAATTTTGGCTGGCCTACCTTGTGGTCTATTTAGCCTAATGGTGCCAGCTGACATTGATTAGAATACATGGCTTGCCTGCCCGCTGTTTGCTAACTCCTTTTTATTGCTCATTTGTTCATAGGTTATAAAGAAAATAGTGTTTATAAAGCTGTCTGTGTGTTTTTAAATATTTTCTGGAATATTTGTTATGTGAGCTGAACACCAAAAACGGCGAGATCTGCCAGAGGACCATCAGATGCAATTATTGCACATGTAGAAGAATGTGCTGTGAGAAAATGGTCTTCAAATAACTAGTAATTTGAACTATGCAAATTGTTTCAGCAGCACTGCCTGGGATGTGTAATTGACAGCAATGGATATCAAAACAATGTTAGTTGAACAAAACTAAATGAAAATGAAATTGGACAGTGTCTCCTTCTTATGGGATGTAATTGTATAGTACTTGCCTGCAAATTAAAGTTTACACCCAAAAAATCACTAAGCCACTGAGTCGTTCTGCTGGTCTTTGATCACACACATCTATTAAATGCTTAAGTCTAATTTGTCTCGTTGCAATTTATGTCCTTCTGCGTTTCAGATGATCAGATGACGGACAGCCCTTGCTGAACCATTTCACTTATGACAGGTTACGTCAATATCTCTAGTTGACCTCATATGTTCTCTGCTGGATTTCTGTCCTATTCCAACATACATGAAATAGACATTACAGGTTAAAGACCACAGATAGTATTTCAAGCACCACAACCTTTAATTTGGCCTGGAAAGAGTAACCAGTGGTGCTTGTTGTGATACAAACATGCTTCGTTCAGTCAAGTCCAGACCAATGTTGAGGTGCTAATTCTGGACCAGCTGAAATGCCTACATGGCCTTCAAGGACAACTCTACACGCAAGACATAATAATAGCATTAGAAATGACAAGCATGTGCCAGATTCCTTTCTTTTTGAAGAAGAGTACCACTGCTGAGCATCTAAGCATAGCTTCTGCATGTAGGAGCACTTCCATAAGAACATAAGAAAAAGCCTTGCTGGATCAGGCCAAAGGCCCATCTAGTCCAGCTTCCTGTATCTCACAGTGGTCCACCAGGTGCCTCAGGGAGCACGCAAGACAACCAGATACTTGTGTCCTGCTGCCACTCCTCTGCATCTGGCATTTTAAAGTAGACTATTACCCTTGCACCACCCCCAAGGAAGACACCAGACTGAGGTTGGGGTTTAACTTTATTAAGCACATTGTAAATCATGTAACCTACTGAACACCCATCCCTCCCTCGCCAGTCTGGGGTAGCAAAAAAAAAAAAAAAAAAAAAAACATGGCCCAGAAGGAACACTTGCCGAGCCCTTAAAGGCAAGATAGGCTGATGTGTAGATGTGATTGAACAATGGCCTTGAAATAACTAGGTTACTATTCTATGTGCATTTACTTTGGGATAAATATCTTGTACTCAGGGACCCTTAGTCTAAAGAATCATACATAGGATTGGTTTGCTAGGCTGCAAGGCTTTTTTTAAAAAAAGTACAGATTTTAGGCGTTTTATTATAAGAAATTGCTGCAGCCGTACCTTTATATTGACTGCTGTGCCTGGCTTGAACCTAGTGAACCTGGTTGGTCATTTTACAGTTTTTCTTCATAATCCCCAGCAAGATACTCTTGTGCCTTCATGGTCAGTTATTGACAGTGGATTTAAAGCAGTTACTTACATGTATGAAGCAAAGCTGAGAGATCTTCAGTGTCCTGGATATTAACTCTGGAATGAAAGAAGTTGGCTAACTGAGCAATGGATTGGTGCAGTTTTAGAGCACATGGGAACAAAGCATGGGTTCCATACAAAATACACCAATGACTAAAGGATCAAGGTGAGTAAAAGGATCAAGATGAGTGAGAGGTTGGGAAGGCATCCGCAAAACACAATCACAGGGGAGCCTTCAGAAATTCTTTATTGGACAGCTCTCAGTGTTTGCATTGGGATTGAAGATGTCACAGTTGGTAACTGACTACCAACAAGATGGATAAAGTAGAGGTGTGCCCCACTGATCCAGTATCCACTATTTCATGAGTTATCCACGGATACCATGAGTACTGGAACACCTATTAAAATACTGGAACACCAATGTTCCCCTGTCTTTAAAAAGGCACCCCCAGTATCCACGGTTTTAAGTATTCATGGTGGTGTCCAGTCCGGAACTGGAGGCATGCCTGTATACCAGTCTGTAACTGAGAAGACCCCGGAAACCTGAGGCAGGACAGTTATTACTCGCAGAGCCCAAATGACTAAGGTTGCCATCGTACACAGTTACCTGGGAGTCTCATTGAACTGAATGGAATTTACGTCTGAGTAGAAATGCCTAAAATTCAGCACAATTAAGAGCTTAACTTCATCAGTTTAATACCAACTCTTGGAATAGTAACTTCACCAATGAGATGATGTTATTTAAGTGTAAGCTAATTTAGGAAGTTTCAATAAAACGTGAGAGTGGCTCTAATCTTCAGAGGCTGGTCACTGGTAAAAGGAGTATACTGTATCAGGGTCACTGAGATTCAGAGCGCAATCCTACCTTATGCCGGCCTAGTAAGGCCGACATAGCAGGGCCATATCCCAAGGCCCATTCGGAGGCAGCAGCAGCAACATGCAGGACAAGGGGAGGCTTTCCCCTCGCACCCGCGTAAGCCCCAGTCACCCCTATGGGCCAGCTCAGATCTGCGCCGGCAAAATAGCAGGCACAGAGGAATGTGCACGGGAGAGGCCCGAATCGGGGCCGCCATGGCCTGGAACCGGCATTAGGATATGGCACTATGGCCATCCTGCTTCACAACTGTGTCATAACCACGATCTCCGCCCACTGCGCTGCCCAGTTACGCCCCTGGAACGCCTCTGGAATGCCCTTGTGGAGGCCCTGCGCTGACCGAGCAATACCGGCGCTTGACTGGTGCATGGCCAGTGCTGCCGACGGTCGCACCAGCGCTCGAGCGCTGCTGCCGCCGCTTGCACCAGCTGAGCACCATAGCGCCGACATGGATGTGCTTTACGGCACATTTGTGACAGTGTTCGGCCGGTGCAAGAGCGCAGCGCCGGCGCTAAGGATTAAGATTGCAATGTCAGAGAAGGGTAATTGAAATATTTTAACAGTGGATTTAAACAGCAACTCAATTACTATGTATAATCTACCTGTGGCCTGTGAATAGATCTCACCAATCTCAGAACAGAGAAATAATTGTCCCACTAACTACCTATTGTGGCATTTTACTTGCGACTGCTCCCTGGTGTAAGGACAAACAGCAGTCAATGCTCAAGATAGTATTGACCCCTGACATTGGCATTTCCTTCCAAATAACCAGCATTGCTAACAAAACCTGTTCAAGACAATTATTTCTTTGCAGAAACTTCTTAAGTTTTCTGTGTCATTATCGAACTAGTAAGCCAAACAGCTATTTTGTTTTTCTCTCGTCTCCAATAACAGAATGGATTTTCTCAAATAAAACAATCAATCATTCCTCACTTTGGTACAAAGTGGAAAAAACTATTATCCCCCAGTGCAACCTCATGGTCAAAATTGCCCAGCTGGTTTCCATTTCTAAGGGCATGAAGTTTTATGCGTTTGTTCAGTGGAAAAGGGAAGCATTTACTCTCTCACTTCCCAGCACTGGTCTGTACATGTATGATACATCATTTAATAATAATCAAGATTGGCTCATTGGGTTAAATACATGACTGACATAGATTCATCCAGTTTGCCATCTGACCTGGGTAAAAAGAACCAAAAGAGAATAGCTGGATGCAGACAACCGTTTGTTCAATGGTCAATGCTTGCAAACTGAATAGCAATAGCAAACAAGACATAATTTGTGTACCATCACAGGATAATGTTATGTATGGCATCATTGAGGGATGTCAAACTGGAATTGGAGGGGTTTAAGCACATACACATACATTTGATCCTTGGTATCCTTGGGGGATCCATTCCTGGACTCCCTGTGGATACCAAAACCTGTGGATAATTGGAACAGCAGGTTGGGACCATAAGAGGACCTCTGGACATGAGCGGAAGTCATGTCATGTGGGCCAGATGCATAGGAGTGGCAAAGAGATACAGGTATATAGTTGTCTTGTGTACTCCCTGAGTCATCTGGAGGGCCACTGTGAAATACAGGAAGCTGGACTAGATGGGCCTTTGGCTTGATCCAGGGGGCTCTTCTTATGTAAGTGCCTTCTGGTTGCATCTGGAGGTGTTCTGAGGCACGGGGAGGCCACATGCAGCTTCTCTACGCCTCAGAAAACACATGAGAGGCCCTTCTGGTTTTCTGAAAAACTGGAAGTGCCTCTCAGAGGAAGCCGTGTGCAGCCTTCCCATACCTGAGAACACCTCCAGTCCTGGCAGGAAGGCACTTCTGGTTGCTTTCAGAGGTCTTCTGCAGGCCCTCCAACTGTGGGTTTAGAACCTGCAGTGGGCCAAATCCTCAGGTTTTGAATTCATGGATAAGGAGGACCCATTGAACTTTGCATATGCAGATGTCCCAGGTTCAATTTCTGCTTCCATCAGGTAGGTCTGAGAAAAACCCTGGAGATCAACTACCAGTCTGAGTCCCTTGTTCTACGGTGGAACCAATGGCCTTATTTTAACTTGCCCAATATCAAAGCCAGGATGACTCAAGGGCCTCCCTACATATGGGTATAAAGCAGCAGTTCTCAAACTGTGGGTCTGAGACCTGTCAGTGGGTCATGGCCTAATTTTTGGTGGGCCACAAAGCTGACAGGACAGTTTAGGCAAGGTGCATCAAGGGTTAAACAACCTGCTACCGAGGGGTGTGTGTGTGTGTGTGTGTGTGATCGGTGCCCAATCACCATTACTGCCACACCCTTTGACATTTATACATCAGGCAGCAGCCTCTAGGGCTGCTTGAGTTTGAGAACCACTGCATTCGAGATAGGAGACACCTTGTTGATGAGGACCCTGGAGTCCATCTGGCCCAGCCGATTAGGTAGGCCCTATCCCCTTGCTCATCCTGAGGTATGTGGATGTGCTGTGCATCCACGTAATTGGACCAAGACACAATCAGCTCAGAATGAATCGCTGGGCATTGGAGGAACTATTGAGGAGATAATGGTGAGAACAACCCACTTTCTGTTTCCCAGTCGGCACTGGACTTCAGTGCCGTGATGGGGACAGGATGATGATGGGGACAGGATGATGGGGACAGGATGACAAGTCAGCATGGCTTCTGTAAGGGTAAGTCTTGCCTCACAAAACTTTTGGAATTCTTTGAAAAGGTCAACAGGCACGTGGATGTGGGTGAACCTGTGGATATCATATACCTGGATTTTCAGAAGGCATTTGACACCGTCCCCCACCAAAGGCTGCTGAAAAAACTGTACAGTCAGAGAATAAGAGGGCAGGTCCTCTTATGGATCCAGAATTGGTTGAGGGCCAGGAAACAGAGTGGGGGTCAATGGGCAATTTTCACAGTGGAGAGAGGTGAAAAGTGGAGTGCCCCAGGGATCTGTCTTGGGGCCCGTGCTTTTCAACTTATTCATAAATGACCTGGAGACAGGGATAAGCAGCGAGGTGGCCAAGTTTGCAGATGACACTAAACTTTTCTGGGTGGTGAAAACCAGAAAGGATTGTGAAGAGCTCCAGCAGGATCTCTCCAAGTTGGGGGAATGGGCAGCCAAATGGCAGATGCGTTTCAACATAGACAAGTGTAAAGTGATGCACATTGGGGCAAAAAACCAAAACTTCGCCTATAGGCTAATGGGTTCTGAGCTGTCTGTGACAGCTCAGGAGAGAGATCTTGGGGTGCTGGTGGACAATTCAATGAAGGTATTGGCCCAGTGTGCAGCAGCAATTAAGAAGGCCAATTCCATGCTTGGGGTCATTAAAAAAGGGGTTGAGAATAAAACAGCCAATATTATCATGCCATTGTACAAATCGATGGTAAGGCCGCACCTGGAATATTGTGTCCAGTTCTGGTCGCCGCATCTCAAAAAGGACATAGTGGAGCTGGAAAAGGTGCAGAAGAGAGCGACGAAAATGATTACGGGGCTGGGGCATCTCCCTTATGAAGAAAGACTGCAGCGTTTGGGGCTCTTCAGCCTAGAAAAAAGGCGCCTGAGGGGGGATATGATTGAGACATATAAAATTATGCATGGAAGGGATAGAGTCGATAAAGGGATGTTCTTTTCCCTCTCTCAAAACACCAGAACCAGGGGGCATCCGCTAAAACTGAGGGTTGGGAGAGTTAAAACAGATAAAAGGAAGTACTTTTTTTACCCAGTGGGTAGTTAATCTGTGGAACTCTTTGCCACAGGAGGTGGTGATGGCATCTGGTATAGATGCCTTTAAGAGGGGATTGGACGGATTTCTGGAGGAAAGGTCCATCGTGGGCTATAGGCAATGATGGATTGTGCAACCTCCTTACAGAGGTGGAGGGCTACTGGTACCGGGTGCAAGGGAGTGGCAACAGGATGCAAGCAGGATGCAAACATTGTTGTCTCATGCCTCCCTGGGGCACCTGGTGGGCCGCTGTGAGATACAGGAAGCTGGACTAGATGGGCCTTTGGTCTGATCCAGCAGGGCTCTTCTTATGTTCTTATGATGCTGTTCTGTTGCTGGTTGCTACTAAGTCTCTTTGGGGCAGGGGGAAGGCAGGGTGGAGGCTCAATAGCAGGCACAGAGCCGAGGGAACTCCGGCAGTAGCCTTGGCATCCACAACATCCAGCGGTTGCCATTTTGGTGCCACTGGAGCCATGGGCACTGAGCAGTTTAGGATTGGGCTGCACATTACTATGAAGTAATCTGCAAATAAAAAATTGCATAGAAATTATCTATAAATCCTGCTAAGTAGACACATATGCACTTTAAAAAGAATGGTGCTCCTTTTATATTTAGTAGGGAGAAAGCAACCCTATTAACTCAGGAGGTGTGGACTGATGGTTGAGCTGCTGGTACTGCCTGAAGCTAAGCAGAAAAATCTGTGGTTTGCTTTTGGATGGGAGACGGATGCCAAGTTGTGATAAGCTGCAGTACCTGTGGTGGCAGAACAGAGTTGCTGTGGAGCTGATTACTCACCGCAAGGGAGAGCTGCAGTGGAGTGTGTGAGAGCTGTGGTGGAGTGTGTGAGAAGGCCAGCCAGCAAAAGAACGGAATACGACCTTGAGGACCTGTCCAGGCCTGACTTGCAATTGCTGGCTGACGGCACACAGGCAAAGGAGAGAACCACACTGTGAAGGCGGCATCTGGGACTGAGGATTGGTGGATCACAAGAATACTGTATATTTGTAAAAACCCCATTGAAAAAATGGTGGTTTAGACTAGCCTGCTCATGTAAGCCGCCTTGGGCATTTGCTTCGGCATGGGAAAGGCGGGGTATAAATTCTTCAAAATAAAATAAATAAATAAACTGTAGGATAGTATCCCTCCCAGGGGCCATTTGCTGATGTTTCTTCTGCATCTTTTTTAGATGTGAGCCCTTCCAGGAAAGGGAAGGATTTATTTATTAATGTTGCTATGTAAATAGCATTGTGAACTTTGTAGTTGCTAAAAAAGCAGATCATATATTTTTTTTTAAAAGCAAAATCATTGAGACTGAAGAATGAACTAAATGTAGAAGGACATTTAAAAAAATGACACACAAAAAGTGATAGAAAAAGAATGTAATCTACATTTTTAGTTGGACGTGTTTGGCTTTTGTCATCATTGGTGAGTGGAAGGCGGTGTTAGATTATTTTTTTTAAGCCAGGGAGAGTCACGTTGGGAACACTGAGAGATGGAGAACATTCTCAGGAATGTGACATCTGTCATAAAAGGGAAACATGAAAAGTTTAAAATAGTATTCAAAACGAGTGTGACAGCTTAAGTATTATCTTCCAAGTTGAGGCTGTAGAGTGTTAGAGCTCAGCCTATAAACCAGCTTTTGAAGAATTTGGAGTGATTTGTCACAAAAAGATGTAGCAGGAGCAAGCATATGTAGGGATGCATAAAAAAGAACAAAGAGAGATCTACAATTTGCTAGAAACACAGAGATGCACATGTGGAGTCTGTTTTTTTTTGGGGGGGGGCTTTAGATAGGAAAATGGTTTTAATGTAAATCCAAGGAATTTTAGAATTCTTTGAAAAGGTTAATAGGAATGTGGATGTGGAAGAACTAGTGGACATCATATATCTGGATTTTCAGAAGGCGTTTGACACAATTCCCCACCAAAAGCTGCTGAGGAAACTTCACAGTCAGGGAATAAGAGGGCAGGTCCTCTTATGGATTCAGAAACTGGGGGAATGGATAGCAAAATGGCAGATGCCTTTCAATGTAGACCAGTATAAAATGATGCACATTGGGGCAAAAAAATCAAAACTTCACCTATAGGCTCTGGGTTCTGAGCTGTCTGATGTCTCAGGAGAGAGAACTTGGGGTGCTGGTAGACAACTTGATGAGTGTGTCCCCAGTGTGCAGCAGTGGTAAAGAAGGATAATTCCATGCTTGGGATAATTAAAAAATGGTTTGAGAATAAAATGCCCAATTTTATTATGCCATTGTTCAAATCGATGGTAAAGCCATATCTGGAGTACTGCATACAATTCTGGTCACCTCATCTGAAAAAAAGACATAGTGAAACTGGAGGAGGTGCAAAAGAGAGTGATGAAAATGATTACTGGGCTGGGGCACCTCTCTTATGAGGAAAGGCTGCAGTATTCGAGACCCTTCAGTCTAGAAAAAAGGCACCTGAGGCTTACATGATTGAGGCGTACAAAATTATGCATTGGATGGACAAAGTGGATAGAGAGATGTTCTTTTCCAACTCTCACAACATCGGAACTAGGGGACATCCACTAAAATTGAGTGTTGGGAGAGTTGGAACTGATAAAAGGAAATTCTTTTTTACCTAGTGGATAATTAATCTGTGGAACTCCTTGCCACAGGAGGTGGTGATGGCATCTGGCCTAAGTGTTTTTAAAAGGAGATTGGATAGATTTCTGAGGAAAATTCATGATAGACTACAGTCCATGATGGGTGGTGGAACCTCCTCACTGTAGTAGTAATGTTGCGCCCTAGGAGTCAGCCCAGGTCCTTAGACCCTTTGAAGGGTATGCTTGATATGGTCAATCCCTCAAAAAAATTGCTGTAAGTTTATGTGCACAAGTAAAGTATATAATATGAACACTGATGTATGCATACATATACTGTATGTATTCTTGTCTGATGAAGTACCCACATCTGATGGGGAGAACGGGTACACACACAGGAAAAACTTTCAAAAGTTCATTTTAGTGTCTCAGGATAATGCAGCTCATTATGTGAACGGATTTGCTATGTAGAGAGTCCATATTTAATTAGAGATCACCTATCACTTCACAATGGTAACATTTCCCCGCCTCTCTCTCTGTGGGTCATTGTGTTTTAAATGATTGTCGGGCCCAGTTTGTAAGAATCTATCAGTAAACAAGGGACAATTTTAATGTTAGAGGTTTCTCTTTATCAGTGATCAATTTCACATAAACAAATTAGCATCGTAATGTCTCTGAATAATGTAAACATTCATTAATTTCAATTGCTAAAATTGCAACAAGCAATGGAAATAAAATATTTTAGCTGTGCAGAAGCAGCTGATTGTGATACTCTTGGAAACGTTGTTTGTGCATGTTGTATTTTGGGGGGCCTGTGTTCATCGGATTGGGACCATTCTGGTGGCATTGCATTTCTCTTGGCTTGCCCTTTGCAATGGACCAAGGCACATCTGCCTACTCACAAGTAAATGTGTGATGTGGCTCAGTTTCACTTTCCATAGGACTCCATGCATTTTCCTTCCCAGCTATCAGTTTATCAATTTCAGCTTTGGGGCTCACCAACAATCAAGTCAGGACTCACAGTGAGAAACCCATACAAAGCTAGATGGAGCAATATCTGACTCCATATAAGGTCGCAATCCTAACCAGCTCTGACTTAGCTGTACCAGTGGGGCATGTTCTGTATTCTGCAGTGGACTAGTAGTGTCACGTCTGTCATGGCGGGGCAGCGGAGATCCCCGGTGAGAGCTGGGTGTGAGGGCGGCAATGGGGCTTGGCTGTACTTATGGCGCCTTGGAAGGATGCTCTGGACACCGGCTGTTGGTTTGCCCAGGCTCTTTAATCTGGTCAGTGCTTTTACATTCATTGAGCCCTGTTGCCCCACAGGGCTCTCTTACAGTCTATAGCGAGTGGCGCTGAGTCTGGCATGCTCGCAGGTCTGGTCTGGGCTCCCTGCGTAGAGCAGCTGGGTCTTGTTCCTCACTGCAGGAGTTGTAGCCCAGTAGGTCCAGCTGGAGGGCAGCCGCTTCCCCAGAACTGGGTCTTGTCCTGCTGCATCTGCTCGGTCCTGGGGCCTTGGCCCATGTGGCAGTGGTCAGGACCCTTGCTTGGGTCCTGTCAGGAGAAAGACCCCTGCTGGACAAACTGGCCTCCCTTGCCACAGGCCTCCCCAAGTGTGGGCTCCAAAGCCCATAAGGGTAAGGCAGTTGCGAGCCTCCCTGCATGTCCTTTTCCCCAGCCGGCCAGCCAGAGACTGACACTTCCAGCCAAGCCGGGGTTCCTTTTAAGGCCCAGCCTCCACCTCCAGGCCCTGCCCTTTCCTCCCCTTGATCTACTGAGGCTTCCCTTGAGGCCGTCCCTTGCACCGGCGTAAGGCCTGGGGCTGGCTCCTGCACCTGCCCTCCTGGCCACCGGTCTGGATAGGCCCTGTTCTTCCCTGGGTGTAAGGGCCTCCAGCCACTCAAGGTAAGTGAGGCCTCCTCGCTTGGCCTCTTTCTCAGGGCCAGGTGTCTCCAGGGGTCACTCCCCGCAAACCCCCTCTGGTGGTGGTCATCCCGGTCCTGTCTGGGGTGACAAGTAGTCACAGAGGCCTCTTTTAGGTAAGGAAATGTTTGTTCCCTTATCGTGGAGCTGCATTGCCCTTACCCTGGTGCTGGAAAATGGGTTAGGATTGTGCCCTAAGACATGTTCATATGTGACAAACATCTCTGAAAAAGCCGAGCACCTTTCCTTTAGGATACTGACAGCCCAAATCTAGCTATTTAGACTCCACAGTCAGTCAGTCAGTCAGTCAGTCAGTCAGTCAGTCAGTCAATCAATCAATCAATCAATCAATCAATCTTTATATTCTGCTTTCAATGAAAAGCTCACAAGCTGTTTACAGGCAAAAATTGGTAATAAAGTTAAATGGCTCCCTCTCCCAAAATGGCTTAAAAAATGCAGTCTGTGTTTGTGAATGTGCTAGAGTGGGGCTTTGTATTGAGAATCCAATAATCAAGTTTTTTTAGCATGCCCAATCCAATGGACATTTTGAACTTTTCCTTTTGGGCAGCAAACTGACATCTGATATTGCAACCCCTGTTTGAAGCTCCCATCAATTTCAGAATGGGCTCCTTCAGTGGCATGGTAGCGATTAGAGCGACTATACAGTATTTGAGAAGTCCAACTTCTAAAGTTTTGTTTGGCGTGTACAATACGATCTGTATTTGTATTGAAGACGGTTGGATCCACACTTTGGTATCCTCACCACCTCCTCTTTAACTAGGCACCAACCACTGCTGTTCTCTCTGCGGACTTCTAAAGATGAGTGTCCCACATGGTGGACAAGATATTGAGGTCTGTGTGAAGTTGTATGCTTCTCATGGAAGTAATTGGTCCCTTTGGTTGGCCATCTCTATAGGCAGTTCAGAGACGTTGTACAGACAGAAACTCAATTGTACTCTGAAGCCTAGGGAGGGTGGCTCCAACCCAGCTGCGGCATATTGGTGGGGCGACGGCTGAACCTCTGTGGAAGTTCTGTGGATAGATTAACTCTGTATATTCGAGGGCAGTCAATCTCACATTCTCCATTAGCACTGCCGCTGCGTTAAAGCTGAACTACAATGTTAGCAATACAAAAAGGGACATCTCATCTGTCCTTCCCGTGCCCAAGGGAGACTCCCAGGGCAATCCTTCTGATTCGTTTCCTTTTAGCTTTGTATTAACAAAGGAATCAAGAGGTCTTGATATTTGAAAGGAGTTGCATAACTTGTGCTGCAGTGCTGAATGATAGGTACAATTCTGGTCACAGATGGAAGGCAGAGCAGAGCAGAACAGAGGGAGGGGGAATCAGGCTGAAAGAAATCACCGAAGGGCTGGCAGCAGCCAACAAGAGCTCGGATTGAAAGTGGCCATTTTCCTTTGCACTCAGCATCAGTCCAGACGACTGCTGAGCTTTAAACAAAGAGGAAGAAATCTGAGTGGTCAAACAAAGGCAATCGGTTTTCTTGTTTGTTAAAGGGAAGCCTAAAACAAAATAGCTGCAGGCAAGAGAGAGGAGTGGGGGGCGGCATGGAAGAGAATTCCTGTGGTGCACCCCTGCTTAATTTCCACTTCTGAAGGTTGCACGTAATGAAGCTGTAGCTTGGCCAAATTTAGAGTGGCAAAAGTAGTTTCTTCTTTTTCCCTCTGAGAAAAGAAATGTTGGATTTCTCATTTACTGGAGAAATATTAGTGGAGAAGGAACCCAGGAAAAGCCTCCAATCTGGCAGGCTGGCATCTCATTCTCTTGTTGCAGTGTGTTAGGTACACAATGTCAGGGTGTGTTATGGCATTTCGTATTAAACTTGATATGATGTGACAGGCCAGTAAAACGGAACGCAACGAATATTAAAATAACATCTAGGCAACAGCAATCTCTTGTCATAGCCCTCCCCCCACCCACGATTGTTTCAAGACGCATATAGCACCAATTCCGGAGGATGCTTTGATAATCTAAACTGAAATAGCCTCTCCGTGGTATCTGTCAAGCCCAGAAAGCATGTTAGAAATTCACAATGACACACTGTTTCCTCTGTGAAAACTGGATCTTCTATGCACTTCTGTTTGTGGTGGTATTTGATGAATTTTCATATGAGTTTGTCATTTATTGTTCATATGGAATGCAAAAGATGTTGGCAGCAAGAGTTATAACATCTGTCTCACTCAATACACATATGCATGCACAAACTTTCCATCACCGTCATCATCACCACCACCACCACCACCACTTTGCCACAACACCCCCACCCCAAACCCCGCCCCCACACACACAGTTGAAATGAAAAACTGGTTTCCTGTCCCAGATGGCTCATAATCTGGAAAAAAATTGTTTTTTAAAGAAGGATGATGATACCAGCCATCAGCCAGTGGAGAAGATGCTTTGCTGGAATCAGTGGCATCACCAGGGGGCAGGGGGCAGGCCACCCCAGGTGACACCCTCAGAGGGACACAGCACTGACCAAGAGCCTCCCTTCCGTGATCTTCAGGTCCAGCTAGCAAAAACACAAAGCGACTGGCCCAAAGAGGCCCTAAGCTTGCTGAAAGGAGCCGGTCCAGAGACAATCCATCCATCCATCCATCCATCCATCCATCCATCCATCCATCCATCCATCCATCCATCCATCCA
>JAJKFI010000001.1:25724666-25743167 GCA_029204185.1 Lerista edwardsae | reverse complement strand
CCATCCATCCATCCATCCATCCATCCATCCATCCATCCATCCATCCAAATTTATATACTGCTTTTCAACAAAGCGGTTTACCAGCAAAAAATAATTATAAAATTCAGAGCGCAATCCTAAGGTGCGCTGGATTGGTGAGGCCAGTGGGCCAGCGCCAAATCCAACACACCTTTGGTGCACTGGGGAGCCTCCCCGGGCAAGAGCACATTTGTCCCCTTGCCCCATGGGAGGCTTTGGCCGCCCAATGGGCTTCCTCATATCTGTGCCTGCGCAGAACCGAGAAAGCTGCGTGGCCTGAATCGGGGCCGCGTGGTCTCCCAACGAAGCCTAGGATGCGGCCTAATGGCTACATCCTGGCCCCACCTCCTCCCTGGGCCAGCACGTCTGCCGGCCTGACCACCCAGAACCACCCATCCCCTGCCCTCGTCCCTCTCAGAACCTCCCTCACGGCAGCCAAGTTCGGCTGGCGCGAGGGAGGCTTGCCGTTGGCGCTCTCAGGCCAATGCTGGGGTGCCGCTCGGCGCCCCCACATCAGCACAAGTGATGTAGTTCGACGCAACAATGTTGTGCCGACGCTGCGCAAGGGGTAGGATTGCACTGCCTTTCACATTTAAACCAGTGTGAAAACTGGAAGTTCAGGGATGATGTGGTGATGTCCTTACATCCTCCCAGAACTTACTGAGCAGCAGGTAAGAGCTGCCCCAGGTGCCGTTCTCCTCAGGGATGCCTCTGGCAGGAGTTGATTAGGGATAGAGGCTCTCTCCCTGCTAAAGGTATGAGATCTAGTTCTCTTCTCAGGGCTGTCAGAGTTCTCTACTGAGGCACCAGTAGCGTCTTCACAGTACAGGATGGGGAGACAAGTGCTAAAAGGGTGTAAAATTCTCTGCAGGAACAATGAAAGCTTGGACTCCCAAGAGAACTATCCAGACATCAACCTGTACAATCAACGTATGCCGGGAGGAACCTCATCTTAACTGCTACCCTGTGTTCTGATCTCCACTCATTGATATGTTGTTGGTAAAGTCCTCTCGAGAGCGCACAATGTCAGGTTCCTGCAGCTAATTGTGCACAAAGGAATTGTACACAGGTTTTGAAAACCTTAACGTCACTTATAGCAAGGCTGACGAGGACTCAAAGAGTGCATCGCTTGTCATGTGTTTTCCTTTTGGTTTGATAAAAGTGATGCTGCAGGAGGAGTAAAATGGGCTAAAACCTTGGCCGGTGAAGGGGGGCTTAAGACGTTGCTCTGCTGCAATTCCAATTCGGATTGTGCCCCCCCCCACACACACACGCACATCATAGTTTAAAGAAGAAAAAAATCCCACTGAAAGCCAATGGAGGTATTTTTGTCCAAATGAGAGTGCAATCCTAAGGTGCTCACAAGTCCCTTGTGCTGGCCCAGCACTGTTGCAGAGTTAGCTGGGCCAGCAGGGGGATGCAAACTGGCCTGCGGAGACTGATTCCAGCCTCCATACCAGCCCAGGCAGGTGCGTTTATGCTGGCTGAGTTTGGCCGGCGGGGTGAGGGTGGGGTGGGGTGGGGTGGGGAGGGTGCAGGGAGGGTGGATCAGGGCAGAGCGAAGAGGGGGGGGCTGTTGGTGGACCGGCCTGGGGAGAGGGGGGAACCAGCCTTCAGCACTGAGCCCATATCCTAACCCCCATCCCCAGCCGGGTTGGCTTTTCATGGGCCGCTTGGAGTTGCAGGAGTGATTTTGCTGGCACAGCTCCGAGTAGCCCTATTGGGACTGCCACAGCACCACGCAGGGTGAGGGGAATAAATTCCTCTTACTCTGAATTGCATCACATGCAGCCCCAACCCGGCACTGAATATAGGGCAGGCCAGCTGGCCTCAATATTCCAGCATAGGCATGGGCGCCGACTTGATTTCAACATTGAGGGTGCCAAAAGCCACGCCCCCGACGTCGACGTCGCCACGTCAGGCCACGCCCAACAGCAGGAAAACAACGCCTTCAAATTACATAAGCAAGCAAAGCAAGCAAACTGTATTTATATACCGCTTTTCCACAAAAAGTTCAGAAAGCGGTTTATAGGCAAGCAAATAAAGATAAATTGGCTCCCTGTCCCAAAAGGGCTCACAATCTCCAAAAAAATAAATAAATGCCGAACACCACCAGCAGCAGCCACTAGAAAAGACACTGCGCTGGGGTGAAGAGGGACTGTTATTCTCCTGCTGCTAAATAGAAGAGGAACATCACTTGGAAAAGTGCCTCTTGCACAAATCATGTGCACAGTCTATTGAACACAGATGGTGTCTGCATCACTTCTGCCCCCATCTCCTTTTCCAGCCCTGAATAGTGGGTCATGAGGAGTTCTTCTGAAGCAAGGGTTAGGAGTGGGTGGGTTTCGAGTGTCCCCCCTAACTTTCTTGATGTAATAATAGCAAAGTGCGGTGTGTTAGGTGTTCTCATCTCATCTCACCCTAATTTTTGGACAGTGTGCTGGCTCCTGGCTGTGACTTTGACGTGGTAGTGAGGAGCTGCGCTGGCAACGGACTCACGAGGGGTGCAGGACACTCTCACTGAGTTTTCTCACAGAAAACTGTCTGCAGGCAAAGTAATTCTGCAGCGGTGGGTGCCTTGACGTGGCGGGCAGGGCAGGGAGGCGGAGGTGCCAGCCTGGCAGAGACACATTTCTCCACTGTCAGACTCAGCAGTGGAAGCTCTAGGCTTCCTCACTACAAATCTATTCATAGTCACAGTTTCAGAGGGAGGGCGGAGATCACAGAGACACCCCTCCCCCCCCGAAGCAAACCGAGTGGCTGGCTCAGTTCAAATGATAATTAATAAAACTAACTGATATAAAACAGATGGAAAACAAGTGAAATGCTGCTGCTACTGCTGGTTCAGCAGTGGGCTTGACTGTGCCCACCCACCACTGTTGGGGCAGAGAGCCCCTGGCCTGCACCAAAGTGAGTGGCTGGCTCAGTTCAACTGAGGGTGAAATAATTGATAATAATTGTAAAACTAACTGATATGAAACAGGTGGAAAACAAGTGAAATGCTGCTGCTACTGCTGGTTCAGCAGTGGGCTTGACTGTGCCCACTTGCTGAGGCAGAGCCCTGCCTGAAGCTAACTGAGTGGCTAAAGTTCAAATGATAAGAAAAAAAAGCCCTAAAACTGAGGCAGGGCAGGCAGGCACCGAAAGGCAGGTGCTTTGTTGCCTGTTTGCAGCAGCAGCTGCAACAGCAGGCAATGTGTGCCACTACCAGTCCCTAAAAAAAAGTGCAATCGGCGTTTTTCGGAATGAGGGGTGGAGCGCACGACAGGGAAATAAAGCAGCCAAGTCCAGACTCCAGACGGCCCATCGGAATGCCAGAATCCCATTGGCTCTCCCTGCCGCTAGAGCGGGCATGCGCACTCCTCTCACCACAAGGCTTTCACTGCACATGCCTGAGAACCTGAGCATGCGCGGTGTGGGTGCCATGCCGCGCGTGGCAACCACTGTGCATGTGCTGGCTCGCCTCGGCCTGTTTGCCGCTTGTGGAGTGGCCTGCGCGGACATAGGGGTGCCCATGGCGTGTTTGCCTGCGCTGCACGAACAGGCCAAACGAACAGGCTGAGGAGGACAGCGCGCAGACATGTGGGTGCTGCGAACAGGTCGAGGGACAGGTAGCGTCGCGCACGGACAGGGAGTGTCGCACAATTTGGGGGTGCCCAACATTGTGGGTGCTGAGCACCCATGGCTAAATTATTGTGGGTGCTGTCAGCATACCAGCATCCACAGAGTTGGCACCCCTGAGCACAGGTTAGGATTGGAATGTAAAGGAGTACACAGGAAAAGGTATAGTTTATATTTCATTCATTCATTCATTTATTCATTCATTCATTAAGGGCAAAATCCTAACCTGGAGTTAGGTCAGCACAGTTAGGCCTGCAAAATTTGGCTGGCACAATGGCCACCTCAAAGCATGTTTGGATCATTCTCGGAGTCAGGGAGGATGGTGCATGTCTGTGTGCTGGCCTCTCTGACTCCCAGAGTGGTCTAAACATACTTTACAGTGTCCTTGTGCTGGCCAAACTTTGCTGACCTTACTGTGCTGGCCTAACTTCAGGTTAGGATTGTGCCATCATTCATTCATTCATTCATTCATTCATTCATTCATTCATTCATTCAAAAGATTTGTTTCCCGCCAGGCCCCTGACATGGTTTCAACCAATCTTGCCCCAACATCCATATATATAAAGAAGAACGTGTGTGTGTGTGTGTGTGTGTGTGTGTGTGTGTGTGTTCTGCATAGGCTCCACAACGCCTGGAGCGATGCATGCCAAACTCGGCACGCGCATGCCTTGCGGCCTGGCGACAAATGCTGCAGGGGTCAGGCCCCCAGTGCCCCCGGGGGTGGGAGTACACGGGGGGCCCAGTGTGAAAAAAGTCAAAAATGGCCAAAATCGGTGTCGAATCTGTAGTTTCCAGGGTTGCGGGATGAGCAGCGACACTCCTGATGCTATTGGAGTCTGGATTTCACTCCCCCTCAGTGTGGGGGGGGGGCGAGAAGGGGTGCAAAACAAAATGTCCACCATGCCCTGCTGGAACGCTTGGACCGGTGTGCACCAAACCCGGCATGCACATGCCTTGCAGCCTGGCAACCAATATTGCAGGGGTCAGGCCCCCATTGCACCCCCTGGGGTGGGGGTACGTGGGGGCCCCCCGCGTGAAAGAGGTCGAAAAAGGCTGCAATTGGCATCAAATCCATAATTTCTGGGGTCGGCGAGATGAACGGTGACGCTCCCAACGCCATTGAAGTCCGGGTTTTGCCCCCCCTTGGTGTGGGGTGCGAGAAGGGGTGCGAAACAAAGCGTCCGCCATGCCCTGCTGGAACGCCTGGAGCGACGTGCACCAAACTCGGCACGCACATGCCTTGCGGCCTGGCAACAAACACTGTGGGGGGCAGCCCCCCTAGCGCCCCCTGGGGTGGGGGTACGCAGGGCCCCCTGCATGAAAACGGCCAAAATCGGCATAGAATCCATAGTTTCAGGGGTCGCCGGGACAAGCGGCGATGCTCCCGATGCCATTTGAGTCCCAGTTCGGCCCCTCTCGGTGTGGGGTGGCGAGAAGGGGTGTGAAACAAAACATCCACACTGACCCGCTTGAACACCTGGAGCGATTGCCACCAAACTCGGCATGCGTTCGCGTTATGGCCTGGCAACAAACACGACCCCCCTGGTGACCCCAGGGGTGGGGGTGCACAGGGGCCCCACATGAAAATGGTCAAAACGGCTGATATCGGCATCAAATCCATAGTTTTCTGAGTCGCTGAGATGAGCGGCGACGCTCCTGATGCCGTTGGAGTCCAGGTTTGGCTCCCCTCGGCATGGGGCGTAAGAAGGGGTGCAAAACAAAATGTCCAAAATGACCGACATTACTGTCAAATCCACAGTTTTCATGGTCGCTAAGCTGATTGGTGACAGTCCCGATGACATTTGTTACCCGGGCAACGCTGGGTACCAAAAAGCTAGGTGTTTACTAAAAAGCAAGGTATCAAGGTATGCAGGGTCAAGGTATGCAGTCCATGTACCAATTTGTTTGACTTTCACATGGGTTCCATACAGCCCCCCTTTTAAAGCTCTGAAAGGTTTGAGGGCTGAATGTTTATTTCAGGGCTCTCATTCCTTACTGCACTGCATCAGTGCTAGTTTTTCTCCATTGGGAAAGGCCTGATAGGCATATATATGTATATATATTTTCCCCAAAGAAACTATGTTTGACAGAATTTAATGAAGCAGTATGCAACAAGTCAATGCTTCAAAACTGGGAAGAGAAACTCATCCTTTTGGAGTCGCTTGCAAATTAATACTCCTTCTGCACATGAGATCCAGGCTACTGCTCTGCCTGGAGAGGAGTAAAGGCAGTGGTGTCATCTAAATGATTTAAGAACAGGTACTCACTTTTGATTGGCACGTGTTGGGACCCGCCCACCAGAAGTGACGTCATAAGCCGGAAGTGATGTCGTGGCAGGAAGTGACATGAAAAAAGCCCTTTTTGAGGCCTCAGACAATTTTAAACTGACCCAACAGTTGCAACAGTATTCCACAGCACCCCCAGAACATGTTAAGGAGGCCTGGCATCATGTTAAAGTGACCCAACAGTTCCAAAACCCCAGAGCAGCTCATTTTTCAGTGGCAAGGCAAGGCAAGGCTCCGCTCGCTGCCTGCCTGCCTGCCTGGCTCTGAGAATGTGCAGGCAACTCAAACGTGCAGGAAATTCAAACGTTGCAGGGGGCGGAGTCGACAAGTAGGCGGGCGAATGGGCGGGGCCAGCATAATCCTAGAAACCGGTACTCGCGTACCCCCTGCATGACATCACTGAGTAAAGGAGTTAATAGGCTTAATGTTGCTTTAATTTGCAGGTCACATTCCAGGACAATGAGAGCAGATCCCTCCACTGAAGTCAATGGTCCAGTATGTATGTTCTGTGTTCCTTCCAGGCAAGTCCAGGGTATTGACATTACTCCTGGTCTTGGGTTTAGACTTTCACTGACAAGTACTACTTCCTTTGAAGGGAAAGTGATGGAGCATTTGGAACATTTAAACACTCCTGTTTGTTGGTGTTGATGTGATCTCCTCCATGTGAAAGGCCTGGGAAAAGTCCCACAACTGTCCCACTGCCTACAACCCTAAAAAGGCCTGGTTCCATCCCTCCTATTGTATACAGGTATATTATCCCTTATCTGGACTGCTTGGAATGGGAAGGTGTCCAGATTTTGGAATTGTCTGGATTCTGGAATAATTGCATAAATATAATGAGAAATGCGTCCTCCTGCTCTTTTCACTGTTACCCATTTGGGTGCCTCCTGGTCTCTTTGACATTTTTCAGTAATGTCTGTATAGAAACACCCCACAGAGCAGAGAATAGAACTTACAGCCTGTACGTGGGAATGAGGCAAGACCTTCTTTCCATAGAACGTTTTTCAAAGGTCTTGGATAAAGACATCTGGATTTTGGATATCCGGATGAGAAAAAATGTATCTGTGCTTGATATTTACACTTCTTGGCTACAGTATCACTTGTGACCATGATGAAAATAATACACAGAAATTATAACTTCATATTATCAAAGAATCAAAGTTCTTCATAATATGCCATCAAAGTCAGATGATCATGCTATTTAAAAATAGGGGGGACTGGTGTAAAATGAAACTAAGGCTGCAACCCTATACACACTTTCCTGGGAGTAAGTCCCATTGGACACATTGTGTCCAATGGGGCTTACTTCTGAGTAGACATGCATAGGCTTGTGCTCTAAATGTCATCCAGACTTCCATATTTAACAACATCATGTCCAGGACCAAACCCTTTGCCGTAGAACATCAATATCCACTGATTTAGTATCCCCTAATTTGACTAACCACTGATGCTGGGCTTCATTTTTACATGCACTGTATCAAGGAGAAAAAGGTACAAAATCCCATTTCCTATCTTCCATTAGAATGCATTATTCACCCTATCTAGAGGCTGAATATAGCGTACTATCTATATACCTATACATTCTAGGGTGACAATGGAGAAGCAAGAAAATTAGAAGTAAGTCTTTAAAGCTATTTTTCCATTGATTTCAGTATCTGCTGATTTTGGTATCCACTAGGGTTTCTAAAACAGAACCCAAGTGTATAATGAGGCACTACTGTATTCTGCAGATAAGAAATCACATTTTTAATCTTCACAGAAAGCTAATGTGTCAGGGAAAGAGGCTTACAGCACAATCCTATGTGAGTCTACGTAGAAGTAATCCCCCATGTTCAATGGTGCTGACCCTCTTTACTGGTGTATAGCAGTGGTTCTCAAACTTTTTAGAGGCCCTAGAAGCTGATTTATAAATGCCAAGGGATGTGGCTATAAATGTGATTGAGATAGCAGTGCTTTCCCTGCCAAGGAGTAACTTGTTTAACCTTTGATGCACATCTCGTAATCCATTTTGAAAACTGATATATAGGAGTTCAGCCCAAGCCTTTCTTCCTGGTCCACTGACTTCCTACAGTGATGGCGAACCTTTTTGGTTTGCCATGTCAAAAATGCCTAACTTGACACTCCCCACCCTCAACAAAAGAGAAACAATTATTTACATAGTCATGTATTTTTTTAAAAAAATACAGTCCAATCATGTGTGGGGCTATGCATTATGTAAAGAAACATCAAGTCATTACAAATATTACCAAAAAAAAAAAAATCAAACAATTAGAAAAACAAACTCCATTATTGTTGGGTGTTGGTGAATGCTGGTATGTCATAGGTGTCATAGGTTTGCCATCACTGTTCTGCAGACAGAGTGGTAGGATGGATGGCCATCACAATTATAATATCCAGGCACACCCACACCTGAAGTCTGAAGTAGCAGTGCCCCTCATTTACCATGTAAATATGGAGCTCAGCTTTCAGCGAATTTGTGTAGGGCAGATCCTGAAAAAGTCTATCCCTGTGTAAAGAAAGTTGTCCACATAATAAGAAATGCACAGTGAACCTTTGCTGTCACTTTCCTTCATATGACTGCTACTTTGTTATGAGTCTAGCAAATATCTTCAGAGTAGCAAATGATGTCAATGTTGATAATGACTATAACTTCACAAAGGAGACTGAACCGATAAGTAATTTGTTTTTTCCCTCTAATTTGACATTTTTCCTCTTAATGCTGACCCACAAAACCACACGCAAGAGAACTTTGCAAAACTGAAATCTTCCCAGGAGTAATGAGCATGTTCGAAGTTCACACTTGTTTGGTATTTAGAAAATAAAACACAATCCTCTTTATTTTCCTTGGAGTCTGGGCTGAATAATCACGCAATGCCATATGTAATCATAAAGATTCCATGCCACTAATTACCTGTTTCAAAAAAATAAAAAAGAGGCAGGTATGTTTGGAACAAAAATGTTTCTGACTCTAATACTTTTTTTAAAATCACGGGTATGGACATACTTTTATTTTCAGTAGTTAAGAGTAAGCAAAACAAAGCCATTTCTATATACAGTAGTACTTGCATAGCCACAAAGAATGCCCATAATATTTATGTCTTTGGCATTTAATTATGCTCAGCTTGATTCTTACCAGACAAGAGTGCAGAACCTACATTTATATTTACTATGCAAGCTCTCAGATGTATTGGATTATGTATTTATTATTTAGTTACTTGCTTCTGATTTGTAGTACTGAATGAATGCATTGTTTTGTCTCAGAGTATTGAAATGAGTTCATGATAATAAAAGAAACCTGTACGATTGGGGAGTGTAATATATGACTGACCCTTTTATTTTACTATTCTGATACTATATTTCTTTGGGCGCAATCCTAACCTGGAGTTAGGCCAGCACAGTTAAGCCAGCAAAGTTTGGCTGGCACAAGAGACACCCTAAAGTATGTTTGAACCACTTTCGGAGTCAGAGGCCAGCGCACAGACGTGCACCATTTTTCCTGACTCCAAGAGTGGTCCAAAATGCACTTTACGGTGACCCTTGGGCCAGCCAAACTTTGCTGGCCTAACTGCGGCCGCCTAACTCCAGGTTAGGATTGCACTCTTTGTCCCTCAAAGACAGGTTGAAATTACAGCACAATTCTCTCCATATCTACTCAGTAGGTCACATGATATTAAAATGAGTCCACTCCAGGTTCTTTTGTAGCCTGCAGTGCAAAGCCTCTAGTGGTGCTCATCCTTGCCCCCTGAAGGTGCATTGGGCACTCCCACCAGTACTGAGGATTCAGGTGTTGGCTTGACCAGCTGCCCCTTCTGATTGCCCACATCCAATCTTACCAATCCACCACTGGTGTTGGGAACAGGTGACATTTGGCCATGAGCACATGGAATGGAAAGTTCAGTGAAGTGTAAGCATTGATTCCCTAATTTGCTCTTCTTTTCAAGGTTGAAGCTAAGGAACAAGGCACATGCAGCAGTGATGATGAGTCCTAGGAGTCGCAGAAAGCTGTTGTGGACTTGGCCCATTTGACGTCTGGGGGCTAGGACCACAGGCTGCTGCCCCCCCCCCAAACTGCTGCTGCCCCCTAACTCACCTGGTAGTATGGAGCCTTGCTCGACATCCCGCTGCCGTCTGAAAGCGTTCTAATGCTTTTGGATGGCTTTTGAACAATACTTTGGGGTTTTGTCAGGAAACCAGAAGTATTGTTACACGGTCCTCCAGAAGCTTCAGACAGCCTCTGGCGGGTCACAGCTGCTGCGTGGCCTTCCGCCCAGGGGCATTTGTTCTCCCTGGCATAACAGCAAGACTGCCACTGGCAGAAGGAGTCTTGTGAGCTTGAAAACGATGGGTGACTCTTGATGATACAATCTGCCCATCTATTGCAGGTTTGGGGGATGAGTTGCTCCTGCAAAACAGGAGTAACTCATTTATTTATTGTAACGGTTCTGGTTTTGCAGAACTCCCTGTCCATAAACACGTTTGCTAGAGTCTGAATGAAAAAGGTCACCAAAATGCAGTGATGAAGTTTTCACCTTGCTTCCCAGGTTCTAGTATTATAGTCGAGTCTCTTCTCATTTGTCCTTCAGCATGTCTTACTAGGTCTCTCAGAAAACACCCTGTCCCCCAAAAATGTAATTGTCAAATGGGAGTGTAGCCTTAAGGGAAGGAATACAGTTCCAAGAAAGGAACTAGCCTCCAGACTGTCAGCATTCCACTCTGAAACTGATTATTGCAGGATGGATGGCTAGATGCTGAGAATCTGACAAGAGTTGGGATAGTAGAAGTATCAATAAGTTTGTTCTGGAGTAGGAGTAACAAATTTGATGTAACGGAGCCATGATCAAATGCTTTTTCTTTTTGTATAGGACAGTTGCAATGTAAGAAAGAAGAATAGTCACGGTGTTTAAGTTTAGAATTGTTTTACTAACCTCAGTGGTTTCTGGACTTTGCAGATTACAGTGCTTTGTTTACAGCCATGAAAACAACTCTGCGTAAAAAGCATAAACACAATAACAGAGGTCTTGCATTGTTTGGTTTTCATCCATTGTGAATGGAATCGGAAGTTAAATTACGTGTTTGCTCATATTATTCACTGAAGCATTTTTAAATGCCTGTGGCATGGCACTCTTTAGAATGGAAATGCTCATTTGCATTTTAAATTCCGCATATTGTAAGATGAGCTTTATTTAAATACTATGCAATTTGTATGAATGGCTTGGCAGAAAAAAAAATATATAATTACTATTGTTTTAGGGAATGTTTTCAACCTCACTCCCAAATTCAGTATATTGCATTGAGGGTGATGTTTATGACAGAGTTCTACAGTAGGCTATAAATGGGTTTTCCAGGTAAATAAATGAAGAAAAAAAGTGAAGGCATGCTATAATTGGGCAAGCAATTTCTCGAGTGCATACAAACCCATGAAAATCACCCTTATTATGTGCCAAGTAGATGACGTGTCAAACATGAACATAAAATGCTTTCTTGGTGCGTGACAGAGTCAGTTTTGTAGAATTCCTTCCAAACATACCCATAACCAGAGAGGAAGGGGAAATGAGACTGCCATGTATGTTTGTGAAACATTATGTGTCACATCTATACAAATAAAATCTATACAAAACTGTATTCATTGTGGGTCTGCTATGATTTGTAAAACCATTTGCCAACAAAGTGTTCTAGAGCATCATTTCTTTGAGACTCTTAGCATTCAAATGGGAAATTCATGGGGAGTTGATTTGCAGCTTTTATCTATTTGCTACATTGGTGGCTATTCATGGCATTCATAATTTTTTGTATATATTTAATCTTGTTTAGTTTTTGACTCGGCTCACAGTTTCCTCCATGGGAACAGCACCTCAAATGTGCAAAGCAAATCAGGTATACAGTGATTACTACAGATCCAATGCCTCCATGCGGAATATGTGCAGCAGCTGGAACTCACTATGCCATGTGCACGTATGTCACACAGTGAGTAATATCAAGTATCATGCACACGCGTCTAATAGCTGGGGCCTGTTATTAGAATGACAGAGGCTGTGAGACCTCCCGCATTGTTGTGAAGAGTTGAGAGTTTCAGTGAAACAGTCACTGGGATATTGAATTTTGTTTTTTTAACAAATGCCCGCTGACCACAATATGTGTAAGCAATGCAATCCAGAAAGATGGCAGTGATGATTCCATTTTGACGGCATTGGAGGAAATCTTAGGCAAAATCAATCAATCAATCAATCAATCAACAGGTACTTATATACCGCTTTTCAACACGAAGTTCACAAAGCGGTTTACAGGCAAATAGTAATAATAAAGTTAAATGGCTCCCTGTCCCAAAAGGGCTCACAATCTAAAAAAAGGCAGACCACTAGCAACAGCCACTAGAAAGACTGCGCAGGGGTGAAGAGGGACAGTTACTCTCCCCCCTGCTAAATATAAGAGGAACACCACTGGAAAAAGTGCCTCTTGTCCAGTTAGCAGGGGTTGCCTCTTGTCCAGTTAGCAGCAAAAGGTACCCTAAAGATCAAATCTGGCTTTCAGACAATAGCCAGGTGGCTTCGTTTATTTGAAAGATTTGTACGCCTTCCCCTTCATAATGGGGCCCCACACACCAATGCCCCTCTTGAAGATATAAGGAGACTTCTTGTCCCAGCCCATCTTCCCAAAGCCAACATCATCAAGAAGGAGAAATTGCTAGAATCATATTTACATGTTTCTCCATGGCCTTCCTGCCCTGCTTTAGAGATAAACATGCTTGAAGCTTTCCATTTGAGTCTATAAGCACTAGTAGTGGCAGTTAAGAAAAAAAAAAAAAGAGGCTGGCATGACCCTATTCATTTGATGTGTTTGAGCACTCCTGGGAATATAGAACTTGCAGATTCTGACATAGGTTCAGGAGACCAGAGTCACTCAATGCAGCTCCTTAGAAAGTCTGTCCTCAGAGTGGAGTCAGGCAGGTGCACCACACTCATAGCACAGTAGCAGCCTTGAACAAGGATGATTGAAAGCATCCATCTGACACAGAGGATGGGCATACAGGCACCTCTCTCTCTCTCTCTCTCTCTCTCTCTCTCTCTCTCTCTCTCCTACTCCCCTGTGCCTATGTAGCTGCACCAATGATGTTTTCTCCGCATCCCATTGAGAGTTTCAGGCCCCAGAGGTCTCTACTAGGCAACACTTGTTTTCTTGCGGGGGACATGCCCTTGCTGCCCTACTGGGTGTATTCAGCTCTGTGTCAGTTACTTTGCCAGTGCAAGTCCAAGTGGACCCAGGAAGCTGGATTGACGTCAGGAAGGGGGATAGGATATTGGCAGCACTGCTGCTGTTACTGCTGCTACCCCTTCCCAGCCTCAACCAGCCCCATTCTACCCCCTTCCCCATTCTGTCACCCTGCTCTGCCCCTGCTGCTGTCCAATCAGTGTGTCACCCTCAGTGTGGCCTGGGAATACTAAGTTGTTCAGCCTCCTGAATGCCAGTGTAAAGCAGCCCCTCCCCCTTACCTTCGGAGTCATTCATAGCAAAGCAGAAATGTCTCCTCCACTTAGCCTTAGCAGCTGCAAAAGGCTCTGAAAGAGAGAGGGGGACTGCTTTACACTGGTGTTCAGGAGCTTGAATGACTTAGCATTTTCCCCCTCCCACCAGGAATGCACTGCATTCAACATACTTGCCTGGGTCAGGTGGCAGGCATCGTGCACTGCCACTGTTTGCAGCAGTGGCCACCAGTGGCACACTGGAAACACTCCTGGAACACATTTTACAACAGTGGAACTGAGTAAATTGTAATTGTAAATTTACAGTTGTAAATGCCTCTGTGTGCCAGCCCAATCCTATATGCCAAATTCTATAGTACTTTCTTGGGAGTATGCCCCATTGAATACAATGGGACTTACTTCTGAGTTAACATGCATAAAGGTAAAGGTAAAGGTTTCCCCATGACCAAATGGTCTAGGGGGTGGTTCTCATCTCCGTTTCTAAGCCTGTAGAGCCGGCATTTTTGTCCAAGGACAAGCTTCCGTGGTCATGTGGCCGGCATGACTCTACGCCGTAGCGCACGGAACGCCGTAATCTTCCCACCGAAGTGGTCCTTATTTATCTACTTGCATTTAGGTGCTTTCGAACTGCTAGGTTGGCAGGAGCTGGGACAAGCAACACGTATGAGTTAACATGCATAGGATTGCATTATAAGGAAGAACAGCAAATTGGCCTCTTAAGAAAGTGCTTCAGACCGAAATGTGGGAGCGCCGTCGCCGCCGCCGCCGCCGCCGCCGCCGTCGTCGTCGTCGTCGTCTACTACTACTACTACTACTACTACTACTACTACTACAAAATGCGGTTGTGGAATGGATACCCAAAGTGGGCTAAGCCATGGCAGGAGGCCATGGAGGGTGGGAAAAGCCTCCTACTGTGGTTCCAATCCAGTTTGTGAACTTCCCACCTGCTACTCTAATTAGGAAATAAACTCCATAGGATTTCCTTTAGAATTTCCCTTGCCCTTCTGGTCAAGACTAAGATGGAAAAGCCAGTGATCAAGAAATGGGTTAGTTACAGTGGACCCCTAGCCACATCTACTAGGAAGTAAGCCCAGCGATGTCATGCACCCACTACGCACCACTACGTGAGTACCGGTTCCTAGAAGTTGAGCTGGCCCCGCCCACTCGAAGCTGGCCCCGTCGGCTGGTTGGCTCAGCAGCTGCGCATGCGTATTGCACACCCACAGCCGTTGCCTGCACTTTCTGTGAGGAGGCAGGCAGGCAGGCAGCATGGTGGTGGTGGCAGCAGCGGAGTGAGAGGACCAGAGGCGGCAGCAGAAGCAGCAGCGAGGGAGACCCGGGAATAAGGCAGCAAGCGTGAGAAGGTAGGCTGCCTGGGGCTCCCGCTCCCTCCAGCTGTGCAGATCTAGCGTCCCGGTTCCTCCTGCAGCCTTCCCCCAGCCCCAGCCCCCACACGGTCTTTTTTTGGTCGCCCGTTCCCCCTCCTGCTCCTTGCCGGCCAGCCCGGCGCTTGATCGGGCGCCCACATGGTTGTGCGGCCTGGTGGTCGCCCGTTCCCCCTCCTGCTCCTCGCCGGCTTCTTGCATTTAACATTAAAGTTAAATGGCTCCCTGTCCCAAAAGGGCTCACAATCTAGTACAGTCCAGCCTGGTATTTAACCAGGGAACAGTTGAAGCAAAATATATCTATACACATCTCTAGAAAGCAAAGCAATAGAAGTTAAATCAACACTAACCACCAGCTGAAGTTATTACAAACATGATCATATCCATGGCAACAATCATTACCTCACTTCTGGCTCTGACCTCACTTCCTGTCATGACATCACTTCCGGCTATGACCTCACTTCCTGCCACAACATCACTTCCAGCTTATGACGTCACTTCTGGTGGGCGGACCCCGACAAGTGCCAATCAAAAGTGAGTACCTGTTCCTAAATCATTTGGATGACACCACTGAGTAAGCCTCATTTAGCGAGACTTGCTCTCAGGTAAGAATGCATTATAAACATAATTATCAGATGCATCAAATTCATTTCTCTTCTTTTTCCTGTAGAATTCTTTCTTTTCCCCAAAAGTATTTAAACAACCCAGGTATAACAACAACCATGCCTGCAAGGTATTTAATATTCTTAATGCTTCATAAAGTATCTGAGAGGTTTTATGTTCTGTCTTCACACTGCAGCTAATAACTACAAAGCATCTCCAAAGGGACAGCCAAATCTGGACCTCAGATATTATGAACATTCATAACTTTGCTTTTGTTATTTAGACTCATAAATTGCATGGTCAAACATTTAAATGACATCAGCATCTGTGTACCCATGGAAATATGGGAATTGACATTGTGTTATGTGTGCACTGTTGAGTCTTGGAGAGTCTAATTCATAAATTAGGCATAGGCTCTGTTATTTCACAAGCTAGGCTATAGCATTGTCCATCTCATGAATTAGATTAAGGTATGGTAGGCCATTCTCTAAATGGAAAGTTACTGGTTATTTATGGAATGTGCTAGAGCATTTGATTATTTCATAAAGAAGGTAAAGGCGCTGCCTATTTCTCAAAGAAATAAAATGCACTTCTCCATAAATTTCACAAAACCTCGAGGTTTAAGTGCAGGCAGGAAGGGAAAGCAACTCAGATGTTTCTACAGATTTCCTACCCTTCCAGAGAAATAGCCAGGATTTGGGATGATTCTGCCTCTTTTTAAGCCACTAAAGATGGAGGAGTGTAAAAGTCAGGGTTTGCGCAGGATTAACGTTAAATTGATCTATGTAATCAATTTACAGTCTAATTCTAAATAACATTTACGACAGTGGAAGACAGTGCTATAAGGATAGGAGATGAAGCAGTAGCTTTTTGCTGCCATAGCTCCCTTGCAAATGGTATGCAGGGCACAATCTAAGAGATGGTGTAGCACCGACGCAATGTGGTTGCATTGGCGCTACGTCATTAGTGCTGACGTGGGGGTGCAACTGGCACTCTCATGTTGGCACTACAGTGCTCGGGGCAACAAGAGTGCCAACAGGGGGCCTCCTGCACACCAGCCAAACTCTGGGAGGGGGAAGGGCAGGGAGGAGGCATTCCTGGGCCTCTGAATATTCCTGGGCATTCCTGAATATTCCTGGGCATTCCTGGGCATTCCTGAATATGGGAGTGGAGTGGGCAGGCTGATAGGCGTGCCAGCCCTGGAGGAAGTGGCTGGGATGTGGCCCTTAGGCCATATCCAAGGCCTCATCCCGAGGCCGCGTGGCCCCAATTCAGGTTGCACCGCTTCCTCTGACCTGCACCTGCTATTTCGCAGGCACAGCTCTGAGAAAGCCAGTGGGGAGGCTGGAGCACAGCTTGGGATTACGTTGCCCAAGGCGTACATCCTCTAAACTTGAAGGCAGCATATAGCCATCATAACTAGCAGCCATCAGTGACTATGTGTGGCATGCATCAATATGACTATTCCCTGGATTTACTAACCATACTTGTACCTCACCTTTCCTCCAGAAAGCCTGGGGTTATGTAGTCCCCTGGAAAGTGTGTGCATGACTATGAAAAAAGAAAATCAACAACAACAATGCCACCAACACTAATCCCATATCCTCCACAGTATTTGCTGGTCGTATGCATGGCCTAATTACGGATTTAAGTCAGATAATTGTTAATAAACAAGATGTTTTAGATCAAATTGATAAATTAAATATGAATAAGTCACCAGGCCCAGATGGCATCCACCCAAGACTTATTATCAAGGAACTGAAGAATGAAGTTGCCGGCCTCTTAACTAGAGTATGCAACTTGTGCCTTCAAACAGCCACGGTGCCAGAGGATTGGAGGATAGCCAATGTCACACCAATTTTTAAAAAAGGGAGAAGGGGGGACCCTGGAAACTACAGGCCAGTCAGACTAACGTCTGTTCCAGGTAAGATGATGGAAAGCCTCATCAAAGATAAAATCCTAAAACATGTAGAGCAGCGGTTCTCAACCTGTGGGTCGTGACCCCTTTGGGGGTCGATCAACCGTATCACAGGGGTCGCCGCATCGGAGGTTGAATCGGGGAGGAGGAGGCGGTGCCTGGAGGAGACCCTCCCGGGAGTGGAAGGGTCGAGAAGAGGCTCTCCTCTCAGCTGACCAGCACTCTGAGGGTTAAAAGGAGCGACTCCGGATTCCTAGCAGGGCGAATCGGAAAGGGGCGGAGTGGATTGAGAAGCCACTTATTCCTTTGCTTCCCCCGCCCAAGTGATCCGTCGTGGCTTCTCTTGTGGCGGAGAGCTTTGGGGCTGCAGGGCTGCGGTGGGTGGACAGGAGGAACAGAGCGGCCAGGCTCAAAGCCCAGCCAGCCAGGGGCTGAGAAGACAAACTGGGGCAACCGCAGCTGCGGGTCGGCTGCTCTTAAGTAGCTTCCGTTTGACTGTGGGAGTTTGGGATGGGGGAGTGCGCGATTCTTCCCAGCCGGCGGGGAATCGCGCGCGCGTGTGCAGCCGGCAGCCAGCAGCTGTTCTCTTCCTTGTCCTTCTTACTTCTCCATTGGCTCCTGCAATCAATGCAAGGTCCCCCAATCTCTCATTTACATTAGCCAGCAGCAGCACTTCAGCCAAAAGAAGGAACGCTGGAGAGGGAAGCAGTTCTGGAGGGGGCTGCGGAGAGCTTTTCTTAAAGGGGCTGCCAGCTGGCTCTTTCCCTTTCCCTGTTCTGCAATATCCTTTTGAGTTCTGTCTTCTCCTCTGCTAGTTTGGTTTCTTGCCTCCTCTCCCAGAGTTGGAAAACTGCCCCCCCCCTGCATTTCAGTCATTGTCTCAATTGCGATCTTTGCTTCCTCCCTCTGAAATAAGAAGATATGAATTTGTATCTAGTGCTGTAAGGAGCGGAAGCTCTCTCCCTCCCTCTCTCTCTCTCTCTCTCTCTCACACACACACACACACACACACACAGAGAGAGAGAGAGAGAGAGAGAGAGAGAGAGAGAGAGAGAGAGAGAAGTGCAAAAATGAGAGGAGAATCCATAAATGAAAAGCTAGGAATTTGTGAATTTCTGAGCTTAAGTGCCTTAGAGCACAATCCTATGCATGTCTACTCAAAAGTAAGTCCCATTGTATCCAATGGGGCTTAC
>JAJKFI010000001.1:25698517-25724656 GCA_029204185.1 Lerista edwardsae | reverse complement strand
CCCATTGTATCCAATGGGGCTTACTCCCAGGAAAGTGTGTATAGGATTGCAGCCAGCTGGCCTCAATTTCTGGGTCTGGGCTGCAATCATTCAAGAAGGGCTAACAGCAGGAGGAAGGGAACATAAGAAGAGCTCTGCTGGATCAGGCCAAAGGCCCATCTAGTCCAGCTTCCTGTATCTCACAGCGGCCCACCAGGTGCCCCAGAGAAGCACGAGACAACAAGATGCTTGCATCCTGTTGCCACTCCCTTGCACCCGGTACTCTGAAATAGCCCACCACCAATGTAAGGAGGTTCCACAATCCATCATTGCCTATAGCCCACGATGGACCTTTCCTCCAGAAATCCTTCCAATCCCCTCTGAAAGGCATCCAGACCAGATGCCATCACCACCTCCTGCGGCAATGAGTTCCACAGATTAACTACCCGCTGGGTAAAAAAAGTACTTCCTTTTCTCTGTTTTAACTCTCCCAACCCTCAGTTTTAGCGGATGCCCCCTGCATATCAGATATTTACATTACGATTCATAACAGTAGCAAAATTACAGTTATGAAGTAGCTATGAAAATAATTTTATGGTTGGGGGTCCCAATAATAAATAGTAATAAATAATAAATATAAATAAATAATAAATAAATAATAATAATAGGCTGTCATAATAAAAAGGGGGTCCCGGTGGAAAAAAGGTTGAGAACCACTGATGTAGAGGAACAAGTGTTGCTGAAAGAAAGTCAGCATGGCTTCTGTAAGGGCAAATCTCGCCTCACAAACCTTTTAAAATTATTTGAAAAGGTCAACAGGCATGTGGATGTGGGTGAACCTGTGGATATCATATATCTGGATTTTCAGAAGGTGTTTGACACAGTTCCCCACCAAAGGCTGCTGAGGAAACGTCACAGTCAGGTAATAAGAGGGCAGGTCCTCTTATGGATTCAGAATTGGTTGAGGGCCAGGAAACAGAGGGTGGGGGTCAATGGGAAATTTTCACAATGGAGAGAGGTGAAAAGTGGAGTACCCCAGGGATCTGTCTTGGGGCTGGTGCTTTTCAACTTGTTCATCAATGGAGACTGGAGACTGGCATAAGTAGCGAGGTGGCCAAGTTTGCAGATGACACAAAACTTTTCCAGGTGGTGAAGACCAGAGGGGCTTGTGAAGAGCTCCAGAAGGACCTCTCCAAGTTGGGGGAATGGGCAGCAAAATGGCAGATGCGTTTCAACATTAGACAAGTGTAAAGTGATGCACATTGGGGCAAAAACTCAAAACTTCACCTTTAGGTTCTGAGCTGTCTGTGACAGCTCAGGAGAGAGATCTTGGGGTGCTGGTGGACAATTCAATGAAGGCGTCAACTCAGTGTGTGGCAGCAATTAAGAAGGCCAATTCCAAGCAGCAGGAGTGGCCATTTTGTCACTGCTGCTCCTACTGGGCTCTGTATTGCTCTGTCTACCCCAAGTCTGACTGCCTTTGAAAGGGAACCTTGAAATACCAGCCTGAAGGCTCACCAGCCTGCATTCCGAAGCCAGAAAGCCTCTTGAGACCAGTTCTATCTCTCTCTCTCTCTGACTATTGCTTACCTAACAGTAGATGCCGAATCCCTACTCTTACTACCTGTCCCGCACAAAGTCTGCTAGTAATGACTGTCATGGCTATTAGAAATGCCATGACTGGCAGACGTGTGATTGAAAACTCAATTCCAATGGCCAATAAAGTTAAACAAAACATTCCTACCCTGTAGGTATTTTCTGCTGCTGAACAGTGAGGCACAGTGAACCGTGAGCCTTCTAAACAGTGAGGTAGGTTATCTCTAAACCTTTTCTAAACCTGTCTGAAATGTCAGAGAGAGAGAGAGAGAGAGAGAGAGAGAGAGAGAGAGATATTGCTTCTTTACATAATAAAGAAAACTTATGTTGCCCCATCTGGCGGGGAAAATTTAGCAGCAAAATTGATTGTGAGTTGAGCAATAATGTGTGAAAGCAAAAGGCGTTCCCTAACGAAATGGTATTGTCAGAACTGCCTGATGTCTGCATATATGTATTGGTTCCAGGTTACTATAGGGATGATCTAAAGATAGATGCCATCAGTTTAGCATGTGTTGAGTGCAGATGCAATAGATGAGTGCAGATTTTGTTGCTGTTATCACAAACCACAATTTATTTGTTGTGCTTTTTTTTCTGCTGTGAATTTCCTAGCTGGTAACTTCTCTCCATAATTTTTGCAACTGAATGGAAAGAAACAACTGCTTTAAAGAATGTTTATAACTCCTGAGAAAATAGCAAAGGCATGAGAGAGGCTCTGCAGGAGCCATTCATAGAATACCAGTTCTGTGGAATGATCTTTTTCTGAAGTGAGACTGAAGGCCAACACAGATTAGGATTGGGCTGCCTGACCATTTGGTCCTGTCAAGAAAATTACGAGAGGCTCACATGGTTTTGGTGAATGGTTACCCCATGGTTTTTAGTAAATAGTGGCAGGGTTTAACATATGGGCAGAAGATTTAGTCGAGAGGGTTAATGCCTCCGTTTGCCTGAAGATAAGAGCTGAAGATCTGAAGGTCGCCAGTTCGGGACAGCCGGAAGTTTCTGTGAGCGGCAGCCTCGTTAATTGCGGCTGATAAACAGCTGAGCTTTGGCTGCCTTGTGTGAGGGGGAGTTGTGCCGAAGTTCAGCCGCTTCTCTGGTGGGAGCAGGGAAGCCATTTATCAGCCAGCAAGAAGACAAACGGGTGGCCAGAAAGAAGGACTAAATCCAGAAAGATCCATCTGTATGTGTGTAGTTCTTGAAAGATAGAACATTTCTGTATAAATTGTAAAAACCTTCAGGTTTCTGAATAAAGTCTGCCCATGTAAACTGCCTTGAGTATAGTCATTAGAGAAATCTGCTGACCTAAGAATGGTGGTATATAAATCCAAGTATTATTATTATTATTATTATTATTATTATTATTATTATTATTATTATATAAACAGTAAAAATTGTTGTATACACGTTCAGACTAATGTGATGAGGGCCAAGATCCAGGGTACTGCCATCAACAGTTTATGCCGACTTCGTAAACGATGGGATGAAACTGTCAACCACCTCATATGTGAATGTCCCAAAATCACTAATACAGGTTACAAAAAACGTCACAACGATGTTGCAAAACTCCTACACTGGGCCTTGTGCCAGAAACACGGATTTGACACGTTGAAAAGAGCAACACCAGCCTGAAAAGGTCCTAGAAAACCAGGTCAAGATCTTGTGGGACTTTAGAATTCAAACAGACTGACACGTCAAAGCGAACACGCCTGACATTACACTAATAGACAAGGACACCTGATTTGTAACTTTTATTGATGTTGCCATCCCAGGAGACCACCACATGATTGAAAAGGAGATAGAAAAAAATAGACAAGTACCGCGAATTGTACCTCGAAACTACTCAACTGTGGCTTAAACATACGCACTAGGAACAATATCCTTGAATGTTGATACATATTTAACACAACTAGAAATACCAGCAATAACAGCTGCTGAGCTACAACGGACTGCTATCATTGGAACTACTTCGATCCTTCGCCAATATCTGCGAGATTCCTAGGTCTCTGGTTGAGACCCGACCCTCGCAGGCAACGCCAGCTAGTGAGTCTGTGATTTAATTGTGTTGTTACACCGTATGTCATTAGCTGTGTATCTTTTTAAAAAAGAATAAAAAAAGAATAAAACTTATATATATATAACTTATATATATAAGAATAAAACTTATATTACACACACACACTAGCCTTTTGTTACCCGGCGTTGCCCGGGGGACAAAGTATCCCCAGCTTCTATTAGGAGAAGGAATGAATACAGGGACAGAATCAAGCAAAGGAGCGTAATGAAATTGTCACACTCACTGAACACTGTCTGCAGGTCCTGTGGTAGGGCAGTCAGCCCTCTGGAAACAGGTAGCTCTCAGATCCGACTGGGTGTTGGAACTCTCTGGATCCTGCTCTTTCCAGCCTGGGCAACGCAGGCAGTGCAAAGCAGTTTCACTTTCGTTTTGGATTAGTCCCTATGCATCACATAACCTGCAGAATCGCTTGTGACCACAGGGTGGCAGCAGACCTCTAGTCCAATGCAATCCCCTTGGTCTCGACGTTCTAGCCCCCCTCCCCAAAAAACCGGGGGCTGTAGGGGGGTCTGACCCCTGCAGTGTTTCCTTCCAGGCTGCAAGGTATGTGTGTGCCAAGTTTCGTGGCACTCGGTCAAGGCGTGGGGACGCCTATGCATAACATGCATTCATACACACACACACATACATACACCCACACCCACCCACATACCCACGTCCATATATATATATATCAGAAGTAGAATATTCCACAAGGTCCTTGAAATTTGAGGAAAGAATAGGGGCGTTAGTAAATTTTTGAAATTTCATTTTCAAAGTCAGAATAATCAGCTTCAGCATAATCTAGTTGCCCAATCTAGTTACTTTAGTTACTTCAGCATCGATCTAGTTACTCAAATGAAGCCTGATATACCTAAAACACAGTCCTAGGCATATCTACTCAAAAGCCGGTCTCACTGAGCTCAATGGGACTTATGCCCAGGAAAGTGTGTATAGGATTGCAGCCTTAGAACCCAATCCTATGCAAGTCTTCTCAGAAGTCAGGCCCATTAAAGTCAATGCGGCTTACTCCCAGGAAATTGTGGATGGGATTGTAGTCTCAATCCACATTTTCTCCCATTATAGATTCATATAAATGTTTCATCTGGATATGCCACAGTATAGTGAAATTCTAATTTTCACAACATTCTCAAAAACACATTGGTGCAAAACCTCTGCAAACTATGAAGTTTACTTCAGACTTCACTGTAACAGTATATTCAGAAATGTACTCCTAATTGGAAGGAGTGTAAGGATTGAAAAGATAGTACTTCTCCAGACAAAACATAATTGAACTGTGGAATTCACAACTTCAAGATTTGATGATGGTCTAAATGACTTTTAAGATGGCAGCTAAGATAGTTTACTTGGCTTTGAAAGATGATCAGAAACTTTTATGGAAGACAAGTTCATTAATGCCTACTGGTTATTATGGCTTTCTTCTTAGGGTTACCAAAGTGCCTATACCTTTAACTATTGTATAGAAGAGGGAATTTGGGCAGGTGCAGCTTAGCATGGAAGGGTTTCAAAAGCTGCACCTGCCCAAATTCCCTCTTCTATACAATGGTTAAAGGTATAGGCACTTTGTCCCAGTTTGTTTCTGGTAATCCTATTTATGCCACCTCCAAGTTCAGAAGCAGCATGACACTGGGCCCAATCCTATCCAACTTCCAACGCAGACCTGAAGGAAACAAACATTGCCTTACCTTGAGGAGGCCTCCATCACTGTTGCCCACTGCAGGATGCAGCACACAACCCATTGGCATGGTTGCATCAGCACTGGAAAGTTGGATAGGATTGGGCCCTCTGAATAGTTACAGAGGAACAATGGCAGGAGATCTCTGTGTTTCAAGCAGTGACGTCTCTACAGGGAGGGCAAAGCTCTAAGTTTTGCAAGAAGCCTTACCCTCTCAAGTAAATCCCTCCTTTCCCTTGCTGCTGTAGCCAGTAAGCAATGCCAAGATGTTGCTTTTCCCTGTGAGGATTGGCTACAACGGTGCAGGAGAGGAGTGATTTCCACTGCAAGGTAAGGCTTCTTGCAAAACTCAGAGCTCTGCCCTCCCTGTAGAGAAGCCACTGGTTTCAAGAGATCTTCTGTGACTTCCATGGGGGTGGCGCAAGGGTAATAAGCTACTTCAGAATGCCAGATGCAGGGGAGTGTCAGCAAAACAGAACTATCTGGTTGCCTTGTGTGCTCCCAGAGGTATTTTGTGGCTAATGTGAGACACAGGAAGCCGGACTAGATGGGCCCTTGGCCTGATCCAGCAAGGCTTTTCTTATGTTCTTATGAGAATTCTGGTTGGTTACTTTTGGAGTCAGGATGTTGGATTTGATTGCACTTTGACCTAATTCAGCAGGCCTTATATATTAATATTGTGTAAATTGGTAGTGTAAATCCCCTCAATAATCAAAAGAAAGTTGGGATGCGTCACCTATCTTCTTCAATGTAAAATTACTTTATGCCAGCCTAAGATCTCTTTGATCTGCGAAAAAGTTTTAAATACTTAAATAAGGAATCAGCTCTCTAAACGTTAATGAAATTAAAGTACTAATGAGTTTTTAATTTGAACCCCATTTTTCCTCGCTTCGTTTCCCAATACGTTTTTAATTATCTGCCAGCCGTGACATCAGAAAATATTGAAAAGAGAAATTGTTCCAGATGCTTTCTAACTTGATAGTTACCATAATACAAACTAACTGCAAACATGGAAGTTAGAAACATCTTGTTAATATTTAGGGTAATGTTATTCAAACTGTGGGTCGGGACCCACTTGGTGGGTTGCAGAAATCAGGGAGCAGCCATTTTGGGAGCTGCAGACTTCACTTGCTATATTCCTTTTGTGATTGTTAACAGTTTGAATTTTCAAGTGAGGGTTTTTTTAAAATTGATTTTAGTTCAGAGCTTTTCCATACTATTTTGTCCTAATTTAGCTTTCTATCAGGGATGTTTCATGGTTGTACAATTGTTACAGTCCAAGAATGCCAATTTGCATTTTAGGAGTGCCATTTTATTATGTTACAATGAAGCACTTCCTGCTTGATGATGACACTTTCCGCCACAACATCACTTCCAGGTTAATGACATCACTTCTGATGGGTCCTGACATGAATGCCATTCTAAACAGTGGGTCCCAGTCTAAAAAGATTGAATACCACTGATTTAGGCTGTCTTATGTTTGAGGAATAGCCTCTTTTGTGCCTTGGATTTTGCTTGTGATCCTATCCTTGAGCGCTTTTGTTTATTGCATTTTGTGCCATCAAGCCTTCCTGTCATTCACTTTATGGCAGAGTTGCAGAGCGCTAGTGGAAACATATTTGAGGAGGAGTATGTATTGGCTTCTATTCAGGGCCAGCTCTAGCAGCAGAAGGGCCCAATGTGGGGCATTTCTGTGGGGCCCTGTCACCTGGGGTCCCCCCGAGCACCAACAGGGGAGAGCCCTTACCTGCCAGCTGGGTGGGGGCTGCATGGTGTGGAGTGGCTCTGCCGCACTCCATAGAGGTCCGTTCTGGGCGGCTGAGGGCTGAGCGTGGTGGCCAGGCAGCCTCCCCGTGGCCGGGCATGCTCCCTTGGGGCGGCGCCAAAGCGCCCGCAACTCCGCCACCGTCAGAACTGGCCGGGGAGGCCGGTGCGGCAGCGTGGCAAGGCTTTGAGCCAGGAGGCCCCTGGCTGTCGCGCTGCTGGCCTCCCTCTCCCCTGGTGCTGTCTGATGATTAGGTCATCAGCTGCACTAGGGCTGAGCTCCTGTGAGATCTCAGCCCAGGGGCGGGGCCAGCTGAGGTGGAGCCTATGGCCCTGGCCGGCAGGTTCATATGGAGCCCGGCCGTCAGAGCGGGAGGACGTCCCTCCTCAAGCTGGCGGGCAAGTGGAGGGGCAACTCCCGGCAAGTCAGGCAGGCAGCCTGAACTTGCTCCTGACCATGGCCTGAGAGGGGACGGCAGAGCCCCGCTCCTTGAGGGGCTGACCCACTGGGCTGGAGCCCAAGAAGCCCGGGACAGAACCCTTACACCCCTCCACCCTTGGGGCAGCCCATATGCTCCCCCGCTCCATAGCTTGCGGAGACTCACCCCTGGAGCCAAGGGGTGCCAACCCCTGCAACCCCATTATCCCCTCATCCTAGTCCTCCCCAGAGGGGGCTCCCGAGCATACTGCCAAGACGCAGTCACTGGCACTCCTGGTGACACCTTACAGAAGCAGAGGGACCTGTGAGCCAAACAAGGCCCCCGAGGGTGCTACCCCGGGCTACAGGGACTAGCCCCACTCATGAATGTAAAGGCGTTAACACAAATAAATCGTGTTCACCGGACCCTGTCTCGCCTCCCGCCTACTTTTTCTCGACGCCTCAGAACCTGGGCGCATCGTAACGTGAGTACCAGCCCCTCTGCTCCCGAGACCGCCATGGAAGACGTCACAGGCCCCCAACCTTCCCTGAGAGGCCCCCACTCACCAAGAGGAGCCCTGTTCGGGCCATGTGCAAAGCATGGCATGTGGAAGTAGTTGATGGTGATATTATAATATCACCGCCAACTGCTTCCATAACTTGTCAAGCTCCTCGGGATAATTTCCATCCTGAACCTTCCAAAAAAGGTTATTGCATTCTGTATGGATATAATTGGACAGAATAACTTCAGGAACATCCAATGCTTAATGCCCATTTACATCCACCAATTTTTTTTTTTAATCTAGACATCATGGTTGTGGAGAAAGGAAGAAATCATTTGAGAAACATCTATTAAAGCCCAACATAGAACAAAATATTTGCATTATTTGTGTATGAAGGGGTCAATTAAACACCCAAGCCTTTTCTGTATCGTTCTGGATTACTGCCCTCCTCATCAACAGGGACCTAGGGCACCATCCTTCCCAGCACTGGGGGAAGAGCAATGCAGCTTTGAGGTAAGAGAGCAAACATTCCCTTAGCTTGAGGAGGCCTCTGTGTATTACTCCACTGCAGGATGCAACACATGCCTGGACAAGAGGCACTGGACAAGAGGCACTTTTTCCAGTGGTGTTCCTCTTATATTTAGCAGGAGGAGAGCAATTGTCCCTCTTCACCCCAGCACAGTGTCTTTCTTGTGGCCGTTGCTGGTGGTGTTCTCCATTCTTTTATATTGTGAGCCCTTTTGGGGCCATTTAATTTTAATATTATTTGCCTGTAAACCGCTTTGTGAACTTCGTGTTGAAAAGCGGTATATAAGTACCTGTTGATTGATTGATTGATTGATTGATTGATGCCCCATTGGCACAGCTATGTCAGTGCTGGAAAGTGGGTCAGGATTGCGTCCCCATTCTTGTTCTTCCCCTTAGACTGCTTTGTTGCCCAGTGCACGCGCATGCTAGCTACTCACTTTGCTGGCAGAGAGAGTGATTATTTTGTTTCCTTTTACTACAAGAATCAACTTTTTCAAAGCAAACCTTGGTATGCCCAGCATTTGGAATGGTTTCAAAACTGATTTATATGAGTCATGCAGTCATCTAAAGCAGACAGAGAGAGCCTATCAGGTGACTCTTACAAGGATTCAGTCGTTGCACAATCCCATTAAAAGAAAAGGACAGAATTCTTGCTGTTTGCCTTTAACCTTTGGTTTCAGTATTTAGCTGTTATCTGCTCCCACCTCTATGTTGCCGCAAAATGTTCAATCATCCCACATCTTCTTTGGCGTCTGCAAAGCCTAAGGTCAGCTCTATGTAGGGAATGCAGTCCAGACCAGCAAGTTTCACCCTGCAGGACTGGCCGATGTTTCCTCCATGCGGCTCCTGTGGATAAGCAGTGCAAATTGTGCTGTCCACATACCTGGGTTCTGGGAAGAAGTAACTCAGGGGTATCACATGCACGAGGCAAAGCTCTGGACATGAGCTCTGTTCAGAGCTCAGCAGTGGTGTACATGCCCAGGCAGCCGCTTTGCCTTCTGGGACTTGGAGTCCAGTTCGTCGTAGTTGCAGCTCCGACGAACTGGACTCCATTCCAGAAGGCAAAGTGGCTGCCCGGGCATGCGCACAACCACTGAGCTCTGAAGGAGAGCCATGAGCTCTGTTCGGTGCTCTTATCCCTCCCTCCGAGCTTGTGATTGGCATGCAAGCTCCCCTCGCTCCCACTGAGGAGCATTATGGTTGCCTCCTGAAACTCGGAGGCTGTTCTGTAGTGCTCCTCAGTGGGAGCGAGGGGAGCTTGCATGCCAATTGCAGGCTCAGAGGGAGGGATATGAGCTCTAAACAGAGCTCACAACATCCCTCAGGGCTCAGTGGTGGTACGGCAGCCTCCTTGCATAAGAAAGGGATCACTCAGGTGAATGCCTTGAATGCGGGGTCCCCTGGAGGCGTGGGGCCTGATGTGATGGCATGGGTCACATTGGGCTAAAGCCGGGCCTGCTTCTATCTATGGTTAGAGGGAAGTCAGCTCAAGATTAGGGACTATGCATTCCCATCACTAGTGTGTCTACATATTGACACACTATTTTTTAAGCCAAGTTAAAATATGTTAACTTTATGCTAAAATCTGTTCTCTGCATGCAGTTGCCGCAAACTTTGTCCAGCAGGATGATGGTGTTGGTGGATCAGGCAGTAAACAATGAGCTGGTCTGGTACAAGTTGCTAGGAGTTCTGGGGCAAAGCTTTGCACTCGGTCCCCTGCTCACCCTTCCATGGCACATACAGGATTGCTGCTCCTACCAGTACCGAGTTTTCAGGGGTTGACCCAGCCACAAAGGCTCAAGGAAGTGACCTGGATGATCCCTGATGTTACCCCTGATCACAATGATCCTCAAACTGTGGGTCGGGACCCACTCATTGAGTTGCGACCTGATGTCAGGTGGATCGTGGAAAGCTGGGAGCAGCCACCTTGGAAACTGAAGACCAGGCTCTTGCTATATTCCTTCTATGAGTGTTCATAGTTTGAATTTTCAAGTGAGGTTTTCTTTTTAATTTGGTTTTTATTTCAGTGCTTTTACATCATATTTGGTCTTAATCTTGCTTTCTGTCAGGGATGTTTCATGGCTGTGCAATTGCTGCAGTGCAAGAATGCCAGTTTGCATTTCAGGAGTGTCATTTGCTTATGTCACAGTGATGACACTTCCTGCTTGATGATATCACTTCCGACTAGGATGTCACTTCCAGGTTAACGACATCATTGCCAGTGGGTTCTGACACGAGTGCCATTCTAAAAAGTGAGTCCTGGTCTAAAAAGTTTGAGAATCGCTGATCTATCACATATTCATAACTGGGAATTCTGAAATGAATTATGAGGATTTGCCTTTGAGAGATTTCAGAAAAACTAAATAGTAAGACCTTTGCATGTCCAATTGCTCACATTAGTCATGTTATACCCCTTATAGTACCCTTAAATCCATAACAGAGGGATGGTGATGGAACCTGATACTAGGAGGATGTACATTAAATGCTGGGACGGGATGCAGTGATGAGTTGTGTGAATCTTTTTGTCATAAGCTCAGGAGCCAGTGTGCCCAGGAGCAGCTGTGTTCATTTGTGCCAGCCCCTCACAGGTATTATGCTAGTTCGGTTCACAACAGACGTAATTCACTTGACAGGTGGCTTTGTGGCATTGCAGAAAGGTTGGCAAAAGAAAAAAAAAGAACTCTTAAAAGAAGAAAATGTTGTTTCAATTAGTCCTCTGTGAGATATCTACTATTGAGTTTCCCATGTAATAAATGATAATAAATAGCCAGAAGATGAATTGAAAATGCTTTGGAATATTTTTTTGTTACAAGTCTCTTCTTTACTGTGCACCAGTAATCCCAGGATCAAGATGCTAATTCCCCCAAATTCACTTATAATGGAACATCTGGTTTCCCACAGTAACATGTGCTCAAGGCTTTTCCTTGGGGACATCTGTATTACATGACAGATGAAAGCTGAGCTGATGTGTCACCTTTTGAGGTTCTTTTTTCACAACACCAATGTCTGATTTTTCTTTTATTCATACATGCATCATGCAGAATGTGCATAAATAAAGGTGTATTTATCTTAGTCTTGGATCTACTGTGCTTTTCTATTATTGCTATATTTGTAGCTATATTGGTAGGGAAAAATGCAGATTACAATATTACATGGATAATGTTCTGAGCCCATAATGATAACCCCTGCTAACAGGGCCAGAGGCACTTTTTCAAGTGGTGTTCCTCTTATATTTAGAAGTCCCTCTTCACTCCAGCACAGTCTCTTTTCTAGTGGCTGTTGCTGGTGGTTTTCTGCATTTTTTAAGATTGTGAGCCCTTTGGGACAGGGAACCATTTAAATTTATTTTTATTATTTGCCTGTAAACTGCTTTGTAAACTTTGTGTTGAAAAGTGGTATATAAATACTGTTGATTGATTGATTGATTGATTGATTGATTGATTGATTGATTGATTGGTAATAGATCCTGGAGCTTGTAGGTTTATCTGTTTGTGAAGATATTTCTTTTGTGAAATGTCTATGACCTCTTAGTCTTGGACCTAGCTTAACAAGTATGAGGACACAATCCTAACCAACTTTCCAGCACCAGGGCAAAGGCAATGCAGCTTCAAGGTAAAGGAACAAACATTCCCTTACCTTGAGAAGGCCTCCATGACTGCCCCCCACTGCAAGATGCAGCACATGCCCCATTGGCACAGCTATGTCAGTGCTGGAAAATTGGTTAGGATTGTGCCTTGAATTATTCACAAAATTGCTGAGTTCAAGGTGGCATCACAAATGCATTTGATATGTTGGGGTATGCTGTTCTGCGTGCCTTTTGCACACTGATGTCACACTGCAAGTTGACTTGCATATTTGCATAATGATGGTTGTGGATAGCATGTCACTGAATTCATCTCAGCTGAACAATTGCTGTGGCCCCTGGAACAAAGCTCTGTGCTGCGGGTCCCATGGCACTCTAACCTCTTGATGGTGCATTATGTAAGCAAAGTGCTCTATGAACTACTTTTTTTTGTTGAAAAGCAGTATATAAGCAAACAATAAATAAAATTAATGTCAACTAAAGACATGAGGCCAGCTAAAAACATCAACAGCTAAACAAAAACATCAGTAGCAAAATATTGGCCTGGAATAAATTACAGAAACAGGCGACTTTGAGGTAAGGTCTGAATGTGTTCATTGTTGGGGTCTGATGGATCTCCTTAGGGAAGGCATTCCACAGATGTGGCACTAGCACTAAAAAGTCCACATACCTGGTTATGCAAATGAAATTGCATAAGCGGTTCATCAGAGATCAAGGAACAAGAAGACAATGCAAGAATTCATCTGGATTGTATGAGAAATGTCACTCCAAATAGCACAATGTTTAAGGCCTCTAAGGAGCACTCCGTAGAAGGAGTTGGAGTAACTTGTTGCAGAGGATGCAGGGATTGCATGTGTAGTATGAGGCAAGGATGATGATGATGATGATGATGATGATGATGAGAGCCACAGGAGAGGGAGGGGTGGGATGGAATTTGCACCATCTGAGGAACCCAAACGTCTTGGGCTGCCCCTGGGTTCAGCACCTTATGTTTCTTCTCAGATGTTTAGGTACATTCTAACATTCTGTTAAATCTAAATCAAATTGGCACAATGAACTCTGTTGTAATAGAATGCTCCAGAGCTGCAAGCTGTAATAACATAAAATTTGGAAAACATAATTGCAGCGATTTCTGGCTTTGTAAAAATCTAATGGTTTTTTAACAGCGTGTACTAAACGTTTTGCTAATCCATCCCATCCTCTATAATAAACAGCATATGCCATGTGTAACAGAATTTCTCCTGAGGAATGTTTGGGCTGTTATTGGAAACAATCCCTTTGGATAACTGTTGTATTCCACAAGGATAAGTTAAGTAGCAGACTGTTTATCATGAGTCCTACTTAAGAATTCTGAGGCTAAATATAAACTACAACTAAGAGCGCAATCCTAAACTGGAGTTAAACCAGCATAAACTAAGCTAGCAAAGTTTGGCCAGCACAAGGGCCACCATAAAGTGTGTTTGGACCACTCTCGAAGTCAGGGAAGATGGCTCGCGGCAGTGTGTTGGTCTCTCTATCTCCGGGAGTGGTCGAAACATACTTTACGGTGGCCCTTGTGCTGGCCAAACTTTGCTGGTTTAGTTTATGCCAGCCTAACTCAGTTTAGGATTGCGCCCTAAGCTTTTTTAGGGATTATGAAAATAATGCCTAGGTTTGCCAGTTCCATAGGGATTGTTCTACAGATACTGTATATTGGAAGAAGTTTTTAGAACAGTAGTTCCCAACCTTTGCTTGTGACACTACTCCCTTAAGGAGGATGGGGACTCAACCGGGGACCCGTAGGCGCCACTGAATGCAACTGAATGCAAGTTAAGGAAATCTCTTTTTTGCGGTTGTGGCAGCCACAACAGTAATGAAACCCGGAAGAAACCTCCTTACAATAAGGAAACCCTAGGGCAAACCTCCACTAACCCAAAGGTTGTCCTCAGATCTGAACCAGTCATTTTGCTGATGTAAATCTGAACAGACTTAAGGCAGAGGTTCCCAATCTTTTGGTCGGGACCCACCAGTGGGTTTCAAGTCAATTTTAGGTGGGTCACAAAGCACCTAGAGCAGCCATATTGAAAATATGGGAACATAAGAACATAAGAAGAGCCCCGCTGGATCAGGCCAAAGGCCCATCTAGTCCAGCTTCCTGTATCTCACAGCAGCCCACCAGGTGCCCCAGGGAGGCATGAGACAACAAGATGCATCCTGTTGCCACTCCCTTGCACCCGGTACTCTGAAGTAGCCTACTACTAATGTAAGGAGGTTACAACCCATCATTGCCTATAGCCCATGATGGACTTTTCTTCCAGAAATCCGTCCAATCCCCTCTTAAAGGCATCTAGACCAGATGCCATCACCACCTCCTGTGGCAAAGAGTTCCACAGATTAACTACCCGCTGGGTAAAAAAGTACTTCCTTTTATCTGTTTTAACTCTCCCAACCTTCAGTTTTAGCAGATGTCCCCTGGTTCTGGTGTTTTGAGAGAGGGAAAAGAACATCCCTCTATCAACTCCATCCCTTCCGTGCATTATTTTGTATGTCTCAATCATACAAAGATGGGATGGGTTGCTGGAAATGGGGAGGGCTCTGTGGTTGCTGTGTGTGTGTCAAGGTTGTAAGTAGGCCTTTTTCCTTCTGATTCATTTTGCTATTGGGAAAACTGTGAGAAATAACTCAACTGATTGCTGCATTCTCAGGAAAGTGGCATGCTCTGGTGTTGCAGTGACTGCACTTCTGGCCAGGGCATAGTTTCTGGTGGGTCCCAGACAGATTGTCATTTTAAAAAGTGGGCCCCAGTGCTAAAACGTTTGAGAACAACTGGACTAAGGGAAAGGGAAGGAAGTGCAATCCAGGAGCACTCTGGTGCCACGAGAGGATCCTCTCCTAAAGAACAGAAGAAGAGCCCTGCTTGATCAGGCCAAGGGCCCATCTAGTCCAGCGTCCTGTAGCACTAGTGGCCCACCAGATGCCTCTGGGAGCACATGAAACAACAAGATGCCTGCATCCTGTTGCCAGTCCAATGCACCTGGCATTCTGGAGTAGCCTACTACTAATGTAAGGAGTTTGCACAACCCATCATGGTCTATAGCCCACAGTGGAATTTTTCTCCAGAAATCTGTCCAATTCCCTTTTAAAGGCACCTAGACCAGATGCCATCACCACCTCCTGTAGCAAGGAGTTCCAAAGCTTAATTACCCACTAGATAAAAAAGTATTTCCTTTTATCTGTTCTAACTCTCCCCATTTTAGTGGATGTCCCCTGGTTCTGATGCTAGGAGAGAGGGAAAGAATACTTCTCTATCAACTCTAACTCTTTCGTGCATAATTTCTCTTGCCTCCTGCCCATCAGGGCTGCTGGGAGCTGGCATTGGGCCCTATCAGGATGCCTGACTGGGGCCCTTTTCCTAAATTTTCCTACAAACCAGATGTTCCTACAGTTTTAAAACCAGTTTCTGACAGTTTTAACAAACTACAGTCCCAGGGGCACAGCTAAAGAAGTGCAGAGGGGTGCAATTGCACCGGGCAGCACACTTTAGGGGGGCAACAAGCTGAGCTAGACATTAGTGGCCAAAATTGTGAAAATCTTGGTAGGTACAAATAATACCGACATGTTATGTGTCATTGGAAAGGTAATTTAATGCAGAATGCAGTGAAACAAACCAGAGTATAATACTGTATAACACAAGTTATGGCCAAAAACCCAGAGAGAACAAAAATACAACTGTGACATAACTTCTTGTTGTGACGTCACTTCTGGGGCAATATTTTGCCCTCTGCACTAGGCTATGCATTAGCTATGCCCCTGTACAGCCCCCCCCCCCAATGCGTTGAGGGACTAGAAGGGCACTGAAAGTGGATTAAAGCAGTAGTGGAAATTCAACCCACGTCATCTCCATAAGCACCAATATGTATTGATACAGTTCAGTCATGGGAAAGTGAATCTTACCCCTTCAGAGCAGAATTACTAGGCTACAGCAGTAGGTCACCCAGTTCTGTCACAGAATTCCTAAGCCCCAATAGTAAGCTCCACCCCTCTTCTAGTTTAATGTGCATCGAGAACACATTGCATTGGATCAAGCCTATATGAGTTTTTGCATTGTTTGAACAGTATGGCGTACAGAAGTCTGGAGTACAGAAGAGAAAAGAAAAGAGGGAGAAGAAAGGCCAGGCAAGGATATGTCATCTGGGATGTGTTTCAAAATCCATAGCAGTGAGGGAGATAGTGAAAGCCAGTCTTTGGATGCCCATGTATTGTTTGAAGAAAAGGCAAATGAGTAGGATTTTGGTGAGCTACGGTAGGATTGCCAGCTATGCCCGTGCTGGAATGTTGGTTAGGATTGCGCCCTCATGCTCTGAAAGGCATCTGGAATAATCACTTGCATTTTGTGAATTACCAAGAACATCTTCCCAAATGCATATCAGCATCAATGCATTTATTTTTGTAAATGGGAAATCCATATAAATCAGTTTGCAGAATTACATGTGGGAGTCATCGCTGGTTTTGGAGAGAAGTACTTGGAATAAATGCTGCATTTTCTCAATTGTTTTAAATCATGCTTTGGAATAATGTGGTGTGATTTCAGTAATAGTTCCAGCACCTATTGAGTCTTTTGGAATATGTAAATGTTTCCAGTACCCCTAATTACTAAAGAAAAGGCATTACCCACGCACTCCCAATAAAGACAGCAGACTGTTGCTTGGATGTAAATAGGGACACTTTATTGAATAACATACAGGGATTGGCAAACAAGGACTGCCTAACTGTGACAGGGTGAAAGGGGGTGTGGCTGCCACCCCCTTTCCAGGTGCGGAGTATTGCCTGGGATGGTGGTCCTAGCGATCACCACCCCCTTGATCTCATTGGGCGAACCATACAGCTTGAGCCCATCTCAGTCATTACACTGGATGGCTGTCTTAGTTGCCCCCTAAGGGACCTGGGCAGCCAGTCAATGGGGTTCACCCAGCCACTCTTCGAGCCGGGTAGGCATCATTGGAGCTGCCGAGATTCCCCCTTGACCTTGCTGCCCCAGCATGGACACCGTGAGCTGTCTGGTTTTTCCCCCTTACCCCGTACCTCTCATGATAGTGGCCGAGGCTGCTAACTAACTCCCACTGCCTATCATCAAGCCACCATAACCAGTCTGGGATAGGCAAAAAAAACCGCTCTTCAAAAGCCAATCAGAAGAACAGCAAAAAATTCCTACCCGGCCCTCAGTGAGCGACCAGCTAATCTCAGCCTAGTTACAGGGCGGGCGGGTGGGCCTTGCCATCCGGGACCGCACTGGATGAATCGGCGTGAGCTGACCTCGTGCTGTGGGCAATGGCCCGCCTCCCAGCAGCCCCTCAGCCGATGGCGGCCCACCAGCACCAGCCCGCCAATCTCCTGGGAGGCGGGGCAATGGGGCTGTTAGCGTGCGAAGGCGCTAACAGCTTTTATTCTTTCCAGCAACATTCTTTCCTTACCCTCCCAACTGATAACATACAGTGGGTCCTCAATAGCTGCACACATTCTCTCAGATCAAATCAAACCTTTATTGGCACAATCAGAGCACACAAGTAATAGGAGGATTAACAAAAGAAAAAGAAGGAACAGTTTACTAGTCTCTATTACGCGAGACTACAACACGATATAGAAACACTGCCACAGTCACAGATACATCGTTAAGAGAATAATTCAACAAAAAATAGACTTTAGTAGCATCAGAAAAACCTGATTTGTTCTTTAAAATTGGTGCTAAAAGCTGGGTGCGGAGTGCAGCATACATAGGACAAACTAAGAGAATATGAGTAATTGAGTCAATACAATTTAAATTACAGGAACAAAGCCTGTCAGCGTAAGGGATTTTCAAAAATCTGCCAGTCAAAATCTGCAGAGGGCATCACGTTGAACCGAGCTAAAGAAAATGCCCTTCGATGTTGAGGATTACTTAAAGCATGGAGGTAAGGAGCTGAGTGTCCAAATTTAAAGGGAAGAGTCAAGTTCATTGGTGAACAAGTTTTGTTGGCCGCACTGAAGAGGTTTTGCTGTCCAGAACTCTTTTTTGATGTCCAGAACTCTTCGTTTAATTTTTTTTAGAATTTCAGATGCGGATAACATATAAAAGGAGTCGAGGGATAAGCCCAAGGCACTGATTTTATTTTCAATGAGGGTTAGCCAATTGGAGGGAAATGAATCTCGAAGTAGTTGGAAAATGAGACTATTTGAGTCAGAAGTAAGGTGCAGTCTAAGCCAATATTTGAATGTGATCAGCCAGGCTCTTGATTCGATTGTAATCTGTCCAGTTTCAAGGCAGAGGGCAGCATAGGAAACACAGTTGGGCAAACCTAGAATTTTGCGTAAAAACTTTGACTGAATACGCTCCACAGAGTTGCCGAATGAGTTGATCCATATCGGGCAGCCATATAGGAGTTGGGATTGGACATTTGTGTTAAAAACCTTTAGGGCAGCTGGAATAAACTGGTTGCCGGTGTTGTAAAAAACCCGGGTAACTGCAAGAGCACTGGCGTTGGCTAAGTTTGTAGCCGATTTATGGTGCTGGGTCCAGGATATGTTGTACTGAAAATTCTCTCTCCGCTCCAGGCCCTACAATGTCAGCCTGTTGCTCGTGCTTCCTGCAGAACAACAATTATTTCGAGTAGCAGGGCTGGGAGAGACCTCTGCCTGAAACTCTGGAGAATTGCTAACACTTGGAATTGCCACCACAGCAGTGGAAAAAATAATACTCTGACACAATTCAAACCACTTTTGCAACTAGGGAATGTTTTTTCTGTATGGAGATTTTCTGTAAACTGTGAGATTACATTCCACCATCTCTTTGGCATCTTAAGTATCAAATCTCTTATTTCTAAAACTCCCAGTCCATCATGGTACAGCAAATATCTTCTGTCTTTGCTTGCTAGAATTAATTCAGATTGCCCCGATATTTTATGACAGGTTCCCTTTAAATGTGCACTTGAGCACCTTCACCTCAGTTCCTGTCAATATTGCTGGTTGTAACATTACAGCAAATCATATTCGTGAAGGTGAAAGCGATGCTGACATTGACTCGCTCTGTGTTCTTGGCATCATCTGTCAGGGCTTCTCCCTCTGAGCTAAACAGCTGACCCCAAGCATCTTGTTGCCCTCCTTTGGCTTCGAACAGATTTTGAAATCCCCTTCTTATTGTTTTATATTCCTCTCTGTTTGCCACTGATATCTCTTTTTCCTTTCTGATTTTTGTCTCCCCACCCCCACCAGTCCTGTTAGTTCAGTGTTCATAGCCATAGGCACACATATTTGTTTTCCTTTAAGGAACTGCTGCCTAATGAAGATAAAGATGATCCATTGCTCAGTTGGCATTTTCCTATGGCCTTGTCACATATACATGTATGGAATAGGATACACATGTATCCAATGCTACAATGTTAGCAGGGTGCTCTTAATGGTAAATATGCAGGTGATGTACATCTAAATGGACACACAACCTACTTACAGACAGATTCAGACTTCTGTAAAGCTGGCTGCAGATGTAAATACTACAGGGATACATTACAGTCAATGCCTATTACCTACGGGGGTTGGGTCCTGCAAAAGCTTGCGGGTAGTGAATTCGCGGATACGGAACTATTGATCCTATGGGATCAATAGGGTTCTATACCAGGGATTTAAGGGTTTGGGGTGACTTACATGAAAACACTGCTTGCTGCTTGAAGGTGCCATATGAATGTCCCTGTTACACTGAATGCAGCAGGTATCTTCAAAGGCACGCCAGCGAACAGCACAGAGTGCCTGCGATTGGTGCAGCGCGCTTTGAGGGGGGCGGGAAAAGCCTATGAAAAAGAACCTGAGTAATTCTGAAACAAATTATTTTGCACTTGGAGCCCAGTCCTAGGGACATGCTGCACCACTGGAAGTCATGTTCCGATGGCACAGCCTGCCTTACGGTGGTCACAAAAACCATTCTAAGCAGGTGGTGTGCCGTCTGGAGCAGTGAGTGGATATGTGCCAGAGGCCCAAGGAAAGGTCCCAGCACTGGTAAGTCAGTAAAGCAGAATGTAGCAGGGAGGGGGCAGGGAGGGGGAGGAATGGGGTGGAGAACGGGGCCTAGAGGGTATGAGTTGAGGCCAGGAAGGGAATGATATCCGTGGCAGCAACACTGTTGTTATCCTATCCTTTTCCCCAGCCTCCATCCATCTTATCAGGGCCTGTCGGATTTGTGCCAGCAAAATAGCTGGTGCCGGTCTGAGTAGCAGAGGCTTACCCCTGGGTAAGCAGAGGCTTACCCATTTGTTACCCAGGGAACAAATGGTCCCCCCGCAGGATGCAGCATGCACTCCAGTGGTGCAGCTGCATCATGTGTGTGTGTGGGGGGGGGGCAGATAGGATTGAACTGCTGATGAAGTTAGTTAGGACCTTTTGAAATTATCATGTTATTTGGTCCTGACATTATAATAGTTGAAAATTCTAGCTGTGCTAATTGTTCTTCATCAATAAGCTAGCTTTCTCAATGTCAAGTGTCATAAAGAACTTGTTTAATATGCTTTTTAAAAATTTTCATTTGATGAATTGGCTCCAGTTGAGTCAGTGTTATGGGATCACTCCTCTGTAACAGAACTTTGCATCGAACCCACAACCCCGAATTTGCAATCCTTTTGTGAGAAATCATAATTTTCAGGTGCTTCAGGATATAGATAAACCTGACAGGTTATTTCCCAGGATACGTACAACTTCCATTTAAAAATTATGACTTGTCTTAAAACATCTGCTTTCATTCCCCTATGTTTCTTCTGGTTGGTTGGCAGTGGATTCCAAATGATGTTTTTGCTTTGAAGGCAGGTTTAAATAGAGTGATCAAAATGAATTCTTCATTGATGGTAATTTTTTGTTTTGTTTTGCTGTGCAAAGATTTTTAAAAAATCCAGATGCCAATTACATGTTTTTCCCATCTAACATGGCATACAGTTTCATATAAAACAACTTTCCAAATTTCAGGATGCAATGAGAAATTATGGGTTCTTCTCTGATCTTTAGTCTGTGGTATGGTACTGATATTGAAGTGAGATTCCTGGAAAAGGATAAATCCCCCACACACACTTTAAAAACTATTAGGGATGAACCGAAATTGTCCTGTTAGCTTCACTGCCCTCTTTGCAGGAAGCAGAAAGTGGCCTTGATTGTAGAAAAGGCCTTATGAACAGGGTTGAAGCATTTGCTTAACTTATCAGCTGCTATAAATATGCTCCCTTCTGTGATAGGAATTATATTTTTTCCCTTCCTCTACCAGTACCAGAGTGAGGGAAGGAAGCATTCTCATTTAATTCGTGATGATACCATTTCACTGGTCAGATTTGTCTGTGTCAGTGTTTCTCAAGCTGTGGGTCAGAACTTGCTTGGTGGATTGCAATATGATTTCAGGTAGGTCACAGAAAGCTGGGAGCAGCCATCTTGGAAGTTGCAGACCTTATCTTGCTATATTCTTTTTGTGAGTGTTAACAGTTTGAATTTTCAAGCAAAGATTTTTTAACATTTTCTTTTCAGTTCTGTGCTTTTACATATTTTATGTAAAGTGTCATGACATTCCAGAGGTGTCATTTTATTTTATTATGTCATAATGATGGCACTTCCCGCTTGATGATGTCACTTCTGGCTTAGACATCACTTCTAGGATAATGACCTAGAACTCCCAGTGGGTCTTGACATGGGTGCCATTATAAAAAGTGGGTCCTGGTCTAAAAACTTTGAGAACCACTGATTTATGCAATCAGGTGTCAACACTAATTCAGAGTGAGGGCAGGAAACACTTCCCACACTATGACTTGGATTCACCATTGTGCCATGTAGTTAATCTGATTTGGCCATGCAACGTCCTCTGAAACAAGATCAGACTGAAAACAAGGGCTCCCTTTTATACTGCTGTTGTGTGTGAATATGTATGTGCATGAAATAGCAGTGAGAAGCACTGGGGAGTGAAAAAAATACAATCCATGTTACCCGAGCACCCCCCCCCCCCCAAATAAAGACAGCTTGGATGTTACAAGGGCCACTTCATCCACAAACACAGGATTTGCAACAAGGAACTAACTGAATAAAAAAGGGGGTACCCCCCTTTTAAAGGTGCGGGGCCCTAAACTGGGACGGACGGTCCTAGCCATCTAAATCCCTGTTGATTTCATTGGGCGAACCATACAACTCGAGCCCAAGCTCCAGTGTTAAACTGAGCCAGGCTGTCTTCATTGCCCCTGTAGGGACCAGGAAGTTGGCCAGTGCCTGGCCAGTCGAGGGTTCTTCCCAGCTGCTCTTCGAGCCAGGTGGGCATCATTGAAGCTGCCGAGATTCCCCCCTCCCCAACCTTGCTGTCCCGGCATGGACACCGTGAGCTGTCTGGTCTCCCCTTACCCTGCACTGCTCAAGCCAAGTGGCCAACTGACTAACTGAAGCCCACCATCCTGAAAACATACCCAAACCAGTCTGGGGTAGGTGAAAAAACCCCTTCCAGGAGCCAATCAGGAAGGTGGCAAAAAATTCCTACCCGGCCCTCTACGAGCGACCAGCTAATCCCAGACTAGTTAATGGGCAGGCGGGTGGGGTCGCCGTTTGGGACCGCACTGGGGTTTGCGTGGGCAACTGGCCCATGCTGGAGGCTGTGGTCCCGCCTCCCCGCGGCCCGGCAGCCAATGGTTGACAAGCTACAGTCTGCTTTTTTTGAAACATTACTGGACTCTTCACAATTGATGTGGTAATCGTGCATTTGGTACTTGTGTACCTCTATCAAAGAACAAAACATATCATGGAAAAAGTTTTTAAGTGTAAGATGTTTTTATGTATACCATGGACCCTAACTTTTCAATGATAATCCGTTCGGGAGACACCATTGTATTGTGAAACTATGGTGATGTGAACCTAATAATGTTTTGTTTTTGAGTAATTTGTTCCAAGACTTTGGAAGCTGAAATTTCTGAAGTTTGAAGAACCAAGCTATTTCCCCTACTAAAAGGTGAATTAAAAGGGGCCTGCTGTGCTCATTAGGAGCCATGGTTATTAGTTTACACAATGCTGTAATTCAAAAACAGAAATTACAAGGCTGTACCTTCCCTCAAGGCACACAGCCGGAATGTTAAAAAATGCTGAGATGCTACTTAAAGGCTTGTGTTTGCCAAACGCAGTCACAATGGTAGAAATGCTGCTAGTGGCTGAGACACTACCAGATGCTTGCACTTGCATTGCTGATTGGCGTATGTATTACCTACAACATCCTGTTGGCAGCAATTGTGAGCCCATTGTAAAATGCGTGACTAAAGACAGGAATTTTCTTCTTCCCTACCTGGATATGCCAGAACCTTCTGTGTGCAAAGTAAGTGCTCGATGATTCTGGGAGCGCAATCCTAACCTGGAGTTAGGCCAGCCCAGTTAGGCCAGCAAAGTTTGGCCGGCACAAGGGCCACCGTAAAGCGCTTCTGTGTGCTGGCCTCTCTGTCTCCGAGAGTGGTCCAAACACGCTTTATGGTGTCCTCTGTTCCGGCCAAACTTTGCTGGCCTAACTGGGCCAGCCTAACTCCAGGTTAGGATTGCGCCCTGGACCTTCTTCCCCAAGTGCTCTCCCTTTAATCATTGTGCTTTTAGCTAATCTGTTTCCTTTTGATGCAATCTAAACACATCACACACACATTTTAAAAAAAATTTTTAATGTACATTTTAAAAATGTAAAAATGCATTTGTTTATAACATTCTTTATCCAGTATAAAAATCCACACATAGAATAAAATTTGTCCTAAAGAATGAAAATCAGTCTGGAAATCTACAGAAAACAATATAATTGTTGTGAAAAACATTTTACCAGCAAGAAATCAACATGCTTCCCCCCCTGCCTTTTCAGAGCAAACTACGTTTCCCAGGTCTTGAACATTAATTTCACCTATGCTATTCTTCCTCATTTTAAAACAACACAACTCAAATAATCTCCTCTAATTTTAGCAACATTTGGTTAATCATCACATTGGAATGGATTCAATGTTTGGGTTTTGCTGCATTGAGATATCTTCATGATATGTTCATTGACCACTTAAAAGATCAGAGAGGCAAACATTCATCAGAGCATGCCCTGGAAGTGCCATTTCCATATATTGATGCATGTTGATGCATCTATCAAATGGGGTTAACTCTCAAGGTGAAGGCAGTCCTGAGGGCATCCTGCTTCCTACCCACTCTCAGCCTCACTCAAACCAATTCAGGTCACAAAGTACACTTAATTAAGCAGTCTATTTTCCATGCTGGAAGCACAGCTGAATATTCTAGTCATTTTAATTTGTTTCACTTCCAGAACTTGAAGGGGAGAAAACAATTATATACCGTACAGTGATCCAATTGCTTGGCAATTATCTTGCTTATTATCCCATTGGCTCATTCTGCAGGCTAGTAATGGCCAGCAAAGCTGAGATATATTAGGAGGCGACAGTTTGTATTCAGATTGATTAGGCTCAACCTCACGCAATGTTGTTACATATATTTATGCCACATCTTCATAATGGGGGTGGTGGTTTAATAAATCATGGGTAGTTCATTTTCTTGGATAACAAGCATGTAGTGCCTTGGGGGCTTGGCCATGCCTACCCTGTTCAATGGAGGATGAGAGAATTCAATGAATTGAATTCATTTTTCTCCGAGTTGGTTCTGAGGCCACTAAGCATGCTTCTCTTTTTCACTTCCACATGCACGGCTGGAACCATGGTGCTTCCTGCTTCCTCTCTTTTCACCTGGCTCTCTCCTTTCCACTCCTGCTACTGCATAACCCCTGGTACCCCAGCCACGATTCCCCACTTGTTGATTTCCCTGATTTCCCTACTTCTTGTTCCCCCTCCTTTCTGCTGTCCTCCACTTTGTGGCATTATGCACCCCCCTCACCTGTAACAATTTCCTCTTTCCTGCCTGGAAACCACTGATACTTAGGGCCTAGCTGTGTGAGTGAATGTGTGAGAATAATGTTGCATTGTATTCTTTTTGCTTCGGTTTCTCATTTATTATACTATTATCTCCATTATTGTACTATTAAGGGCGCAATCCAATACGACATCATTGGGCTGACACAACGTGCTTGCTCCAATGTGGGATCATCGACCGACACCCTAGCTTGAGTGCTACTGCCATTGGGTTGACGCTAGCAGCAACATGCCCTTGCCCCAGGAAAGCTCTCCAGAGCACCAAAGCTGTGCTGGATATAGCACAGGTCCACCAGCCTCACTATTCCAGCACAGTTAGGACTGCACTCTAGAGTTGCTCCCATATCTTTACTCTCTTCCTAATTTCATGCCAGTCACTGCACTTGGTTCTTCTTGCACATTTCTTCCATGCGTGCATGTTACACATGTCATAGAGCACACCAGATCATGGGGTAGGGAAGGCTGCCAGATTCCTGCTTTTTCCTTTTGCATGAAAGCATCCACATGATTATAATGACTGAACAGTGCTGTCACGTCAGCTTCTTTTCTCATACCTAGAAAATATAGACATTAGCTCAAGCAAAATACTGAAGGCTCTTTTCTGTTTTCTGTTTTAATCATATAATAGATCTAAATCTGTTTAACACATTTTAAAAAATGAAAAAGAGAGAAAAGGAATGCAAAGTTACTACCTTTGTTTTTGCAGATTGCCTGGAGCCTTAACAGCTGTATGATGGGCAGGAAGCCACAGGCAAAACCTTTCCTGACATCATTGGAGGTGCAATGATGGAGAAAACTTCTGAATTTCCACCTGTCATGTATACACTCAAGTGTATTTACTGCAATGGAATGAGGGCAGCAGGAAGGCAGAAGGCCCAATGACAGCTCGTTTAATGGAAACAGAAGCTTTGTTGTGAAGAGTGTCTGACAACCTAGGTGTCCAATCAATCAATCAATCAATCAATCAATCAATCAATCAATCAATCAATCAATCAATCAATCAATCAACAGTATTTATATACCACTTTTCAACACAAAGTTCACAAAGTAGTTTACAGGCTAATAATAATAATAATAATAATAATAATAATAATAATAATAATAATAATAATAATAATAA
>JAJKFI010000001.1:25683157-25698507 GCA_029204185.1 Lerista edwardsae | reverse complement strand
AATAATAATAATAATAATAATAATAATAATAATAATAATAATAATAAAAAGTTAAATGGTTCCCAGTCCCAAAAGGGCTCACAATAAAAAAAATGCCAAACACCACCAGCAACAGCCACCAGACAAGACACTGCGCAGGGGTGTATAGGGACAATTACTCTCCCCCTGCTAAATATAAGAGGAACACCACTTGAAAAAGTGCCTCTTGCCCAGTTAGCAGGAGTTAAGCATAAATTGAACTTTTAAACTAGATGTAAACATCTCAAATTCCCCCATGAAGGCAGTATTCCTTCCCTGCTCTTAACCCCCCCCCCCCCGTAACTAGTATTCAGAGGTATACTGTGTTGAACATGTTGGTTCCACACAACCATCATGACTAATAGAGACAGACCTCTCTTCCATGCATTTATCTAATCCTTTTTAAGCCATCAAAGCTAGTAGGCGCCACCATGTCTCATGGGGTTACTATAGGGTATACCACATTAATTGCATGCTGTGTGCAGAAATACCTATTCCTGTATGTATGTTAAGAAGACTTGCCTTCCTAACAGTTTTACTAAATGACTTTGTTTGAGGATTGTGAGAGAAGGAGAAAAGACTTTTTTTTCCAAACCAGTCATAAGTTTATACATCTCTATTATGTCCCTGCTGTTGCCATTTTAAAAAACAAAACATTCATAACGAACCACAAAGACTTTAGCTTATCCTTAACGGGCTTTCTCAGTAGCATAGCTAGATGGGGGAACACAGAACTATATTTTGCATGGTGTCTCAACATGCTTCTGTGTTGGGATGGAGAAATGCCTCCATTTTGTTCTAGCCACCCAGAATGACTCCGAAGGGGATGGGGAGGGGCGGTTTGCATGGCACATTGAAGACTGGAAGGCCATGTAAGACTTATTGCTGTGGCCCCTTTTAGCTAAGCTACTGCGTATGCTCCAATAAGCAGATTATTTTGGTTGCCCTCTTTTACACTTTTCCAGTGCGATAATGCCTTTGCGATAGGGTCACCAGAACCATAGCCAGTATTCAAAATGGGACCCCACCGAAGTTTTAGTATAATAACTAACAGCCCAATCCTAAGCTGCTCAGCTCCTGGAGAAGCAAGAATGCTCTACCAGTACTATGACACACACACACACACACACACACACACACACACACACTTACACATTCATTTCATCATTTCAAAGGATAGATTTTTAGTGGCTTTCAATCTCTGTTTCTCCCAAAGATTTGCAGATGCATACATTATTCAAAGTATGTAAACATATGCAGATCTATACAGCTGATACGTTGTATATTCAGCCTTTCCTAATGGAGAAATGTAATATTTTTAGCCTCCAGTGTGTTATATCTTCTCATATGTCTCGCGTCTTAAGATGTGGGTGTGCATTCTAAGCATAATAGGAAAAGCAATGTTTGCTGTTGATGTAAATATCACAAAAGCTATCATTATTCCACTGAGATATACCATTAAGGATTAAGGCTTATAAATGCCTCTAGTCAATTATAGGTCTTTCCCCATGCACAGTAATCCCAAATCATGGCTTAGAAAGGAATTGATGAAATACTGTAGGGATGCTTTCGTTCTTCTGTTCCTCTTCTTGACATTGTTCTGTTTGATATATTGAACTTGAAACCTCCCTAACGTGTCATGGCGTGAAACACCTGTTAGGTACATGATCTCCATTAGAGCATTTCGGATATATTTATGCTGGTGACATTTACAATTCAAAGCAATGAGGGTCTTGTGGGAATAATCATCTTGGCACATTGAATCACTGGACAGTATTAACAGTGTTGAGAGCACAGAGATATAATATAACCCACAGTACATGAAATAATAATTTCTCCTGCTGTAGCAGTTGCTGCTATGATGCCAACCCAAGCCGCTCTCTACATTAGCAAGGGAGGGAAGTGTTTGGCATAGAGCTGTGTGGCACTGTGAGACAAATATATAGAGGCACCAGATTTCCTGGAGTTGAGCCCATGTTGTCAATTGCATGAAGTTTGCTAGCTGTAATTGGTGCATAATCCAATCTTTCTACACAATCAGGGCCGGCTCTAGGAGCAGCAGGGCCCAAAGCGAGGCATTCCCCCAGGGCCCCCCTCCCCTCCCCACGGGGCCCCCACCTACCAAGAAAAGTGCTTACGATGCCATGCACAGCATCTGAAAATAGTGGGTAATGAATGATGATGTCACCACCAACTGCTTCCAAGTGGCCCATTCTGGGCAGCTCGGAAGTAGGGGCAGTTGGGAGGGCCCAAGGTAAAGCTGCTCTGCTTGCCCCACTGACTTATAGTTCATAGAAATCCTGGCTGCAGCAGCAGATGATATGGTTGCTGCACTGGTTCAGGGCCCCCCCAAAACGTGAGGCCCAATGTGACAACATTGTTCACATTGGCTTAAAGCCGTCCCTGTACACACTAAGGGCGCAATCCTAAATTTAGTTAGGCCGGCATAAACTAAGCCAGCAAAGTTTGGCCAGCACAAGGGACACGGTAAAGTATGTTTGGACCACTCTCGGAGTCAGAGGGGCCAGCCCACAGACGTGAGCCATCCTCCCTGACTCCGAGAGTCATCCAAGAACACTTTATGGTCGCTCTTGTGCTGGCCAAACTTGGCTGGTTTAGCTTATGCCAGCCTAACTCCAGTTTAGGATTGCCCTCTAATGCAGTGCTTCCCAAACTTTCCAGCATCGGGACCCACTTTTTAAAAAGCCAATCTATCCTGACTCACTAGACAAAAAAGGAGACAAAGAAAGAATTTTGTATAATATTATGTATAATATGCATGTAGACATTTGCTAGACCCTTCCCAGATAGGTGTGCAAGGACTGTTCCCTCAAGCCTTTACAGTCATTCCAGGGAACCCAGAAGGCTGCACTGGATTGCAGTTTGTGCAGTTAGGGATTTCCAGGCTAGACAAAAGGCAGAAACTGGGTTCACGTGTGATCCACGGCATGCCAATTACTAAAGAAAATGGGAACATGTGACATTTTAATTTGGAAGTATGAATTGTCTCAAACCACATGTTAGCATTCCATCTAATAATTTTCTTCTTCAATCAGAGCAAGGTGCTTGCAAAGAGTTATTTTAATATTTCAAAAACCTTTCACAACCCACCAAAAATCCACTCCCGATCCACTGGTGGGTACTGATCCACAGTTTGGGAGCCACTGCACTAATATGTTTTATGTATTAATTTTGCTGTTATGGCTGATTGTTTTAATTTTATTCAGTGAGCTTCTTTAAGGATCATATTAAAAGGCAACATATAAATTTATGAATATTAAATTCATAATACTTTTACTTTTGGGTTTTGCTTGGTCTTTCTCCTACTTGATTAACATAGCTGGCAACCTGTCATATTTTGCTTCAGCAATTGCTGGTGATATTACTATTCTTATGAGCTGTGCAAAGCTAATTTAACAAGATCCATAGTGGGAATGCCTCTCTCAGTCTCAAGTAAGTTCCAATTGAATAATATAAAATTTGCTGATGTATTAAAGTTTAGCAATTTTTGGGCTGGGGCCTCTCTTTGAAGTCTTTTTTTTTTTTTTTTTTTTTTGAAAAATGATGACTTTGAGGAAAGCAGCTCCTGGAAGACTGAGGGCACAATCCTAGCCTGGAGTTAGGCTGGCACAGTTAAGCCAGCAAAGTTTGGATGGCACAAAGGCCACCGTAAAGTGCATTTGAACCACTCTCGGAGTCAGGGGGGATGGCACATGTTTGTGTGCTGGCCTCTCTAACTCTGAGAGTGGTCCAAAAATACTTTAAAGTGTCCCTTTTGCCAGCCAAACTTTCCTGGATTAACTGTGCCAGCCTATCTCCAGGTTAGGATTGCACCCTGAGATGCGTCCCCATTGGTTGCTGCATGCTGCCATTGTTGATTTCATGTTTCTGTGCAATAGCTTATAGTCATGTACAAATTTTATGACTCTGGATATATCCAGGTATAGGATGAACAGAACACATTGGCTAGCCATACTTCTCTGTGCTGATGCCCTGTGGCCATAGTCTGTACTGTCCCAGGGACAGCATTCATTTAAGGAGTACAGACCTGAATGCAGAGACATTGGCCTCCTGTGCTTTTGAATGCTGATTTGCCATTTTAATTTTGGTTCAGCTTTCCAACATTTCAAATTATGTTCAGCCCCTCTCTTAATCAGAAGAGTGCATTGGCATAATATTGTGATAAGTCAGCACATTCAGTGACAGAAGTTTTGAATTATTTGATTATGGGGATAATTATGTACCAGACTGTTAGAGATTGACAATTCTGCGGAAATTCTATGTACCTTAAATTCATCCAGAATGTTCAAGTGGCTTTCACATGAATATTCAATATTTGTACCTGTCACATTTCCTCCTCTCCCTGTCTGTTCCTGTATTTTATTATATCATTACTACCAATAAAATTTGTTTTACAGGTGTGCATCGCTTAGCAATGGGGATATGTTCTCCCTGTTGTTAAACAACAGTCTGTTCTTTGTTGTGAAAGCACACTGGCTAGCTGCAGCTGCAGGCTATGGATTGCATTAAAAGCTTCCCTTTGTTGTGTACACAGGCAGACTACTGGAAACCAGAGTACCTCATTAAGAGCTGCCTCTTTATTAAGCAGGCGGGGCTGCAGGCAGGCTACTGGAGACTCAGTTGCCTCATTAAGAGCCTATTCTTTGTTGTGCTTTGATCCCCATTGTATATGCAGTCTGTCAGGGCACAATCCTAAGCAGCGCCAGACTGGCGAGGCCAATAGGCCAGCGCCATATTCAGTGCTGTGCCTTCACTTTATCTTCCCTCAGGCCATTGCTCCAATCCACATGTCTCCATTCTCCACTCACTTTCAGTGTCAGGAATGGAGGAAGGTCTTAGACCAGTGTTCTTCAATCTTGGGATCGGGACCCCCAATGGGGTTGCAAAGCCTTAGTTGTGGGGTCGCGGCAACTTATCGGAATGAAAAAGGTTGAAGACCATTCCATTACAGCAACACCAGGGGAGGCATTTGATGGACCCTTTCAGATACCAGGAGATTATGCCCCAGCCCTGCTCCAGTTCTTAGCAATTGTGCTAAAATAGCTTTTGAAAGTGCCAGGCTTCATGCTAGCTTTTCCGATTCTCTCCAGTAAGAATATTTAGTTACAGTTACAGTGCTGGGAGTGGATGGTGATGGAAGTGGGATGGGTGGATAGGGTCTTGCAAGGGGCTGCATCAACAGTGGGGTCCCCAGCCTCATTGTTTGTTTGTTTGTTTGTTTGTTTGTTTGTTTGTTTGTTTGTTTGTTTGTTTGTTTGTTTGTTTGTTTGTTTGTTTGATGGGGTCATGGCAAGAAAAAGGTTGAAGACCACACTCTTAGAGCACCTAATTGTAAGGAGGGAGGGAAAAAACAAGATGTTTTAAAGGAAGGTAAATTCATCAGAAAAATACAGTTTACACAATATAATAATTACAATTATATGCAATAAATAATAAATATGTAATTATATGTAATAGTTTTAAACACATGAAATGTGTGTGTGTGTGTGTGTGTGCGCGCGCGTGTGTGCTTAGTTTTTCTGTTGTAATGTCCTACATTTTTCTTGACTGTTCCTACATTTTGGGGTGCCTTGTCCTCCTTTGTGGTTATGACATCTGGTCACCCTGAACCTTCCAGATTGTCTATGAAGGATTCTCCCTGAATCAGGAACCATAGTCAGGTGACTTCTGAAATAAAAGCAATTGTGCCAATGTTAATAGAGGCTCCAGGAATTCCAAATATTTCATCATACCTGGGAGGGGGGCAGGAAATATATTCAGTCAGAGTTGGTAATCCATAACCTGATTGGCTAGGATCACTTGAAAATGGCACAGAAAAAAGGGGGAGTATGGGGGGGGCGAAGCAGGAGCTGACTACAGTTATGTACAGTCACCAAACAATCATCTTATTGTATCTTATCTGAAATCACTACTACTGAGGAGAAAATCAAACCTGGAAAATATTCAGCTCAGCACTAATTGTAAAGACACTCTGCTGAATTGCACTCAATACACCAGTGCAATGAGCTCACTAAACAGACTTCTAACAATACTAACATTGATGTGAGAGAGGAGACACTTGGCTCAAACATAATGTAATTGCCAATTTCTTTAATGTGCATTTGTAATGAGTTTTATCAGACTTTGGATTCACATGAACATGCACAATTAACTCTGACCAAGTAGAATGCACCACATTAGCCTTCGCTTTTTCATTACCTTTTGGAAGTGGGTCTCCTAAGGTGTCACCAAAGCGGCAAAGGAATTTTTGGTGCTATACCTAACACATTGCTCCATCTCCACGGTCACATGCCTTTCCTACTGAGATGGTGGACAAATATTACACAGTATTCCAAATCAAGCAGATCAGCATTAATGGCCAATCCTATCCGGGACTTTCACTAATGGATCTCAGGATCTGTCAGTGTAAGGCCAGGCCTGCCATTGCATGAGATGTTCCATTGTGGGCAGCTCGCTGGCACAGGAGCCAGGAAACCCCATGCTGGCAGCAGCAGGCCATTGAACCATCTCTGGAGCAGGTAGTTGATGGTGGGAGTGGTTTGGGGGAAGATGATGGGCAACTCAGGGCAAGGACCAGGCTGGGTTGCATTCAGTGGGATTTATTCCCAAGTGGATACAGTATGCCCAGGCTTGTGCTGGAAGTTTTTGATTATTATTTTTGGAATATGTATTCAGCATATTTGTAATATACATGTGCAGTCCGATTTAGGCAAACTCTTCCCCCTTCTTCTCCTGCTTGGATTGCAATATAGGCGTGCCCCAATACCCACTGAAGGCGCAATCCTAACCTGGAGTTAGGCCGGCACAGTTAAGCCAGCAAAGTTTGGATGGCACAAGAGACACCATAACGTATGCTTGGACAACTCTCGGAGTCAGGGAGGATGGCACACATCTGTGTGCTGGCCTCTCTGCTCTGAGCGTGGTCCAAACATATTCTACGGTGTCCCTTGTGCCAGCCAAAATTTGGTGGCTTAACTGTGCCAACCTAACTTCAGGTTAGGACTGCGCTCTGAGAGAGTTAGATTGACAAACCTACTGCTGATTCCAGTAGTGGATCACCCCTTTGGGGCAAAATGGCAACATTGCACGGCAGTGGTTCCCAAACTGTGGGTCAGGACCCACGAGTAGGTCGTGAACCAATTTCAGGTGGGTCACAAAGCACCTAGGTGAGCCATATTGACAATATGGGAAGATGGGATGCTAGAAAAGGAGAAGGCTGTGTGGTTGTTCTGTTTGTGCCAAAGTTGTAAGTAGGCTTTTTTTTCTTTCTGATTCTCTTTGCTATTGGAAAACAGCTGAGAAATAACCCAACTTATTGCTGCATTCTGAGGAAAGCAGCAGGCTCTGGTGTCACCACAATGGAACAACCGGCCATGACATCTCTTCTAGTGGGTCCTGGACAGGTTGTCATTCTAAACAGTGGGTCCCAGCATTAAAAAGTTTGAGAACTGCTGCTCTACAGTTAAAACTAAGATAAACTGGGGTGACTAACACAAGAAAGTAACGTCACTGACTATGGCAAGCATATTTTTTCCACATACAACCATACAACACATCAGTCACAGTTAGAGGAAAATATCTGACACAATTTTGAATACAAAGAACAAAAACCAAAACATTCTCTTGTCTGCTGCCCCTTTCAGTGTTTCTTGATACTTTCTATATATAAAATTAGTAGCTTTTATATTAACCAATATGGTATAACCTTGGTTATAGTAACCAAGGGCTTAGGCAATTGTCTTCCTAAATATTTTGCTGCACATTGGCTTATCCTACAAATGTTTGCAAAAAAATAAAGATAAAAACCATTCTCTGCCATTAGTCTCATTTTGTGGAGAAAAGTAGCTGTGAAACTGTTTCAGAGTTTCCTAGGATGTGCATTTCCATTTATTTGACAATTTGCTTTATTATGTCTTATCAGTTAAAGAAATATTTCCTCCTTTATTGTCCTCTTCAGATTCTGCAGTGTGCCATAGAGAATGTCAAAAATCCTCAAAGCCAAAATTTTCTCATGCAAATAGGAATGCAAAAAAAAAAAAAATTCTTTTGATATACTGATATAAATTCTTTTCCCTTGTTGATAATGAGGAATGAGAATCTATTAACACACTGATTATTTCCATGATGCCAATTCATTACTTTTGTGAATAATCAAATCAAAGTTCATCATATAAATTGACTACTCTTTTTCATCTGGCAATGATCCATTTTTCTTTCTAATTACTATCTTAATTCTCTCCAAGCTGTGCACCAAACTATTCAATATTTTTTTCCAACTTGCTGACAAGAACTGTTGAAACTAAAAGCCTTTCAGCAAGGAGAAAAATTCTGTGAAAGGGAAAATGGCTCATTTAAAACAATCACAGCTATTATGTCTGGCACCGATCGGCGATAATCTATAATCATTGTATTGCTGTGTGGCTGAAAAAGAAGTCCTAAATCTTGCTGAAAAGAGACATTTCTGAACAATTAAATTGTTCATATATTAGAAGGCTTAAGCGACAATTAGCAAATTCTGGTCTGAAATAGTTATTGTTGCATAAGGCAGCCATGTGCCTGTCTCGCCAAACCTCCATAAAAAAACAAAGAAACTGTCAGAGCAGATGGAATAACAAAGCCGTGTTCTCCAAGCAAAATAACATTGAATGAATCTGTGGTCCAGTTGTGATTTTTCCGTCATTGAGCTGGACCCCATGGCTTCTTAAAGGCATGATCGCCAAGTTCTCAGGTCCACCAATCAGCCTTCATAGACCAGCTTGATTTGGCAGTGTTCGTGAGCATCGAGCAGGCACCTGCTAAGCAAATAATTCTCATCGAGTCAATTCAAGCTAAAAGAGCAAGTGCCAGAAAAGGTGTCAAGGTCCCTTGTCAATATAATCCTAAACTGGACTGGGGACCGTGAAAATGCTTGACTGCCTGATCCTATGAAGTAAACAATGTTTAGCATTTCTGCAGTTCCTGTACCTTGTTGCTGCAGGTGCTGGCCAAAGTCCTATACCCTCACCCAAGCTTACTGATTCTGACAGTAGGTAGCTCCTCCTCCCACCTCTTCATCAGCAAATGGGAGGGGAACTGCAGTAGTTAACATATACTGTGGTTATTCTTAAGTGAAGGCAAAATATTTCACAGTCCTCCTCTTAATGGCGTCCCTATAGGGGGGCAAAACACAATATTTTGACGGAGCCTGAGATCCTGTGTAACACGGCCCCTCCCCTGTGCCACCAGAGTCATCTGTGGCTCGGGGGCAGTGGCTTACCTAGAGGGAATCACAGCACCAAGTTTGCAAGTAGCCACTCCCTTCCTCTTCAGAGCCAACGTCGCCACCATTTTGCTCTAGCTTCTGGGAGTGGTTCCGAAGAGGAGGGCGAGTGGCTGCTTGCAAAACTTAGCATGATCCCCCCTCTAAGTACGTCTCTGCAAGGAGGCTTTGCTCTCTGAGCTTCAAATGGCTCTTGAGGGGAGGGATGGAGGCCACATTACGCAGGAGCTCAGGCTCCTGCAAAACTTAGCATTTTGCTTCCCCCACCCCCAGTCGGAATGCCACTGCCTTCTCTAACACATAGTATACAACGGGGAGCGCATAAGATTCTGAATTTCATTCTGCATTTGGTTCATTCACAAGAATCCCGATGCCTGTTGTTATCATCTGAACTGGACCACTGGATTGCAGTACAAGAAAAAGCTTGTTCAATTAATGATTGATTAATTAAGCCAATCTGGCTTCAGGCCGGGGTTCGGGACGGAGACTGCCTTGGTCGCCTTGGTGGATGACCTACGCCGAGGAATGGACAGGGGGAGTGCGACCCTGTTAGTCCTGCTGGACCTCTCAGCGGCCTTCGACACCATCGACCATGGTGTCCTTCTGGGTCGGCTGGCTGGGTTGGGGCTTGGAGGCACTGTTTTGCAGTTGTTCCGCTCCTTCCTGGCTGACAGATCCCAGAAGGTGGTGCTGGGGGACGCTTGTTCGGCACCCCAACCTCTTAAGTTTGGGGTGCCGCAAGGGACTATCTTATCCCCCATGCTATTTAACATCTACATGAAGCCGCTGGGAGAGGTCATCCGGGGGTTTGGGGTGGGGTGTCACCAATATGCTGATGACACCCAACTTTATCTCTCCTTTCCCCCTGATTCTGAGGAGGCAGTTGAGGTCCTGAATCGTTGTCTGGAGGCAGTTGGGGGCTGGATGTGGGCGAACAAGCTGAAATTAAATCCGGATAAGACAGAGGTGCTCTTGGTCCGGAAATCCACAGCTCGGGTATTGGATTATCGCCCTGCCCTGAATGGGGTTGCACTCCCTCTGAAGGAGCAGGTTCGCAGCTTGGGCGTTCTCCTGGATTCACAACTGCACCTGGAGTCTCAGGTGTCGGCGGTGGCCAGGGGAGCCTTTGCTCAGCTTCGGCTGATCCGCCAGCTGCGACCGTACCTGAGCTGTGCGGACCTGGCCACAGTGACCCATGCCCTAGTGACATCTAGATTAGACTATTGCAATGCGCTCTACATGGGGCTGCCTTTGAAGACGGTCCGGAAATTACAACTTGTACAGAACGCGGCTGCTCGGGTGGTTGCTGGGGCACAGCGGTTTGACTCTGTCGAGCCGTTGCTTCGGCGACTACACTGGCTGCCAGTTCTGTTCCGGGCCAAATTCAAAGTGCTGGTGTTGACCTTTAAAGCCCTTTACGGCTCGGGCCCAGGGTATTTGAGGGACCGCCTCCTTCCATGTAACCCTACCCGTACTCTGAGGTCATCTGGGGGGGGCCCTTTTGACTGTGCCACCACCAGGAGAAGTGAGAGGGGTGGCGGCCAGCAGGAGAGCCTTCTCGGCGGTGGCACCCCAACTTTGGAATACCCTCCCCTTAGAGCTAAGAACTGCTCCCTCGTTGGCGGTATTTCGGCGGGGACTGAAGACCTTCTTGTTTAAACAGGCTTTTAGTTGCTGACAGGCTGGCTGGTCTTGTATTCTTTGTATTCTTTTATTTTTCTGCACTCGATCCAGGGGATAACAGTTGTATTTGTATATTGTATTTTTATATTGTTTTTAATCACTGTTTTTAAATTATGATGTATTTATTCTGTTTTTTAATTGTTTTTTGTAATGCCGCCTTGAATGCCTTTTTAGGCAGAAAGGCGGGGTAAAAATCTTTAAAATAAATAAATAAATAAATAAATAAATAAATAAATAATGATTGATTGATTGATTGATTAATTAATTAATTAATGATTGCAGTGGAAACATAGAGATTGGCTTACAAGGGGCAATTTCCTGTGAGGTCACCCAGAAGACAGGGCATACATTTGTTGGTAGAAGAAGCCAAGTTTTGTTGTCAAATCTCTGACCACTTTCCAGCTTCAAAGATCTCTAATTGGTAGCGAATATCTGGTTAGAGGCTGCAGGAGAGGAATCTGAACTGACTGATTAAAATAAAGAAGTTAATAGCTAATCTATTCTTTCCTGTGACATTATTTTGTTAATCCATTTAATCAGATCCAATAATTAGCCCTTGCTGAAAGAGTGAACATTTCATTTGAGGGCGATGGGAGGCCTGGATGTAGGATTTAAAAGCCTATCACTATTCTGCTATTCTTAGTCTGTTCTCTGTGAGAGATCTATTAATTTTCACCTCTTAGAAAAACATCTAGGAAAGGGAATGAACCACCCTCGCTTTGTAACTTGAAAATTAATTAGAAGGAAATACGTTAATTAGAGAAAGAAGAGGTTTTTTTGTTTGTTTTTCTTTAAAAAAAATCCAAATCCTTCCTGAAGTATATGAAATGGACTCACTGAACTTATATCAATCGTTGGTTGTTTTTGCATTGGAAAGTGCAAGAGCGGCGGTAGTTAAACTTTTTAGACCGGGACCCACTTTTTAGAATGGCGCTTGTGTCACGACCCAGTGAAGGGATGTCATTAACCTGGAAGTGATGTTGTGGCAGGAAGTGACATCATCAAGCAGGAAGTGCTGTCATTGTAACATAATAAAATGACACTCCTAAAATGCAAATTGGCATTCTTGGACTGCAGCAATTGTACAACCATGAATCATCCTTGACAGAAAGCAAGATGAGGACAAAATATTGTGTAAAAACATTGAACTAAAACTTATTTTTTTTTTTTTAAAAAAAAAACTCACTTGAAAATTCAAACTATTAACACTCACAAAAGGAATATAACAAGAGTAAGGTCTGCCATTTCCAAGATGGCTGCTCCCAGCTTTCCGCGACCCACCTGACATCAGGTCACGACCCAAGTGGGTCCTGCCCCTCAGTTTGAATAGCACTGTGCTAGAGAATGGGGTTCATCTGTAAGTGTTCTGAAGTGGAAGAGTATTTATACTCCATAAACAGTATTTATACTCTTTTAATTTAAATGTATTTAAATGTTATGTAAATGTTATAATAGTATTTATATAGGATAATGTCAGGACTCCAGATTACTGTGGCAAAAAGCCTGGAGCCCTGGGTAAATATTCTCTATGAACACCCCTATAACAGGAGCAGCTAATTAAGAAACATCTGTGAGGAGAAGAAGAAGCAATGTGCCTTGATTAAGGTAAGCTGTGCGGGATGCCTACATGCAGAACTGCACACATTGTAGCAACAACCAGAGCTCTGATTGGTAGGGGGAAGTACTTAAGGGCTTGCCTCACCTCCTATCCTCATGGGTTGGAAAGGCAAGGAATGCTGGAGGAGGGAGGTGCTGCTTGTCCTCTTGTGGACTGTAAGATCTTGCCTGAACTGTTGCCTGAACTGTAAACTGTTGCCTGACAGATAATGAATACAACTTGGATGAGTGATGCAAGGCCACACAAAAAGAAAAAACCATCAAGCCACTCACATATAAATAAGGGACGAAGTCAAATACGAAATTCGGCCTTTGCAAATTAAATTTAACCCCCAATGAAAGGTGAAGCAGATGAAGAAAATATGAGATAAAAATGTTCTGTAAAAATTGTACAGCTTAGAGAAGATGAAACTGGTATGGAATAGTTTACAATTGGCTCCAATTATAATGGTTAAAATGACATAAATAAAATAGGTGTGTTAGCAGCTGCCATTCTTAACAGTATACCCAACAATTTATTTGAGTGTATCTTAAAGGTAGTTTTCAGATAAACAATAAAATAGAAAAATAGTAAAAAAGAAAAGAAAATGCCGTGTGTGTGTGTGTGTGTGTGTGTGTGTGTGTGTGTGTGTTGGGTTAATCAATTTGTATCTTGCCCTTCAATTTAAGACCATTTTCAGGGTGCCTTATCATTTGAGATAACCATTTTGGGATTCTTACCTAGGCCCATTTCAAGAGGGCTTCAGGCTGGGGTTAGGGTTAGCATTCAGCAGGAGCCAGGCAGCCACAAGAAGCTCCTTGGGAGAAGGGAACAGGTCAGCATTTTTGAGGCTGAGACAAGTGTAAAATGATCCCTGTTGAGAAACTTCAACTCTAGCTGAGTTTGGCAACATTAAGCTCAATCCTGAGCCCTTCATTGCTGGTGGTACACTTGTACTGCCAACTCTGACAGCGCAATCCAAGCGCCCCTTGCGTTGACACGACATCATCGCATCAACGCAAGCAGCACCCCCCACATCAGCGTTCCAATTCTGAAGCCAACACTGCTCACAGTGTCGGCTTCAGAGCGCCAATGGAGAGCCTTCCTTGCGCAGACCGAAGACGATTCTCTGTCCCATTTCGGGATGGGGATTGGTGGAAGGGGGGAGGCAAGAGGCGGGAGTTGGGTGGGATGTGGGCAGGCTTGGGAGGTGGCCGTACAGCCACATCCTTAACCCATCAGCAATGCCGCACAGCCCCTATTTGGGCCACACGGTCTCCTCAAATCTGGGCCCGCTGTTTAGTGGGCGCAGATCCAAGGAGCACATAGGGGAGGCTGCCCTGCGGAGACTCCAGCCCATCCTAAGCAGTGCTGGATTTGGTGCTGGCCGGCCGGCCTCGCTAATCCAGCGCTGTTTAGGATTGAGTCCCGAGTGTTGTAAACATGCTGTAAAGTACATTTACGCTCCAAGTAGGGAGTGCCGGCACTGGGCCAGAGCCAGTCGGTGCTGGGCCTCAGCGCTGGGAGGCTGGCCGGCCAGCTGGCGTTACTGCAACACTGGCCGGCGATAAATATCCTTGGGGCAGGGGGAGGCAGATATTCGGAGGAATGGGGTGGAGGGAGGATGGAGGGGATGAGGATGGCAGCAGCCTCTGCCACCGGATCCTAACTCCCCTCCCGAGCCTGGCAGCCCAACGTCTCGGCTCTGCGCCTGATCAAGTGCGGGTGCACAGCTGAGGAGACCCATTGGCAATGCAGTGGTGTTATCAGGGATAAGGGAGCAAACTCTGCCTTACCCAGGGGAAACCCCAGTGGTAGCCTTGGCGATAGCTTTTGCAGCCTCGGGACCCAGTGGTTGCCATTTTGGTGCTGCTGGAGTCCTGGGAGCTGGTGGCTTCAGGAATGAGCTGTCCACCAATAAACTGTAATAAAGGCAAGCATGTAAATATGTAAATAGGCAAAAAAGCAAATTGCATTAACTATTGTCTTTGAGGAGCTCTGGTTTGTATACTACAATATATACTACAATGTAATTGCAGGTATATGGAAGGGAAGAAATTAAGTAATGGATTTATAATCATTTGCTTTAGTTCAGACTGAATCCTGGCCAAATTGTACTGGCAAAAGAGACCAACATCTTTACAGCATTCATCGAATGGCATGGAAGGCAGAAGAACCCAAATTATCACTGCTGATTTACTGTAAGTGAAATTGAAATGTCACTTCTTTTTGAAAGGAACGTACAGACTTTAAAAGCAAATGGGAGACCTATAATCTATGGTTCAGATGATAGAATATTCAGAGCAAATGCTTGCAGATCTTTACTGCAAATTGCAGCCAAGGAGCCAGACAAACTCCTGATAACAACTACTCAGAGTTTATATTTGCTGAACACGCATTTAAGTTAAAGAACTTGGGTTGCCCTCATTACAATTTCCACCCTGTGTTTTTCTATATATATGCTGATGGTTCCACTGAACCACAAATCTAAAACATGAACCCTGGTTCAGTGGCATAGCTAATGGAAGTGGAGCCCGGTGCAGAGGGCAAAGTGATGCCCCGGAAGTGATGTCACAACAGGAAGTTGTGACAGCACGCCTGGGATTTTAAAAAAGATGAAAAAATGGAGGGGCACATACTCCCCAAGCAGCGGGCCTCCTCCTGCTCCCCCAAGCACACAGTTATCTCACAGTCACGTCACACTCATTCATATTTTTCACATTTTTATACTACCCTTCTTCCATATAAACATCAGAGCACCCAGTCCAAAAA
>JAJKFI010000001.1:25658365-25672878 GCA_029204185.1 Lerista edwardsae | reverse complement strand
ATTTTGCAATGGGACAAAAGAACAGATAACAGGCTCAGGGAGGGTGATAAATTTTGCAAATTTATTTGCTGAAAGAATATTTTATTGCTTTGCTGACATTTCAGATTCAAATCATTGACACAGAAACGTGGTTCAGTGGTGCTACTTGTTCTCCAAATTCATTCTCTGTTCTTGTCAGTTAGTCCAATGTCAATATAAGTCCCTTGAAGTTGCCTCTTCCATTTACGTAGACCTCCAGTAACTGATCATTTGGGATGTCTTCTTGCATATTTGGATTCTTGCATGAATCTAAGCATAGTAAGTGAGGGTAGGGTTGCATTGCACATACAAGTACGCAGATGCAATAAGCCTTGCATTGTCTACTCAGTGATGCGTCATTGTCATTAGTGTGTCTACTCAGAATGTGTCTGCTCACGTAGGCATGCATGTCTAATCAGCTCATGGGCAGCCAAATCCTTTGCCCTGGCAGCACCACTTGCTCGTGCACAGCCCAAGCAATGGCCATCGGAAACGTGCCGTAAGCCATGTTTCAGCGGCCAGAATGAGGGAGGCACTGGTGGAGAGGCCAGCACGGATGGGCGCTGGGTCTCTGCACAGGTGGGATAAGGAAGAGGAGCGCCAGATAGTAAGTAAATTGCAAGGCATTTCTAGGTGGAGGAAGGCAGCGAGAGGGCAAAACTGGGCAGAGGGTGGGCAGGGTGGAGGGAGGGGCAGGGACAGTGACAGAGGCTGCTGCTGGATCCTATAACCACTCCTGAGCTTCAGAGCCTCACATGGGTCTCCTTGGTTCTGCACCTGCCAAAGAGTGGGTACCGCTCCGAGTAGACCTATTGGGCCATTGGAGCTCTACTTGGGCCTAGGGAACCTACATACTCTTACCCCAAGGAAATGTCTGGCTGCAGCCGTTTTAGCGCTGCTGTACCGCACTGCGCCAGGGCAACACTGTGGCTCTGAGTTCAGTGGGGCTTACTCCCAAGTAAGTGCGTACAGGAGTGAAGCCTTAGTAAATGTGTAATAACACATGGATGTTGGGCATATATTTTTACATGCACACACTGTATTTTCCAAAAGGGGAGTCACGTTTGTCCAAACAAAACTGTACAGAGAAAGAGTCCAATGATGGCACCTTTATGGCCCAATGGTACTTGCTCTGGCCATCGTCGCCATGCTTCTTCCATCGCTGTGGAGCAGTCCGTACCAGTCATTAAAGGTGCTCCAGCAGCGTGCTACTCAGGATGCTGCGTGGGGCACTGGCGGAAAGGTGACAGTTGTTCCCTTACTCAAAGGAGACTTCCACAACTGCCCCCCCTTGCACAAGATGCAGCAGCCTTTGGCCCCACTACTTCAGCAGGGGGAGGCAACTTACACAGCACTGCCAATAACAGCATATTTTGCACAGTACACACTTACACATTGCAAGGAGAAAGCATCACAGGCTGATCACAGCATCACACAATCTGCAGTACATACCTAATTGGTCAAAAGCAAATGAGTCATCATTAAGCGTAATGCAGCCTTGAAGTGGGAACTTTGCAATAATCCCGAAAAGACGGCCCCAAAAAGGCATGTTCAACGTGAAGTTATTTTCTTCCATGTTAACTGACAATTTCTCATTCAAATTATCTGCATCCACAAAACCAGAGCATTTGAGGCTCTCTACCCCATCATACTCATGTGAAGGTAATACAAACACATTTCTCCATTATGGGAGTGCCAGTTTCTGGAATACTTTGCATTTAACAAAAATGTAGTGTTAAGTACAGCATAATGGGCAAAAATGCCAGATGCAAGAGCACTATTAAAAGATCAGAGATGAGCGCCTGCTTTTCGTTATTTAAAATGTACAAAACTCGCTTATTTATTGACAGTAATTATTCTGAACTTAGCTTCAGAAAAAAAGATACTGGCACCTCTACCTTATCTGCCATGGGCTGAAACTTGGAAAGCACTTATCACCCCGCATTCACTTGTGAGAGCAATTAGAAGACACTGATGTCAACACTGCATCCTGATGGTAGCTTGGCGTTCAAAGGCAGCAGTGGTGATGCTGAACTAAAGCTTGGCGGAGGGGGAGAAGAATAGTGTCGAGGCTTTAAAAGCGAGAGCCAGTCGGCAGTACGTTACATTACATCCAATGGTTTTGTGCAAACACAAAGTAAATTTAGAAAATGAACAGACTCTATGGCAGTGCTTCCCAAAGCGACCCATCACACTGGGAAGCACTAGCCTATATCCCTTTAAGGGGTGGGGAGAAGAAAAAGGTCACAACACGACCTCCAGGATTGTGTTGCTGCCCTGGGCGAAGGGGCTGTGTTTTCACTTACCCCGTGCAGTGCTGGCCTCCAGGGTCTGTGGGGAGCCCTGGGGACACCTCTACAGGGCTCCCCTAGCCTCACAATATGCAAAAAATGCGATTGCGACCCACTTCCAGTTTGCAATCGCAAAACCAGAAGTGAGTCGTGATCATGCCCCCCCTGGAGGCCAGTGCTGCAAGGGGTAAGTAGAAAAACAGCCCCTTCAGCCAGGACACCTGGGGGGCGTGTTGCTGCCTTTGCCCCATCCCCCACAAGGACTTGCATGGCTCCCAACTCCCTGGTAGGAGTTTGGAAACCACCTCTCTAGGGCTTTATGGACCTTCTTCTCCATGCATGCACACACAGCTGGATGTGACTCCTACAAACACAGAAGGAGGTGGATATAGTTATAGCAGCTGTGCCCGAGGCAGTGACATTGTGACATCATGTGATGCTGTGATTCACAAGATACTGTGACGTATCTCAGGAGGAGGGTAGTGCCAGCTCTGCGGCCGCCCCCATTCGTACTGCAGCAGCTTCCTGGCCGATATTCAGCTTCTGCTGAGCTGCTGCAGGCGCCCCAAGCAGAACACTGTGCTTGGAGATTTTCAGCAGCTCAACAGAAGCCAAGAGTTGACTGGGAAGCTGCTGCTCAGTGGCGCCCCCATTCAAATGGTGCCCAGAGCATGTACCCTGCCTTCTATACCCTAGGTATGCCACTGCTCCTCAGACCTATGCAAGCCATTTTATCAGCATAAGTCAGTGGAGAGAACATGCATGGGGATAGAATCCTGGCACAAGTTGCTGCTGCCAGGCTCCACCACCTCCCTCCCACTCCCCTTGTCCTTCCTTCTCCCATCCAGACATGCATCTGCCACCAATTTAGCAACAACTGCAGAGGGTTTGGTGTGCACCATGCTGCTGCCTGGTTGAGACAAAGGCCTGGAAGCATGTGACTGCAGCCTGGCTTTCCTGCCACCACAAAGGGTCCTGCATTGCCATAATGTTAATTTTGGCAGTGCTGATAGGTTTGGGACCTCAGTAGATCAATATTTAGATGAGGGTTTTGCAGCAGGCTTGAAGCTTTTTGGGTTTCAAATTGTTAAATTTCAGTATTCTTATAAGGGAGAGATTTTGAAAAAAAAAACATCTCTGATGCTTTTTGTTTCTAGAAATCTCGAAAAGCAAGGCTACTTTTCTCACAATCTGTGTAAGATCTGCCTAAACCCAGAAGACAACATTATCTAGCCACAGCGTAATTGTTGCCTCCACTATCCCACATGCATTTTGTCACACTGGCAGTAACTCTTCTCTGTAGCAAAATGGCCAAAGCAGAGTTCTGTAATATTGTAAACAGTAATAATTGACCATTTGTTGCTTAAATGTGGATGCATCATTCAGGAACTTACACTAAGAACCAGAAATTGCCACAGTCTCCTTGAAATATTTACAGCAAATACTTTCTGTCTGATACCAATCTTAGACTTGCTTGCACTTATATCTGGGTGGCTCAAACTGGGGAAAAGGATACCCAAGATTTAGGATGCAACAATGTTGTGGGATTATAGGGCAGGAACTGACATCAAGATTATCTTGTTTAATTCCCTGCCTCAAGGCAGAATCCATTATACGTATTATGCAGCCACACTCCAACCTTAACGATAGAGTAAATTTCATCCATGCAGCGCAATCCTAACCTGTGTTGGAGCAGGCAGAACAATCCCGCAGGTTGGGATTGTTCTGGAGCTCACCGTGGGGCAAGGGGAATCAACCAACCAACCAACCAACCAACCAACCAACCAACCAACCAACCAACCAACCAACCAACCAACCAACCAACAGTATTTTGAATGTTTCCCTTTGCCTTGGGGTTTGCCCCAGCCGAGCCAATGGGGCTTCTCAGATCTAGCAGGTACAAGTCCAAGGAGCCCGCAGTGGCTTGGATCCTGGCTCCACCCCCTCCCCAGGTCAACTGCCAGATCCTGGCTCCATCCACTCCCTGGGCTGCCCTGCCCACATAACAGCCCTCGCCCCACCCCGTTCCGTCCACCCTCCCCCTCCCTCCCGCTTTCCCCCTGCCCAGCAAAGATCCTGTGCTGGCCGAACTCGGTGAGCATGGGGGCAGCTTACCTCTGCCCATCCTTAGTGCGCCTAGGAAGATGCTGCTGGCTGTGTTGGCCCAGCGCCACTCGTGCTGGTGCGAACATGCCTTATGGCAACAGCACTGGCCGAAACAAGCAACTTGTGTCGAACAAACGCCAGAACAGGATTGGCTCATAATCAATCCTTCTTCATTATCTTCTGACTTCAATCCTAGATCTCTGTGTTTGGTTCCACTTTGCAACCCCAAGGACCTCTGACTGATAAGTATCAGATTTAATTTTAAAAACTGCTCAATGAAGTTTCTCGCGCCAATCAAGTCAAATCTTTTTGTACTACGCAAAGTAGGTAGCCCATCCTTTGGTAAGTAGGAAATATGGCAAGCCTACCAACCTACCCACAGCTGCGCAACAAGGTGGTAGATTAATCTATTGCGCAAACTGTGACGTGTGTATTGTGTAAGTCAACAGCAGAGGGGGGTATAGTCAAAATGAACCTCACTGAGATACCTTTTAGGGCAGAAGAAGCCAAAACAGGGCTTGTGTGCAAAATCTCCTAACTCCACCCTAGTCCAATGATACAGCCACATTTACTAGCTTATATTGTTCTCTTCCTTTTGCTGCAGGCTGTTTCCTGCTGATGTGCTTATTAAAGACATCTGAGTGTTTCATGAACTGTGGGCATTAAGACTTTTTGTTTTACATTAATGCAAAGATGAAAAAGAATGTCTTGTATTTGCAAGGATCCTTGTTCAGAAATAGACAGCATTACATATACTTCAGTATGATTTTGTTTCAATGTGACGGACACTACTACCACAATAAAAGAAACTCTGGTCCAATACTTGGGCTCAAAGTTAGACGATTTCAACTGCTTGGGAACGATTGCCTGCTCCAACCCTTGATGAAGCTTTGGTGCCAGTTGGGCTGCCTGGTCCTATAAAAAAAAGTATCACGCTGTGCTTCCATTTTGTGAGCCCTGAAGGCTCATACATAGTTAGAACCTTAATGGGCAGATCTCTTGGTAAGTGAGGACTTCCAGCATCTCTGCAGAGGGAGACAGTTGAAAGAAATACCCCATTTAGAAAGTGTCAGCAAGATGGGCCCAGTGGCCTTTACAAGTTCCAAGAATATTACACCTTCTGCAAGGTCCTGGTTCACTGGAGGATGACTCCCTGGGTCTGGTGGCTGCATCATTTTCTCTGTAATAGATTTTCTTTTTTTTCCAATCTGTTGCGTTTTCTGACAGCTGCTCACCAGGGTGACACAATTTGTGTGTGCCTGTCTCTTGGAAAGTCTGGACGTGTGAAGAAATGCAACATGACAGTCACGTCCCACACAACATCGTTGTGTCTTCTCATCAATCGCCCTTGCAATCGTTAATTGAAATACTTTGGAACTATATATTACCCTCGTTAACTCTTCCCCCACAATAGACTGATGTTTTTGCTTCTTTCCTTCTTTAAATGATATACACCACTTTAGAAGTACTGAGAGATAATGCCTCTCAGTACTTTTGCACAGTACTTTTACACAGATGCTTGATCTCTTGTAGCCAAAGAGGAAATGTCACAGGCATTAGAGATTATGTACCATAAAGCCTTAGAAGGCAAGCAGAGCCATACACAGCAATCCTGATTCTCAAGTGTTCAGTAATTATTCTTACTGTCTTAACTATGCTCTCATTCAGGCTTAGATAGACCTGAATTTGTTTTGTTTCGTAAGGAATTAAAGTAACAAATATATCAAATTTGACTTAATTTGCCTTTGGGTAAAGAAAAAGGGATGTGGTGACGAAAGCCGGTTAAACTGCTGAGCTGTGAGCTTGCTGAGCGGAAGGTTCCTGACCGGAAGGTTGGCAGTTCGAGACTGTGCAATGGAATGAGCTCCCGTTGCATGTCCCAGCTCCTGCCAACCTAGTAGTTCAAAAGCATGTAAACATGCGAGTAGATAAGTAGGTACCACTTCGGTGGGAAGGTAATGGTGCTCCGTGCGCCTTGGTGTATAATCACTCAGGCCACATGACCATGGAAGCTTGTCCTAGGACAAACAGTGGCTCTTTGACTTAGAAATGGAGATGAGCACCGCCCCTTACAGTCGGGCACAACTAGACCATTCGGTCGTGGGGAAACCTTTACCTAAAGAAAAAGGAGCTTATTTTCTTTATTGTTATATCATGTGTATTCTTGTAGCAAACATCTTAGAGAGAGACTTCCTCCTGCTTGAAAGAAAATGCAACTGTTTCTGTAAAGATGGTGCTCCCCATTTAAGGTTTTTATAAATATTGTTATTAACTGTTACATGATTGATGAGAGGCAGTTCTTTCATCAATGGGCAGACTAATCCTGACTAGTGCGCGTGCCGTGGGGCCGCACAGCCTCCACCGTATCCAGGGCTCATCAGGAGCAGGCTGGGGGTCTCATCAGGAGCAGGTTAGGGGATATCTTTCTCCTTACTCCAAATAAGGGCTCAGTCCAGCACAGATGGTGTGAGCATACCACTCACACTGGTGTCACAAAACATGCCATAAGGCACATTCAGCGCTCACTGCCCGGAGGTGGCGATGCTGGTGAGAGGTAAGTTTACCCCTCACCTGCGTTGCAGGGATTCTGGGCAGGGTGGGAGGGAGTTCCAGGGTGGGGGGTGGGAGAACAGGGTGGGACCAGCAGCGAGCTTTGTCGCCAATCCTGATCTCTGTGTAGGGCCACATGCAATCTTTGCTAGGAATACACACTGTATGTATCTGTATGATGTACACCAGTGGTTCTCAAACCTTTTAGCCATTATGTCATGGTTGGAAGTATCACCACTGTGATGCCAGAACCTGCTGCCTTCCTGAGAATGCAGCAAAAAGTTGGGTTATTTCTCAGTCATTTTCCAATAGCAAAGTGAAAGGAATCAGAAAGGAAAAAAAATCAGAAAGGAAAAAAAAGCGCCTTTTTACAACCTTGACACAAACAGAACAACCACACAGCCGTCCCCCTTTCCAGCATCCCATCTTCCCATCTTCTCAATATGGCGGCTGTAGGTGCTTCACGACCCACCTGAAATTGGCTTGAAACCCACTGGTGGGTCCCAACTCACAGTTTGGGAACCACTGATGTAGATCACAGGGTACCAGAAAGTACAATGAACTGATCATCTAGCCAAATGGGAATTTGGTTGCACAAAGTAAGTCAGTCTTTTTTTTCCAGATTCTTATCATGTTTGTTTTGCATTAGACCTTCTAATAATACTTGCTATAGTTACTTACTACCAGTATAAAACCTGAGTGCATCCAGATTGCTGGTTTTCCCTGCAAATGTAGCATTGAACTTGAAGAATGTAGGCGGAATTGGGGGAGCAGGTAGAGTTTTTCTAGAAAGTTAAATTATAAATAAGAACAAGGAACAAAGAAAAGGTTTCATACTTCCAACAGTTCTCAGCAAGCCCATGATTAAACTCCAAGTTAGGAACTAGCTAATGGCTAGTTGCCACTCCCTCCTCTGGGTGAGAAAACAAAGGCAGAACAAAGGCAGGCAAGCTTAATTATTGTTAATTAAGTTGAGTTAATGATACCCAGAATCCCATAGGATTCTATGGGACAAAAATGTATATAAACCTTTGGCTTTAAAGCCTTGGGTTGTTTATTCTCCCTGCATCCATTGCATTCTGCTTTGCTGTTAGTTTGTGGAGTCATAATTGATTGGTACTGTGACGACTCAATCTTAAGCTGCGCTGGAACAGCGAGGCTGGCGGCCTGCTTTGGAGCACTCAGGAACTTCCCCAGGGCAAGGGCACATTTGTGCCCTTGCCCCAGGGTGGCTCAGCCTCCCTTATGGGTTCCTCAGATCTGCTGTATAGCAGAGCCAAGGACACCGCGTGGCCTGAATTGGGGCTGTGTGGCCTGAGGACAGAATCCTGCAGCCACCCACCCCCGGCCCGGCACAGCTCCCAGCCTGCCCATCCCCACTCAGTTCCTCGCCCCGCCCGCCCTCACCCCACCTAGAACCGCTGCTCATTGAGCCGTCCCACCTGGCCCTGCCTCCAAATGACCTGAAATGGGCCTCCCAGAAGCAGTTGGTGGTGACATCGTCTCAGCTGATGGTGACGAGACGATGTCACCACCAACTGCTTCTGGGAGGCCCGTTTCAGGTCATTTCTGAGTGCTGCACTACGTGAGCAGCGCCACCAGCACTCTTCTCGCTGTATGGGGAGTGGTGAGGGTGGGGGTCCATGGGAATGCCCTGATTTGGGACCTGCCATTCCTAGGGTCACCCCTAGGGGTAGAGTATTCATGGTCTGTTTCTAGGCTCACCCCTTGTTTATATCTCTCTTTTTAGACTTCAGCAAGCTGTTCCAAGCTTTAACCCCTTGCTGCAATCTGAATCCCAATGTTTTGCCTTTCTCTCCCACTAACTTCCTCTATTTTCCTTCTCCCGTCTTGTAACCCCATAACCTTACTAAACCCTACCCCAAAACGCTACCACTGGATTCTTCAGGAAAGCATAGCTCATTTCCAGTGGTGTCATCCTGGCGGAACGGCCCAGTACGCTGCTCCTGGTCCCCCCCACCCACCCCCGCAACCCGAATCGCTCTGAAATGGAGTGAGTCGGGCGCTGTGAGGCGCAGGGAGGCGTGGCGTGCCCGGATGACATCTCTGCTCATTTCCCAACTCTCCCCACATTTCGCCCTTCTTTCCACCTTCTTCTAAGGAATTCCTCTCTCCTAATTTCTCATCCTTCTTGCCAGTTTTCCCAGGGCTCTATTGGTGGTGTGATTGTTAGCTATAGAATCCCTCTGTATAGATTAAGGGTGCAATCCTGGGAGTGCCCTTGGCCAGTGGTGCCAGCAGAAACTGGCACCGTGCCGCTCCTGCGCCAGCTGGGTTCAGCTGGTGCAGGAGCAGATCCGGGCGGCGTGAGGGAAGGCATGACAGCATTTCTGGGGGTAGGCAGCCTGGGAGGCATGCCGGCCCGGGGAATGGAGTGGAGTTGAAATGCGGCCATTAGGCTGCGTCCGAGCTCCCATCCCCAGGCCAGCGGCCCCAATTTCAGCCCCAAATAGCAGGCGCAGATCTGAGGAGGCCATTTGGGCAGCTGGCATCTACCCTGGGGTAAGGGCAGGAACATGCCCTTACCCCGGTGGAGGCTCCAGCCTGCTCCCAAACTGTGCTGGATACACACAGCAGCCTGCCTGTTCCAGCGCAGCTTAGGATCGCACCCTAAGTGAGCTCACTTAGGCCCAGTTTGAACCCCCTGTTTTTGGTTCTTCACCCTTATACTCAAGATTTGTGCACCTTCACCCTCATCCCTGTTTTCCTTTCACCACCAAATTGTACAGTCACCCCAGTGGTGTCATTCAAATGATTTAGGAACAGGAACTCACTTTTGATTGGCACTTGTTGGGGTCCGCGGCTAGAAGGAGGCCGAGGCACGCAGCCTACCTACCCGTTGCTTCTTCCCTCGCCACTGGTAAGGTCAAATTCTGCTGCCGCCGCCACTTTCTTCACTTTCTCGTGCCGCTGCCTGCTGCCTGCCTGCCTCACTCACACAAAGTGCAGGCAACGGCTGCTGCATGCAGTGCGCATGCGCGGCTGAGGCGAGCCAAATTCAAATGTTGGGGGGGAAAAAAACCCCGGAACCAGTTAGGACACGGAGCCCGTTAGGATCCGGAACGCCCGTTCTGGTCCGTTCCCCCTGAATGACATCACTGAGTCACCCAATTCGGCCATTACACCAGATTTCTGCACACAACTGGTTTTCCCCTTGTGTGCACATATTACTGGTGTTTTTTTTTTTTTTTTTTAAATCACTGCAGGTAGTTTTATCCAAAGCAAAATAGGGGGTATTCTGCATTTAAAGTCATGTGGGGGCACAGAGGAGCTGCAGGATGAAAAGTCTTGTGTATTTCCTAGTTATTTTTCCTTTGCATTTTAGTTGTCTGTCTTATCCCCAGAAGTGACACAAACTTTGACAAATTTGTCTTGTTCCTAAATGTCCTGAGGCAGAACATGAGAACATATAGAGACAACAGTCAAGAAAGAACAAATGAGACTTCTTTTCTAGCTCAAGGTCTTGGATCAAGTTTTTAATCTTCCTGGTATTTTTTATAAACCAAGAAATCAAAGATGATTTTCCTGTTCTCCTGACCATAGATAAAGAATTCTTTCTAGGGGATAAACTGCTTGCGTTCACAAAATATTTTGCTTCTGCCATAGTTTTTGCCACATTTTTCACTTGGTGTTTCTTTTTCCTGTACTAGTGAAGGTATTTCATTCATTTTTATTTTTTGGCAACCGTCTAAAGCAATCAGGAAAGAAAATGACACTTTCTGCTATTTTTTTCCCTGCTAGTCTTCCAGTATCCTTGCAATGCCAATATTGCACTTTAAGAAAACGAAAATTAGGGACAATGCAGGACACATCTTTTTTTCTATATGAACAGTCTCAAGTGGTCACAAGCTAGTTTCTGTGCGTACACAGAGAGATGTAGTATTGATTATTTTATTTAGGGAGCAATCCTAACCAACTTTCCAGTACTGACATAGCTGTGCCAATGGGGCATGTGCTACTTCTTGCAGGTGGGAGGCAGTCATGGAAGCATCATCAAGGTGAGGGAATGTATGTTCCTTTACCTTGGAGCTGCATTGCTGTTATCCCAGTGCTGGGAAGTTGGATAGGATTGCACCCTTAATGGAATAAGAACATAAGGAAAGCCCCACTGGATCAGATCAAAGGCCCATCTAGCATTTAGTTTCCCACAGTGATCCATTACAAACATCTGGGAAGTTCTCAGACAGGAGGAAAAAGCTCCCTTCTCTCCTGCCATTGCTGTGGTACAGCGACATCGCTAGAGGAGTGTGGGGAGTGCAGGCCACACCAGGTGATGCACTCGGGTTGGTGGTGACAGCATAACTGCCCAAAATTGTAAAATCTTGGTGTTTTTGAATAACAACATCATGTTGTATATCATTAGATGAGTAATTTACTGCAGAATGCAATGAAACAAACTGCATTGAAATATCTGCCTTCTATCAAAGGGACGTGGTGGCGCAGTGGGTTAAACCGCTGCTGCTGGGCTTTCCAACCGGAAGGTTGGGAATTCAAGACTGCGTGACGGAGTGAGCTCCCGTTGCTTGTCCCAGCTCCTGCCAACCTAGCAGTTCGAAAGCACCTAAATGCAAGTAGATAAATAGGGACCACTTCGGTGGGAAGGGAACGGCATTCTGTGCACTATGGCGTAGAGTCATGCCGGCCACATGACCACGGAAGCTTGTCCTCAGACAAAACGCAGTCTCTACAGGCTTTGAAACGGAGATGAGTACTGCCCCCTACAGTCGGTCATGACTAGACCATTCGGTCGTGGGGAAACCTTTACCTTTTTATCAAAGGTTATAGCAAAAACAAAAAACAAAAAACAAAACAACTCAGAAAAGGAAAACAACTGCCTTCTGTTACAAAAAAGTGGATTTCCTTAACTCTAAACTGACCAATGAGATTGATTGCCACTGAGGTTTGGACGTGTTTGGCCAGTGTGGGAGCTTTTGTGGGCAGAGGAAAGGCAGGAAGGGAGCAGAGGAAAGGCGGAATGGGAGAGAGGCCGGCAGTCCTATGAAGGGGGTGGCCCAGTGAAGGGGGAGGGACTGGGATCTGGCAGTTATGCCAGATTCTAATCCTCATCCCTGGGCCATGTGGCCCCAGTCTGGACCACAGCAGGGCATTCTGACTTGCTCCTGCTCAGAGCAGATGCAGATCTAAGGCTCTCCATTAGACCAGCTGGGGCTTACCCCAGGGCAAGAGGAAATACTCCCCATGCCTCACAGTGAGCTGCAACTGCCTCCGAACTTGCAGTAAGATGCAGCACAGGCCTGATTGCATACTCAGTGTGTGGACATACAGGCTCACTTATTATCATATTGTACCCCTGCTAACGATCATGGCAACCACTCCCATCACTTCCTGGCAAATAGAAGGGGAAGAAATGGAAGCAATGACAGACTTTATTTTCCTGGGCTCCAAGATCACCACAGATGGTGACTGTAGCCATGAAATTAAAAGATGTTTACTTCTTGGGAGGAAAGCTATGGCGAACCTAGACAACTTAATCAAAAGCCGAGACATCACCCTGCCAACAAAAGTTCGTGTAGTCAAAGCTATGGTTTTCCCAGTAGCAATGTATGGCTGTGAGAGCTGGACCATAAGAAAGGCAGAGCAGTGAAGAATAGATGCTTTTGAATTATGGTGTGGGAGAAGACTCCTGAGAGTCCCCTGGACTGCAAGGTGGTCCAATTGGGCAATCCTCCAGGAAGTCAAGCCTGATTGCTCCCTGGAAGGACAAATCCTGAAGCTGAAGCTCCAATACTTTGGCCACCTCCTGAGAAGAGAGGACTCTTTAGAAAAGACCCTCATGCTGGGAAAGATGGAAGGCAAAAGGAGAAGGGGGCTGCAGAGGATGAGATGGTTAGATAGTGTCACCGAAGCGATGAACATGAAATTGGGCAAACTCCGGAAGCTAGTGGAAGACAGGGAGGCCTGGCGTGCTGTGGTCCATGGGGTCACGAAGAGTCGGACATGACTTAGCGACTGAACAACAACAACAACAACCCCTGCTAACTGGATAAGAGGCACTTTTTCAAGTGGTGCTCCTCTTATTTAGCAGGGGGAGAGTAATTGTCCCTCTTCACCCTTGCGCAGTGTCTTGTCTGATGGCTGTTGCTGGTGGTGGTCTGCATTTTTTTAGATTGTGAGCCCTTTTGGGACAGGGAGCCATTTAACTTTATTATTGTTATTTGCCTGGAAATTGCTTTGTGAACTTTGTGTTGAAAAACGGTATATAAATATTAATGATTGATTGATTGATTGATTGATTGATTGATTGATTGATTGATTGATTGATTGATTGATTGATTGATATTCTTTTGGATTCCATCTTTCTAGGTCAAAAGCGCAAACCATTCAAGGAAGTGAACATGCCAAATTTAAAAGCATATTTAGAAAAAGCCCATAAAATAGGCCACGCAGCAGACACAAACTAATCTCAAACTAAACAGAACTAAACAGAAACTACAACTAATCTCAGAGGTAGCATTGCTGGTTCATTTATTTATTTATTTATTTATTTATTTATTTATTTATTTAAAATATTTCAATCCCTCCTTTCCTCTGAGGAAGAATCCTGAGACAGATGCCCAAAGCGGTTCACAGTTCTAAGTTAATACAATAAATAAAAGCAATAAATAAAATCACAGTAAAATAAATAAATAAATTGCATGAACACATCTGGACCAGCGATGTGCAGTGTGGGTATGGCAGGTGAGGCAGAATTCCTTATCAAACTTTTTTGAGAAGTGCCGCTAACTCTGTGATCATGCAAACACTTTCAACGCACTGGCTCTGAACAGCTGGAGCTCATGGGTTTTCAGGGTATATGCAATTCCATGCTTGGGGTAATTAAGAAAGGGGTTGAGAATAAAACAGCCAACATTATCATGTAATGCCATTGTACAAATCGATGGTAAGGCCACACCTGGAATATTGTGTGCAGTTCTGGTTGCTGCACCTCAAAAAGGACATAGTGGAGTTGGAAAAGGTGCAGAAGAGAGCGACAAAAATGATGACAGGGCTGGGGCACCTCCCTTATGAAGAAAGACTGCAGCGTTTGGGGCTCTTCAGTCTAGAAAAAAGGCGCCTGAGGGGGGACATGATTGAGACATACAAAATTATACACGGAAGGGATAGAGTCGATAGAGGGATGTTCTTTTCCCTCTCTCAAAACACCAGAACCAGGGGACATCCGCTAAAACTGAGGGTTGGGAGAGTTAAAACAGATAAAAGGAAGTATTTTTTTTTACCCAGCGGGTAGTTAATCTGTGGAACGCTTTGCCACAGGAGGTGGTGATGGCATCTGGTCTGGATGCCTTTAAGAGGGGATTGGACAGATTTCTGGAAGAAAAGTCCATCGTGGGCTATAGGCCATGATGGATTGTACAACCTCCTTACATTAGTAGTAGACTACTTCAGAGTACCGGGTGCAAGGGAGTGGCAACAAGATGCAAGCAAACCAAATCAGCAAACCCAAGAAGGAATCACTTTTACACACACACACACACACACACACACACACACACACACACACACACA
>JAJKFI010000001.1:25607698-25630850 GCA_029204185.1 Lerista edwardsae | reverse complement strand
GGTCCACAAGCCCCCAACTCTGCTATAAACACTCCAAATAAACAACATCCTCTGCCAGCACCACTCATTGCCCACCCGTGGCAAAGTGCCTTAGGGCACTTTCATGACAGCTGTTGCCAGTGTGGGCTACCAGCACTGCCCCGGTGTTGGATCAGGCTGTGAAGCTTTTTGAGATCAAGGTCATTTCATCAGTCCTTATTTCATAAGAATGTAAGAAGAGCCCTGCTGGATCAGGCCAAGGGCCCATCTAGTCCAGCTTCCTGTATCTCACAGCGGCCCACCAGGTGGCTCAGGGAGCATGTAAGACAACAAAATGCTTGCATCCTGTTGCCACTCCCTTGCACCTGGCATTCTGAAGTAGCCTACTATTAATGTAAGGAGGTTGCCCAACTCATCATGGCCTATAGCCCACGATGGACTTTTCCTCCAGAAATCTGTCCAATCTCCTTTTAAAGGCACCTAGGCCAGATGCCATCACCACCTCCTGTGGCAAGGAGTTCCATAGCTTAATTACCTGCTGAGTAAAAAAAGTATTTCCTTTTCTCTGTTTTAACTCTCCCAACACTCAATTTCAGTGGATGTTTTGGTATTGTGAGAGAGGGAAAAGAATACCCCTCTATTGAGTCTATCCCTCCCGTGCATAATTTTGTATGTCTCAATCATGTTCCCCCTCAGGTGCCTTTTTTCCAGACTGAAGAGCCCCCAACGCTGAAGTCTTTCTTTAGAGGGAGGTGCCCCAGCCCCGTAATCATTTTTGTCATTCTCTTCTGCACCTTTTCCAGCTCCACTATGTCCTTCACGTGCTCCTGGGCTAAGCCTAGGCATTGAAAATGTGCTGGAGCTGAAAATCATGGCACAAATTGAGCCCTGACTCCAGCCCATGACAAAGAAAACACTCAACCTACAAAGAAGAGACAGCCGCCCTGGAGAAACTCCAAAGATTCACTATGCAGTGTGAAATTGACAGAGAGCATCCCTACTTTGTCTGGAGACTCGCCCATTTCTGCTCTTGCGCAAACCATCTATTTGCAGGCTGAATGCTGGTGTTAGGCTTGACGCATGGAGTCGGCACAAGGCAAAGGAACCGCACTGCATCTGCAATGCCACAGGCACCACTCAGTCACTCAATTCTATCACATATGTCACTCAAGCTTCCATCCTATCTACACTTTCCTGGGAGTAAGCCCCACTGAACATAATTGGAATTACCTTTGAGTAGACATGCATAAGATTGTGCTGTCAGGCAATCATCTTCAATCCAATATAACAAAGTATTTATCACTGGAGGTACATGCATGCATTTAGAGTTACACACAGTGATCTGGCCTAAGAAAGGTTTCACAAATGGATAACTGATTGATAGAGAAGTGGACAATATTTTATAATTTTTGGAATTCAAAAATAAAGGATGCTGCCTAGCCATAGAAATTCTTAGGAGTGAGGAATGATATCTGCATGGTACATATTTAGTTTTATTTTTATGGATTGATGTATATTTTGTGAATATGGTATGTCATCTCATATTATTTATCCTACCTTAATTGTATACCAGTTACATAAGTCTGTATAGAATTATTGTACTTTGTCAGTTTCACATAATGGATAGCTGCTATTCTTTTATATTTGCAGATACATATTTTTGAAAAGAAGAAAGACTCCCTAACTTAAGCTTGAGTGCTGCACTGGAGCTAAGATAAAGAAGTGAAATGGAATCCGCTCTTAGTATTATTATCTTTTTATAATAAAAATACTACCCATTGAAGCTTGGTAGATAAGTCAAAATGATGGAATGAACTACTTGCATGAGTAAATGCTACTGTGTGTGAGTGAAGGTTGCCAAATTGTTCCCCGAAGGAAAACTTTCAAGACAAGAAGAGATTGCCAAATCATTCAAGCAAGCTGTATAATACAAATGGCGAATGCATTTGATCAAACCCCAATTAAGTTGTCATATAATCTTTTCTTTAGCTCATTTTCATTATTGATGGCAGACCAAATGTTCTGTTTGCAAACAGAGAACTATTTTCCTAGAAGACTTTCATACCTGATTTATTTTATGATAGTAGACAGTGTTTATGCTTCCACCATTTCCAATGGTAAATTATGATAACAGTGAGTGAGGACTAGGGGTGTGTGCAGTGCATACAATTTCAGGTAAGACCAGAATACGGACTTGCCAGGTTGAGAGTAGAAACCCCCAACCTACTTACAAGGCAGATATTTGAAGCTACCTTCTGCTAACATCACTGTCTGTGTTGCTCTGATGCTCTTTCCTCCTCTATAAATTGTCACACTGTTCTTGGTAGTATTGAGGTTTCCCATCCTTGCCATAGTAGCCATTAGATAAGCATGGAAAGCAAATGATGGCAATGAACATGTATTACAATGTACTGCATTGTAATACAGATGCAAATGAGCATCTGTATTACATTTTAACAATATGGCATGAAGTCAAACAGATGAATGATATCAAACAAATGAATGGCTGGGATGGCATCAAAAATCCAGTCCTGAGTGAGGGCAATAGTCACTGATGGTAACATCTCACCTGAATGAGATACTACTTGGCCAGTCAGATTTGGCTATGTAACCATGTCCCAAAACAATTCCAAGCAAGGACAATTCTAATGGCTTTCACTCTGAATGGGCAAATGCATATGTTCACCCTCTTTCTTTCTAAAAAAAAATCACTGGAAGTGCCAGGGCTTTTCACAAGAGGCAAAAATTTTACTGAAAAATGTTCTCCCCACCCACCCCACCCCATTTTGGTTCAGGTCTAGTTGTGAGGCTAGTTGTGAGGCTTATCCTTAAAGAATGCACGTAAGACAAACTTAACTAGCTTCAGTTTGAGGCTCACTGTAATCAGATTTATATAGGATTTTCTGATTACTTTCTGGTTCCTATAGGCCCTGTGAATCTGTCATTATTTTACTCATTGCAAATGTAGCTGGAGAAACCTACCAATTCCTCCAGTTCTACTTGAACATTTGGCAAGCAATAAGGCAAAAGGAGAAGGGGGCGGCAGAGGATAAGATGGTTAGATAGTGTCACCAAAGTGATGAACATGAAATCGGGCGAACTCCAGAAGCTAGTGGAAGACAGGGAGGCCTGGCGTGCTGTGGTCCACGGGGTCACGAAGAGTCAGACACGACTTAGCGACTGAACAACAACAAAGAATTTTCCACAAATTCAGATTATCTGTTGACCATAACAGGGAGATGCCACAATATGCTTTGCAATCATATAATGTGACCATTAAGGACTGAAACCAGGCTGGTGTGGATTTTTTTATTTCTAGCAGTAACTTGGGAACTATTCAAAATATTTGAACTAACAGCACAATCCTATCTAAATCACCATTCAGAGAGGCAGCACCACCAACCTGGCTATCCCTTGTTTGTCCTCTTTTGTCCTTTTGCCCTACAACAGCGGCCTCCAAACTCCAGCCCAGAGGCCGGATCTGGTACTGCTGTTTCCTTCCACTGGGTGACCCACACTTACTGTTCTGGTGCAGAGCGAAGATCCAGCCGTGCCTACAGTCCCCAAGTGTCACTGCAGCCAGCTGCTCTCGGGTTCTGTCGCCCCAGCAGGCTGAGCACCCAGTGTTCTGGACAGGCATGGCTGGCTGCGGGAACACTTGGGGACTGTAGGCACAGCAGTATCTTAGCTCCACGGAAGAACGATAAGTGTGGCTTTTTCACATTTTATTTATTTTTATTTTGAAGAATTTATACTCCGCCTTTCCCATGTCGAAGCAAATGCCCAAGGTGGCTTACATGGGCAGGTTAGTCTAAACCACAATTTTTCAATGGGTTTTTTTACAAATATACTTCCTGTTCGGCGATTCACCAAATCCTCAGTCCCAGATGTAGCCTTCACAGTGTGGTATTGTCCTCTAGCCATGTGGCAGCGAGCTTCAGCAGGTGATCGTAAGTCCAGCCTAGACAGGTCCTCAAGGTTGGACTCTGTTTTTTTTCTGGCTGGCCTTCTCACCACATTCCTGCACTGGCGAATCAGCTCCACAGTGACTCCGTTCTGCCACAACAGGTACTGCAGCTTGTCACAACCTGGCGTTCTGTCGCCCATCCAAAAATAGACCACAGGTTCTCCTGCTTAGCTTCAGGCAGTACCAGCAGCTCAACCATCAGTCCACATCTCCTACCCATTGCAACAGTCTCTAGTCTAGAGACCACTGCCCCAGGGTAAGCCCCAGCAGCAGCTATGGACCAACTCAGACCTATGCCTGCTATACTGCTGGAGCAAATCAGAATTTATCTATGCAGGCAGATTGGGTCCAGGCACAACCAAACCCACTCCCCCCATGCCCATTCTTCCCATCTCCTGCTTCATCTACTCCCTGCTCAACTCCTTCCCATCCTCCCCTACCCCCCAGCCCTACACTGGACTTACTTGGTCTGGAGGGTATCCCAATAGCTGCCTGCACAGGCTCAGGACTTCCCAGGTTGCGAAGAGCTTTACAGTGTTTCAGTGACAGCGTGTCCCAGAGGAACATGCGTTGTGCTGGCGTAGTGCTTTAATAGGATTTGGACCATAATTCACTGCTTCATAATATTACATTCTCGATAACGTGTTGATGTCTATCTGTGTCGCTTTGATACCTCAGCGGGGTTGGTGTTTTATTTATAGACACAGCATTGCTAATTAGCTCGGTATAACTGTCACACATTTATTTAAATATGAAGTGATGGAAAGTTGTACACAGCTGCTCCATTATAATCAACAATCTTCTATGAATAGGTAGGAATGGTGTTTTTGTTCTTGCTATTTTAATTTTATATATTGCAGATATGATCTGTCATGGAAAATGACATGATTTGAAAGATCTGAGCATACCGCTGCAGGGAGAGCCAGCATGGCAATTGTTTCTACTGTTTGCATGTGCACAGAGGGCAGTGATGCATAGCATGGTTTCTTTTGCCATTCTTCCAACTATATTGCATTTGTGCATTTGTGTACGTATACTATATGCGTCTGTATTACACACCTTGCATTTCTAAACACCGATTTTCAAGCACTTTTTTATACGTATAAAGTCTGCCCAACCTGAGAACCCCTTGTTTTGGCAGCCTCCCACACTGACATCTATAACCTGAGATTGGTCAAAACCCTGATGTGTATAGTTGTCAGGTGTCCTGAGTGTCAGCCCACTCCTATACATGGATACTCAGAAGTAAGTCTCATTGTGTTCAATACTTACAGATAAGTGTGCATAGGATTGCAGCTTGAGACACAGTGGTGCAGCATAAGAACTAAGGGGTGGTTCCCAGCACACCAAGAGTGCTGATGGGTTGGAGAAAGAGCCTAGCAGTATCTGGTAACTCCAGGTTAGGATTGCACTCTTTATTGAGGTACAGACTAAGAATAGCATCAGATTCCTATGATGCTGTACTGAGCATCTTCCTGAGTTCCTGCCCTGTGCTGAGCCAGATCATTGATCCATTTAGCCCACTCTTCTTGACATTGTTTGTCAGGGGCACTCCAGAATTTCAGACAGGATTTTCTGCCCTACCTAGAGATATCAGTAAACATGGGGTTTTCTGCATGCAAAGCAAGTGCACTATCACTGAACTACATGCCTTCCCTCAACAATGATTCTACTCAGGCTTAGTTTAATGTGTGAAGAGCCTTCTGTCTCCTGGAAAGAATGTTAAAGCCTTGAAACTTCAGAACAGACCCTGAGAGCTAGCAGCACCACTCGTAGGTTCATTCAGGTGGTTGTCGATAGGTTGTGCAGGGCTGCTCTAACAAAATATCTTCTTATAGTGACATAATACAGATGTCAGCTGCATGGCATAGGAGGAAAGATGGGTGTCAAGCAGCAGAATCTCTCTTCTTTTTCTCCCAAGCAATACACCAAGAATCCAGTACCACAGAATATGAATCTCATGTGATATCCATCTCTTGGTTACAACAGAACTTCCAAATGGTGACAGGTGACAATATTTCAGCATTACTTGCCTTTACAGTTCTGTTCCTTCAGCCTTTTATGCCTTAGCTGGCACCTGCAGTCAGCATGTATGGCGGGTCAGTTGTGTAGCCACAGCATGACCCCAGGTTTGAGTGCTGTCTACCATGAGCTTGGCTTCCTCAGTAGTGGTGCCAGCTTTGTGGAACATACTCCCGAGAAAGGTTTATCAGGCCCCACTTCTGGGACTCTGCAGGGCAGACGCCAGGTCAAAACTTGATTCAGAAGCCAAGATTGCCCAAGGCCTCCCAGAACCTGAGGCTGTGTACCAAATGCTCACCACCTTCATGGCTTCTCCTCCCATACTTTCAAAAGCAGAAAACAGAGGAGAAGAGGAAGCACTTGCCCGCATGTGGCTGTCGCTGCCCCAAATGGCTCTGATGGCGAGTGGGAGAGGCCGCTTACAGGGTGCATTGCAGCGTTTACTTACCATGCCGCCGCCACCCCCCGTTTCACCACTGAATGACACATTTCCATAAGAATGAACAAATAGCTAAATAAATGAATAATGAAAATGAGGGTACAATCCAAGGCCCTACATTAGACCAAAGCTAGCTACTGGCATCAGCCCAGCAGCTCTGGTGTGAGAGTGCCAACTGGCACCCTTGCACCAGCGCTGCTGCCATTGGGCCAACACTAGCAGCAGCCCAACAGCACTGGCCAAAGCCAGGGGCATGATGCTCCTGCACCAGCCAAGTTCAGCTGTTGCATGGGCGTTTCTGGGCAGGGGTTGAGCAGGCCAGGAGGCGGGCTGGCCTGGGGAGAGGCGTCCTAAACAGCAGATGCAGATCCAAGGAGCCCATTGGGTTGGAAGGCACCTACCCCAGGGGTTGCCGGTTCCAGCGCAGTTTAGGATTGCACCCTGATTGACGTTTTTCTGTTCTTGCACATCTTATTACCGGAAGTCATTGCTACTAATGGAAGGTGTCAAAAATCTTTGTCAAAGGATTTTAAGCTTTCTCAGAAAGGGATAGGAGGAAATGTGGTGGCTTTTCTGGCACAACTGCCAAAGTTATTTTTCCTGATCAATTTCTCAAGTCTGCAGTTGTTTCATTAGCATGCGTTGCTCTCTCGAAGTTAAACAGCCCGACTCTTGAGAAATACATTGCTGTGAAGGCAGGAAGGAGAGAGATTTCAAATTTCTTGTTGCCTGAAGTTGCACCTCAACAACAACATGTGCAAATTAGCTTTTCATCTGTACACGCTTAGTCAAAATAAGAGCTAATTTGTTCGAGTCACAAGTCTAAAAGTAGCAGTTGGAGAAACTACCATTAGTGTGTCTAATTATTTCTTCCACCCTCAGCACTCTTCTGATTTAATAAATCAAGATTTTCCCTACTAGGGTAAGACAACAGTATGAAGCTCCTGATGACTATTTTTATAACCTGTTACTACAAAGTATAACAACTATCAGCCACAGAGGAAAATCCTGTCAAAATAGGGATTAAGATCATTCTGAACGATCACAAATTTTCCGCTTCAGTGATTATATTTTTCCATCTTGTTGAGTATTTCATAATTTTCCAAAAATACACATTTGGTCATGCTCACTGTTCCAGAAGCCCTCAAACAATCAGGGGTGAGAAACTAGGTTAAGTGACAAGGCTGGCTTGTGCACAAGAGTGACAGTGGTGGTTGCCTCAGGTGGCAGACTGGCAGGAGGATCCTCTTGCCCACATACCCACATACTTACCTCTGCTAGTTCTCCTTCTACTACTATCTGGATTCAAAAAGAGAAAGGGGATTGGAGCATAAAAACATGTGGAACAATGGTGAGCTAGAGTGTCTCCAACCCTCTAGCCCACCACTCTACTGTCCTTCACAGTAGGACTCTACTGTCCTGTCTTCTGCTGCTTACTTTTTGAATTCAGGTAGTACTGCTATTGCTGCTGCTGCTGCTGCTGCTGCTGCTGGTGGTGGTGGTGGTAGTAGTAGTAGTAGTAGTAGTAGTAGTAGTAGTAGTAGTGGGAATGACTGCTGCACCACCTGGTAAGGGAGATAGCATTTGGTGTGCCAACCTAGGTGCAGGGAAGTCAGGAGCAGGCCCTGATAGAAGATATTAGGTAGTGGTAGCACAAGACAAATGGCACAGAATCAAAAGGTCTGGAGCTCCACCCATGATGTGTGCCCTAGAAGCCTTTCTCTTATTAAGCTCAAAAGTGTTCCTCCTCATCAAACTAGATGTGATGAGGTAAATAGACTTTCCTGTTTTTAGATTTTAAAAGCCACTGCAGCATTGCAAAGGGCTTTGGCTGGAAAAGTATTCAAGGCCCTGTAAAGCTGCCTTCATCTTTAAGGTAAGCATTACAAGTGGCCAAGAACTGTACTCAGAACCAATGAACTATGAAATTTTTCTACATTACTAGCATACTGTATGGCAGGGCAAGGTCATTTTTTTACCATATGACTAAAGTCTGTCCTACTAGGTGAATGTCTGACCTAGGATGCTGTTTCTAAATTCACCATTCCTGCCACACATGGAGCAGTTTTGTGCAAGTCAGTGGGACTGCAATGGGATAAACGCACTTGATGTGGCTGCCTTCGGCTCATGAAGACCTGCACTTTGGACGCGTCTTGTAACACTTCATTTTGGATGCTTTGGATGGCTTCAGAACGGTGGGGTACAAACCTTGAACATAAACAATTACCTCTGCTGTTCATTTAGCTTTGCAACAAGCAATGGTCCAGAGTAGAACATACAGGCAGTGAAATCCAACGTTGCTCATTGCGTCGACACTACGTCATAGTGTCGATGCGATGTCGTTAGCCCTGACAAGGGGGCGCCAATTGAGCAATGGGACCAGCGCTGCAGGCACAGAGCTGGGGAGCACATCAGGGAGGCTGGAGCCTCCCCTACGGTAAGGGCATGAATGTGCCCTTTCCTCAGGGAGGCTCTAGGCTCCCTGATCCAGCATTGGATTTGGCGCTGGCCGGCTGGCCTTGCCAATAGCGCTGGGTAGGATTGCGCTCAAAATGTTGTTATGCTGACTCAGGGTGAAATCCAAGGTGCAGGCAGCAGTGTCGGCCATGTGGCACCAGAAGAAGTTGCCAATGTGCCACTCATGTGGCAGTAAAACTCGGCTGGTGCAGGAACGGTTCTGGGCGGGGTGAGGCTGCCCTCAGAGGAACAGGGTGGGGGAAGGTGGGCCAGGAGGTGGGCTGGCCCGGGGAGGGGTGGAGCTTCGATGCGGTCAGTAGGCTTCATCCAAGCCCCCAGCCCCAACTTGGGCCACACGGGGAACTTGGATTAGTGCATACTATATAGTAGGCATGTACATGCCTTTGCCCCATGGAGGCTCCAGGTCATACCCAACCTGCATTGGATACAGAGCAGACCTGCAGGCATACAGTATTGGATACAGAGCAGGCCTGCAGGCATACAGTATTGGATACAGAGCAGGCCTGCTGTTCCGGCACAGGTTAGGATTGCGCCCCCAGACTCACTAGTTTTGCAAGCAAAAATCTTCTCCACTCCTAACTGGGGATCCCAGGGATTGAACCTGGAAGTGTCTCTGTACAAAGTGGGTGTCTTGCCACTGAGCTACGGCCTTTCATCATTGCTTTTGAGTATATGAAATTGAGTATATGAAATATAGAGACAGGCTGTTGGTCTGTCCAGCTGTCTTCAGTGAACCTGAAATCCTCTATATTCAAGGCAGGTGTCCTGCCATTGAACCTAGCTAAGCTATAATAACTGAAGGTGAAAATATTTGACAGCCCTCCCAAAGCAGTCAGTATGGAGAGACTTGCTAATTGCAATGTTATAATAATATCATTTATTTCATAAGGCTTCGGCTACATTGATCATCTAATACACAACAACCTTGCTCATTATTTTTCACAACAGTTTATCTTTGATACATAGTGAACTGTTCTGTATGGGACTTGACTAATAGCAAGCAATGCTGTTCCTAGAAATATGCAATAAATATACGAGCCCCCCGATTGTTCATAAACATCTGCTACTTTTGTTGTAGTCAAAGGAAAGTTCTTGCAGCAACACAGAAAACAGCTGTCGCTGTTCGATGCAGTCTTGATGTTGCAATGAATTTTACTGACTTTTTCCCCTCATGGTAAATATGACTCTTTGCAAGCTTATGGAATGCATTTTCCCTTTTAATAATTTACATAATAGCTTGGTTAATGTTTAAAGACATTGTAAATGCACAGAAAATTACATCAACTAACAAGCAAATGAAACACACATTCCCACCTTGCCTTCAGCAGGAATATTCATTTCTGCAAAATGAGTCAATAGGACAAATATTTTATATCTCTGAAACTATTTGTTTGCCCTGAGAATCTGGGACATTAGCAGTAGACTGTTAAATAAATGCCACTGAGATGAGCTATATATTCTCAATGTCAACACAGAGTTCATGTGATTTCTTATATTGCTCCCTGTGTATGAGAATATCTATGATAATCGACAAATCCACTATGAATGCCGTATATCAGTTATTCCTTTTAACTTTGCTCTGCTACTTGTAGTAGAGTTTGCAGTTCCCATATGGAGCCTCAGGGATGTGCAATAATTCCCATTACTATTGATTGATACATGCTTGACCACTAGGTTTGACTGGAAAACCATGAATGTGGTTTGTGTAGCCATGTGTTTGTTTCCAGGTGCAATGATGGGATACATCCATTGCCATTTGTGATTGTGGTAACCATGAGGAAAACTGCGTCATATGAATGCCAACAAATGCACATGACTGGATCATTTCATACTGAAAGCTGAAAACATGGGTCCCACCCTGTTTTGTTACTATGCAGGATTAGCCTTAGCCTGATCTGGCTGATTCCACTAAGCTGGGTCCTGTGTGTGGGAGGAACCCCATGTTCTAACGGAGGGTTGGCCACCTGCAATTGCAGACGGCTCTCTGCATGGAGATAAGCCTCCATGCAGAGACCATGCAGTGAGTAGACCTTGTGGGCCCTTGTGGGCCCTTCTCATCCTGCCCTTGCTTCTGATTGGCCTGAAACTGGGCTACCAGGAAACTGTTGGTAGTGATGCTCTGATATCAACATGCCGCCACCACCTACTTCTGGAAGAGCATGCTTTGTGCCAGGCACCATCGGCCCAGCCCTACAGCGGCCATGCATCCTGATAAGTGAGGATCTGGTGGGTGGGTGGGGCCCTGAAAAAATCCTTGCACGGGGCCCCATTGCTCCTAAGCCTGGCCCTGGTGTTAGGTACTTACATAGTGGTGTGAAAAATACTCTGAGCTGCGTATATTTGCACATAGAGATATTGCCAATTTTGGTCCAAAAGCAGAATGGGGCAGGATATGGACAGCCCAATCCTAAGTAAGGCCAACATAACAGGGCTGTATCCTAAAGCCCCTTAGGAGGCAGCAGCAGCGAAGTGCTGGCCAAGGGGAGGTTTCCCCCTTACATCCGCGTAAGCCCCAGTCATCCCAATGGGGCTGCTTGAATCTGCACCTGCTGTTTTGCAGGCGCAGGTGCACGTGTGCAGGAGCGGCTCGAATTGGGGCCACCAAGGCTGGGAATGGGGTTTAGGATTTGGCACTATGGTCGTCCTGCATCACAAACCCCATCTCTGCCCACTGTGCCACCCAGATATGCCCTCGGCATGCCTCTGGAACGCCCTTGGCGAGGCCTAGCACCAACTGCGTGCCACCGACGCTTGGCCGGCACAAGGCTGGTGCTGCTGGTGGTCGCGGCTGAGCATTGGCGCTGCTGCTTGTGCAGGTCCAGCACCGTACTGCCGATGCTGATGCGCATGACAGCACGTTTGCGACAGCATTTGGACAGCGCAAGAGTGTAGCACCGGCACAATGGGGGTATAGGATTGCGCTCTTAAGCTCAGATCATGTGGATCAGCAGCAGATTTTTTGAAATGATTATTTACCAGTTAAATGAAAACATTTTTATTTTAAACAATGAATACTTTTTATGCATTAAATAAATAAGTATACTCATTCACTCATTTGAGCTAGTTAAAACCCAAACAAAACAAGAATTTAATGTCTATGATCTATGGCACTGACCCTGAGAGCAGCCTATCCAGACAAATGATTGCTTTTGTAGTCTCCTATGCACCCACTTAAAAGATCAGGCAACACAATTTTAACTGTCAATAATTTCCAATTAAGTAGCTGGCCAGTATATTTGGATTTTCCCAAAATTTAAATTCACCTCTTGTGTCTAATCAATTTCCCCCTCCTAATCTTCTCTTTTGACTAATCTACCATCAATCCTACCCCCTGCCAGTCTATAGCAAGCCACTGAGCTGACGAGGCACACAATGCATGGTATGGGTGTGTGTGTAAATGGTATTATATGGGGAGGCACACATGCTATGAGGAGGCACACAATGCATAAAACAACCACTGCATTTATGACAGAGGACCATGAGTTCAGTGATCAAAAATTGACCGTGGGATTGGGCTGCAAGTATTGCTTTTGTGCCTTCTTGATTCAGTAGATCTTATGTTTTATTTTCTGACAGGCTTCTTGTCATTCATAGAGCTGAATTGTCATGGTTTCAATATTCATGTCAAACTTTTCCTGTAGGAGTTCCTTTTCTGGAACGAATCACAGGAAACTCTGAAGTGTTCACTTTGGTCACTTTTAAGTCTAGTTCTATACTCACTGACTGTTCAGACAGAACTGAACAAAAACTACTTAAGCGTAATTTTCAAGGCTCCAATGAACTGTGCCATTTCTTAACCCACCCTGTAGGACACGTCTCTCTGAAGAGCCTGTGCCTTGGGAGCAAGCAGCTGAACAGTCCCTAAATGTCTATGATCCAACTCTTCCTAACAGAGCTAAAAGCTTAGGCAGAATCCCTTTGTATACTTTCTGAAAGCCCTTCTATGATGCCAAGTAACTTGGCAAGACTGCCAACAGGGCAAAAAATAAGGTACATGAAGGGACTATGCCTAGGCAAGTGATGTATGTCAAAGGTGACATGCCACAACATTCTGGGTGACATGCCAGAGTTCACCAACACCTGACAATAACTGAATTTGTTTTACTAGTATTTCACTTTTGTAATGTGTCAGGCCTTACCTGGCCGATCCTGTCTGAGACTGACGGTTGCGGGCTGCCTGCCTGTCTGGCCGTCCCGACACTGCTGCCGCCGCCGCCGAGCATTGCGGGGCCATCTGCGCCACCCACCAGCTGGCCAGTGCTCCCGGTGGCACACAGGTGGCTCTTCCCTGGCGCATCAGATGATGCAGCCAAGACCTCTGCTGCAAGGGAGGCCCCAGGTACACGCGCAGCCCAGGGGCTGCCTTGGCCACTGCCGGGTCTGACATCCCCACAGTGGCCGCATGGTTGGCTGATCAAGCCCCGAGCGAGAGCCCAGACCTGACGGGGGGGCGGCCCGAGGGGGATCGCATCCCAGGCACTGAGGCACGACCGGCCAACCACAGCCTGACACCTAGGTCCCCAATTCCAAACCCTGCCCCGGCCAAGGCACAGGGGGTGGAGCCAGCCCAACCCCACCCAACCCAGGCTCAAGGCTTGTTGGGTCTCCTGCCTCCATGAGGCTTGACAGCTCCGAGGGCAGAGCCCGGAGGGGAGAGCCCCCGGGAAGGAGTGGAGGCATGTCCTATAAGTGGGAGGCAGGCCAGTGATTAGGTTCAGTCCGGGCTAGGATGCTGGTTGCTGGGAGCTCTCAGCTGGCCAGCTGTCTGAGGCCTGGTAGGAGAGTCGGGCCACAGTGGAGCAACCCCCGACCTACGACGACGAGGAACTTCTGAGGCTTAGCCTGACATGAGAGGAGCACCTTGGACTCTGACGTCGGGCCATCAAGCCGAGGTGTCCACAGGGTGGCGTGCCCGGCAGGCCTGCCCTGAACATAATGATTTGGTATTTCCTTATATAATGCATAGCTCCATATATGATTGGGCTGTATTTTTTAAAAAATAAATGATGTAAATATTTCTGTTTTGTTTTGGGATGGGGGAGTGACACGCCAGCAGAGTCAAGATAGGCATTTTTGAAACAGTGAGCACAAAACTTTGGGCTAATTACTGGCCAAGGTATTTAGTTGAATAGAGGAGTTTGCATGAGCTGTACCCTGTGATATTTCAGGACCTGGACAGCTCCCTTGAAAACCAGCCTGTGGGAACCTTCTCTGTAATATCCTGAGATAAGATAAAATATTGAAACGGGGTCAAAAAGACACTTAGCTTTTTTATTGAAATGAAAATGAAATGCAGGAACTATTTTACCTCCTTTCAAAAGCATTTTTAGCCATTCCTAATCTTTCTGTTGAGTTCATGCTTCTCAAATTCATCTTTCTCATTGAACTTGCAAAAATGATTGCATTATCTGTTGTAATGAGTATATATTTTTCCTCACTAGTCTGCCCTTTGGTTATCTAAGGCACTTGATGGTATAGCATGTGTGACAATGCAATAACTAGAGAGAACCCATTAAACCTATCCTTGAATAGTGGTATTTTTATGTCTGCTTTCATGAGTTCCTTACAAGGCCCTGGCTTTCTAATTTAACATTAATCCAGTCTCACATGTCACTTGAATTATCATGTATACTAGCAGTGGCTTCCATTATCAGCAATTAACCTTAATTAAGCCAGTTTGAAGGATACTTTCAAGACACAATTTGGCTGCTACTTTCCTGGCAACGCCGACACACCGCTCAGACTTATCTAAGTCTGAGTTTACATAAACTAAAAACTACATTTCCCAAGGCTTACAGAGGTCAAGAAGTACCTGCATGCCTTCCTGATACAATGTAAGTGTAACTACTTTCCACCCATCTAGAGCCATCTCATTCTAGCTCAAGGAGACCAATCTTCTACATCCCAGGGGACAATTCAAAAGATATAACCGGCAGCAGCTATTCTGGTCTGTAAGCCAGCCTGCCTTCCCTATTCTACTCACTACTTCTAAGCAATGTCTGTATGGCTTTGCATGCAATGCTTGGTTTGGACTTGGAAGGCATAAACTCACAGACAGAGAAAAGGAGAATTAGGCTGGAGTCCTCTACAAATAAGAGTCGTCTTACAAATTATTTCAATCCCCCCTCTCTTTCATTGGGCTGCCAACAAAAATAGCCACCTCAAAAGGGATAAGCTTTAAGCAAATGCCATTGCAAACGGGAAATAAAGAGATGTAGACCAATCTCTAATTGCAGCAGTACTGCTGGGTGATTTGCTAATCCATTAATTCCTCACGTCACACCATGATATAGATCCTATTTCGGTCCTCCTTCAGTGGCCTAATTGTGGGCTCATGTCTTTTTTCAGTCTCTTGCATCTGCTTTGCAGATTAATGCTTACTCATCAGCTTCTTAGGCAGGACTGTTAGAAAAAGTGAAATCCCATTTAAATATTCAATGGCCAGAACAATCCTTAAGGCAAATTCTTTAAAGTGAGGAATGTTTACAAAAAGCTGTTAATGTAACTGGCTACAGTTAATAGAGAGGAGGAAAAAAAACCCTAACTTCCTCCAAATTGACACTCAGCTTCTAGCTGACAGGGCTATTAGCATTAGGAAACGGAATGTGGCAGCAGTTTTATAATGACCATTGACTTTTCCCTTTGAGTAGCTTACATGGCTTTGGCGTGTTTTATTTCATTGTTTAGTAAGGAAACAAATGTCTTCCACAGTTCAAATTTGGAGGCCCACTGGATGCGTCATGTCCAAGGCGATACACTCATTTAAATCCTAACCTGGACTTAGGCTGTCATAAACAAAGCCAGCAAAGTTGGGCCAGCACAAGGGCCACCATAAAGTATGTTTGGGCCACTCTTGGAGTCAGAGAGCCCAGCACACATACATGTGCCACACTCCCTGACTCTGAGAGAGGTCCAAACGCTCTTTATGTTGTCCCTTGTGCCGGCCAAACTTTGCTGGCCTAACTGTACCAGCCTAACTCCAGGTTAGGATTGCGCCCTCAGTGGATCCCAAACTTCTGAGTGAGATCAACCTCATCTTCCCTGGTGGGTCACAACTGGATACCCACAAAGCCTTTCTGGGAACTCCCCAAGGCTGTATCCGGGTGATGCCAGGTCTGCAACTCACTGTACTGCCGCCCATGCTTCCAACTGCTGGAAGCAACAGGACGTTACAAGTGCAAACAGGAAGGAAACCAGAAGTTGCTTCCAGTCACTTCCAGGAGGCGTTCTGAAGCCTGTAGAGGCCAATGGAGTGGGTCATGGGCCTGGCATGACCTGGAATTGGCCTTCGGGATCTACCAGGAAGGCTTTGTGGGTGAAGCATTCAGCATTAGGTCATGACTTACAGTGTGGGAAATGCTGAGTAATTGATGTAGCTGGCATTCCTGGGAGGATTCACATCCCAGCCCAACCATGCTTGGGATAATCTGAAACTGACTGACTACCTTTGGAGGCTGGGTTGAATTTTTTTTTATTTTTACCTGCTGATTGATTGATTGACAGCAATTTTTCTTTTGCCTACCCTCAACTGTCCCTTGCGGTGTAGTGTCTGAAGAACATAAGAAGAGGGATCAGGCCAAAGGCCCATCTAGTCCAGCTTCCTCTATCTCACAGAGACCCACCAGAAGCCTCCGGGAGCGCTCAAGATAACAGGAAACCCACATTCTATTTCCATATCTTTGCATCTGGCATTCAGAAATCAGTTACTTCTAAATCCCAGAGGTTGCATATATTCATCATGGTTTATAATCTATGATGGACTTTTCCTCCATAAATCTGTTCTATCTCTTTTTAAAGGCATCTAGGCTAGCTGCCATCACAACGTACTGTGACAAGGAGTTCCATACTTGAATTATGTGCTGAGTCTAGAAATATTTACTTTTGTCTGTTCCGACTCTCTCACCAGCCACTTGTAGTGGACGACTGAGTTCTGGGACTGTGCAAGGAAAAACTTCCCTCTATCCATCCTATGCATAAATTGCCAGAGTGGCCGGTACTGGCAGATATAGTACAGGACAAGTGGTAGAAAGAAGGATCCAGTGTGCTCCTGAAGATAGAAGGGAAACCAGAAGAATCAAAATCAAGATGTTGTCTGGTTCAGGGATGCAGGCTAGGAAATCCTCAAGCTTCAATTGCAAAGTCCATCTCAAAGGCTGTAAGGCTGTTGTCAGCAGTTTGGGGTGCACGAATCCTAGTGTTGGGACCCAATGGTGGTGGGATGTGGTAGGAGGGGAAGGATAATGGTGGCAGCAGTGCATGCCAAGATCCTATCCCCCTTTTCCTCGCCTGACATGGCCCCTGACTCTCCTTGGACTTATACCAGTTAAGCGAGGAGAACCAGTGGAAGCCAAATGGCCTATGGGGAAGTCAGTAAAACAATTTTTTACTTACTGTACCTCTCCCAGGGTGCAAGCCTAACCTGTTGTTAGGCTGGCACAGTTAGGCCAGCAAAGTTTGGCCAGCACAAGGGCCATCGTAAAGCATTTTTTACCACTCTTGGAGTCAGGGAGGCCAGCACACTGACATGCGCCATCCTCTTTGACTCCAAGAGTGGTCCAAATGCGCTTTATGGTGACCCTTGTGCCAGCCAAACTTTGCTGGCCTAACTGTGCCGGCCAAACAACAGGTTAGGATTGCATCCCCAGGCTGTCTGCACACCCTCCCACCCTCATACCATGCAGCACTTGCACCAGCAGCAGCACTGTGTGCTATGAGCTGGCAGGGATAGGATTGGACCATCCATTTCCTTCCATCAGTTGGCAGTCCCAGTTGTATTCCATGGTTACAATAGGACTGTCATTTGAAGGATCAGGAACTCTCCCCAGGCTCAAATGACCACCAGCACAACGTTTTTCTCTTGCTTTTGTCTCTCTGGCTATGTTCCACTCCCTTGTAACATGTATCTTCTCAGAGGTACTTGCCCCATCTGTATTTATTTTAGAATGTTCTTGACTTAAGGAATCAATGGCCAATTGGAGCTTAACAGCAACATATCTCAGATCCAACATATCTCAGATGGCTTCATCACTGACTCAAGACTGACTGACTGAGCTCTTCTCTTGACCTGGTCTGGTCCGAGAATGGGAGAAGACCTCTCAGAAAGTATTTTTGAAACAGAGAGTTAGCAAACCAAAGTTACATGCATCCAATGGTTTCCCCATCCCCGACTTGGCATCATTGCTGCTTAATACATTCTTAAAAGGTAAGTGTTGGGGGGTAAAATGTAATCATGTGTTCCATGTAGAGAATAGATCATTAACTTCAAATATATTTTGAAAAGATGATTTAGATCAAAAAGAGGACATGACTGAAAACACCAAAGAAGCCTCCTTGATTTAAATGAAGGGTGGCTGCAGTCGTTTGCAGTCCTCTCTTTGATTATTGTCTTTGACAGGTCAAAATCTCGATAGACGCATCTGACTTTGTTGCGTCTCCATCCCCTTTCTTTTGAACTTAGATCGGCAATTGAATTAGACGCACACTTCACATTTGTATATTGATTGGAAGGGGGAAAAAATCTTGCTCGAGCAGGATGTTAAAGAGCTACTTGAAAGGGATGCTGACCTCATTCAGTTTTCCGTTTCTGTCCTCTGCTAGAAGAGGGAATTTAAAAGCTAGTTGTTTCTGAGACTTGCGTGGTGGTAGGGTTGCCAGGGTTTGCAGTTGGCCTTGTGTTATTTTTTTTTCTTTTGCAAGGCTCTTGTGCCTCTTCCAGATGTATTGTGAAGTGTGCAAACCTTGAATATGTGCTGCTTTTCCTGGCCTAGTGATGCAGTTAAGGGAAAAGCCGGAGCTCTGCCATTTCTGCTTATGCAATTGGGATGTAGGGATGTAGGCAGCGGCGTCATGCAGCCGGAATGCTGGGCGGGAGGAACGGGTAAGTGGCAGCCCGCCCATTGCGTTCCGGTCTGTTTCGCCGTCTTCCCCGCCCCCCATGGGGGCAGGGAAGATGGCGAAACGGACCAGAACACAACGGGTGGGCTGCCACTCACCTGTTCCTCCCACCCAGCGTTCCGGCTGCATGACGCCGCTGGATGTCGGTGGCCACAGCTGACTCTCAAGCCAGGGAGAATTGGAGGGATCCAGTGGGGCTGCTGCAGCCCGGCATGCAAGGTTGGATGGAAGAGGCAAGGCAAGGCAAGGCACACGGTCCAGACATCTGCTCTTTGTAGACAACTTCATGTGCCACCTGGGGTGACTGCGACAGCGAGCTCACCAACAAAAGACAGAGAAATGCTCTCTGGAAAAATGCTCCAAGCCCCAACTGTTACAATGCCAGCAAGCAATAGGAATTTTTAAAATGCTTACCCAGAGCAAAATGTACACTTTTCTGAATGTGTTTTAGGGCACAATCCTAACCTGGATTTAGGCCAGCACGGTTAGGCCAGCAGTGTTTGGCCAGCACAAGGGCCACTGTAAAGTGTGTTTGGACCACTCTCAGAATAAGCACGGATGATGCACGTCTGTCTGTGTGCTGACCTCTCTGAGAGTGGTCCAAACATACTTTACGATATCCCTTTGTGCCTGGCAACTTTGCTGTCCTAACTGTGACAGCATAACTCCAGGTTAGTTTTGCCCCTCAGAGTCATTATGAAGTCAAATCAAGTAAATCACAAAAAAAATGCATCTTCACATTTATTTTATTTATTTGAAGAATTTACACCCCGCCTTTCTCATGCCGAAGCAAATGCCCAAGGCAGCTTACATGAGCAGGCTAGTCTAAACCACCATTTTTTCAATGGGATTTTTACAAATCTACAGTATTCTTTTTTTTCTGTCAATAATTTTTATTTATAGCATTCAGTAATGGGAAAGAGTAGGTATTTAAACATAGAGTAAATAGGAAAACAAAGGTTTACATGATAGGTAAGTGAGTGGAGGGTTACATCAGTGTGCTGCGATAATCTACATTTACTACAATAAATACTACAGTATTCTTGTGATCTGCCAATCCTCAGGCCAGGATGTCGCCTTCACAGTGTGGTTCTCTCCTTTGTCTGCTGCCATCAAGCTGCAGCAGGCAATCGCAAGTCAAGCCTGGACAGGTCCTCAAGGTCATATTCCCTTCTTTGCCGGCTGGCCTCCTCACACACTCCCCCGCAACTCTCACATGCGGTGAGCTAATCAGCTCCACAGCGACTCTGTTCTGCCACCACAGGTACTGCAGCTTGTCGCAGCCTGGCATCCGTCTCCCATCCAAAATCAAACCGCAGATTTTCCTGCTTGGCTTCAGGCAGTACCAGCAGTTCAACCATCAGTCCACACCTCCTGCCCTCACACTTACATGCAGGGTTGTCACCCTACCGGTTCGCTGGGCGGAGTTCCGTCCGTTGCGGGGAGGGCTTCCGCGTTGATCGGCAGCGTGATCGCTGCATTCCATTGCGTAATGGCGGAAGCCCGCCCGCTATAGCGGGCGTGCTTTCGCCATAACGCAACCGGAGGCAGCGATCACGCTGCCGATCAACGCGGAAGCCCTCCCCGCAACGGACGGAACTCCACCCAGCGAACCGGTAGGGTGACAACACTGCTTACATGCCTTTTCCCATGTTAACTGAAATGCACACCAATAGGCAGGATTCCTCAAAATGCACAATGTGTGAACTGGCTATGAGGCCATTCAAGGAGTGCAGCCACAAGAGGTTCTGAGTTTCCTTAGCTGAACATGTTGTACCATCCCACCCCTGCACTTGTGCTGCACTCATGCTTTGCACCACTGCTCTCACTAGGCAGAAATGACAGTTCTGATCCATAAAAGGAAATGATGATGATTTGCAATTTGTCTTCTCCATTTGAGTTTGGGCAACTGCACTCATGCTTCTCGAAAAAGGTAAAGCCCAACACAAGACCAGTTTATGACACACTAGCTCACAGATCTCCATCTCATCAGTTTACCTTGCAGATATAGAGCTTATTCAGAGCAGTTGGATCATTCGTATTTACTTGCATTTATTGAAAGATCTTTAGACTGCCCTTTTGCCTTGAAAAAAAGGTGTTCAAGATAGTGAACCATTTAAAATGACAATCCAAACATGATTCAATTAAGGGCACAAGCCTACATTGAGTTAGGCTGGCATAAACTAAGCCAGCACAGTTTGGCCAGCACAAGGGCCACTGTACTAACTGGGCAGCAAACGAAGAGGCCAGGAGGGGCTGGCCCAGACATGAAGCAGGCAGATTTGGCTTGCATCAATGACAGAGGATAGGGGGTAAGGGGGCGCTGCCGCTGCCTTCCCCCAGCCCTGCCACAAACGTGAAGTGAGCTGAACTCCTTCACTGCACTCCTTCACTGCACTTCACTGCACTTCCGGGTTTACAAAAACTGTACAGCATAGGGCGCAATCCTAACCTGGAGTTAGGGCAGCAAAGTTAGGCTGGCAAAATTTGGCCAGCACATAAAGTGTGTTTGGACCACTCTTGGAGTCAGAGCGGCCAGCACACAGATGTGAGCCATACTCCTTGACTTTATGGTGGCCCTTGTGCTGGCCAAACTTTGCTGGCTCTGCTTATGCCGGCCTAACTCCAATTTAGACTGTGTTCTAAGAATCCTAAAGGAGTATCTGAAAGTCAAAAACCAACGATGGTCAAACAATACAAATAGCCAATTCAAGAGATGATTTGTTAAGCCCAGTGGTGTCATCCTACCGGTACGCTGGGCGGGACATCCGGGTGATCGGCAGCCCACCCGTCGCGTACCGCAGCATTATGCCGTTTGCGTAACGTATGCAAGCGGTGTAACTGGTTATGCAAAAGGCGTAACGCCACGGTACGTGACGGGCGGGCTGCCGATCACCCGGATGTCCCATCCAGCGTACCGGTAGGATGACACCACTGGTTAAGCCATAAGCCCAATAAAAACAAGTTCTTTTTACAGAAGATGACAGTGATGGAGAAGAACAGGTATGCCTCATGAGAGAAAGAGCTCCATAACCAGGATACACCTGCAGATAAGGTATTATCCCACTAGCAGTAAAAGAAAGAACTTCCAACATGTGCATATCCCCCAAGAAAAGCATTAAGATAAACATATCCCTATAGGGCCTAGATATATTTTTATATATTTAATATATATTTTTGATATTTTTGATATATTTGTATATCAAATTATATTTTTCCAAAACATTTTGAAGTTCACCACCTCTTTCTTTTGCTACTGCTCTGGATGTCACCTCCTTTTTCTCCTGCCAATCTTACCTTCACCAGTGAAAGATCCCGAAACACAGCTGGCAGAGTACAACGCATGGCTGATGGATGCAGTGGGGTTTTTTTTTAGCGCAGCGGGGGGAGGGATGGGAAACACTGTTGCAGGAGCCTGAGCTCCGGTGTAATGTGGCCCCTCCCCTTCACCTCCAGAGCCATTCATGTCTCAGAGACTTTGCTCACCGATCCACAAACGGCTCTGAAGGCGAGGGGGAGGAAATGTGTTTCACAGGAGCTCAGGCTCTTGCAATGCTTAGTGTTCCCGCCTATAGGAATGCCACTGGATGGACTTCATGCATCCTTGTGGGTCACAAATGGTACAAGTGTCTCATAAGGAAACATACTTCTAGACACTTCTCCTTTGTGTGACACACAGGTGTTGACATAAGCTATTCTGCACATCTCAATGAAAGCCAAAGAATGTCAGTTTTATTTAAACACTTTGAAAGAAAATTTTCTAACCTGCCATGATTTTAGCAATGCCAGGGTAAATGGAAACCCACAAAAATGTAAAGTACACCGCTTGATTTAAGACATTGGCAGTAAACACACATTGCTTTCGACAGATGCATCTCAAGAAACGTGCAATTGGATTGTGGCATTGATTTGAACTGGCAAAGAGGTAGGAGAGCTGACAAACATTGTGGGGCTCATCTTTTGCAGAGTGATTCATTTTATAAAGACTGGCATGTATGCATTTAAAACAGGCTTTCTGCACAAACTATTTTTTTTCCGGCCTTCTCTTTCCCACAAGAAAACTGTCATTTCAAGAACAATTTACGCAGCTACAGTTTTTGACAAATTGGGTTTTAAAAAAGACAATGCAGGAGTATCATGAGAAAATTTCAAAAAGGAAATAAATATATGAACAAAATGAAAAAAAAAGAATTTGATACTGTAAAAGCAAAATTGCTCTAATGAATATTTCTGCAAATGCACAGGGCATATTGGGGCAAGCAAGTAGAGAGTAATTATCAGCAATGAGCGTATATTTGTTTTCTTCAGCTATGGAAACAGCATGCCCACACACACACACACACACACACACACACACACACACACACACACAC
>JAJKFI010000001.1:25596485-25607688 GCA_029204185.1 Lerista edwardsae | reverse complement strand
ACACACACACACACACACACACACACACACACACACACACACACACAAGGATGGATTTACCCCTGACTCTTGGGTTTCCATTCCCCCCACAAGACCAAAGTGAGCCGAGCCCAAAAGGAACAGAGCGCTGGCTGTCCACTTCCCTGAGCAGGAAGTGAATGCTGAGAGGAACAGCAGAAAAGAAGGGAATCCATGGGCCACCAGGGAAGCACAAGGGGGAGGTGACAGCAAGGGCGGAGCATCTGAGGAATAGAGGAAGGGAGTGATGGAGTCCAGGAGTGACCCCATAGCTTCAGAAGATAGCAAAAGGGCCAGGGATGAGCCCAACAGGGGAAGTCTGAAGGTGGCTGGCCTGCCATAGACTTACTCCTGGGGTTCTGTATATCAATTGGTGGTTCTCAAATGTTTTAGACCGCGACCCACTTTTTACAATGGCACCCATGTTGAAACCCACCAGAAGTGATGTCATTAACCTGGAAGCGATGTCATAGCTGGGAGTGACATCATCAAACAGGAAATGCCATCATTGTGAAATAATAATATGACACTCCTGGAATGCAAACTGGCATTCTTGGACTGCAGCAATTGCACAACCGTGAAACGTCCCTGACAGAAAGCAAGATTCGGACAAGATATGATGTAAAAGCACTGAACTAAAACAAAATTTTGAAAAACACTCACTTGAAAATTCACACTGTTAACATTCTCAAAAGGAATCTAGCAAGAGTAAGGCCAGCAACCTCCAAGATGGCTGCTCCAAGCTTTCTGCGACCCACATGACATCAAGTTGAGACCAAGGGGATCCTGACCCACAGTTTGAGAAACACTGGTGTATATGATTGCTATCTTAATGGGAGAGAAGTATGCAATTATAGAGGCAGGCATATTGCCACAGGTTTTCATTGACAAAGATTGTCTTACAGAAACTGTAACTTGGAGAGAATATGAAGGCTCTTCCAAGTGTGCTCTCTCAATTGTAAAAACGAGAACCATCTCGTATGAGGTCCTTCCCATCACTGCCACCTGAAATCTTTTTGAACCTTAAGGGATTATATGGAATTTGAACCTGAAACAAATTGTGCATAAAGTACATGCTATATCCCCGATCTGTAGCTTTTCATTAAAAAAAACCTGGTTCCTATTGAAAGAGTTATGGAAAAAGCTATTGTTTTCGTTTGGTGGTGGTGTTTGAAGTGCATGCAAAACGCTGGACCCCATTTCAAGCTGAGCACTGCTGTGCTGGCACATTTTTAATGACCCAGGTTCTGATCCACAGCACGAATCTGACAACAAGTCACTTCTCCTGGAATCTCTATGACTAAGGTTAGCCACTCCAATATCAAAGAGGTTGCCAAATCTATTGTTACAGTACAATCTATGCAATTTGATTTAATATAAGCCCAACTAAGTTTTATGGGACTGACTCCAGCGTGAGTGTATAGAATTGTAGCTTTAGTTTCTGACTCAGCTTTTTATGTCTGCAGTCTTCTAAAAACTCAGTGAAAGAGTCAGCCATTCAAAGAGCAAACAAGGTAGCGCTTTGCCCCTTGTTGGTTTGTTAAAAAATAGACGTGATATCAGCTGAGACCAGGGAAAATGTTACCAGAATGTCAGCCAGTAGCTTGCAGTTTATCTAAGACAAATCAGCATATGCTCAAATATGCTCAGATATGCTCAAAAGTGAAGGGAGGGCAGGGAAAGGAAGACTTTTATTCAGGTGTTGCAGAGGGTTATTTTGTACCTGCTTCACTAAACATGAATCCTACCATGAAAACCTCCAGTCTGCTGATTTTGTTTTAGCTCCCTGCTGAGCACACAGCCTTGGAAATCAAATGTGTATGAGCATTGCCAACCCGTGCCATGAATTATTTGTCTTATATTATTATGAATTCTCCTTTAAATGTGTAAACAAAATGGATTTACAAATCAGAATAAAGGATTTTGACTTTGGGCATGAGCGTTAAGATTCTGATTGAAACGTATAAAATTGTGCAGGGGATGCATAGAGTGCCTGGGGGGGGATGTCCTCCTCTCACAACACCAGAACCAGGGGGCATCCATTAAAATGGGCTGTTGGGAGAGTTAGAACAGATAAACGAAAACACGTTTTTTATCCAGCGGGTAATTAATCTGTGGAACTCCTTGCCACAGAGGGTGGTGATGGTGTCTGTCCTAGATGCCTTTAAAAGGGGGTTGGACAGATTTAGGGAGGAAGAGTCCATTGCAGGCTACAGTTCATGATGGGTTGTGCAACCTCCTTATCTTAAAAGCAGGCTTCCTCTGAATGCCAGGTGCAAGGGAGTGGCAATGAGATGCAGGTATCTAGTTGTTGTGTTTGCTCCCTGATGCACCACTTGAAATACAGAAATTTGGACTAGATGGGGCTTTGGCCGAATCCAGTGGGGCTCTTCTTATTCTATGGTATTAACTATTGCTCTGAAGCCTTTTTACGCCGCACTCCCCAATAAAACGCTGGACAATGACTGGATTGGTATGAGGAAGTCTTTATTGAACATTAACTGAAAACCTGCAGTAGGGAATATCTAACACCCAAACGTGCTGGCGCTGGTGATTCGGGGGAAACGGCCCTAGCCGTCTACCTCCCCCAGACTTCCCCTCAGAGCATCACACCCTGGCTCAAGGCCTCCCCCAATCAAGGATTGGGTTTGCCTATCACAGCCAATCCAAAGGATCGAGGCAGTTTGGCTGGCACAGACCCACACCGGCAAAGCCTGGTGTTGGCCTTTGCCCAACCAGCCAAGGGGGTTGCCAGCCAGCATCCCAAACTGGAAATGAATTGTCAGACCGGTACTGGCTTGCCCCTTGACCTTTCTTACCTACAGGATGTATGCAAGCATCACCTACCTACCCAGCCAGAACGTGACCTGCCAACCAAAACAGAATTACAACAACCCACAACCACTGCGCCAGTCTGAGGTAGGCGAAAAAACTGTCAATCAATGCCAATCAGATATGACAGTAAAAAAAATTCCTACCTGGCCCCAAAACCGGCGACCAGCTAATCCCAGACTGTACACAGGGCGGGTGGGAGGGGCTCCAAAATCTGGCGCGACTGAGCTGGAAAGGCACTCCGCCTCCAGCTAACAGTCGTGCCAGCACCCCACATGATTGGGACAGCCAATAGGCATCCCCATATTTCCCGCCCTTGCCCAGCTCTGGGGGAGGGGCTGCGCAAAGAGCAGCGAGGCTCCAGAGCCCCACTGGCAATCTTGCCAGCCTTCCATATTTTATATATACACTATTATGTCTGTGAAGGGAGGCAGAAGTGTTAGTTATCATCATGTTGCCAAATATGCATTATACTCAGAAAGCTATTACACTCCCCTGAAAAGAGATTTGCACACGGATTTTGTCAAAGTAGCAGCAGCAGCAGCAGCAGCAGCAGCAAACTTCAAAGCCTCTTGTTGAAACGAATGTCACCAGTGTGAATATACATATCAGTGAACAAGGCGGGGTGGGGAGAAACTCATCAAGAATTCACCAGCATTTTCTCAGATGTTAATTAAAATTATCTGAAACACTTGAGATATAATTAAGAAGAAAACAACAAATACTCCAGCTCTGCAAAGATTATCTGTGAAATAATCTGCAGTGACCTGATGCGCATTGCTGAAGAAGGGAGATGTGGAATGAAAGGCTTTAGAAGGTTATTACCTTGCATGGAAAACTAAAGCCACATATCGTTTATGTATATTCATGATTTACATTAATTTCAATATGCTTGTGTTGTTAACCCTTGAGGTTAACAAAACTGTAGGAACCAAGATTGGCATATAAAGGGCTGATTTGGACATTACTTACAACGTTCTGAACAGCTCAGTGTATTGAAAGGCATTCATGCTTACTGATGCCATGCCGCCATTGGTTTGCTGCTGCCACCCTCTGCCATGATGCACTAAAGCCACTTACCATACTGTGGGAGCTATCCTAACCTAGATTTAGGCCAGCGAAATTAGGCCAGCAAAGTTTGGCTGGGACAAGGGCCACCATAAAGCACGTTTGGACCACTCTCGGAGTCAGGGAGGATGGCGCATGCCTGTGTGCTGACCTCTCTGGTTCCAAGAGTGCTCCGAACATACTTTATGATGGCACTTGTGCCAGCCAAACTTTGCTAGCCTAACTGTGCTGGCCTAACTCCAGGTTAGCATTGCGCCCTATGTCATACAGTTTTTGCAAACCTGGAAGTGCAGGACTTCCCATGTGATTTAAAGGGACTGTACCAATGAAGGAGTTCCTTTGTTTGCATAGTCCCTGCACATAAAACCAGAAGTCCCACATTTCTTAGTTTGTGAAAACCACTTGATGGAACACAGTAAGGAAGCAGATGATCGGGTTTCAGCTCATTTCAAGCCTGTGGCAGGGCTGGGGGAAGGCAGCAGCAACCCCCCTTACCCCCTATCCTCCGTCACTGATGCAAGCCACATCTGCCTGCTTCATGTCTGGGCCAGCCCCTCCTGGCCTCTTCTTTTGCTGCCCAGTTAGTACAGTGGTTCTCTAACTTTTTAGCACCAGGACCCACTTTTCAGAAAGATGATCTGTCTGGGACCCACCAGAAGTGATGTCATAGCTGGAAGTGCCGTCATTGTGACACCAGAGCCTGCTGCTTTCCTGAGAATGAAGCAATAAATTGGATTACTTCTTCCCTTAGCGAAGTGAATCTGAAAGAAAAAAGCGTACTTACAACCTTGACACAAACAAAACAACCACACAGCCCTCCCCCTTTTCAGTGTCTCATCTTTTCAATACGGCTGCTATGGGTGCTTGAAATTGACTTGCAATTTCAACCCACTTGAAATTGACTTGCAACCCACTGGTGGGTCCTGACGCACAGATTGGGAACCACTGACAGTCCAATCCTAAGCAGCGTTGACATTGTAAGGCCAACATAGCAGGGCCATATCCTCAACCCAGCAGGAGGCAACAGCAGCTCAGTGCAGGGCAAGGGGAGGGTTTCCCCTTGCACCCAGATAAGCCCCAGCCAGCCCTATGGGGCTGCTTGGATCAGCTCAGATCTGTTTTGCAGGCACAGATCAACATGCATAGCAGCGGCCCGAATCAGGGCCACCCAGGCCGGAAATAGGCTTTATGATGTGGCACTAAGTCCGTTGTGCATCACCACCCCCTTCGCTGCCCAGTTACGCTACCAATATCCCTCTGGAACACCTCCAGTGAGGCCCTGCACCAACCAAGTACCACCAACACTTGACTGGCACTCAACCGGCGCTGCTGACAAGCGCCGCAGCACCCATGCGCAGATGTTCCTACTTGTGCCGGTCCAGCACCCAACGCGCCAGTGCAGTTGTGTTTGATGGCACGTTTGTGACAGCCCAAGAGTGTAGCACTGGCACAACGCAGGTACAGGATTGCGCTCTGAGTTTATGTATTAATCACATCAATGAGAAGCTCTTTGGTTGAGCAACATTGTAGGGATACAGTGTTTAGATGAAAGTTCAGCTGAACATTCTGCCATGCAATTAGGGATGCTTGCCAGGAATCAAAAGGAGACAATGATGTCTTTTTTTTCATTTCCATGGCTACCCTATGACAGTGACGTGGTGCAGGTGAGGCAGAACCACCCCTTGAGTTATTTGAAAAGTGCTGCCATTGCCGTGATCCGGCAAAGACATACAACCCATGGGCTCTGCAACAGCAGTGTGTGGTGGCACTTTTCAAAGTACTCAGGTAGGGCAGTTCTGTCTCACCTGCCACATCTGCACTGCACATCATTGCCCCATGGATTACATCACACATGTCCTGAGACATGTCCTGAGACAACCTTGAAGGTTAAAAATCAACTTTTCCACTTCTGATAAAAAAGTTCCAGCTACCAGGAAACCCACAGCAGTCCAAAGTCAGCTAGCAGTTTTGAAGATTTCAGGGATTATTTAGGTTTGGGGAAGATACCCCCTCCCCCCAAAGCAACAAAAGCAGGATTAAAAAAATCAGTCCTACACTTGAATGATGGCAGGAAGCATTGCTTTGGGATGATGTCCTGGTGGCAGGATGGAAAACACGAGCAGGTTCATGAAACACTCTCGCTACCTGAAGCCATATTGGAATGAAAGGTTTTGTAAAGAACTTTCAGCTCAGCACTAAAGTTGATATATATGCCACGGTCTAATCTGTGCATCGGCATGTGGTTTTGATGTACTTCCTACACAAAACAGCTTTATGCATAAGAGATGTGCTGTATTGTAGTGGCCCTCAAGGTTATGGAAATTGATGTTAAATTCATCCCATGTGTGGATACACGCCCAAGTACCAGCATCTGTCCCTCAACCTATTATGTCACACTGTGACCTTAAGGTGGCAATGCAAAACATCCCTCCCTGTAAGCAAAGCCAGCTTTTGCATGAAATTGCATCACAGTCCCATGGGTAGAAAGCAGTCTTTTCGCAGGAAATGTTCATTTCAATGATTTGCAGGTTAATTGGGAAGAGCAGAACTTCATGTCAGCCAGTAGTGTCATTCAAATGATTTAGGAACAGGAACTCACTTTTGATTGGCACTTGTCGGGAACCCGGAACCAGCCACAGAGCCCGTTAGGATCCGGAACGCCCGTTCTGGTCTGTTCCCCCTGAATGACATCACTGATGTCAGCCCCTTGCATGTCCTTGTAACATTGTTTTATCGGTTTCGTTTTTTATTGTGCTCTTGTACATCATTAAAAGACAATGGAATTTTCAGTGCCACAGGGGGCCGGGGTGGGCATCCGCATGCATTCTTGCCAACATTTGTAATTAGTTTTTACGTGTGAATTATACCGAAGGCCAAGCTGAGAGATTCGGTTGCTACGTGGGCTTTCAAGGTAAGGTTTCCTGCAAGACAGCCTTTCCTCAGATCATTTTTTCCCCTCTCTCTCCCCATTGTTTCTTGCATGAATTAGTTCCAGAATTCAAATTTTTTCCAACCATATGGTAGAAATAACTGGAAAATCAGCTAGAGACCAGCATGGATCGCTCTGAAGCAGTTGCAGATGAAAACAGCTGCCTTCCCCGTTCTATATTCTCCCCGAAATGTGAGGCTGTGCAATGCACCAGATGTGATGGTGAGATCGAATCCCTCACAGCCGTTGCCAAAAGTGGTGGCATTTACGCAGAGACCCACTTCGCAGCAGTCGAGGCATCGGCAACCTGCTCAGGGGCTGCTGCCTCCAGACTTCCAAAGTTGCTCTAGCAGCAAGTTATGTCCCCATAACTGCCACGGCTGCAAGGCTGGCAGCGTCTGACATAAATCGAGGGGGAGCCACTTTTATTAAGGACAAGGAGATGTGACTGCTGCCACTTGCCACACAGTATGAAGCACGGCAGCTGTGTCGAGAAAAGGCAGCGACCTTTTCCCAGGTGATACGTCTATGCAGCAAGCTCGTAGCGGGACACACATTTGCAAGGCCCATGGAGAGATTATTTCCATTTCAGAAAAAGGAATCGTTTTGCAAACGTCAGTTTTTGACAATCAGCCAAATGATATGGCCACGTGTTTTTTTTTCCTGAATTGTGATATATGATGATTGTAGGCGTGTGTGTAACCTAAAAGCACGTTTCCCAGTGCTTTGCTTTTCTGTGTACGGGGAGTCTGTCTCTTGCGGGAGGGAAAGAACATGTTCAGTCCTATGCCAATATCCACCTCTGCCCTCATAAGAACATAAGAGCCTGGCTGCTGGCTGGATCAGGCCAAATGGGAGGGTGGGCCATGGGCTGAGTGGCCCGGGGGGGGGCAAGAGCTAGGCCAGATCCTAACCCCCAATGCCCAGCCTCACTCTGGGCTGCTCGGATTTTCACCACCGATTTTGGCAGCACTGTTCCGAGTAGCCCCATTTGGGTTGCTGCAGCATTACCTGGTGGAAAGTGAATCTATTTCCCTTGCCCTGTTTTATGCTACAGCCAGTCCCAGTCCCACACTGGATATGGGGCAGGCCAGTTGACCTGCCTGTTCCAGTATGGGATTATGATTGTACTGTCAATCATCCCCCCCCCCAATGAAACCATTTTGTCTGAACCTGTGCACATCTGCTGGTCACTTACATTCTGGGTGTGCGCCACGTATGAATCTGAAACAAGTGCCTGCTCTTATACTGCATCATGTCTAATAAAGTCTGTCACAGAGAAGGGTTTGCAGCCCAGTGACTGAGCTCATGATTTGCATGCAGAAGGTCCCAGCTTCAATCCCTGACATTTCCTGGTAGGACTCGCAATGATCCCTGCTTAGAACCCTGAATAGCTGCTGCCAATCCAGGTAGATGGTGCTGATGAATATACATGATCTGATTCACTGCAAAATAGGTTTATATGTTCACAGGAGAGCAATGCCACATTATTAACAAATTGTATATAGGATATTGTCAACCTTCCTCATCTGGATGCAGTTTTTTTTACCTGCCGCTATTTTTTCTTTCTTGGAACTTGGTTTAATTTTTTTTACCCCTCCTGCTAATCTTTAATCGGTACTTTTAATTAGTTAAGTACTCTATATTTTGTATTGCATTGGCTTTGTGGTGGGCTGCAGTTGTGCCAATCTGACAGATGGGGAACTATGGTTGAAACAGAATTGCTTGCTCAAGATCACCATGAGTTTAGAAGAGAGGTGAAACAGGCCTCCCAGCTGTACCTAGTCAGTCTCTTTCAACTCGACCTGGTAGCTCTGGCTCTTTTTCAATCTGAAGTTGAAACTGAAATTGGTGATGCTCCAAATGTATGTAACAAAGTTCCTTTCAGCCAAAACATTAAATAACGATGCTATCGTTGGTTGACATAAACCTTAAGTAGGCCAGCACTCAAGAGGACTTGGCACTCATGAGAAATTCACAAGTAAATAATATGCAACTGAAAGCAAGCACTTTGTCTTAAGGAAGAATTATGTCAAGGGTTTTGCTGCGGTTTTTGGGTGATGGATTCAAAGTGTGCCAGATGAGAGTGAGTGAGCTTCCAGTATGCCTTTTGGGAATGATGTTCTGTGTGCGGTGCCAAGGACTGCCCGTAGCAAAACCTGCACAACAGGCATGGCTTTCTTTGTGCAGCAGTCAACAACCTGTATACTGTTATTTGTCGCTTTGGAGGAGCGAAGTGTATCTCCAAAACTGCTGTAAAATTGATATGTAAGGATGGAAAGAAATACAGTTATTCACACACTCATTCTGTGGCAGCTGCTAAGAGGACATCTTGCCCATTTTGGGGCCCAGTCCCACCTGCAATACCACCTGCAGGACCCTAGAGGGCAGTAAACTGTCCCGACACCTCTTGACATGTCCATCCCTGGTCCCTGCAGGAAGTATGGCCTTCAGTTTCTATTTCCATTCTCCCTTTCTCCACACAATTTCCCTTCCAGACCTTCACAGAAGAAAGACATGTGGTCCGCCTCACTCACACACAGGGAACAGCTTCTAGGCTTCTCTGTTCCAAAGTAGTAGGAACCTCTTATACTTTGGAGGATGTATGTAAGCAACTATGAACTGTGTGTAAAGTAACTCATGAGTAACTATGAGTAAAGTATTTCTTATGAAATCTTCACTAGCGTCCGCTCCTGTGCAAGTTTTCTTGATTTCAACAAGCTGGATGGCATAATTTACTCTACAGAAGGGAGTGCTTTCTCTGACTGCTCTGCTCTGCTTTCTCTCCCCTTTCCCAATATATTTTGGTCTTTCACAAGTGTAAGCCCCATTGGACACAGCTGAATTTACTTCTGAGTAAACATGGGTAGGAGTGTGCATTTCATGCCATCTAATTCTCAGAATGTGTGCAGCCCACAACCATTTTTAGCGGAATCAGTCCAGGAGGGACCATATGAGATACGAAGAAACGGGTGAAGGCACTCAACACTCATCTTCTTCTGGGAGCCATGCTTACTAGCTCCAGCTTTCTCCAGCCAAGATTTTCAGGCTCTTTAGATCCACTGACACCCTCCCCAGCACCCCATCTCTTATCTCCCTGCAACATAATTAGACCTGCTGCTCCCACTATATTTTCAAGCAAGCTCTACCAGGAACAGAGGCGTTTCTACAGGGATGGCAAAGCTCTAAGTTTTGCAAGAAGCCTTACCCTGTCATGTAAATCCCTCCTCTCCCTTGCTGCTGTAGCCAGTAAGCAACACCAAGATGTTGCTTTTCCCTGTGAGGATTGGCTAAAACGGTGCAGGAGAGGAGTGATTTCTACTGCAAGGTAAGGCTTCTTGCAACACTTAGAGCTTTGCCATCCCTGTAGAAACGCCACTGACCAGGAACCACCTGAATATGTTGCTCTTTTGAACAGAAGCCAAAGCAGTGTGCCGTCAGGGCAGTGACAAGCTTGTTGCTTCTTCCAGCGAAGCATGAAATGTTGAGTTCCCCTCCTCAAATGTTTATGAACAGAATCGGGGTAAACGTGAATGTACCTGCAGAAGTTTGAATGCTTGCAAGCAACTGGACCATTGGCAGAGGTTCTCTTTCATGTGAACCTCTATGAACCTTTGCACGTAGTGGATGTTCTCGAAGGGTTGACCTGTTGTGGGCATCTATGAACCTCTGTGAGCAACTGTACTGAGGGGTCACAACCAGTGATGTCATTCAGGGGGAACGGACCAGAACGGGCATTCCGGATCCTAACAGGCTCCGTGGCTGTTTCCGGGTTCCCGACAAGTGCCAATCAAAAGTGAGTTCCTGTTCCTAAATCATTTGAATGACACCACTGGTCACAACGGATGAAGCTTTTGCAGAAATGCATTTGGACTGCTTGCCAATACTCAACTTGATTTCACGAGACACACAGGGAGACTCCCATAGGCCTAATTCTTCCTTCCTTTCTGGAGAACACTTACAGTGACAAACCATGGAGTCAGGAAACAACTCAGCTGCCAAGATGTTACCATTTCTGAGGAATTGGTGTTAAAAATAAAGCTGCTATGCCACAGTGTCCCCCTTTGTTATCACTGCTGATATTTAGGTACTTTTGAATATGTGGATAATACCATATATATCGCTTAGCCCAATTCTAACTCACTTTCCATGCTGTGATGCAGTGGTGCTGAAATGGCCCCCCACTGAATCTAGCGTGGGAAGAAAAGCTGCTGGGGGGGACATTCATCACCTTCCCCCAGGATAAGTCCCAGCTGTCACTTATGGGCAGTGGTGTCACCCTACCGGTTCGCTGGGCGGAGTTTCTTCGCTCGCTGGGAGGGTTTCCGTGGTGATCGGCAGCGTGCTCGCTGCCGA
>JAJKFI010000001.1:25581225-25596085 GCA_029204185.1 Lerista edwardsae | reverse complement strand
ATCGGCAGCGTGCTCGCTGCCGATCACCACGGAAACCCTCCCAGCGAGCGAAGAAACTCCGCCCAGCGAACCGGTAGGGTGACACCACTGCTTATGGGCCTTCTCAGGGTTGTGCCAGCAAAATTGCTGGCCCATGTCTGAGCAGCCCTGTGTCTAAAAATCAGGTCTGAGAAGGCATACAGCATTAGCCTCTGCCACCATTCCTCCCCCTTTCTGGCCCAATCTGTCCCTCCCTCCACCACCTGTTAACCCCTCCCCATGACCATTCCACTCTCCCCACCCACCCAATGGGAGCTTACCTGCTCTGTTGGACACGCTATGGATCTGGCACCAGAAGGTTGGCACAGACCTTAGTGCTGACATCAGGAGTGTCCATGCTGTGGAGAACAACACCCGTCCTACCTGCTCTGCCCCTTCCCCTGCCCAGTTCCACCCTCCCCACACCCTTTTCGCCACCCTGAAGGAGCTCACTGCTGACAGCAGTGAACTTACCAGCTCTGTATCTGCTCTGTATAGGAGCTCTGTATCTGTTCCTCTGCATGCTGGGCCCGATCCATCAGGTGCAGAAGGACAGACCCAAACTGGCTCACAGGCCCTCCCTTTTATACCTCTCTCCTTTCTCCTGTAAAGCTTAACCCCATTATTCAGCAAATACTCCATCTGATAACAATCACCTCTCCTCCCAACTCACCTCTAAACACCACAAAACAACAGGACGGAAAGACTGAAAAACTTACTGCTCAGTTCAATCTTCCTTATTCTTCTGCGTGATCCAACCTACCAACCTAATACCTAATTCCTATAACTTTACAGGCTGCATGTCTCCTGCAGAATACGTCTATAGCAGCACAAATTGTGGCACAGGAAAAAAGCTGGCATCCCTACCATAAGGGAATAGATATTGAATGTTTGACATAATGGGACTGGACAAGCTGCCTGATTTGGCACATTGAAGATATGTATTGATGACAAACAGCCCAATCCTATGGGCCGTACATGCTGCTGTAAAAGGACATGTGACTGTACGTGCTTTTATGGCATCTCATGCACACTGCGATTCTGGTGGCCATTTTGGAACCACCCCACCTGGTGACCTATTCCAGTGCAGAATGTGGGTGACGGGGTATAACGGAGACTGGGCCTACAACATCCCTCTCTCTGGCCTGAATAAAATATCCCAACAGACCAGCAACTTGGGTGTTCCCCAGAGCACTCCAAACCAGAGACTACACAAGTTTTATGAGCAAAGTAAAATTTACTAAATAATCCAATAAGCTCATACAAACAGAAGAGCTTTCCTAGGTAAGCTGAGTTTGATAAGGAAACATTTCATCCACAATAAAAACCATTCAGACCTGACTTCAGTGGTGTCATTCAAATGATTTAGGAACAGGAACTCACTTTTGATTGGCACTTGTCGGGAACCCAGAACCAGCCACAGAGCCCGTTAGGATCCGGAACACCTGTTCTGGTCTGTTCCCCCTGAATGACATCACTGCCTGACTTACTCCCAGATCAGACTCTCACCACAAACACAGATAGTTGTTTACAGTCAACAGAGAAGGACACACAACTAACTCCTAAGACCCATTCTTATATAGTAATCAAACCATAGGACTGTAATCCAGGTGTCCCTTATTTTCCCAATAGACTAAGATCTCTTAAAGGAACAAGGACTGTTCTTTTGTCCTAACACTTGATTACTCATTTCTTGTAATGGGATGGGGGTGGGTGGGGGGTGATGGGTGGAACAGGGAAAACAATGGGTGGAATTGGGATGTGTGATTGGCAGAACAGGAGGAGGGTGGGAGATTTATCTGGGAGGGAGCAGTTGATTTCTGATGGCACCGGTATGCGTGATATCTTATCCCTTCCTCTCCTGAGGTCACTTAGATAGCTGGCACAGATCTCAGGAGATGTGCTTGTGTATTTAAATGACACCACTGAATTGACAAGAAAGCCAACAAAATGACAAGAAGAGTCTTCAGGTAATTTCCAAAACAAGATCCTTTTCATTTAGATCACTCTCAAAGAAAGTGTGTGAGAGTATGATTAGGTGTGAAAGAGAGAGGCCAGGCTGCCAGGGAAGGTGTCAGGCACCGCAAGACAAAGTAGGCTTCCCACTTCAAAATGATACCATTAAATGATTTTTCCCCTCTCTCAGTCACACCTGTCAACATGGAGAAATAATCAGAAAAGAGAACATCAGCATGGGAAGAATCATAAAAGGATTCTTGAACAAGCCACACATCCAGAGTACAGCTCTGTTACATATTTCAGCTCATTAAAATGTGGCAAATTTCTCTTCAAAGTCGTCTTTTCCTCAAGTGTTTTCAACAGAATCAAAGCCTTGAATACACAGCTTGGCTGCCTTGTTGGTTACAAGCGGCAAAATATGACAAATGTACATAGAAGGCATTGGAAAAATTCTGGTTGTATGCAGAGTTTTCACACAGTTGATTGTAGGGTGCAATTCTAACCTGGAGTTAGTCTGGCACAGTAAGCCAGCAAAGTTTGGCTGGCACAAGGGCCACTGCAAAGCACGTTTGGAGGATAACGCACATCTGTGTGCTGGCCTCTTTGACACCGAGAGTGGTCCAAACATCGTTTATGGTGTCCCTTGTGCCGGCCTAACTCCAAGTTAGGATTGCGCCCATAGTCATATTGTCCAGTTAGATCTACAAATGGGCAGCCCAATTCTAAGCTGCCTGGCTGCCCCGCTCCCATAGGAGCTAATTCTACATCATGTGGGATCTGCTGCAGCCGCTGGGCTGTCCTTGGAAGAATGGGATGTTTGTCCCCTTCCCCCTGGGAAAGCCCTGCACCTGCAATGGGACTCTTCAAGTCTTCTACATTCTCAACACAAGTTCTAATTTTTATTAATTTTTGATGTTTTAAAAGCGTACTAGGTACAGTAGCTGATACAGGTGATATAGTGTCAGCAGTTGCAGCCACAGTATTCTTTCTAACTGGAGAAGTAGTAAATTTTAGTTTCTGGAAAATACCTTAAACACCAACATGCGATGTTTTGTGTTTTTATTCAGATATTTTAACCACCAAAAGGCAGTTGTTAATGCCCAAAAGGCAGTTTTCAACCAAAAAAATCCCACCCTTAGCTATAATGTTTGATAGAATACAGATAATTCAACACAGTTTATTTCATTGCATTCTGCTGTGAATTCCACATTGTATGACACACACACACACACACACACACACACACACACACACACACAAACCCTGGTGCGTGTTACCAGGTGTGGCCTGCATCCCCCTAGCAACACTATTGCTGTTAGGAGGTAGGATTGGGCTCTATGCCTGCAATTCTATACAATATCCCTGGAGCAAGCCTCATTGAACTCACTGGGGCTTATATGCATTGAATTGCATTGCCAGTCTGCATTCCTATGCACACATATCAGAAAGTAAGCAAGCCCCATTTAACCCAGAGCAAAGTACTTCTGAGCAGACAAGCATAGGATTAGGCTGTTATTTCCTACTACATAGGTAGATTGTTACCTAGTTCGGTTTCCAAAGAGACTTTTGCCACTCAATATTGTCAGGAAAGTTCCTTCCTCCATCACATTTGAAGGAACAGGTCCTAATAAGGTTTATTTTTAAAATGTAAGATGGTAGAAAATCTCCATTGGCAGCTCTTGAAATGTCTGAATGCCCCCATTTCAAAACATAAAAGGTTAGTTAATGTAGTCATGATTCAACCCAAAATGTTTGCATGTCACAGGCTAAAAGTCAAGGGGAAAGACAAGCAAGTAAGTTGTCAGCAATATTGCAGCTTCTGGTGATGACGCTTATTCCTTGCACATTTATTAATAGTGTTTTGATGAGAATTCTTGGGGGGAAGTTAATTAGCAGGTGAATCTATCGTGAAGAAGTAGGTCAATTTTCAAGGTAATTGGATTTACAGGTATTTCACTCTCTTATCACCTGGCACAGAAAATAGGTTATCTCAAAATAAAACTGAAATTGAGGACAAGACTATCACAAAAAGGGGAAAAGTGTGGGTATTAAAAAATAAACATAGCCCAAATGTATTCAAAAGCAGTCTTGTCCAAACTTGGGAGTGCCCTTGCATTTTTTTTAGACTTTGACCTTGCCTTGGATTACTTTTTCTGGTTGATTTATTTTGCTGAGCAAGAATTCAGAAGCAAACTAAATGGCCCAGTAACAGCCTCGATAGCTTCTGCAATGCCAAAAGTCACCTGACAACCCATTTTCTCTTTCTAAAACCACTATCCAAAGGGCTCCATTTGTATGTATAATTCATCTTGGCACTTAACAACAGACAAAGTTGTTGCTTTTTGTTTTTAAAGTGCGCCTTCTGGGTATTTTAAATTTTATGATTCCTCTAAACTGCAGAAAGCCTGTTTTCATTGCTACTGCATGAACATATTATGTATAGTGTAAGGAAAAATATGACCATTATATCTGCCACTGTGGGCAGGAATCCCTTAGAAGAAATGGAGTAGCCTTCATAGTGAACAAGAGAGTGAGAACAGCAGTACTGGGGTATAACCTCAAAAATGATAGAATGATTTCCATTCGGATCCAAGGCAAACCTTTCAACATCACAGTAATCCAAGTCTATGCCCCAACCACTGGTGCTGAAGAGGAAGAAGTTGACCGTTTCTATGAAGACCTAGAACAGCTTCTAGAATTAACACCCCAAAAAGATGTCCTTTCATCATAGGGGATTGGAATGCTAAAGTAGGCAGTCAAGAGGTAATAGGAATAACAGGTAAGTTTGGTCTTGGAGTACAAAATGAAGCAGGGCAAAGACTGATAGAGTTTTGTCAGGAAAACACATTAGTCATAGCAAACACGCTTTTCCAGCAACACAAACGGTGACTGTACACATGGACTTCACCAGATGGTCTACATCAAAATCAGATTGATTACATTCTTTGCAGCCAAAGATGGAGAAGTTCTATACAGGCAGTAAAAACAAGACCTGGAGCGGACTGTGGCTCAGATCATGAGTTTCTTATTTCAAAATTCAGGCTTAAACTTAAAAAAGTAGGGAAAACTACTAGGCCTTCCACGTATGACCTAAATCAGATCCCATACGAATATACAGTGGAGGTGTCAAATAGATTTAGGGGCTTAGATTTGGTAGACAGAGTGCCTGAAGAGCTTTGGATGGAGGTCTGTAACATTGTACAGGAGGCAGCAACTAAAACCATCCCAAAGAGAAAGAAATGCAAGAAGGCAAAGTGGCTATCTGACAAGGCTTTACAAATAGCTGAGGAAAGAAGGAAAGCCAAAAGCAAGGGAGAAAGGGAAAGATATACCCAATTGAATGCAGATTTCCAGAGAACAGCAAAGAGAGATAGGAAGGCCTTCCTAAATGAGCAATGCCAAGAAATAGAGGAAAACAATAGAATGGGAAAGACTAGAGATCTTTTCAAGAAAATTGGAGATGTCAAAGGACAATTTCGTGCTAAGGTAGGCACAATAAAGGACAAGAACGGCAATGACCTCACAGAAGCAGATGAGATTAAGAAGAGGTGGCAAGAATACACAGAGGAACTATATAAGGCCGATCTAAATGTTCCTGATAACTACAATGGTGCGGTCACTGAGCTCGAACCTGACATCCTGGAGTGTGAAGTCAAATGGCTTTAGAAAGCATCACTAACAACAAAGCTAGTGGAGGTGACAGCATTCCAGTGGAATTACTGAAAATCTTAAAAGATGATGCTGTCGAAGTGCTGCACTCCATATGCCAGCAAATTTGGAAAACCCAGCAGTAGCCACAAGACTGGAAAAGATCAGTGTACATTCCAATCCCAAAGAAGGGCAATGCCAAAGATTGCTCGAACTACCGCACCATTGCACTCATTTCACATGCTAGCAAGGTCATGCTCAAAATCCTACAAGCTCGGCTTCAGCAGTATGTGAATCGAGAACTACCAGATGTACAAGCTGGTTTCCGAAGAGGCAGAGGAACTAGAGATCAAATTGCCAACATTCGCTGGATCATGGAGAAAGCAAGAGAGTTCCAGAAAAACATCTACTTCTGCTTCATTGACTATGCTAAAGCCTTTGATTGTGTGGATCACAACAAACTGTGGCAAGTTCTTGAAGAGATGGGAGTACCAGACCACCTTATCTGTCTTCTGAGAAACCTGTATGCGGGTCAGGAAGCAACAGTTAGAACTGGACATGGAACAACCGACTGGTTTCAAATTGGGAAAGGAGTACGACAAGGCTGTATATTGTCACCCTGCTTATTTAATTTATATGCAGAGTACGTCATGAGGAAGGCAGGGTTGGATGATTCACAAGCTGGGATCAAGATTGCTGGGAGAAATATCAACAACCTCAGATATGCAGACGATACCAAACTAATGGCAGAAAGTGAGGGAGACCCAGTGATGTCATGCACCCACTACGCACCACTACGCGAGTACCGGTTTCTAGAAGTTGAGCTGGCCTAAATCATTATTTGTTTGGCATTTGGACAAGTGCCAATCAAAAGTGAGTACCGGTTTCTAAATCATTTGGATGACACCACTGGGAAGACCTAAAGAAACTTCTGATGAGGGTGAAAGAGGAAAGTGCCAAAATTGGCTTGAAGCTCAACATTAAAAAAACTAAGATCATGGCAACCACTCCCATCACTTCCTGGCAAATAGAAGGGGAAGAAATGGAAGCAGTGACAGACTTTATTTTCCTGGGCTCCAAGATCACCTCAGATGGTGACTGCAGCCATGAAATTATAAGACATTTCCTTCTTGGGAGGAAAGCTATGGCGAACCTAGACAACTTCATAAAAAGCCGAGACATCACCCTGCCAACAAAGGTTCACACTGTTCCCAGTAGCAATGTATGGCTGTGAGGGCTGGACCATAAGAAAGGCAGAGCGCTGAAGAATAGATGCTTTTGAATTATGGTGTTGGAGAAGACTCTTGAGAGTCCCCTGGACTGCAAGGAGATCCAATCAGTCAATCCTCCAGGAAGTCAAGGCTGATTGCTCCCTGGAAGGACAAATCCTGAAGCTGAAGCTCAAATACTTTGGCCACCTCATGAGAAGAGAGGACTCTTTAGAAAAGACCCTCATGCTGGGAAAGATTGAAGGCAAAAGGAGAAGGGGGAGGCAGAGGATGAGATCGATCGATCGATCGATCGATCGATCAATCAATCAATCAATCAATCAATCAATCAATCAATCAATCAATAGGTACTTATATACCGCTTTTCAACATGAAGTTCACAAAGCGGTTTACAGGCAAATAGTAATAATAATAAAATTAAATGGCTCCCTGTCCCAAAGGGCTCACAATCTTAAAAAAAAAAAAAAAAGGCAGCCCGCCAGCAACAGCCACTAGAAAGACTGTGCAGGGGTGAAGAGGGACAATTACTCTCCCCCTGCTAAACATAAGAGAAACACCTCTTGGAAAAGTGCCTCTTGCCCAATTAGCAGGGGTAGATAGTTAGTGAGATGGTTAGATAGTGTCACCGAAGCAATGAACATGAAATTGGGCGAACTCCGGAAGCTAGTGGAGGACAGGGAGGCCTGGCGTGCTGTGGTCCATGGGGTCGCGAAGAGTCGGATACGACTTAGCGACTGAAAAATAAGGAAAAATATATGATCCACTGCCCAATGCTATCCTGCTCTTGAACTGGCAGATCCTGCAGCTGACCCGCACTGCATCCAGTGCAGGATAGGAGCTGGCTGTAGCACAAACTGGAGAAGGGGAAGTATTTCCCCTTCCTCTGGCTAACATGGCAGTGGCCCTAATGGGACTACATGGATCAGTGCCGTCAAAACTGGTGGCGCAAACCCAAGCAGCCCAGAAGGAAGCTGGGCTTCCAGGGACGGGGGTTAGGATCCAGCCTCTCCCTCCCCCTCCCCAGGTTAGTCTGCCCAGGTTAGTCTGCCCACCTCTCCCCCACTCCGTCCACCTTCCCCTGCCCTCTCCCACCTTCCCCCTGCCTTCCCAAGCTCCAGCACCGTCCAAGCTCAACGGGCGCTTCCCCACTTACCTGGGGCGGTGTGGGGGCGCCACACCTCCTTGCGCTGGTCCAGCTGACTCCTGGGTTGGTGCAAATGTGCCTTATGGCAGGTTTGCAACAACACAGGGCCGGTGTAAGGTGCTTTACGTGATTGCAGCCTAGCGCAATTTTAGGATTGCACCCCCAAGGGGTACTCATCAATAAGACGTGAATTAAAATGCTTTTCCTCAAGTACAAGATAATCTTTGGCATCCCTTTATTTTAAAATTCCCAGGATTAAAGTTCCCAGCAATTGCAGTGGGTCCTCAGTAATGCGATTTATGATGAGGCTTTGGCGTGCCAAGTTGGTGACATGTCAGGAGCTGGCATCTGAGACTGCAGGTTTCCGCCGGTCATAAATACTAAGAATATTTGTAGACCCCTTTCCAACAAAAAAAAGTTCACAACGAGGTTTATGCAGAAAAAAGAAACGAAGAGAGTTTCCCTGTCCCAACGGGGATCACAATCTGAAAGAAAAAGGCACAATGGAGACATCCAGAACAGCGACAGTAAAAAACGGGATGCTGTGATGAATCCTCGCAGGTGCTCTCCTGCTGTGAGTTATCACTTAAAAGATGCATCTTTGCCCAGCTAAGTTGGGGTTGCCAACTCTGACTGAAGCTATTCCTGGAGCTTTTCTCTTTTGATGCAATTATTGGATCTTCCCCGAGACTGACCTTTTTAAAATCTCAAGGATTGTTTTCAACAGCCACCGAGAGAGTGACGCTGGTTTCTGAAGGCTCCAACCCCATCCTGGAGAGCCGGCAACTTGAAGCTGACAGAATAATCACATAGCGGCATGATGGGGTGCAACCCAGTTTCATTGATTTTGGCAAAGTTCCTTCTACATCGCATGCTAGGGATGATGGCAGAAATGAAAAGGCAGAGTTCTGCCTTCAAGCATCATCATTTCACAGAGGTATCATTCTGATGTTTTAAGCAAGGGATTCTGTCAATATTTTCTATACTTGACGCTTTTTCTAACATTCGATATAATTTTACCTATGAAACTGCCTTATCATTGGCCCATCAAACTTATTCTTGTTTACTGTGCATGGCAGTAGCTAGCCAACACCTGAAATACAGGTAATTCCCACTGCTTCTGCTTGCATACCTTTAACTGGGGTAACAGGAACAGAATCTGGGGACTGGCCCATGCAGTGTCTGGGCTCTATTGCTATTATGGTGCCTGTCATTTAGGATTAACCCAAGGAACTGTAATACACTTTCAAGTTAGGTACCCAAAGTAGACCTAGGCTATGTCCCCTGCTAACTGGGCAAGAGGCACTTTTTCCAGTGGTGTTCCTCTTATATTTAGCAGGGGGAGAGTAATTGTCCCTTATCACCCCTTCACAGTCTTTTCGGTGACTGTTGCTGGCGGGCTGCCTTTTTTTTTTTTTTTAAGATTATGAGTCCTTTTGGGACAGGGAACCATTTAACTTTATTACTATTTGCCTGTAAACCGCTTTGTGAACTTCGTGTTGAAAAGCGGTATATAAGTACCTGTTGACTGACTGACTGACTATGTGGAGCATGAAAGGATGCTCCTCCACCAAGGATGGTACTTGTGAAAGGGCTCATAGCTTACAAGCTGCTTACAGAGCTATGGTGGCAGCTGTGCCTTCTGGGTCCCTCCCTTGCCCATGGAGGATGTTTTTTTTCTTAGAAAAGTGCTATTGTACACAGCTCGCGGTTCCACCCGGAGCCATCCAGCACAGGCAGTACAAGCATATCGCCCATGCTGGTATTGCAAACGTGCAGTTAGACAGACATCTCCATCGTGGGCGGTAAGCCCTTACTGCCCGTGCTGAGCCAGCGCCATCCACACGTGCCCGGAGGCCCACCCGCAGAGCCGGCGAGCTGTAAGCTTGATCCTCTCTAGCACTGCGCATTCTCCACTTGGAGAGAGGAACTGGGTGGAGGGAGGAGTGGAGCAGGGTGGGACTGGGGGTGACCTTTGCTGCTGGATGCAGACCAACAGGTCGGGCTGCATGGCTGGAAGAGGGTTGCAACCTTTTTTCAGTTTCTGAATGCCCTGGGAGTCCTGCAGAGGGGTCTGTGGAGCTCCCTGACTCCCGCAGACAGCTGGGGTAGACTGTGGTAAGTCTCATCAGCTGCATTATCTTGCCAGCAGCACCACGATCTTAAGGATGGCGTCGCTGCCTTCGCCCTGCCCCAACCCCTTAAAGGTAAAGAGGCCGAGGCTTTCAGGCTGGGGCATCGCAATGCCCGCATTTGAAAACCTTTGATCTAAACGAGTTAAGCTTTCAGTACAATGGATGAAAAAGAGCCACATGATCAAGTGCAGAAAGTTCTTCATTGAATTCTCTGGTTAATTTTTTTTTTTTCATTTCAGCCACAAACCACACTTGTCAAAGCCAGTCAGCTCAAAGCTAGCAGGCTGCGTGAAGTAATGCCCAGGTCCTAACAATCACGAATCTGCCAGTCTGGAGTGGAGGGTCGATTAATTTTCATGAATTGGTATCTTGTGACAGGAGCATATGAATTTCTCTTGTAATTGCTCTCAGATTAAGTGGGGAGGGAAGTCCATTTCATTTATTAAACAAATATGTTGCAATTTTCCCCAGGAAGGCACAGTAATTGAAGAGAACCTGGACTCCTGTTAAGAGCGGCCCCCTCCCTCTTGCCTTCAGAGCCATTTACAACAGAGAGAGCTGGCTTAGAAACTTTCTTCTCCAAGCCACGAATGGCTCTGAAAGCTAGAGGGAGGGGTTTATACAGGGGTTCAGGCTCCTGCAAAATATAGCATTTTGCCCCCCTCTAGGAATGCCACTGATCCAAGATGAGACTTGAGCTGATCCTGCTTAGCTTTTATAGGCAAGGTTACAGCTCAAACCATGTCCTTCGTTCCTCACTTTTCCTGCTGTTACTTTTTTGTGTTGTAGCAGCTCCAAAATCTTGGAGGAAAACCTATATGAGCCTGATGTATTGGAAAAGGCAGGAGTTACCCCGAGGAGATAGGGAATGGTATCAGCAGTGGCCCCTTGTCCCAAATAAGTCACGGATTACAGGGTTAACCCACAAGGTCTTTGCCTGCAGCAGGAACACAGCTGCAGGCTGATGAGGGCCCTGGCTAGGAAGGGATTAGCACATGTGCAGATGGGTGTGGCTGATGAATTAAAGCCTACCCAGCAACAGACACCGATTGGCTTGCCTTAGTATAAAGTTGGAGGCAGGAGCTGCAGTAAGTTAGCACCAGGTAGGTGTTGGAGGAGAGCACCAGGCAGGTGCAGCACCAGGCAGGTGGAGCACCGGGCAGGTGCTGGATGGACTGACTGACAGCTGGATGGATGGACTGACTGGCTAAAGGACTGGACAAGGTAAGGTTATTGTGGGGAATAACCATTGGGAACTGTTGTATGGCTGCCACACCCCTGGAGCCACCAAGTGGAGGAGGCAGTTGAGGCTTAGGCAAGCTGACTGCCTATTGTTTGGTGGTGGGGTTTGTTGGTGCCAAGTTAGGGTATTTTAAGATAAGCCGGTGATGAGGGCAGTCTGGAGGAAGCTGGCCAGCCAGTGATCCCAAGCAAAGCTGCTGGAAGAGAGGAGGCCCAGTGGGTGAATGAACCCCCTCCCTCTTGCCTATCTCTGAGGCTGCTCTGGAGGGGAAACTAGTTAGCCTAGTGTGGCCATTGGGGCCCTTGGGGAGGTCCAGCAGGGAATTTGGCAGAACACCTGGTGAAGGAAAAAATAAATATAATGGAATAGGCAACTTGTCCAAAACAGAGGAAGCTGTCTGCAAGGAATGGAACAGAGGTGGGACAAGGCAAACCCAAAAGTAAGCAGGAAGGCATGCATACATACATCTAGTAGGAAGATGAGCAGGCAGAAGCTGCTGTACTATTACTGTACATGCAAAATAGACTTTGAAGAAATATCACAACATATATTCATTTGTGGAGAATTCTGGTGTGGAATGCATCACCTTGCAACTGCTGCTAATGTGATTTACAAATTGGGAGTGAGACGTTTTCTAAATTGAATGTACTTTCTATTCAATGTCACCATCTTCTTTTTTCATTTGATTTAGAGGTGTGGGAAATGCAAAACTCAATCTGAGAGCCACTTGTGAAAATAGCGTACATGTTTATAGATCTAATTCACATTTCACAACCTATAAAAAGAGCTGCGTAACTACCTTTGAGATGTTAAAGGCTTTATACTTTGAGGTACATTTCTGGCATCACACAGTAATAACTTTATTGATTTCTGGTTTTCTGAGCAGTGGCCTAATAGGAATACTTATTGGACCTTGTGAAGTGTTTGATTATACTTATTGCTGCTTTCGAGGGGAAACGGAAAATCAGAAGAGTTTGCAGGAAGCTTGTAAGGACAACACGAAGCTATGCTGTCTTCAGTGTCATTTTTACGAGTACTTATAATTTGATGGGGTTGGAGTTGGAGTTTAATGACAAAAATGTAACTATCCTTGACTGAATTGATCATTGGATATCTACAGACTGTTAGTTTGTCATTTAGATATTTTAATTACATTTTACATTGTAAAGATTATTACTGCAAAGCATGGTCTTGTATTTGTAGTGCGTAATGCTACCAATGTACTATTCTTTATTTTGACAGTGGGCCAATCCAGAAGGAAAAGTTAACAAAGTAATGCAGTTATCATTAAAAAGTTCCAATGGGGTCCATAATAATAATAAGGGCAGGAGGAGGGAGACAATGTCTGTTAATTGTAGCTACTACACTATCCTGACTCTCTGTAGCCTTTATGCCACTGAAATGCTCTACATCAGTGGTTCCCAAACTGTGGGTCAGGACCCACCATTGGGTCATGAGCCAATTTCAGGAGGGTCACACAGCACCTAGAGCAGCCATATTGAAAATATGGGAAGATGGAAAGGGGGAGAGCTGTGTGGTGGTTTTGCTTGTGTCAAGGTTGTCAATAGATTTTTTCCCCCTTTCTGATTCACTTTTTCATTGGAAAATGGCTGAGAAATAACCCAACTGATTCCTGCATTCTGAGGAAAGCAGCAGGTTCTGAAGTCACAATGACAGCACGTCCGGCCATGGCATAATTTCCGGTGTGTCCCGGACAGATTGTCATTCTAAAAAGTGGGTCCCAGTGTTAAAAGGTTTGAGAACCAGTGCTCTACATTGTTTGAGAACCACTGCTCTACATGGTAAACATGACTGCTGTAAAAAGTGTGAAGTGGACTCAAGTGAAGCTGTGTCAGTAAGTCTACAAGAGAAACCACTGACTGAAATGTGAAAATGGGGATCAGGGGCAGAGCAAGTCCAGAAGGAGCAGCAACAGTGGCACCGACGTACATTGTATCCTATCCCCCTTTGTGGGCTTTATCCACTGACATGGCTCCACTTGGACTTGCGCTAGCAATTTCGCTGATTTTGGGCCAGGTAGCCCATTGTGCTGGCTGGGGCTTTCCCTGGCACAAGGGAACAAATGTCCCCTTACTTTGAGGAGGTGTCCAGCATGCAAAAGTCCTCCCACAGGATGCAGCGCTAGCCACAGGCTGGCGCCGCTTCATCAGCACCAGGGAATTTAATTAGTATTGGGGTGCACATTCGATTTGGCCAAAGAGTTTATGAGGACAACTAGAGTCGCTAATGACTATTCACTCCCAGTCAGGAAGCTCCCAAGATGTGTTTTGGAACAGGTTCAGATTTGTGGAAGCACATTGTGGGTGGTCATGGAATTTTCCACAGAAATGAAAGAGAGGCAAGGCTTCCCTCAAGTCAGGCAACTAGAGTGTGGGGGTGGAGAGGATAGTTCTGATGAATTAAAGCCGTGGCCGTCATTAAGGCCTGTAGGACCCGAGGCCACTTGCCATCTGCCATGAGACTAGCCTGGGTAGTGCTCACCTTGCATGCACCCTGCACCAATTTGACACACAACCGAACGTCACAAATTAAAATACAGGTTAAAAGCTTGTCAAGGAACAACCCTGTGGATGACGTAGGATAGCTATTACATCAATTTTGTTTTGGAAAGACCTTTGGATAGGTCTTTGGATAAGCATGTCAATGCTTATGTATTGTTGTCTTTATGGGGAAAAGCAAAACGCACGTGTTTTAATTTTATTTTAAAAAAATTCAAAATAGAACTTTCAAAAGCTAACATAAGAAAACCTATTTATCATTCAAAATAAGTGAAAACATAGCACCACTGTTAGCTTGGTAACATTCACTTTTCCTAATTCAGCTTTTGCTGACCTTTCAGTGGCTCCGTAGTTTCAAATTCTGTATACAAACAACTTACCTGTCTGATTGCTTCATTCTCATGGTCCTCAGATTCAAGCCTTGAGTGTATGTGGCTGAAAACATGCAATTGTTGCATCCTCTTGAAAGCAAGACTGTGCCTCTCTTTCCATCAAAGACAGAGATTACGATCAATTGAGAAAATAAGCTTGGGACCAGACATGGGGATGTACAATCTTCACATTAAAAGCGGCAGTGATCTTGTCACAGGGAAATGGACAAATTGAAACAAGAGCCATTAGAGATTGCAATTATTCCTGAAGAATACTACTATGTAGTGAAAGATCCTTCTTCAGTATGTATGTATAAAATTTGGTGCCTAAATGCATAAGTGCATCTACACTTCACTGATGTGACACTTTGTAAACAACACCACGACTATGCGCTGCAGAAAAGATCTTTGGTGTGAAGCTGGACTATTGCTGTGGTTTCCAATAACATTACATGTCTTTCTTTATAGAAAGTGGCTACTAGATGTCTACATCACACGCACACGCACACACACACACACACACACACACACACACACACACACACACAGAGAGAGAGAGAGAGAGAGAGAGAGAGAGAGAGAGAGAGAGAGAGA
>JAJKFI010000001.1:25541121-25570760 GCA_029204185.1 Lerista edwardsae | reverse complement strand
CACACACACACACACACACACACACACACACACACGCACACGCACACGCACACACACACAGAGTGTTTTGCAATTTCAGCCCCCCCCCGATATGCTATATAGAAAAGCCACAGCATAAAGTCATAAGCAAAGTTACATGTTTGTCATGACATCTCACTTGGTCCTAAGATATATTGTTCCAGCTCCCCCCTAAAAAAGCAGTCTATGTAGGGGCAGTAGGGAATGAATAACCTTGGCTGCAATCCTTTCCACCCTTACCTGAGAGTAAAACCCCATTGATTTTATCATGTTTCGGATTGGGCTCTCAAGCTCTTTTCCACTTCAGATCAGATAACCTAACTGATGATAGTGTTAAGTTGTGTTCCTTCTTCTAATCCGTAAATCATGTATCTTCACTCGGAGTATGAAAAAAGCAACAGGATAGTTGGCACTAGGCATACAGAAGCTGCTCGGATGGCTTGCATATTTTGAAGAGCCTTGGGAGAATGAAAACTTTTCATAATATGAATCACTAATATCTCACACAGCAGAGTATAACATACATACAGAGATATAGGTGATTTCACCATGGGTCAGTCTTATTATGTGCTAGGTTGGCATAGGAACGTTATGAAAGCTCTTATGCTTATGTTTGCATTAATAAAGTTAGCTGGTAGGAAAATGCTGAACACTAAGATACATTTGTTTTTCCATTATTAGCCTAGCGATGCTTACTGAACTACTGTAGACTGGTGCTCTGAATTGTAAAATCTCAACAGAGTCCATGATGCCTATGTAGGCATGATGATGATGATCATGATGCCTACCAGATTATGTTGGCAATATGATACTTGTGGCTAAAGGCCCAATCATATCCCCCACCAGTTTACGTTATGGTAACAACAGACCATGTGCTCTTATAGTGTGTGCAGGAAGAGTAAGTAAAATTATGTTTACTTCCAGTTGGCTATCTGACTGCCAATGGATGTCCTGGGAGCTGTGACAGTTATTTAGCTGGCACAAGGCTGAGAAGCCTCAGGGGTTGGGTTCAAGCCAGGATCCTAGCATGCACTGCTGCCCCCAGGATCCACTCCCTCTGCCCCCAAATTGCCCCTTCCCAACCAGATTCCCTGCACAAATCCTCCCCCAAACTGCCCACAAAATCCCCTGCCACCACCTTACCTGCTCTGGTAATGGCCTGGGTGGGCAGTTGGTACATGTGCAAAGAAGGTTCTAACCTTGTGCGACAGCAATCCCAGAGTGCTCAACAGTGGCATGCCTGCATTACAGCAGGACTTACAGCAGCGGATTGGCTGATCTGCCACCATAAATACCCAACAGAATTGGGCTGCTATTACATGCAATAGTGTAATTACCTATGGGCGGTGCATAGAATAAGGGGAAGATGCCATGCATACCACCCTGAGCTCCTTGGAGGAAGAGTATATAAAATGTGAAAAAATACTAATACAAATTAATAAATAATAAATTTTGTTGTAGGGGAGTGTCAAAAATTTATGGGCCTCGAGTGTCAAATGAACTAGCTATGCCACTAATTACAAGTCTAGAACATATCCGAAGTGCGCAATCCTAACATGGAGTTATGCCGGCATGGTTAGGCCAGCAAAGTTTGGCTGGCACAAGGGACACTGTAAAGGGCATTTGGACAGAGGTGTATGCGAGCCAGGGTGGTGCGAGCCATGGGCGCCAGGCAGTGGCAGGGCGGTGGGGCGCCATTGCGCGCAGTCCGTGGGGGAAACCGCATGCTCTTCAGCCTGCCCGCCCTCCCTCGCCTCTGTTATGCTCCGAAATGGAACGTTTCCGGGTGCAGGGAGGCATGTCAGAGCGATGCATGGGGGCGGGGTGACATCCTGGAGGTACGGTTTTGTCGCCTGCTATGGGCACACTCGGGCCTCCGTTCATCCCTGCATTTGGAGCACTCTCGGAGTCAGGGGGGATGGTGCATGCCTGTGTGCTGGCCTCTCTGACTCCAACAAACTTTATGGTGTCCCTTGTGCCAGCCAAACTTTGCTGGCCTAACTGTGCCGGCCTAACTCCACGTTTGGACTGTGCCCTTTGAATATGTTCTACCCCTACACCTGTCTCAGTTGAGTCAGTTTCCAGTCGTCATCTATGAATGGTAAGTTTACCAAACCACAAATATTTTTTTTATTAAGTCAGCATAAAAATGACCCCTTCTGGCCTTTGTTTAGTTCTTTATTCCCTTAAAATGGTGGGAGTGGAAAGAATCACAAAAACATGGTGATCTCATTTGTATTTAAGCCTTTTGTTTTATATGCAGGTTTTCTTTTTTTTCTTCAAGTGCATTCTAACCTTTCAGAAAGTGTTTAATTTCCCGTTAATTTTAATGAAGTATTTTATTAGTCTGTGGAAAAGCAGTAAAATGGCTCCAGAAATGCTATGTGGTACTTGCCAAAGCTATAGTGGAATTAGCAGAGCAAATAAGATCGAGAGGATCTCTGCCTATAAACACAAGGAAAGCTGATATCATAGGAGATGACATTCATTAAAGTTGACTTTAAATGCTTTCAACACAAAATTCAGGCCTAAATAGTCAACGTGGTATAATCCTTTGATCTTTACTCCTTGCTATTATGATTAATGCAGTGCCAAGTCCTTTAGTTAATCCTGTTCAGGAAGCTCAAGCTCTAAACATTGCTAGAAAATTAGCTTTAAAAAACCCCCACCATGAAATCACAAAGGAATGCTTTGCTGTTGTTTTGTGAATATAATTAATGCAAACAGCATTCCCTTATTAAAACCACTTTGAACACAATTGAAGCATGGGGAATGAAACCTCCACATATTGCAATTGAGAACAGTTATTTTAAATGACAGTGTGTTGTGTACATAAAACACTGAATCTTGCATACTGTCCCTTTAAGAGGAAAGCCCAGAAGGCCTCAGAGTAAGGCTCAAAGCAGATGTGACATAAGAAGTGCTATTGGAGCTGTGTGTTTTTTTCTCCCAATAGTCAAATAGTAGCCACAGAGAGGTTCGATCAGGATTGGAACCATGACACATGGGGAGGGATTTTGTGAATCTTTTTTTTTCCCCACATGTCCAAGTCCCAACAAAAAAGAACTGTCTGAGGTTGCTATTCGTCCTGGGAGGGGAAACTCCAATTGGAACCAATGAGAACGTCACACCCAAAATAAGACACATCCTAGGGGGCCATTTTCATAATATAATGAGCCATTTTCATTGGGAACATATGCAGGTCAAAGATTCAGGATCCCAAACCTGCTCACCATGGTCCTGTTCACTGCCCCACCCGCAATTTGATCCTGATAAGGCCATATACCCTCTATCTGGGTATATGGCCAGATATGTATATCTGGGTATATGGTATAACATATGTATATGGGTATATGGTATAACAGGACCACTTGGGAGAAATTGTTTCCCTAGACAAGTCTTTTCAAACACAGAGAATCACTGGCCTGCTTGATTGATGGAGTGGGCAACTGGATGGCAGAGATAGCTAGGAATAGCAGATGTTCAGGAGAGGGCAGGTGGAAGAGTTGGCTGTTACTACTTCTGCCACCAACAATGTGATCAAAGGTACCTAGGAGTAGCAGCAACCGTTTGCTCTCCTAAAAAGGTAAAGGTTTCCCCACGACTGGATGGTCTAGTCGTGACTGACTGTAGAGGGCGGTGCTCATCTCCATTTCAAAGCCTATAGAGCCGGTGTTTTGTCCAAGGACAAGCTTCCATGGTCATGTGGCCGGCATGACTATAAACCGTAGCGCACGGAACACCGTTACCTTCCTACCAAAGTGGTCCCTATTTATCTACTTGCATTTAGGTGCTTTCAAACTGCTAGGTTGGCAGGAGCTGGGACAAGCAATGGGAGCTCACTCCGTTATGCAGTCTTGAACTCCCAACCTTCCAGTTGAAAAGCCCAGCAACAGCAAATTAACCCGCTGCGCCACCACGTCCCATAACTTGCTCTCCTAAGTTCTGCTAATGTTGCCCCGCCCCCGCACGACACAGGAGCGAGGCTTGGGGGCCAATGAGAGCAGCCACGGGGCGAGCGAGTGGCTGCAGGACCATTCGCTCCACCCCTGCCTCATTCGGAGCGAGGCTGCTGGTCAGGGAGGAGCGAGAGGATTCGCGAACAGCGCAGGACCAGGATCTGACCGGCGTGTTGAAGACATCTGTGATTTGGGGCTTGCCCCAAAGAGCACCCTGTTGGGGCTCGTATCCTTAAGTGAATTTAATTCTACACGTGGGGGGGCACTTTGGTTTGGGTTCTGCTTTGGGTGAGTCTTCCCACCCCCGCAGCGTATATCAGGTGGGGGTACTCTGACCAGCCCCTATTACTTTGTCATCCACGTAGGATTACTACTGTTTCTTGGCCATGCCTAAGAAGGGCCAGAAAAAAGGGGGCAAGGCACCCAAACGCCCTGCTGCTGCCCGTGATGCTAGCCCACCTTCCTCTGATGAGGAAGAGTTCACTCGGGAAAATTTTAAGGCTTTACTAGCCAGAGTGGACATGTTGGAGAAAGAAAAGGCTCAGCGATTAGCTGGGCTCGGGGATGGGGGTGAGACCTCGGGTATCAGCATGCCAGTGCGCCATTCCTCCCGCCCTGGCAGGGGGGCAAAAATTTATAGGCCTACTACCTCCAGAGCTGCGCCAGTTTCTCTTGCTTCACAAGGGACTGCACCAGTCACAGTGGGAACGGTTTCCCAGGTTTCAGCCGCTGATTTGGGCAATAGGGCCCCTGATGTGGTGTGTGTCACCCCTTCCAGCACTTTGGATTGGGGAGTTCCAGGTGAGGTTTCTGGTGGGGAACTAGCATGTGCTGCGGTGTGGGATGAGAGGGAAGGCGTTTGCAAGCCCCTTACCCCGACGCATCCTCCATACTCAGCTTGGGCGCAAGGGTGGTCTGGCAATTATGGTCCTGCGGCCAGGGCTTATCCCGGTGCTTACCAATGGCCCCAGCCGGGGTCCTGCCCAACAGGGCAATATCAGATGCCCATGTCCCCGCCGCCTTTGGGTTATTGGGGACCCATGTCCCCCTACCCGTCCGCGGCTCTGCCACTGCAGGGGTCTAAGCATCCACCAGCCATTTCCTATGGCTCCATTGCACTTCCTTTGGGGGGGCACTTAGCCCTCTCCGTGAAGGAGAAAATCTGGAGGGGCGAGTTCGTTGATGTGTTCAGTTTGCTTCATATTGAGCCTGAACCGACGCCCAGGCTCGGCGACCCTGTTAAAGATCAAGAAGTCATGAAAAAACGTAAAATAGATAAAAATTTCACGAATTGGTTGTATGGATATTGCATATATATGACAGTTCTGTTACAAGTGCAGCCAACCAAGGCAGCAGCCCTGATCAAATATATGGATACCATACACAGGGCGTTCAGGGAACATGCGGGTTCGGGTTGGCTTAATTTTGATGAGCACTTTCGCCTTCGAGCCGCACATGATCCGGCGCTCGATTGGCGTGTGCCGCAGTGGGAGCTTTGTATGCAACTAGTCATGCCATCCAGGGCCCTTGGGGGGGACCGTTCGGACAGCGGGCATCTTATTGCTCGCAATGCCACTCCACAAGGGCGGGTGGTGACCAGTACAGCGGGCAACAGCGCCACGGGCACTTGCTATGAGTTTAATTCCACTGGTAAGTGCGGAAAATCCTCATGCCCCTTTTCCCACGCCTGCGTGTTTTGCGGAGCGCAACACGCAGTTTCGGGCTGCCCCAGGCTCACGTCCTATAGGGGACGGGGAAAGATGTCCGGCGGACACAGCGGAGGCGGGGGTGGGCAGTCCTCAGGGTCTGCTCCCAAGGGGTCCAACACCGATTAGGCTTGGGCCTCTCGGGGGCTTGGTTACGCAGGTACCCTGATAAGGAAAGGGGGTAGCGGGCACAGGGCAGTGCCAGCATCTTTTGACAACTGTTACGGTGGCGGCCATTGCCTTCTGGGCAAAGGCCCAGGAGTGGCTTGACCCAGGGGTGGACTTCCGCATTAAGAAAATGCTGGAGGCATTCCGGAGGGAGTCCCCCCCTGTCCCTGATCACAGACAGCCAGTTACTGTGGCCATCCTGAAGGGGTTAAGGGATCAATTTGAGCGGATCTGTGACTCCCCATACAAGGCTTCCCCTTTTTTGGGCGGCCTATGCCATGGTGTTTTCAGGGCCTTCAGGCCTGGTGGGGTCCTGGCAGGTTCTTTGAGTGACCAATCCTTTAGGGCTCTGCGTATCGGTGATCTGAGCATGCGGGTTGATAGGATAATTTTGCCACTTCGTAGGTCCAAGATGGATCAGAGGGGGCGGGGGCACAGGATTACACTCCGTTGTTGCCCTGAGGAAGATTTATGCCGGTGAACGCGGTGAACCGGGATGCGGATATGCGACCCCCGGCCGGGGGATATCTGCTCATTCATTTCAATGCCACACCATTGACTCTGTCTCAATTTAAGGGTGCCTGGTGTCCCTTGGACTGCCAATGTCATTATGGATTACACTCCTTGAGGATTGGGGCCGCCTCTTTAGCAGCGCACTTAGGACTTTCCCCAGACATCACAATGCGCATTGGCAGATGGAGGTCTGATGTTTTCAAAGCTTACATCCGCAGGTGGGAGATGTAAGCTTCTGCTTGTTCAGTTCTCACTTTTTCTTTTTTCTTGGCAGGTGTTTCCAGGCCAGGACGGGTGACAGTTTTGTTGCTGGGACATTCCATCCTCTTCTGGGCCCACAAGAGGGTAGAGTCCAGTGCCTTTGGCACGCAGCTAGGTTTAGGGGGATCTGCCTCGTTACAGTGGATTGTGAAACGAGGGATGCGCTGGGGTCAGCTGCTCCCCCCTTTTTTATGCATTTATCAGTGAACAGCCTCCGCCTCGAGTCCTTCTCATTCACCTGGGAGGCAATGAGCTGGTTCAGACCCCGTTGGCCGACTTTAGAAGGCAAGCTAGTGAAGACATAGGTACCATTGTGGTTTGGCCCCAGGGATGTCCATCCTTTGGTCCAACCTTTTACCTCGGGGTCTGGAGGGGTGTAATTTTGCCAGCAGCGATTGATCGGGCCAGGCGCAAGTTCAGTGACCACCTGGGGCGGGTCATTTCAGGATATGGAGGTGCCATGATTGCGCATCCCCAGATTAGGTATGGAGTCCCTTCATTGTTCAGGGGTGATGGTGTTCATTTAACTCAAGTGGGTAATGATCTATTCTTGTTCAACTTGCAGCAGGGCATTGGTAATTGGCTCAGTTTTCTGAGTGGGGCGGATGGGGACAAGTTCTAGGCTGTCCCCTCCGTGTGGCAGGTTGCGTGCTGGGGGTAGACAGGTAGGTCTTTGAATTGGTGTGCATTCTGTGGTCAACACGGTGGGGGATCGGTCGGGCCGCTCATAAGTTGCCTATCCGGCTCGCGAATGGCTGGCCGTACCCTGACCGGACCTGCAAAGGCTGCCTATTGGCTCGGGCTAGGGTGAGTTCGGCGCAGGCGCGTTGCCTCGGCCTTTGGCCGGCGATGAAGGACACTGCTTGTAAACACGAGCTAGTGTCTGGAGCCAGGATGCAGGCCCGTTGATCATCCAGATCGCCTGGGGAGGCAGACGGCTAGTGCCGTTTCCCCATAGTCCCGCACGCTGGGGTGAGCTCTGCTGCAAGTTTTGTATTTACTGTTAAATAAGGTAAAATTAATAAAGTGGCCCAAGTTAGTCCAAGCCTTGGTCTTGTGTCTTTATTGGGGGGTGCGGGGTAAATAGGGCTGCTGTTTTTCCCTATGTTTGCCGCTCACTAGTTGCTCCTGCAGGAAGGTGAGCAGGAAACCTGCTGCTATGGAAGGCAGGAAAATGAATTTCCACTGCCAAGGAGGGAGACGAAACTTGCTGAGAAACAGGAGTTTGTAACTGTAAAAGTGAATATTAGGAGACTGGAATTTGGAGTTTGTGGTTGCTTGGAGAACTCTCTCTTCCCCACGGAGGGGTCTGCTGCGGAAGGAAATGGAATTTGAAAGTCTCAAAAAGCTGCAAGTTATTCAGTTTGAATAACTGAACTGCTTTTGAAGCGGAGCCTGTGGCTTTCTGGGGCGGGGGGGGGAGATATTGGTTCCCCTGGAGGGAGACATTGTACAAGTGAATAAAAACTGACATTTTGGAAGGGGAGTCAATACTCTCTGGCGGAAGGAGACGGAGCTTAAAAGACTCAGAAAGCTGCAAATGCAAGACTGAATTACTGAGCTGCTTTTGAAGTGGAGCTGCTTTCTGGGGGGCGGAGACTTGTGTTGTCTTGGAGGGAGAGTGTAAAAGTGAATAATAATAGTCTTTGGAAGGGGAGCCATTGCCTCTTTGGAAGGGAGCCTCTCTCTCTCTCTCTCTCTCTCCTGCAGAAGGAGACGGAGTTTCAAATACTCAGAAAACTGCATATGCAAGGCTGCATGAAGCAGCGTTTGTGGCTTTTTGGGGGGGCAGCTGAGCTGTTTCTGAAGTGGAGACTGTAGCTTTCTGGGGGGGGATGTTTTGGTTGCCTTGGTGGGTGACACTCTAAAAGCATACAATAACAGATTTTGGAAAGAGTGTCAGTGTCTTTCTGGAAGGGAGCTTCTCTCTGCCGCAGAAGGAGACAGAATTTCAAAGACCTAGAAAGTTGCATGTGCAAGATTGAATGAATGTGGAATTTGAGGCTTTTGGGAATTTCAAAGAACCAGAAAGCTGCAGGCGTAAGACTAAATACCTGCATTGCTTTTGAAGAGGATTTTGTGGCCCTCTGTAGCAGGGAGGCTTCTGCTGGAAAGAAGCTTGTGACTTTTTGGAAGGAAGTCCCTTTCTGTTAGGAAGGGAGATGAATTGTGAAGAGATTTACAATGTTGCAAGTGCAAAGTGAATATTAGGAGACGTTTCCTGAGCTGGTGACGGAGGGAGATACCCTAGAAGGAGATCTTATTTGGAGAAGGAATTGCAGAAGAGATGGAAAAAATTTTAAATAGATCTTATTTATTTGATGGTCACTTGGGGGGTGGTTTGGGCCTATTTGGAATATTTGGAATACAGATACAAAACCAATGAAGTGAAGATCGAGAAGATACAATGTGGGACAATTAAAGAAGTTTTTTCTGCTGATGCTGTTTTTGATTTTTATACAGAAAGAGATGAAGTTGATTCTGAGATTGGGATGATCATTTGGAGGGAGGGTGGCTGCAAAAGCGGCGTTTATGGAATACAATTACAGGATTGGCGAAGTGAAGAATGAGACTCCATACACTAGGACTGCTGAACTAGGTGATCTTTTGGTGTCTTGTTTCCTACAGAGAAAGTAGTTGATTGACTTTATGGACTTTATAAAGGGCTATTATAATTATAGGTTTTGAAATATTTGACTTTGACAATATACTGATTAAGGATTACATAATTCAGAATAAGAGAAATATATAAACTGGAATATTTGTACTATACACGTGTGGAGGGGAAATAGTTGGAGGGGGCCTGAGAGGTGGATAGAAGAGATACTGATCTGCCATTATGACTCAACCAAAAAAAGATTTAGTGAAGGGATCTAAATTTGCTTCACCAACTATGGTTACAACGATACATACTACGCTGGCACAAGAAAAACCGTTGGAAAGGAGGAGAGATAGTCAACCTGGGATGATGGAATTATCCCATGATGATGATGATGATGATGGAATTATCCCGGGAAATGAATGAAGAACTGAGACAAATAAAAGGAGTGATTTAAACATCAGAATTAAATGTGACTAAACAAATAGATCAACTGTCAGGAGAGATGAAAGAGATGAACCAAGCATTGAAAAAAACACAGAAGAAGGCTGAGAAAAATGAAAAACAGATTAAGAAATTGAAAGTGGACAAAAAGAAACAAGAACAAAAGACACTAAAAGGGGAAGAAAATATGAGAAAGATGGAACAGTAAAATTATGACCTACAGACTAATGTTATGAGACTGGAGATGGAGAAATCTTTTTTGATGATTAGGATACAGAATTTTCCAGAACAAAAAGGAGAAAATATTAAATAAGTAATACAGGAGTGGCTGTTACAACAAACAGAACTGGACCAAGAGATTATAATTGGAGGCATTGAAGCTGTTTTTTGACAAAATTCTAGCTATGCGAGGAGCAACAATTTACAAAGAGAAATTATGATTAAATTTACACAACGCAGAATTAAAGATATGGTTCTTCAGATCTTGGAAGAAAAGCATAAAGTTGATTTATAACAAAGCAATACTTTGGGACTGCCCCTTAGCCTAGACCAACAGGATGTCCAGTGATAATTGAACTCATAAGATATATGTTGCTGAAATGTATAAATTGAAGATTATATAAAGAAGATATTCAGAATGACTTAATGCAGGGGGGATGTCTTTATACCAGATATAAAAGTTAAGATCTATAACAAGCGATATACAGGGATGTTACACTGATAGAATTATATTAGATTTGAAGGCAAAAGACAGGCAGTAGTTCCTCCTTGGCTGTATTTTATATTTCTTATTATTTTAATAGTAAAAGTAGTCTTTTTCCTATTTTTCTTTCTTTCTTTCTTTTTTCTTTACTGAGAGAGAAGGTACTATGATAAGACGTAGTCAAAATAATGGAGAGGAAAGGGGCCAATGAGGATCAGGAACAGCGTAAGGTAAGATTTGATGTCAATGATACTGTAATATTTTTTACCGAAACTCTTTGGCTCCAAATAAAGACTGGACTACATTGACAATGAAATATTAAGACTACTAATATAGATTAATAAATGAACTTTGATGGATATACTTGCTTAGAATATTATATGAGGCTTGGCATGGTAATAGCTTATTACTAATAATTTTTGAAGAACTGTATTGCAGTTAAAATAGATTTTACTTTAGTGATGTAATCTCTCCATAACCTTTTGTGTATACCTTATTTCCCTCTCCCTTTTTGTACAAATGTTTCCCCTTTCCCATTACTGTATAGTAGAAAAATAAAATTATCTTGGGGAAAAAAGATCTTGGAAGAAAAGCCTAGAACAATGGGACAGAACCAGATTTTTGAAGGATCTCCCTTGGTCAGTCAGACAGAGGAGGAAACCATACAAAGATTTTGTGGCAACCTTAAGGAAAGATTATTTAAATTATAGATGGCAATTACCTGAGGGCATTTTTTTTATCTACAAGGGAAAAAGACATAATATAAACTCAATATTTAAAATGCAAGAATTTTTGGAGAAGTATGGGGATGATCTGGATATTACGGATATGCCACAGATGTTGGAAATAGAACATAGTAGATCACCAAGTTTAAGAAGCAACAGCTCAGAAGCAGAAATGGATTCAAGCTCATCGGAAGAAGAGGAAGAATCAGAGGGAGGTAAAGAAGACGATGCTGAAGGAGAATCAGAGGAAGAAACACAGGAACAAGCTGCGGCTATGCCACCCCTAACACAGAGAATCAAGACATTGATGGAAACAAGAGATAGGAAAAAAACAGAAAAATGATGGGAGATAAATTAATTTTTTTTCAACTAATGTTAATGGTTTGAATTCCCCTCAGAAATGGAAGAGGATATTTCACCAATTAGAGAAAATAATATGCATTAAAGAGACACATGTTAGGAAAAAAGATTGTAAATATATACAGAACAGGAAGTTGGGTTTTTTGCATCCAATTTAAATAAAAAAAAGAGGGGTGGCATCATATATTAAATCTTGGCTGAATCCAAAATTGTTATGGGCTTCAGAAGATGGGAGAATCCTGTTGATTGGAATAAATTTTGATGGTAAAAAAAAAAATCACTTTTGGCAAACATTTACACACTCAACAAACTACAGGAGTTATTTTTTAAGGAATTAAATGACAAGCTAGAATCTTGGAGTAATTTGGATCTTATTTTAATTGGAGATTTCAACAGAATATTTGATCGGAATATAAGGAGTTTCAACTAGGGAAGAAATTGGGATTGGTATTTCTAGATGCACAAAAAGCTTTTGACAATGCCAATTGGGACTTTTTATTTCAACAAATACAGCAGATGGCGTTTGGTGAAAAGATTACAAAGGTGATAAGAGGAATCTACTCAAAACAAAAAGCAAAAATAAGATTTAATGAAGAATATACAGAAGGCATTGAGATTCAACAAGGAATGAGACAAGGATGTCCTTTATATTATTATATTGTTTATACTGACTTTGGAGGTCTTAAATAATGTGGTGAGAGCAGATCAAAGAATAAGTGGAATACAAGTTCAGAATGAGATTTATAAACTACAAGCATATGCTGATGACTTGGTTTTCATTTTAGAAAATCTATCGAATTCACTGAAATATCTGATTGAAGACTTGAACCAATATGGAGAGGTAGCTGGTTTAAAGATTAACTATGAAAAAACAAAATTTTTGTTGAAAAATGTAAAAGAATCTGAAGCTGTACAATTAAAATCTCATGGTCTACAGATAGCAAATAAAATTAAATAATTGGGTATATGTATATCTAAGAAGTTGAGTACGCTGATGGAGGATAATTATTTGAAATTAAAGAAATTGAGAAAGACCTTGAAAAATGGAAGAATTTGAGATTGTCGCTGATGGGAAGAATCGCAGCCATAAGGATGAATATATTACAAAAAGCGATGTTTCTTTTTCAGACAATCCCAATTATTTTAAAGAAGTATTTTTATAACATTAAACAGAATAATAGCTATGTTTGTGTGGCAAGGAAAAAAGGCAAGAATTAAGATGACACTTCTCCAGGATCACAAAGATCGTGCAGGATTGGGGCTACCAAATTGGGAAATATATTATCAAGCAGTGACATTGAGTTGGATTAAAGAATGGGTAATTCCCCATAATTAAAGACTTATAAAATTAGCGTCGTATATTTACAAGTAGGATGGCATGCTTTTTTAATATATGATAAGGCAAAATATTTTGGATACTTTAAACAACATATAATAAGAAGGACACTTTTAAGAGTTTGGGAACTAATTAGATATAGGATTTATACTAAAATACCAAGTTGGGTTAAACTATTAGAAGTTGCGACTAATCCAGAATGGATTGATAGAACCCAAAATAGAAGATACAATGAGCTTTTAAATGACTATGAAAATTTGTTCCAAAACAGAATTACTGAATAGAGATATTATATTGGATTGGTGGACTGAAAAGCAGATAAGATCAAGATGGAAAGAAGATAAAAAAATGAATTTTTATACACAATACACAGATTTTGATAAACTTTTTCTAGTAGATGAGGGACAATATATAAAGAAGATGTATAGATATTTGCTAGACATGAATATGGAAGATGAAGTGGTGAAAGACACTATGATACAATGGGCAAGAGATATGGGTCATGATATATCATTAGAAAGTTGGGAACAAATCTGGAAGGTACAGAGATGTTTCTAACCTATGGCACCACGGGGCACGAGCCCTGGGGCGCCATAAGGTGGGGGGCGCCATTGGCATGGTGCCCCACCTTCAAATTTGCGCGCCCTGAGCCGGCACGCCCCGAGCAGGCTGCAAAGGGACGTTGCTGCTCGTCGAAACTACATGTCCCAGGATGCATTGGGAGGCAGAGGGACGAATGAGGAAGGGGCGGGGGAGAGAAAAACTTGAGAAGGGGCTTCCATCTGAGCCAAGGAACAACTTTGGTCTGGGCCAGCTAAGGAGCGGTGAAGACGCAGCTGAGGTTTGTGTTTGGAGGGGCTCCAACCCCAGCGCGCCTCCTGTGCCGTCAGGTTTCAGGCTGCTTCCTCCTCCCCCTCCCTTGGGCATGTGCTTCCAAGGCTCCACCCTCCCTCTGCCCGCTCTAAAGATGGGGCCGCTGGCTGGGAGGGAGGCGTAAGGGCGCTTCTCGGCAGCCGTGCTGGAGTTAGCTGGTGACTCTGCCGTCCCCATGCGCTGTTTGCTGCCGCCCTCCCGCGTTCGCGCTTCCCCTCGGAGAGCCCCCGTTGTAGATGCTGCTCAGGGCTGGTGCTGATGAGAGAGGGCGAGACCGGAAAAGCCGGCAGCCAGGGCGGGGAAGCCGTCACTGCGCTCTCCCCCCTCAGCCCAACCGGCAAAATAAGGAGGTGGGGCTTGGCTCATGACATCACAACGTTGCGTGCCCTTGGGCGCGTTTTCACCCAGATACGCCTCTGGGAAGGTAAATATTAAACTTACCAAGGTGGCATCATTTAAAGAAAATATTTATAAGGTGTTTTATAGATGGCATATATCGCCAGATAAAATAGCTAAAATGTACCCAGGAATTAATAATAATTGCTGGAAATGTCATAACTCTGTAGGGACCTTCTTTCATATGTGCTGGACATGTTGCAAAGCAAAAAAGTCCTGGGAGAAGATACATACTATATTACAAGATATGTTAAATTGTATTATCCCATTTGAACCTGAACTATTTCTTTTGAATATTTTTTCTTCAGCATTTAGTAAAGAAGTTAAACATATTATAGTAAATATTTACACTGCAGCTAGACTTGTGTATGCACAGATGTGGAAAAATGTAGAAATACCAACTGTAGAAACTTTACTGCAGAAGATTTTTGAATTGGTAGAAAAGGATATTTTGACAGAAAGAATGAGAAATGGAGATACAGATAGAATCGCCAATATTTGGGAAGTATTTTATACATGGCTAGATAGAGAAGATATTAGCTGAAATGTTTCTTTTTTTCTTGAGTTTTTTCTCTTTTTGAATTGATTTATTGATGTTAGAAGTTGTTTTTTGAATGTTAAAGAAGTTTATGGGGGTAGTAAAGATGTAGTAATCCAATGTGTAAACTTAATTGTAAAATTGCTGAGACTGACGGGTACCAAATATGTTTTCCTTGTATCCCTTCCCTATGTCTTTTTTCCTTCCCGAACCTATAACTATAAAATTATATAATAAAAAATATTTTTAAAAAATGAATTCCCACCATCAGCCTTCCATTAAGCCAATGACATTCAACCACTGTGTTGCGGCACATTGGTGTGCTACAAACAGTCCGCAGGTGTGCCGTGGGAATTTGGGGGAGGATCATTTTTCAGTAGGGCCATTAGGGGATGTGAGTTCCCTTTGGGCAGCGCGGTATGCCTGGTCAATTGTGAAAAAGGAAAAAAAAATCAATGGTGTGCCTTGACAATTTTAGTGCCTTGTCGGTGTGCCGTGAGAGATGAAAAATCGCAGCATGAAACCGAGATGTCCATTTGGTTACATGACAGAATAAAGAGAGCTAAAATGGCTCTATAAGACCTTGGTGATAGCATGCTGAAAATCCAGCTCTTTTTCCATTCAGTCTCTGGCAAGGAAGCCATGGGACTCCACACTGATGTAAAGTGTCAGGTTCCCTGCAGACCGAAAGCTACATGTCCCAGATGTTTAATATTGTTCTAAAGTAGACAGCTTTTGCTAGTTGTCCACTTGTTAGCTGTTCCATAATTTAGGCTGTCGGCCAACTAATATAACTTGTCAGGCACATAAGAGAAAAAGAATTCATCTAACCCACATGCCTTAAATGAAGCACTTTTTGTCTTATAAATATTTATTTTCTGATCTAATCTCAGCAGTGTGAGAAGCAGGACTCTTTTCAGCAGACAGGAAAGGCGGCATTAGTTATATTAGTGGAAGAAGCAGAATGACTTACTGTCCAGTTGGCTGCCCAAGTGTTTGCTTTCATTTCTATTCATCAGGTTTCCAATTTTTTCCTTTCAACGTGGTGATCAAGGTCTAGAGACTCTGAAAGCTTTTGCTGCAAATTGACCAAAATGAACTGGAGAGAACTTCTATTCTGTTTAATGTTTTCTAAGCTGCGACACAAGCCAATTTAGGACCGGCGATTATACTGTCTCTACTCAGCAAATGTATGATCTGTATATTTGCACATTAAACAACGTTGATGGTTAGATCTTTGGGATACTGCTGTTTAGCAGCTATCCACGGTACAGATTTTCTCAATAGCCAAGCCTGGCATTACATATTTAAAAGAAGTTACATCTCACTCTCACTCTCACAACAAGGTAGATAATAAAGAGAGAATTCTAAAGGTGCAATCCTAACCTGGAGTTAGGTCGGCACAGTTAGACCAGCCCAAGGGCCACCGTAAAGCATGTTTGGGCCACTCTCGGAGTTAGAGAGGCCAGCATACAGATGTGCACTATTTACCCTGACTCCGAGAGTGGTCCTAGCGCACTTTATGGTTGCCCTTGTGCCGCCCAAACTTTGCTGTCCTAACTGTGCTAGCCTAACTCCAAGTTAGGATTGCACACTAAGACTTTTTAAGCAGGTGGTCACATTCATAACTATTATAGAGTCATGACGATTACAGAGTTGCATAAGTGGGTTACTCTTTCCTTTCATGGAGGGATCTCCTGTTTAGGAAAGAAGCTCCTGACATCAGAAATGCTAGTCAAGATGCTAATCTATTTTCAGTTGTACACAATTATAACCAGCGGCGTCATGCAGCTGGAACGCTGGGCGGGAGGAACGGATGAGCGGCAGCCCGCTCGTTGCGTACCGCACCATTTCACCGTCTTCCCTGCCCCCGCGGGCTGCTGCTCACCCGTTCCTGCTGCCCAGCGTTCCAGCTGCATGACGCCGCTGATTATAACTGCTGTTTGATCAAAGCAGTACACTTTACCCAGTTACCCCACTAGAAAACATGACTTGGCCTAGCACATTTAATGATTACACCATCAATAACTGCAGAGGGCATTGTCTAGGACACTACACCCCCTAAGTGTGGACACTTACCCTGGAAGAGACAGCTAGCCGGTCCAGAATCCCTGGAGAAACCACCCTGGCTCCAACCTGCGATTGCCTCTTGGTGACCCCAGCTTTTCAGTGTCAGATGCAGGAAAGGGGGTGAAGGAAGCTGAGTTGTTCTGCCTATTCCAGGCCAGCCAGTCTTTGAGGAAGACACTGTACTTCATGCTTGAGGGGCTCACCAGTCTGCATCCTTGTCAAACAGCCTTTTCAGACTCGTTCTGGTTTTCCCACTGACTCTCACTTGAGCTATGGGGAGATGCCAAGTCCCTATTCCTGCTCCCTGCCCCACATTATACTTGGATAGGCTGGAACCTACCTTCTCTCCATCCCATATACCCCACATATGCAACCTAGGTCTCACTGCAGATTCCTCAAATGCATATTGTTGCTGACGTCTGAGTGATGAACACTTAAAAGGATGGACTGTGAACGGATGAGGACGAAGCATGCATGGCTTGCTGCCTGGGAGGTGGCAGATATGCCTCCCCCCCCCGACTTCTGAGTCCACTTTGGTATGCTCAGAATCAGCTGCAAGAAACCAACTATGCAAGAACCAGGTGCAGGACCCACACCTGGAAAGCGGCTTCTTGCTTCTTCCCCTTTCTTCTTTGCCTATAAAGAAAAACAAATCAGCAGGCAATAAGAGATTCCAAATCCCACAACAACTCTTAACCCGGAGTTGCTGGGTATGGCCCTGTAAGTCAAAAGAAACTGTAACAGGGGTGTCAAACTCATTTCGTATAGTGGGCCAAACAGCTTTCATGGCGCCTGCTGAGGGTCAGAAGTGACACCATTATGCAGGAAGTGATGTCATTAAGCAGATGACGGCGAGAAAGAAGCACTTGGTTCTCACACAGAAACTCATTAGCTGCAAATGACAGAAGACAAAATGTGCAAATCTTGATCATATTTTCAAGAGATGGGCATGCCCAGTTATTATACTGGCCATCCTTTCAGCCGCGCTACTTCGGCTGCAGCATAACTTGGCAGGTCAGCCGGTGAGAGAAGCTCTGTGAAATGATACCTTGGCCGACAGGAAAGTGTGCCGAGTATGAAAGTGTGCGTAGGATTGTAGTCCAGCTCTGCTCCTTACCGCACAGCATTCTATGTCTTGTGAGGCTTCCTTCAGTCTTGCCCTCCCAGCACCTCAGCAGAAGTGGCACTGCTGAAAGGGCAGTGCGGGGAGAGTCTGGTTATCACAGGAGCCAGAGAAAGTGCCATATCCAGCCTGCAAGCCTTATGTTTGAGTCCCCTGAACTAAAATGGTCTTAACATTATTACAATTCCAAACAAACCAACTTAGCTAACAGGCAAGATGAAAATAAATAGGAGCATTGCCTAACTACATTTTGATTTCATTGTCCCTGCTTTAACACTAGACTGGATGCTCTTTATTCACTACCCCCTTAGCATTTGTTACCCCTGTATGACTAATATTACAAAAGGACAACAATATGATGTAGGATTAAACTATTATGACCTGTGCCTGCTGTTTACTCTGCAGTGAGTCTTCCATTGTGTACCCAAATATGTCACCCAAGCTTAAAGAACAATTAATTGACATCAGTTTGATTAGTTTGGTTTTTCTTTGTGCAGAAAGTATCAAATGAAAAGAACTACAAAGTAAATAAGATATGCATAGATGCTATGGACGGAGTACATTAATTGGTTGTTTCTGCTATAGGAATCAGCAGTTAAATTTGTTAACAATGTGAGCATTTAAGCAGCAAATTAAGCTTGAGTTAATGGTCCATTACAAATGAACTGGACAGGACTGAACATATACTACAGGGAATTTAAATATTGGCAGTGGGGAAGACTGGGAGAAAGGGAGAGGGCTTTCTATGTCTCTTCTACAGAAACTCCAGTCCTCATTTTATCTAAAGAAAATACTGCTACTGTTTCTGAAGGATAGTATAGTAGTAGTGGTAGTAGTAGTGGAGGATTTGTATTATCTCTGGATCATAATTTGATCAGAAAAAAGAATAATTTCCTTCCCAGGAAAATCAGCACCAAAGACTTGTTGCAAAAGAAACGTACAGTGCATACATGATTTTTGCCCCAATCCCCCACAAGCCTATAAGATGCAGTGGCACCAAAGGAATACGTGCTGCATGCTATGTTTGAGGGGGCAGGAAAGTGACGAACAAATGTCCTGGGAGGGGTAAGTACAAATATTGTTGACTTACCTCCCCATAAGCAGCCTGGCCACCTATGGTTCTCTTTGGACTTATGCCAACAAATCCAAGTGGACTTGAGTTGAAGGACCATGGCTGTGAAGAGAAAGAAGATGTTGACATGCCACTTGATCCACCCTCTTCCTGGCCCGATCCCCATCCCAGTCCTCCCTCTCCTCATCCCATTCCGCCATGCCCACCTCCCTCCCACCACTTCAATGTCTTTACCTTTGCCTCAGTGGGTGTCCTCTGGCCTGCAAACCCATTCATTCCAGCAGTACAATGTCTTTATCGGACTGGGCCATTTATGTTGTATCATATGGTGGTGCTTTTTAGTTTGTTCTTTTGGTTTTGTGGTACTACTGAATCCTCCCTTTTTGTTGACACATTAAGGGCACAATCCTAACTTGGAGTTAGGCCAGCACAGTTAGGCCAGCAAAGTTTGGCCAGCACAAGGAACACCACAAAGAATGTTTGGACCACTCTCGGAGTCAGAGAGGCCAGCACACAGATGTGCGCCATCTTCCTTGACTCCGAGAGTGGCCCAAACGGGCTTTACAGTGGTCCTTGTGCCAGCCAATTGTGGCCTAACTGTGCCGGCCTAATTCCAGGTTAGGATTGCGCTCTAAATTACATCATAATTCTGTTGAGTGTGTGTGGTTGCACGTATCATATCACATGCAGGAATTGCTTCAGTTTGATGCTTGAGCACCCAAACAGACATTCTGTTAGGAATGAGTTGAGAGAAGAAAAGGTGTCAAGGAAGCACAGCCAACATGGGTCCTTCCAGAGGCTGCATTTGGCACAGCAAAACCTATATTAAAGGCCAATAGACATTCATGTGTGTGCTGAATCAGCATGCACAGAATTTGATGTATTGCATGTATGTATTTTTTAAAAAAATCTAGACACTAATGATAGACACTAATGACACTAATGATATCTGACTAGATATAATGGCTAGAAACTAATACCTGGATAGCTTAGATCTGGTATATGAAACCATTATTTTAAAACAAAACAAAACATTTTTTTTGAAAGTATATGAACTTTAAGTAACTTGATACCTAAAGATATCAGGGAAAAAAGCATTTCTTTAAAATGAGGGTAAAGCTAAGCTGCATAGTTCCTTGCAACAGAATCATTATTTGCATATAATTTTCTGATGAAGACAGACCCAAACCTGTTTAGCAGATATGGTGTTGTTATAGTCCAATGACAGTTACATCATCTTGAGTGAGCTGGGGAATAAACTGGCTGCAGGGAAATGGCCTAATCTTGCTTGATGGTGTTTTTAAAAAGAACATGTATGCTGGGAAGGGAGGATGCTCTCTTTGCTGAGATTAAAAAAAAACACCCAAGAAAATGCCAATGCTTTATGAAATGCGATATCCCCAGAAATACTAGATGGAGAATGTCTGCAATTAATTCGAAACTACATTTATTGGACCAACATTATTATCTTGAAGACTCCAAGCCTTCTAGCCTGAATAATTCAACTTGGCTGAATTGCCATGTGAGGATCCAGGATCACAACATTTATGGGCAGGTTTATCCTATACTACTCAGGCAAGTGCTGTGTCAAGTCTAATGGCGGCAGCAGAATGAAAAAGCAAGTAAATATAGCAATCGAAATGCCCCAATTTTTTAAAAAATGCTTCTGTGGGTACAGTCCTTACCCCGTGCTGGAATAGGCAGGTCAAGAGGCCTGTCCCACATTAAACACACAGTTGAGGCAGGCTGCAGTGCACCCGGGGGCAATGGGAATTGATTCGCCTTCCCCCAGGTAACACGGCAGCAGCCCAAATGGGGCTACTCAGATCTGCACCGCTGAAATCAGTGACACAAATCCAAAACGCTCCCTGTTGGCCTGCCTATTGCAGTGCAGGGTTAGGATTGTGCCCATGGACATGTTGTAGTTTGGAGAAGACACAGGTGTTGGTTTTTTTAAAGTACACTACTTTGTCCGGATTGCCGTGCATCAAAAGAAAGCTATGCGTGTTGGAGCAGAAGATTTGTCTGGAAAAGGCATTTCACAAACAATGCATCACAACCAAGAATGTCATCTCTCTAGCAGTGGCATGTTTTGCGGGGGCGGGGTGGCATCCAGGGGATCACAGGGGCCTGAGCAGCAGTGGAGCAGGAGCAGCCGCCACCGCTTGCCTGCCCGCCCGCCCGAGCCACTGCAGCAGTGGTGTCATCTAAATGATTTAAGAACAGGTACTCACTTTTGATTGGCACGTGTTGGGACCTGCCCACCGGAAGTGATGTCATAAGCCAGAAGTGATGTTGTGGCAGGAAGTGACATGAAAAAAGCCCTTTTTGAGGCCTCAGATGATTTTAAACTGACCCAACAGTTGCAACAGTATTCCACAGCACCCCCAGAACATGTTAAGGAGGCCTGGCATCATGTTAAAACCCCAGAGCAACTCATTTTTCAGTGGCAACGAAAGGAAAGGCTCCGCTCACTGCCTGCCTGCCTGCCTGCCTCTGAGAACATGCAGGCAACTAAAACATGCAGGAAATTCAAATGTTGCAGAGGGCGGAGTTGACGAGTGGGCGGGTGAATGGGCGGGGCCAGCTGTAATCCTAGAAACCGGTACTTGTGTACCCCCGTGTACCCCCTGCTTGACATCACTGCACTGCAGGTGAGAAGGGTGCAGGTGACTAGCATTCGGCCTGCCCACCTGCCCCTGTGCTCAGAATACACCACAATGGAGCACCTTGGGGTTGGGGAACATTGGGGTCGCAGGGGTGGCTCTGGAAGCAGGAAGCTAGCTTTGGGGGCAAAGGTCATCAACCCGGCAGGGTTGGAGCCTCAGCTGGGTATGCCACAGCTCTCTAGTTCCTATCCGCCACTTCAGAAAGAGAAGAAACTTAGAGAAGGACCTCTTGTGAGGAACTGAAGTCAAGCAGAGTTATGTGGCGACAGTAGTCCTTCATGTACCTGGGTCCCAAGCTATGCAGGGATTTAAATACGATTCCCAAATGCATACTCAACGTCAAATTAATAAATAGCTTATGATGTGGTTACTTTTCAGTTTGGTAGTCATGGTAATTACTATTCTGTAAACGGTCACCTGTATACTTCAAAGCTTGCAATAGTAATATTTGTCTTCGCTGTTGTTTGGTTTGAGAGAAAGATCAGAAGAGAATAACAGCACAATCCTGTGCATGTCTACTCAGAAGAAGGCTGCATTATTCTCAGAGGGACTTATTCCGAGGAAAATGTTTATAGGATGTATATTAGTCGAAGAGTAAGTTTTACAAAGGAAATAGCATAAAAGGAAAAAAGCCTACTCTGATTCTAGGTTCCAGTAGTGTAGCTGGGGGGGGGTGCGGTCAGTATGGCAGGTGCCACAATGTGCCATGCAAATGGCCTCTCCCCTCACCGTCAAGGCCATTCAAAGTGCCTTATTGCTCACTGAGGGCGCAATCCTAACCAATTTTCCAGCACCGGGGTAAGGGCAATGCAGCTCCGAAGTAAGGGAACGAACATTCCCTTACCTTGCGGAGGCCTCCGTGACTACCACGCCACTGCAGAATGCAGAACAGGCCCCAGTGGCACAGCTATGTCAATGCTGGAAATTTGGTTAGGATTGTGCCCTAAGTAGTTGCCGTCACTACCCCAAATGACCCGGGAGGGGAGGGGGAGGGGCCACTTTCATGCCACATTACGGTGTCTGCCATAATTTCCATGCTGCCCACCCAGGCTAAGCTTCTGGTAGGCCCAATGAAGATATACAGTATTACAGGAAGGATTCAGAAAGGGGCTTGAGTTTCCTTTGGCAACTCCCCATGTAACTCACTACACTTTCAAAGTCATGGCAGCATATGTGTAACATCTTTTCTGTGTCATTGCATCTTGCCATGTGTTGTTTTCATTTGATTGCATTCTTTAGATCTCCAGTGCCATTTTTCTTATCCGTCGCTAGGAAAATTTATGCTACTCTTAATGAGTTGCTGCCACGGATTCTTTTGAATTTCAGCTCACTTTGAGGACCGGATCATCATGTTTTGCACAACAAAATCCAGAGGATGCATGACAGCTGAGCAGCATCTTTCTGCCTTATCAAGATAAATTGAGAGCTGCCATATAATTGAGCGCTACTAGGAGATTGTAAGCCTCAAAGTTGGATGTTAAGCAAAACCTTCTTTGTTTTGGCAACCAATTATGCTTGGAAGTTTAAATAAAACCCATCTGTTGTTTCAGCGTAGTCCATCTTGAAGTAATTCTCTTCTGTTCAGGATGCACACTCATGCAATTCATAATAACAAGTCTAACACCTGTGTCACATTCCTGTGACAAGGATCAACTCTAGGATTGCAGGGCCCAATGAGGGACATTCCCTTGGGACCAATGATGTCATGTAGGGGGTACACGGGGGTACGTGAGTACCCATTCCTAGGATTATGGCTGGCCCCGCCCATTCGCCCGCGCACTCGTCGACTCCGTTGGCGCTCCGCCTCCGCCCCCTGCAACGTTTGAATTTCCTGCAGGTTTGAGTTGCCTGGCAGCGAGCGGAGCGGAGCGAAGCGAAGCAAGGGAGACCGACGGTGGCGGCAGCGTAAGCAGGTAGGCTGCCTGGGGCTCCCTCTCCCGAGGAGGCGCGGCGGTTCCTGGGGGGGGGATTTTGGAATTTTGGAATTTGTCTCCAAAATATTTTTGGAATTGCTAAAGAGTTGGTGGCTTTTTAAAACTTGCCTTGCCTTCCCAAGCCAGGCCAGGCCTTGCCTTGCCTTGCCACTGAAAAATGAGCTGGTGTCTTTGTTAAACTTGCCTTGCCTTCCCAGGCCAGGCCTTGCCTTGCCTTGCCACTGAAAAATGAGCTGCTCAGGGGTTGCTCTCGAATACTTTTGGAACTGTTGGGTCACTTTATCATGATGCCAGGCCTCCTTAACATGTTCTGGGGGTGCTGTGGAATACTGTTGCAACTGTTGGGACAGTTTAAAATTGTCTGAGGCCTCAAAAAGGGCATTTTTCATGTCACTTCCTGCCACAACATCACTTCCGGCTTATGACGTCACTACCGGTGGGCGGGTCCCGACATGTGCCAATCAAAAGTGAGCACCTGTTCTTAAATCATTTAGATGACACCACTGCTTGAGACCCCCCACCTCCCCATAGGGCTCCCTCTAAACTTTGTGTAGGAAAAAAAATGAAAAGCACAAACCATGAAACTGGTATCTGATTATCTTAAATTAATCAGTATTTCCATCAATAGCCATCAGTATCTGTGGGGAATCAATTCCCAGACCCCCTGCAGATACTGAAATCCAAGAAGTTGATCTCAGAGGACTTCTGAATGTGACTGGAAGTGCCTTTCAGTTGCATGTGGAGGGGTACTGAGGGGCGGGGAGGCTGCATGTGGCCTCAGCATATGGCCTCCGCGTGTCGTAGAAGGTCTCCCCAGAGGCTTCTGAGAGGAATTTCCAGCTTGCCCCAAAACCAGAAGTGCCTCTTGGAAGCATCTGGGAGGCCTCTTGAGATGCAGGGAGATTGCACGTGGCCTCTGAACAGCTCAAGAAGCCTCCCAGAGGCTTCTAAAAGGTACTTCTGGTTTATATTACCTAAAAATGGCCAGCCTAATTCCAGGTTAGGTTTGCACCCGAAATGATGTCAGGGCTGATGTGGCCACAGAAGGGACCAAAATATGGCAGGCATAATACTTGTGTCCACTACACCTACAAGAAAAGCAGTGCGTCTAAGGTTGACCGTGGGGTAGTGGCTCTCAGGACAAATTCATATTCCAGCCCTGCCATTTCCAAAATTTGCCACTGCCCCTGAAGTGTACAGATTCTAGAAAACATAGGAACTCTCTCTCGCTGTCTCGCTGTCTCGCTCTCTCTCACTCCAGTTCCCTCAATCATGGTTCAAATATTCCCGTGCTACTGAGGGCTGCGACTTCCTACAGCTCCTCTGACATATGGAGAGCCATTATTTCTTAATATAAGGATTTTCTGTGACACTAGTCTTCTCAATAGCCTAGCAAGGCTTGGTTGACAATTTGGGTTTAACAAAAAGATATTGCTTCTTTTCTCACTGTCTATCATATTACAGTTGTGATTTTCTTCACTGGCTAAGAGAATACGGAAGACAGAGTTCATTTCTCTCTAAGAGTCTGGGTAGAATTCTCCCTGCACTTTTTTTGCCACATATCTCTCTTATCACAAGATTTCAGCGTTGTGTGTTCTTTTTAAAAATGAAAGCTGGTAATTTGGGGCTTTGAATGACCTAACTGGGCAGTGGGTAAAATACATGGGCAGAATCCAGGCAAAACTTGACCAAGTTTGCATTACACCCTGTTGTCAGTATCTGCATCAAATAAATTTGGTCTGATCTGAAATGGGAGAAGAGGGGAAGAGGCTTAAATAAAGATATAGGCATACCCCCAGTATCTGCTCGAGTTCCATTCTGGACTCCACCATGGATAAATGAAACCATGGATACTGGGGATGCTCTTTTAAAGATAGGGGAACGTCAGTGGTTTTGGTGTAAAGAGGTAAAAAAAATGTTTAATGTGATATTTGTTTCATGTTCCCCTATCTTTTAAATAGGTTTCCCAGAATCCGTGGTATCCGTGGATAACTGAAGCCATGGATACTGAATCAGTGGATACCAGGGCATACTTGTATTTGTTACAATTAGTTTCAACTGTGCTGATCATGGATTCCATGGATGGTATCAGACCTGCCACTTCAGAATTGTGGCCTGTGTATTTCATGGAACTAGGTTAGATGCTATGGGCAGTAGTGGGATCTAAATGATTTAGCAAGGGGAACTCACTTTTGATTGGACTTGTGTCAGGACCCGCCCACCAGAAGTGACGACATAGCCGGAAGTGATGTTGTGGCAGGAAGTGAAGTCATAGCCGGAAATGATGTTGTGGCAGGAAGTGAGGTCATAGCCGGAAATGATGTTGTGGCAGGAAGTGACATTGTCAAGCAGGAAGTGCAGTCATTGTAACACAATAAAATGACATGAACTGTAAATTGGCACCCAAAAAACTAGACCAACCACTCCACAACAGTTTCAGCAGGCATCTGTGCATTTTTAGGTGGGCTAGCAAGCCCAAAAAACTAGACCAACCATTCCACAACATTCTTCTTTCATACTGCTGCGGGAGGTAGGGGGGACGGGGAGAATGAGGGGGAACAGGTTGAAGGCAGGCCATGCCGCGGAGGGAGCCCAGGCCTACCTGCTGCCGTTCCCTGCCACCGCCGCCGCTGCCGGGCCGCCGCCGCTGCCGGTCTCCCACCGCCTCCAGTTCAAATGTTGCAGAACTGGGGGCGGAGTGTGCGCACAACCGAAGAAAAACAACGTAAAAAAAAAACAAGGAGAAAAAAATAGCCAGAAGCCAGCCGACATCAGTGAGTGGGCGGAGCCAGCCAACGTTCCAACAAGTGGAATTCCGTCCCCCCGCGTTCCCCCTCAATCCCACCACTGGCTTTCTGTGAGTGCAGAGAAAGGAGGCACTGGCTGCCACTTACTTCCCTCTTGCAGCCTTCTTCCTGCAGTACATTTCTGGCAACTCGAATCAGCGAGTACCTGTGCACACTTCAATACTTTGTTGCAGCTTCCATGTCAGAAAGAACTCTTTTGGAGATCCGGAAGGCGTCACAAAGGCGCCACCAGCAACAGTCATTTCAATTCTTTGCTCATTCTTTCCAGCCAGAAGAACAGGCAGGGGTGGGGGTGGAGGGGAGGGTATGTGCCCACGACAGCTCTTTGCCCTGAGGACATGCCCAGTACACACCATAAGTTGCAGCGTGCTGCACAAATCTTCCAAACCTGATCCTCCTCCACAGGAGGGAGGGAAGGAGAGAAAAACAAAAACTCCCACTGAATGGCTGGCTGGCTGGGGCTATTTGTTTCCTTTCGTTTTGAGTATATTTCAGGAGCCGTGATGTAAATGGGAGAGAGGTTTTGTCATGGCGAGTTTTATGGAACAGCTCATGGTTTTCCTGCAACCAGCGCCACATGTGCTTGTTCGCTCACTTGCTCACGTTACAGCCACAGGTCAGCCCAGCTTTGGTGGAAAAAAGGCCTCACTGAATGAATGACGTGCTGCAGCTGGGAATATTTTTTCCCCCTTCCATTCTTCTTAGTTGTGATATGAGCGGAGGGGGGAGGAGTTTTCATTGCGGCGGTTGGTTTCATATGGAGCCAAAGATTTCCTTCAGCCTGGCGTGCTCGTTTGCTCGCTCGAGTAAGAGTCACAGGTCTTTAATGCTTTACATATAAATGAAATGGCAGTGTGGAGGAAGGAGTGAAGCACTGTCTGCAGTGCATCACTGGCACACTGGAACATTATTGTTAAGTGGAAACGACAATTCCAACTGCCCCTGCACCTCCCATTTTTGACTGCTTGCAGTTGCATGCATGTGCACCTAACCCACACCACAGCTTGCCATGAAAAGACAGTTAACTTGAGTGAAAATGACTCATGAAATTCCATGGGTGGATAAGCCCTGGGCACGTGCTAAGAGTAGTGAATGAGTCAATTCACAAGTGAGCAAAGAGAACTGACTCAACTCAAATTTCCAGACTCATTCCCAACACTGCCATAAACTTCTGTAGTGTTTTCTTTGTTATTTAAATGTCTTTCAAAAAATATATGGCGACTTTATGCATGCTATTTAGAAAGTGTCCACATGCTACTAGTGGCATGCATGCCACAGGTTGGTCACCCCTACTGTAAAGGAAGAGCAACTGTGGATTTACAGAGCACAGTGTAGTTCTATTCCTTCATCACTTTAGCCTGTTGTGACAAATAAAATGATAAAGCTATGGTGCATTTAGTGGGAAGCAGCTTGACAGAGCTAGCCAGCTTTTCTCTCTTGTCTTTAAAGAGCCAGGATGGGTAACCAGAAGAACATGCCATAGTAATAATTAAGGTGAGTGGGGAATACCTGCCTTGGGCGGCATTCCTATATGAATTTACCTGAGAGCTAATCCCATTGAACTCAGTGGGGCTTATTTCTGAGTAGACATGCACCATTCGCTGGCTTGGACTGCCATCTCCAAGTGGCATGGGGCCGGCATTCACCCGCTTACTGCCGATGCTGCAGGTGCCTTATGACACCTTTTGCAACGCAAGAACGGGTGGTACACTCATACCACCCACGCTGTGGCCCATAGGATTGGGCCTACACCCTGAAAAGCAGAACCAGCAAGAGTCATTTTTATCTGGCATTTGCACACACATTAAGAGCACAATCCTAGCCTGGAGTTAGGCTGGCACAGTTAGGCCAGCAAAGTTTGGCTGGCACAAGGGCCATTGTCAAGTGCGTTTGGACCACTCTCAGAGTCAGGGAGGACGGCGCATGTCAGTGTGCTGGACTCTGACTCCAAGAGTGGTCCAAACATACTTTATGGCAATGGTATTCAAACGTTTTAGACAGGGACCCACTTTTTAGAATGGCACTTGTGTCCAGATCCACCAGAAGTGATATCATTAACCTGGAAGTAGTGATGTGGCAGGAAGTGACATCATCAAGCAGGAAGTGCTGTCAGTGTAACATAATAAAATGACACTCCTGAAATGCAAATTGGCATTCTTGGACTGCAGCAATTGTAAAATCATAAAATATCCCTGACAGAAAGCAGGATTGGGACAAAATATGATGTAAAAGCATGGAACTAAAACCTTTTTTTTTTTTAAACCCTCACTTGAAAATTCAAACTGTGAACATTCACAACAGGAATATACCGTAGTAAGAGTACGGTATGCAGCTTCCAAGATGGTTGCTCCCAACTTTCCGCAACCCACCTGACATCAGGTCACAACCCACCAAGTGGGTACTGACCCACAGTTTGAATAGCACTGCTTTACCGTGTCCCTTCTGCCTGCCAAACTTTGCTGGCCTAACTGTGCCGGCCTAACTCCAGGTTAGGATTGCGCCCTAAAAGGGGTTTTTATCTTCCACTCTACATTCTTGGTTTTTATTGTAATCTTGTGGCTCTTTATTTGTAACATATGAAAAGAATCACATTGATAGGGGCAGCTGTAACTCAATAAAAACATTTTCTGCAGAGGTCGACTGTGCAAGGGCGATTTTATCAAGTTCTCTGTTTTAATGTTTATATGCATTTTTTTAAAAAATTCAGGGCCCCTTTATAATATATGTTACAAGCCCTGCACTAGCTTCATCTGGCCCTGAGCTGTATGCCCCCCCCCAGTCCTTGGACGTATAGTCTCCTGATATTCTGCTCTTTTCTCTGTACAATCTCTGACCCCTTTGCCATAGCAGCTTATGAAGATGGAGATTCTGTGCTTTCCTTGTAGTCACCTTCTTGTGTGCATTCAGTGGCAGAAAACATCCCTCATATACATAGACAGGTCCAAGATTCAATCCGCGTAATCAGTGTAGACAGTTCGGAGTTAGATGGACTCAGCATGGGGAGTCCAAGATCGGGTGACATCATGGGGCTGTTTTGGCCATGAGCCTTGACTGGTATCTTCTTCAAATAGATATTGCATTTATGGAGACTGATGAACGACATCATCTGGTGGCAGTGGGCAGCCCAGTTCAGAATGCTGTGAGAGAGTCTGTCCCTGTTGCCATGTTATCTTTTGCTTCTGAAGCTATTGCTATGCTGTTTAAATACTACACTGAGGCATTCTTTGGGAAGTCAAGGGAAAATAAAAAATTTTTTTCCTTGGGGCAAACTTTTCTTTTTCCTGAAACCAAATCAATATTTATGAATCTCAAAGGAATAGACTCTCTCTCTCTCTCTCTCTCTCTCTCTCTCTCTCTCTCTCTCT
>JAJKFI010000001.1:25526617-25541111 GCA_029204185.1 Lerista edwardsae | reverse complement strand
CTCTCTCTCTCTCTCTCTCTCTCTCTCTCTCTCTCTCTCTCTCTTTGAGTGTGTGACTGTTTGTGTCCAAAATCTTGTCAGAAGTTATATGGGGGGAACCTCAAGGTTCCTGGGGGGTTCCTGGGTTCCTGGGGGGAACCTCAAGATGTAATGGGACGTCAGAATATTAACATAGCAGAATTGTGTGAATGCGCTCATTCTTTGGGCAGGAGGTCAGGCTGAGCGGTAGAGCTGCCATCTCTGCTTGCCTGAAGCACACCTGAAAACACAGTTCGAGACAGCTGGAAGTTTTTGAAAGCTGCAGACAACTGCTGATGAGATGAGTCATCCCAGCCAGCAGTGAGACCAGCAGAGATGACTTCACCACTGTCAGTGAGAGTGAGGAACAGAAGCCACGGGAGGGGGGGAGGTGAGCACAGTGGGCACTGACTGCGGTTGGGTGCAGCAGTGTGGAAAAAAGCTGCCCGCTTTTCCGCCCTCCCTCCCTTGCACCCTGATTGCTCCTAAATGGAGCGATTCCAGGCACAGGGAAGTATGACCGGGTGATGCATGGGGCCGGGGGGGCTGCCCTGGGGGCATAGTGACGTGGCCTGTCCCAAGCACACTGCGAGCCAAGTACAGCTCTGGTGAGGAGTTGCTGTCGGTTCAGCATGGTAGGTGATGGCAGCCTGAAAGAGGCCAGATGGACAAAAGGAATCCATTCTGGAATGAAGGTGTTTAGGGTCTACAGGGGTTTAGCCTGACTTATGCCTTTGATTAAAGTCTGAGGAGAAATCCAATGACAAGAAAGGCAGTTTATAAATGCTGTCATCATCAGAGGCAGATCTACAGGGAGGGCAAAGCTCTAAGTTTTGGAAGGAGCCTTACCCTGTCATGTAAATCCCTCCTCTCCCTTGCTGCTGTAGCCAGTAAGCAACACCAAGATATTGCCTTTTCCTGTGAGGATTGGCTAAAACGGTGAAGGAGAGGAGTGATTTCCACTGCAAGGTAAAGCTTCTTGCAAAACTTAGAGATTTACCCTCCCTTAGATCTGCCTCTGGTCATCATCATCATCATCAGCAGCAGCAGCAGCAGCAGCAGCAGCTGGGGTGTTCCCCACATCTATTATTATCTCCTCCAAGTCTACTATTATCTGGGGGCCCCCTCCAGGTCATTTGCCCAGGGGTAGGCCTCCGCCAGATTTGCAACAGCTACTTTGCTGGGGCTGGCCTAAGGAAACCCAGGAAGGCAGATTGAGGAATGGGGATAGGATAAGGATGGCTTCGCTGCTACCAATACTGCTCCCTTCTTGGCTCAATCTGCCTCTTCCCTGCCCTGTCTCTTCCTCACACACCCCTCTCTGATGCATCCATCCCCGCTGCCATCAGACTTACCTTGCTGGTAAGGACTTACCTGCCACAGTCCTCCCAAGTTGCCTCCAATTGTGGTAGCACTCCCAAAATAGCCACTGGCCACATGTTGTGTGAGCTACTGGAAGTCATTTTACAACAGCGGAAGAACTGTGTGTTCCATTGATATGAGCTGTAATGGTGCAATCCTATGTCTGTCTGTGCTGAAGTAAATCCCATCAGATTCAATGAGGCTTCCTCCCAGGTGAGTGTGTACAGAACTGCAGCCTAATTGCACTTGGTTGCCTTGTGTGGTTTTCCAAAACTTAAATAGCAGCCATGTGAGAGCCTAAACAGGAAGGGAACTGCAGCACATGAGATTGTTTCATCATTGGTGTAGCTAAGAAGGGCAGGGGGATACCTTGAGGGGCTGTCAAGCTAGCCAAGGTACCAGGCCTCAGAGGCCTCCATCAGACACTTCTGGTTTTAAGCAACAGTGCCTTTTGGAGGCCTCTATGAGGCCCTCTTGAGGCCTGTCGGGGCACAAAAACGTTGTACGTGGGGGGTTAAAAATTTAGCGCTCCTAAGTGCCAGATGCCTCAACTACGCCACTGTGCTTCATCCTCTTCCTCTTGCCCTGTGGTCCCAATGAAGATAACACCACCAAATCTGGAATTAGCTTTGAGACTGAAACTTTTAGTCGTGCCAGGATTAAGACACCATTTGAGGATGCAATTTTCATAGGGACCAATGAGAATAGGAAAGGGTTAAATATCCACGGCCCCTGCCTGCCAGAGCTCTGATCCCGAATGGTCGGTTCTGCAACTACTGTACCTTTTTATAAATATAAGCACACATGAAATGCTACTTTGCCCCCTACCCAAGTCTCCATAACCAAACTTTTAAATAGCTCCTGATTCTTATTCTTCATGGGTTGGTGTCTGAACTTTAACTCAGGTACTCACCGAAACAGTCATATATTCTGTTTTGTATTCTGGCTGGTGCACTGATGTTATCAAGACAACAATTGTCAGATGGGAGTGGAGGAAACAAACAGATTTTTTTTCCTTTTCATCTATTTCTGTTTTTAAAAATAAGTCCCTAACAATGCACTCTAGCAGTATTTTACCATAAAGTGGTGCTCATTGACATGAATATTTACTGAGCTGGATATTGCCACATGGGGAGGGAAGGAAGGAGAGTTCAAAGTCAAAAACTACATTGAACTTGGAAATGTTTGAGCATCTTTCTGTTTAGCCACAAATACAATCAGGCTTTTCAAAAACATCTTAGGCTCGGGCAAGATGTAATGAGAAAAGTGTGGCTGCCTGTCACCCAGAAGAGACATCTGAAGATCCTTCTCTCTCCTATTAAAATAAAATGTATAATGGAATGTCATTGTGTTTTGAGTTTTCTTGCCCCTGGAAGCCACAAGTAATGAAGTAAACTGTCGGCTGGGAAACTAATAGTCCAGTCCTTCGGAAGTCCCTCCACACCAATGTGGAAGCACCAGTTCCATTTCATTCTGCAGGGGAAATTCCGGCTGCTGGAGGTCTCTCCAAAGTATACAGACATTATCCCCTTGCCCTGGGAAGCCACAATGGGTAAACTCGGACCTGTGCCAGCCCTTGATCTGTTGATTCATACTGATGGATCCGTGCCACACTGGCACTGCCAATCGTGCCCCTTCCCAGGCCCACCTCTCCCAAGGTGGACACCTGTCCCGATCAGCCCACCTGTCCCGATCAGCCTCAGCTCCACCCGTCCTCACTACTACACCAGTCTTACCTCTCCAGCAGGCATTGCTCCACATGCCAGCACCAGCAGGAAGGCTCTCGCCTTCCTACCAGTGCTATTTGTAGATATGCTGTCACAAAGTGCTTCACGGCAATTTTGCCACAGCTTGCTCTTATGGTTTCAGTTATCCACGGATACCATGGATACTGGGACTCTTTTTAGATTAGCCAAATGCACACACTTCAGTTGACATCTATGAACTTCTACTGAATGTTCCATTCCTACTAAAACAGTACAAGTCTATGTATGTCTACTCAGATCTTTTTTGTAAGCAGCATGCTATGCTTTAGAACAAAAGGGAAACATGACATTCACAAAGAAACAATGCCATGCGCACAGTGAGAAATGATATATAATGAGTAAAAATGTCAATTTTAAATTGTTGGGTGATGGATAAAATCTTGTGGCGGGCTGGATTTGGCCCCTGGGCCGTAATTTTGAGACCCCTGCTTTAGACAAAAGCAGAAGGAAAGAGTGAAATACCTATTGAATTGTGTGCTTGTGTGCCTTGAAAATGTAAGCACTTGCTACAGCAGCATGTAAACACCTGGTTTCATTCAACATTTGAAAGAGCATGCAAAATGGATGGGGATTAATTGGCTTTAAAAATATGTATCCATAAATAATTGCTGAGCAATCATCAATTTTTAAATGGGAGAAAACGTCTGTGCAATTTGAACTAAAGCCTGGAAGATCTTCAATGATGAGCCCAAATTTGGCACCTGGTATAAAACAGAGTGCCTCAAGAAAATGCACACACACTTTGTAGCATCAAATTAAGGGCCCAGTCCAAAGCCTGTTACAGTGGGTGGAATGCTCGTCCCGCCTGGGCAACTGTCACACACAGTACCATTAAGTGCCTCCAATGCCAGCAATAAGCCCTTACCGCTGGTGCTGGGGTGGCGCCATGGCAACGCCTCCCATGCATGCCATGGAGGGAACACCGGTATCCAGTGGAGGTGGAGGCTTGGGAGGGAAAAGGGGAACTATTTCCATTACCCCTCTCACCTATGGGTCTCCTCAGACCTTCATCAGCTTTAAAGGCTTTGAACAGAGGGGATAGGATCTGGCACACATCATTGCTGCTAGATCCACCCCTCCCTACCCCATTCCTCCCCTCCCTGCCTAGTTTCATCCCCGCCCCACCCGCTTCACCCCAAGCTGCTTTACCTGGTCCAACAGGTGTGGTGGGGTCTGGTAGTAGAGTTGTGGTGCTGCAGCACTCTGCCATCCATCGGCAGCCATGTTATGCCAGCAGAAGTCACTTCCACTGTTGCAATGGGCTCCACATGACAGCCCGATTCTCATTGGGCTGACTGGTATCTGCAGACATCCACCAAAAAGAGGGCTGGGATGGTTCCACACATCTCCTCAATTGTTCTATATACATGTCCGAGTGTTGCAGGTTTTCTTCAATGAAGTAAGTATGAATAAGAGCTCATTAACATGCAGTTACATTTGCTATATGTTTGGAATATGTTGCACAGAGGAGGAGTATATGGGTTTGCTTGGAGACCAAACAGGAAGGTAAGGATTGGTGGGCTAAGTCAAGCTGAGAGGTCAAATCAGAAATGATAATGTACTATTCCAGGCTTCGGAGAGAAAATAAGCCCCTTTTCTGAGATAACAATTAACAATGCAAGTATTTGTGCTATTTCTTCTGTTCATGCTCCACTGAAGCGAGCTTCCTGTATTTTGGGCTTTGCTTTCCAAGCCTGGGAGCAAGGGAAACGCGATGCCTGCCTGGAGCAGCTCGTGCATTCCCTTCAATCCCCGAGTCGAAGAGAGAGGGAAACGTGCCATTTGGGGGGTCGGCACCCACTGCAGAAGCCTCCATGCTACCCTCACTTTTGGACGTCATGACATCATGCAGTGTGCCTGGGGTGCGAAAAAGCCCTGGTATGCCTCTGCTGAAAACTGGATGTGTCAGAAGGCTCCAGCAGGCTTTTTGAGGCACAGGGAACCAGCACAGAATCTCCCCATGCTTTAAGGCCTGTCAGGGCCTTCTATCAGGACTTCCAGTTTTTTGCAAAACTAGGAATACATGTCTGAAGTCTCCAGCGGGCCTTCTGAGGTGCAGGAAGGCCATCCATGAACTCCCATGCCTCAAAAGGCCTGCTGGAGCCTTCCAGTTTGGTGGAAACACAGAAGTGCCTTCTGGACACCTCTGACAGGCTTTCTGAGGCCTGGAAAATTCACACATTGTCTTCCTGTGCCTCAGAACACCTATCAGACACAACCAGAAAGTGCTTCCAGTTACGTCCTGGAGGTCATGTGACACTTGGGTCTTATCCACAGGTGACAAAGCTGGAGTTAGGTTTGGCAGGCAGAAAGGACACTAAAGTATGTTTGGACCACTCTCCAAGTCAGTAAGGCCAGCACACAGATGTGCGCCATCCTTTCTGAATCTGAGGGCACAATCCTAAACTGAGTTAGGCAGGCATAAGCTAAACCAGCAAAGTTTGGCCAGCACAAGGGCCACTGTAAAGTATGTTTGGACCACTCTCAGAGTCAGAGAGGCCAGAACACAGACGTGCACCATCCTCCCTGACTCCGAGAGTAGTCCAAATGTGCTTTATGGTAGCCCTTGTGCTGGCCAAACTTTGCTGGCTTAGTTTATGATAGCCTAACTCCAGTTTAGGATTGTGCTCTGAGATTGGACCAAACACACTTTACGGTGGCCCTTGTGTCGGTCAAACCTTGCTGGCCTAACTGTGCTGGACTAACTCCAGGTTAGGATTGAACTCTGGTGAGAGTTCATTTTGTACATTTTGTACCATTTTATACCATGCCTCAGAATTTGAGGGACAGTTGGTTGCACAGCATATGCAGTGGAGGATCCAAGAACACCCTGCACCATTTTGTGTTCTCAAATCCCTTTTTTTTGAAGCGCCACCAATTGAGATGAGTTCCTTTCTGATGTCAAATCACGGAATATTTGTAATGATGATTATGAAGCTCAGTGAACTATGCGGAGGAGTTGAATATAGCTTAGGCTTTATAGACCAAGACAAAGATTTTCTTTAATAAGTTATTCCACATAGCATACCCCCTTGCCCCTGAAATGTTCAGATTCTGAAGTGAAGCGTTTGGAGTCAAATAAGTCATATTAAACATGTTTCAGCCCTCAGGCTACTACAGAATAACAAATCTTTTTTATAATACAATGTCAAAAGAAAGTATTCACAATACACATCTTTCATCCATCTCTTTCCTTCTCCTGTGAATTTCATTGTGTTTCTGAGTCAAAAGTTTCCGAGATCAAACCTGCAGTCAAATTCACTTAGCCATGGGACGTTGCCATTGAGCTGACAGAATGAAAGGGAAAGTCTGTAACAATGCCACGTAAATTCCGATACCCTAAGATTTTGAAGGGGATAAAAAAATCAAACATTTATGATAGCATGCACAGTGGTACATGAGATACGTAAAGCTGAAATACACCATCTTTAATAACAGCACTTTTGTGTTGCTCAAAATTCTGCCACAGAACTATAGAGTCTGAAACTTTCCATGCTTGTTCCCAGTTGAGATATGAAACAAAGTTGTTATCCTCCCAGTTAAGATATGTAAGAAAGAAGTGGAAGGGAGAACTGTGCATGCCTTTAGTCATTTTGATGAGCATTTTTTTAAAGAACAAGAGTTTTGAAATAGTATTTTTCTCATATGGAACATGGAACAACCAGTACTATGCCTACTTTCTTCCATTACCTGGTATCACTAGCTATGTATAGCTCCCCCATATAAAATACAGTAGTACCCTGATCCAATACCCGCAGTTTCAGTTATCCAGGGTTCTACAGATACCAGAGGATGCACTTTTAAAGTGTGGGGAAAGTAAATAAAACAGCAGAAAATAGCTTTGCCTCCCCTCCTGCATTCAAACCGCTGTATTTTCAGTGCTGCAGGCAGTCTTCAGACCTGCCTGCAGCCTCTTCCTAGTCACACAAGGTTCTACCCTTCACTCAGTATGACTCCCAAATGCACTGAGACCAGGAAGAGAATGCATCATGATGCATTTGGGGCAACATTAAGGATAGGAATTTGCAAATGCATCAGTATCAACATTAAATCAGCTTTTGAACTATTAAAGATCTTCTCAATCAGACTGAGAAAACAGAGACAGAAACCATGAACAGAAAGATTGGCAAAATCAGTGGTGAGTAATTTTAGTAATAAATAAGTAATAAAGTAAGTAATAAAGGATTGGAGGAACAAAAAAGCAGTTCTGGTTTTAGCTAATCTCTCAGATACGTAATTCCATTTTTTTAAAAAACATTGCACAGTGGACATATACATATGAGGTTATGTGCTATGAAAAAGCATGGCAGTGCTAGGCAAGTGCTGGAAAGTAGCTGGGACAGGATCAGCCTGCAGCAGCCTTTCTCCTTTGTTTGAAATGTCATTATCAGCCAGCCATGTACTTCTGTGGATTCATGAACTGGCAAGCTTCCTATTGTTTGACATGTGCCTTTATATTGGGCAGTCAGACCTGTGGGATTTACTGATCAAGGGACCTTGAACATACAGGTCCATGACATAGCTATGCACAAGAAGGTTGTCTTGAACTTGTGTAAGGAATGAAAAGCCTCACACAGTAACTCCAGACAGTAGTGGCCCTAGAGGGTGGTTGGGGTGCGAAGTTTTGCAAGGTGCCTTACCTTGTCATGCAAATCACTACTCTCCCTTGCCATCATACCCAGTAAGTAATGCAGAGAGAACTGGCTACAATGGCAAGGGAGAGGTGCAGTTTCCAATGCAGCATAAAGTGCCTTGCAAAACCTAGCACCCCGCCCCCCCCCAGAGACACTACTGATTCCAGATAATATATCACACATATGCAGTGATGTCATCCAAACGCGCCAACTACCGGAACGCTCGGATGATTGACAGCCCTCCGCCCCTATGGCGGAGGGCTGCCACACCTCCCCAAGGCTCACTGCACCGGAATCGCTCCATTTTAGAGCGATTCTGGACGCAAGGGAGGGTGGGCAGGCCCAGCAACAGCTCGCCCGTCCTCCGGAGAGGCGGCGCGGCCCGGACCCTCCGCGGAACTAGTGGAACGGAGTATCGGGCCGTTCCGCCTGGATGACGCCTCTGCACATATGCCTCCTTATAGCACAATCCTAGGCATGTCTAATCAGAAGTAAGTCTCATCGAATTCAATGAGACCTTCTCTAAGAATAGTACAGGATAGCAGCTGTAGGCACACTAAAGTTACCTGTCTATAGCACTGTCTTAGAAGTAAGCCCCATTATATTCAATGGAGCTTACATCTGCATAGACATGCCTGGGATAGCACTTTAGGACTGTGAGAGGGTGCACCCCTTCATCGGACTGTGTTGGGGCAATGGAAGAAATATCACTGTTTCCACTGTAGACAGAGGTTGCAGACAAAGAGCTCACAGTCCTCACGTAGACAGGTACTTTGCAAACCAATTAAAAACAGTCTGCTCATGATAACCATCAGATGAAAATAATAAAACAGTAGATGTAGACTTCAAGTGTCAGCATTATGCAATGACAACCTATTGTCAATGTTCTGCAAAAGATTCTGCTGTTTTGTTGTCAGGGTGCAATCAAAATATTTCTGTGGCATTGCTCTTATTTGAGATTATTACCATATATACTCATGTATATGTTGATCTCATGGATAAGTCAAGGGCAAGTTTTAAGCCAAAAATAAAAGCATTTACTATGACTCATGGATAAGTTAAGGGTAAAACCTTGGGGAGGGGGTTGAAATTCTTTGAAAATGACTTACCAGTAATTGTTCTGAGGCAGCAACAGACAGCTAAACAATACACAAAGGCAGCACAGAAATGGAGCTATTCTCCAAACAAGAAGAGAGAGAGAGATGAAGGGAGAGAGATGAAGGTGCTTAGAGGAGTTGTAGGCTTTTTGAGGAATACAGTACAGTACACCACCTCCATAGCAGCAGCCCTCATAACAACTATAGTTCCCACAAGTACCTTCACCTCTCTGCTTGTTTGGAGAAGTAAATTGGCTACCAGTTTTTTTCTTGCTGTCTGTTGGTGCCTGAGAACAATTACTGGTAAGTAAATTAGCTTCTTTTTTTCTACCCCCTGCTTTCTGCTTCTTAGCTCAGCCCCCTTCAGCTGCTGTTAGAAGCTTTATTAACCATATTTACCCATCTATAAGTTGACCCATATTTTCAGGATCTTTGGGCATAACGTTTTAGACCTATACTTGAATATATAGGGTATATACAGTATATTTTACGTACATTTTATTGCAGGATTTATCAAGCTGTTAATGCTTTTGTAAGGAACTTTGAAGTTTGGGTTTTTGTTTGTTTTCTCTTAAGTACCATTTCTTACTCAGACCCCAAAAAACTTGTTTAAAAATAGATTAGTAAATTATACCATAGAAATCAACTCGACAGAGAATGGTTTTCACTTACTTTTGAAGTCTTTAGAGTTCTGGCTCCTTCTGAGCAAATGTTGAATGCTCTTGGGAGGGGCCAAGAAATGATAACCCTCTAATATTGTTACATTCTGGGAATTAATAAACCCGCCGGCTAGTTTGTCAAGGGAGCCTATTACAAGTTCTGATCCTACTTTGTGTGTGTTCTGAGAGTAATTAGTTAATATGTATGCATTATGTATGCAATTCAGTACTTTGGCACAGTGTTTTATGTCTTTCTTTGAGAGTTTAAGTGAGAATCAAGTGGTTTATAAGCCTTGTGTGAGCCATCCAAATAGCTTTATTTTTCCTCACACGAGAAAGAAGTTTGTTTTAAAATGTTTCTGTTACACATTGGATTTTTAATTAGGGCTGAAATCAATATTTGAGTCATATAAGCTATCCATCATATTCTGTATAGCCTATAACATGTGACGTACAGTAAAACTGCAATATAAGTTATCAACTATTTGTAAGTTTGCAAAAAGATACCATGGTCCTAGTGAATCTTCTAAATTAACATTTTCTTTGCAATTAACACTTGTCGTTTTGTTGAATTTACCAGTTTTCTCTGGTTTGCCACATTTGGTTGATCTTCCTTTCCTGGAGAGAGTCTGTTTGGCCACATGCATATACTGGAAATCTCAGGTTTCGACTATTGTTAAATTAACTCTCTTGTTCTTATATGGTATAGTTGGAACATCTTCAGCCTTTGGCTTGCCCTGGGGCCTTTAAGGTCTGGGCTCTGGGCTGCCGGAGGTGGAGAGGAGCCTGAATTTGGGACACCTGTGCTGAGCTGGGCTTGCATCTCACGGCAGCATTTGGCTTTTCCCCTCCAGGCAAGTTGGAACATCTTAAGCCTTTGGCTTGCCCTGGGGCCTTTAAGGTCTGGGCTCTGGGCTGCCGGGGGTGGAGAGAAGCCTGAATTTGAGACACCTGTGCTGAGCTGGGCTTGCATCTCACGGCAGCATTTGGCTTTTTCCCTCCAGGCAAGTTGGAACATCTTCAGCCTTTGGCTTGCCAGAGGCGCGAGCCGAAGGGCAAGAGCCAAAGGGCAAGAGCCAAAGGGCAAGAGCCAAAGGGCTCTTTGCCCGTGGCTCTTCGCCGGTGGAACGGAGCCGGAGCCCAGCTGCTAACATCAGCCACCCTGCCTGTTTCTCCCGTGGATCTTCAGTGGCCAGCCACGCTCCGGTTTTTCATACTCCGGGAGCTTAGCAGCCTGTCAGCAAGCCTACTACCAGCCTTTTAATTGAGTGAGTGAGAGTCTGAATGTGTGGGCTCCTGTCCTGAGTGAGAGTCAGGCCAGGAGGGGTGAGAATACTTCCTGCCTCGGTGAGAGGGGGGCAGGGAGGGACAGTTTTTAGAGGGCCTCTGTGAGAGGGAGGCAGAGATCTGCAGCAACCCAAACCTCAGTGTGAGGGGGGTTGGGGTTGCTGCAGTGGAGGTAGTTGTGCGTGTGTGTGGGTGTCTGTGTTTTTAGATTGTGTGTGCTGTTGTAGTTTGGCTGAAGGTCGTCCCTGCCGGAATATGTGCTTAACACCACGAGGGAGCTCAGGGGAGGGGAGGGGGGCCACCATCAGCAGAGTTACGGGTCACGGAAGGTATGGCGGTGGGGGTTGGGCCGGACATTACAGGAGAAGGAGGGTCAGTCGTAGACAGACTGTCCCTCTTTCTGGCCCTTCTCTCATCCCTCTGACCCTGGGTACTCCTGGCAACAGCCCCCTAAGTCTGAAGCTGCTGCTTCTGAATGCCAGGTCGGTTAATAATAAGACCTCTCTAATCCAGGAGCTAATCCTGGAGGAGAAGGCCGACCTGGTATGCATCACGGAGACCTGGTTGGATGAGCTGGGAGGGGTCAGACTTTCCCAGATTTGTCCACCAGGTTTCCAGGTACTGCAGCAGCCACGACTTCAGGGGCGGGGAGGTGGGGTTGCAATGGTCTATTGGGATTCCATCCGTCTCACCAGATACTCTGTTCAGCAGTCCACCGGGTTTGAGTGTCTTCGCGTTGTGTTGGAGGGGCGAGACAGATTAGGGATTCTGTTGGTGTACCGCCCGCCTTGCTGCCCAGCAGTCTCCCTGCCTGAGCTGATGGAGTTGGTCTCGAACGTGGTGTTGGAGTCCCCCCGCCTTTTGGTGTTGGGGGACTTCAATGTCCATGCCGAGGCCCCGGGAACAGCTGCAGCTCAGGACTTCATGGCCTCCATGGCAACCATGGGTCTGTCTCAAAGAATATCTACCCCAACACATGATGCGGGACACACGCTGGACCTGGTGTTTACTGCTGGGCAGGTTGATGGCGATCTGGAGGTGGAGGAGATCAAGATCACTCCTTTGTCATGGACAGATCACTGTCTGGTGGGATTTAGGCTTGTTGCAGCCTCCTACCTCTGCAATGGCGGGGGATCGCATTCTATGATCCGCCCTCGGAGGCTGATGGATCCGAATGGATTCCTGAGGGCTCTGGGGGATTTTCCTGTTGCCAGAGTTGGGGATCCACCCGGCGCCCTGGTCGACCTCTGGAATACGGAGATGGCCAGGGCCCTGGATGTGATCGCTCCCGAGCGTCCCTTGTCCAATCGCAGAATCAGAGCGGCTCCTTGGTTTTCTGAGGAGCTGCGAATGATAAAGCGGCAGGGCAGGCGTCTAGAGCGTCAGTGGCGAAAGACTCGTGCCGAATCTGTACCCGGGCTAGAGCCCAGTTAAGATCATATTCTAGGGCGGTGGTGGCAGCTAAGAGAGCTCACTTCTCTGCCACCATCGCTTCTGCGGAGAACTGTCCAGCTGAGCTTTTTCGTGTGGTCCGTAGCCTTCTACATCTGCCCCCCCTAGTGGAGGGGAGGATCACACGGAGGCTCGCTGTGATGAATTTGCAAAACATTTTGCAGAGAAGGTTGATCAGATTCGGCACGACTTGGACGCTGCTGTGGGCATTTCTAGTGATGTCCCTGGGGAACCTGTCTATCCTACAATTTGGGATTCTTTTCAGCTTGTAGAACCTGAGGATGTGGACAGGATTCTCTGCAGTGTGAGACCTGCTGCTTGCCCGCTCGACCCTTTCCCAGCATGGCTAATTAGAGCTGCCCGGGGAGGGCTGGCCGAGTGGACGGGGAGGGTGGTGAATTCATCTCTGAGGGAGGGGGTGCTGCCGCCAGCCTTGAAGCGGGCAATAGTTCGCCCCCTCCTGAAAAAACCCTCCCTGGATCCCACTAATCTAAATAACTTTCGGCCAGTCTCGAATATCCCATTTCTAGGCAAGGTGATTGAGCGGGTGGTGGCGTCCCAGCTGCAGAGGATTCTGGAGGAAACGGATTATCTGGACCCATTCCAATCTGGCTTCAGGCCGGGGTTCGGGACGGAGACTGCCTTGGTCGCCTTGGTGGATGACCTTCGCCGGGGGATGGACAGGGGGAGTGCGTCCCTGTTGGTCCTGCTGGACCTCTCAGCGGCCTTCGACACCATCGACCATGGTGGCTTCTGGGTCGGCTGGCTGGGTTGGGGCTTGGAGGCACTGTTTTGCAGTGGTTCCGCTCCTTCCTGGCTGAAAGATCCCAGAAGGTGGTGCTGAGGGACGCTTGTTCGGCACCCCGACCTCTCAGGTTTGGGGTGCCGCAAGGGTCTATCTTATCCCCCATGCTATTTAACATCTACATGAAGCCGCTGGGAGAGGTCATCCGGGGGTTTGGGGTGGGGTGCCATCAATATGCTGATGACACCCAACTTTATCTCTCCTTTCCCCCTGATTCTGAGGAGGCAGTTGAGGTCCTGAATCGTTATCTGGCGGCAGTTGGGGGCTGGCTGAGGGCGAACAAGCTGAAATTAAATCCGGATAAGACAGAGGTGCTTTTGGTCCGGAAATCCACAGCTCGGGTATTGGACTATCGCCCTGCTCTGAATGGGGTTGCACTCCCTCTGAAGGAGCAGGTCCGCAGCTTGGGGGTTCTCTTGGATTCACAGCTGCACCTGGAGTCTCAGGTGTCGGCGGTGGCCAGGGGAGCCTTTGCTCAGCTTCGGCTGATCCGCCAGCTGCGACCGTACCTGAGCTGCGCAGACCTGGCCACAGTGACCCACGCCCTAGTGACATCTAGATTAGATTATTGCAATGCGCTCTACGTGGGGCTGCCTTTGAAGACAGTTCGGAAATTACAACTAGTACAGAACGTGGCTGCTCGGGTGGTTGCTGGGGCACGTCGGTTTGACTCTGTTGAGCCGTTGCTTCGGCGACTACACTGGCTGCCGGTTCTGTTCCGGGCCAAATTCAAAGTGCTGGTGTTGACCTTTAAAGCCCTTTACGGCTCGGGCCCAGGGTATTTGAGGGACCGCCTCCTCCCATATAATCCGACCCGTACTCTGAGGTCATCTGGGGGGGCTCTTTTGACGGTGCCGCCACCAGGAGAGGTGAGGGGGTGGCGGCCAGTAGGAGAGCCTTCTCGGTGGTGGCACCCCAACTTTGGAATACCCTCCCCTTGGAGTTAAGAACTGCTCCCTCTTTGGCGGTATTTCGGCGGGGGCTGAAGACCTTTTTATTTCAGCAGGCTTTTAGTTGCTGACAGGCTGGCTGGCTGGCTTTTTTTGCATTCTTTTTATATATTTTATGATCCTAGGGATTAATTTGTTTGTATGTTGTATTTTTAATACTGTTTTTATTGTCTTTTAATACTGTTTTTAATTGTTTTTATTGTGTTTTAACCTTGTAAATGCCGCCTTGAGGGCCTTTGTGGCGGAAAGGCGGGGTATAAATCAAATAAATAAATCAAATAAATAAATATAGCACTACTTGGCTGCTTTTCAGGATGTATTGCTAGGGGCATGTCTGTCTAGGGTAGAAAAAGTATTCCAGTAGTTACAAGTGAGCTACTGAATGTGTTGAAGTTCTTACCAAAGCTAGTAGTAGTAGTAGTAGTAGTAGTAGTAGTAGTAGTAGTAGTAGTAGTAGTAGTAGT
>JAJKFI010000001.1:25489047-25512973 GCA_029204185.1 Lerista edwardsae | reverse complement strand
TCTCTCTCTCTCTCACACACACACACACACACACACACACACACACAGAGAGAGAGAGAGAGAGAGAGAGAGAGAGAGAGAGAGAGAGCTGTGTGGTAAGGTTTGTTTGTGACAAGTTTATAAATAGGCTTTTTTTTTTCTTTCTGATTCACTTTGCTATTGGAAAATGGCTGCAGAAGGAAAGCAGCAGGTTCTGGCATTACAATAATGGCATTTCCAGCCATGACATCACTTCTGGTGGGTCCTGGACAGATTGCCGTTCTAAAAAGTGGTTCAAAAGAGAACCACTGTAATATATTTAATGATAGCAAATATAGACAAACCTTCTCTAAACCAAGAAGAGTATGTTTGTCTCTTCACCCCAATTTAAATGCTCCTTAGATGTCAGAAACTTAAAAGCAGAAGCTTCTGCTCACTCTCACTCTCACTCTCTGCGAATGGGGCAAAGAAGCATATAAAATGATTTCTTATATTTAACAAAGGAAGAGCAATTCTCTCTTATCTGTTCACTCTAGCATATGGTGAATTTGCTGTAGTGAACTTCAGTGGCTACTTGCTGGTGTTTTGTTTTCTAACATTCAGGGTGCAATCCTAACCAACTTTGCAGCCCTGGAGTAATGGCCATGCAGCTCTGAGGTAAGGGAACAAATAGTCCCTTACCTTGAGGAGGGCTCCGTGATTCCTACTCCAATGCATAATGCAGAACGTGCCCCATTGGCACAACTATGTCCGCGCTGGAAAGTTGGTTAGGATTGCTCCCTCAGACGGGGAGCCAGTTTCTTATTCCTCTGCTAGGTTATTAATAATAACCAGTGCGAAAAAGTTGTGCCCTGAACCTTGAAAATGTCAAAAGATTCTTTGTGTGGGGGAGAATTTTGGCCACCAAAACTCATCTCTTCAGTTCAGTACTTGGACTCCATCCTTTGATCAGCAAGTGGCTTTTATTCATCACAATTTAAGGGTTCCTTGCAGGATTTGGACTCAGAAAACATGCAGCCTCAGGCAGGCATCCTCTGAGTCCATTTCAAAAAATTAAGATATGCATATGCCATCTTTTGGTCCAAGCAGGAGACTGCTTGTCGAGGCCGGGAAGGAGGTTGTATTGATAGCAGCAGCTCTGCCAATACCTTTTCCAGACCTCCACCCACCTTTCCAGGTCGGCTTGGACTTGTACCAGCAAAATCAGTGGCGCAGGTCTGAGTAGGCGCATTTGGGCAGGAAACGTTTCCAAGCTTAGAGACAACTTGCACTGCTCCCTGCAGTGTGCGCTAAGTGGTATGGAGGCGTCGATGAAACGGGGGGGGTTAGATAGGACTGGGCTGTCCGTCTTGGTCGTTCATGGATGGCCTTATACAAGTCACTTCCCATTGTTTTGTTCCTTCTGAGAAAAGAATCAACTAACAACACATGACTTAAAATGGTTTGCAAGTCTTCTTAGTACATTTCATACAAATTTAATTTCTATGCAGTGTCAAATGCTTAATCCGGTGCAAAGTATTATTCCACCTTGTTTGGAATTGCTGAGAAAGGCCCACAAAGCCCAAACCAAAGAAAAAAAAATGAAGCACATCAAGAAATCAGCAAAATGTAAATATTCCATTATAAAAGGAAATTGAAATGCTCAGGCTCTCCGTGGAGGCAAACACTGGAGGATAATATGGGTGTAATCAAGCACAGTAGCAATAACACACTCATGTCATCCATAGGATTACTAATGCCAGCAGAGACGCCAAGGTGGTGTAGAATAAAAATTAATGATAAACACAGAATAGCAATCGTTGCCTGGCCAGGTAGGAGAGCCTTTCAGAACTACACGACATGAAGACGTTTAGCAAAGGTCAATTTAGCAAATGTGTAATTCTTTATTTTCTACTATAAAAGCAAATATAAAAGCTTCGATAAAAGCAAATGCATTCATTATTTTTTCAATGTTCTGTCCCACCCACGCCTTGTATCCTCACAAGTACCCTGTGAGGTAAACTGAAAGATGGTGGGTTCAAGGTCACGCAGTGAGCTTCATTGAACCCAAGTCTGGTCCAACACCACGCCGACTCTCAATAATGCCACTTGTATATAGTGCTTTCTAAGTGGATCAAGTGCTTTATGTGTATTGCCTTGAGGTTGCCCTTACAACAGCCCAGTAAGGCAAATATCAACTCCATATTGCAGATGAGGAACTGAGGGTGAGAAGCAGTGGCCTGGTTGCCACCTAGTAAGTTCATGGCAGATGTGAAATTCAGACTGGAGCAGTCCTGATACGCAGTTCAGTCTCTTAGCCACGGTGCTACACCAGCTCCATTAGTGGACATGACTGGCATATGGGTCAATGCTTGCCATTCAGTCCTATGGGGAAAGTCAATTGCTGCACTTGGTGTGAGAAAAACCTATTGTTCACCCTTGAAATGGATGGCCTGGACTGCATAGTCAGGAATCTCGCAGAGCGCTGCAATGTGTCTCTGTATGCAGAGCGCACAGAGCTACACCAGAAGGATCACTAGATCGAACACGCCCTCTTTCTACTCACAGGCTACTCATGAATTTAGCATTCATGGGTTTGCACTGATTTACACATGCAGCACATCAGAGTCGTGCAACACAATGCGGAAATGGTCGAGTGAACAAGACCACTTCACGCTGCTAGTTGATGGTCATATTCCCAAGAGCTCTCCTGTGCTTGGAACACCCTTTAAACAACAAGAACAGCAAAGTAATAGGCAAGGTGACAGAACCAGAATTTCCTAATTTTCTGTTTGAGTTTTTTTAGGTGGCAGTAGTTTTATATCCCTCCTGGAGCCAGACGTGATACAGACCACCCCGTTCCTGAATATTCTGCCACCGAGGTGTGCCCCCTGTATCGATCCAGTCTAGCAGGGGTGTGTGAGATGGGGTTGGAGGCTAGTCATCAGCTGCTGCCCTTAAGCAGTGACTGCAGGGAAGCCTTCCCCATTCCACAGGGGTCACAGAGTGACCACACAGATAGCATGCGGGGTGATCAGCACCATGGAGGTTCTTGGTTGCTAACCAGCCAGCAGCTCCCTGATAGTAGCAGCCTGTGCCAGCTGCCAACCCTCAGCCGTCTATAATTACAAACATTTTATAAGACATAACTTGGTGGCAGTGAATAATAATCTGTGCACTTTCTTAGAACCTCCTTCCCATCAGTAGAGGAAGAACAAAAGGGCTCCATATTTTTTCCTATTAAATCAGATGAGAAATTTAAATCTCAAATGCCGAGTCCATTCTCCACCTCTTAGCTTTAAAGGCCAATCTCTACCTTTCCTGCCACTCTTCAAAAACAGTCCTTCAAAGTTCTTGAGTACAGAACTGACTCATTTCCATTACGCTGTGACACACAATGCTGTGTTAATTCCCTGTAATTTGAAGCTGAGTGCTTATTTTCTTCCGTTTTTTTCTTTCATTCTTCTGGAGCCCCTTCCTTTGAGTTTGATTGTGACATATTTTCCAACACTGTTGTGTAGCCTGCGTGCAGAAGTCCTGTACTGCCTCTTCAGCTTTTCTCTTTAACAAGCAAAGTACACATCTGACCTGTCAGAATAGTATAATTAGTTCCTTAAAATCCATTTCTCAGCACCATAATAGAAAGCTCAATCATTAGAACATTCTAGCCAGTGAGCAAGTATAGCTGTTGCCATCCGAAAAGGAGACTGCGACAAGAGTCTTTTGGCCTTGAAAGTGACTATTACATACAAGTGGATACATGAGACAGCAGAATATATTTCCATTTTACAGCAATAGTTTGTGGCTTTTCCCTCCCCCTCCCAAGAATCAAGCCCCCAACAGCTGAACTTCGGGCCCAATCCCAAAGGCTCCATCGTCAGCGGTACGCGCATACCCCCAGCCATAAAGCACGTTCGGGACACATTACTGCTCGCACTGGGGCGGTCAGTGGTGTCATTCAAATGATTTAGGAACAGGAACTCACTTTTGAGTTCAAATTCAAATGTTGAAAAAACAAAACAAAAAAAACCCGGAAGCAGCCACGGAGCCCGTTAGGATCCGGAACGCCCGTTCTGGTCCGTTCCCCCTGAATGACATCACTGGGGGCGGTGCTCACTTAGTGCCAAGCCTCAACGCGAGTGGGCAGCCAGCCAGCACTCCAGCAGTGCCGGCAGCTGGTAAGCCAGATCAGGGGGAGGCGGGAGGAACAGGCCACGAGGGGATGGGACCTGGCGGTGGCTTCCACCACCAAATCTTATCCCCGGTGGTGACTCGTGCAGCTCAACATGGGGCTGCTTGATTCACCACCAGCAAGGTAGCCAGCAGCAAGCTGAGGAGCCCCATTGCGGGTGACGGGCTTTCCTCTGGGGAAGGGGACAAATGTCCCCTTCTTCCAGGGAGACTACAGTGGCAGCCTCATTGCTGCTGGATGCAGCGGTCAGGCAGTTGTGGATTGGACTGCCCATTTCAATACCACAGACTAACTCTACAAAAGATCCACACTCATTATTAATCTTCTAATGAGGTAGAATTGAGCCAAGAGAACAGACGTATGCTATGTGAAAACATGATTGGGCCTCTAATTCTCACAGCATGTACAAATTTGGAGGGGGGGGAAAGGCATTTTTTTTAAAATCTCAGCTTCTTTGCACCATATGCTCGTGATATTACCAGTTTATTTGGTATAAAATATAACCAGTATAAAATGAGCCTCAGGTACTGAAATTGTGTTTTAGCCAGAACACGAGGTTTGAGATCTGTCCATGTTCAGGACATTCGGGACATCTGTCTTGGAGTCCATTGGAAGCCCAGGCTGAAGGCCAATCAGGGTGCAATCCTGAGCTGGAGTCGGGCCGGCACAGTTAGGCCAACAAAGTTTGGCCAGCACCAGGGCCAGCGTAAAGTGCATTTGGACCACTCTCGGAGTCAGGAAGGATGGAGCATGACTGTATGCTAGCCTCTCTGACTCTGAGAGTACTCCATACTTCATGGTGACTCTGTTGCTGGCCAAACTTTGCTGACCTAACTGTGCCGGCCTAACTGCAGGTTTGGAGTGTTCTCTTAGGGTGCAATCCTAAGCAGCGCCAAACTAGCCCAACAGGCCAGCGCCATATCCAGCACTGCTTAGGAGAGTCTGGACCCCCCCGCCACGGCAAGGGAGCGTTCACTCGAATCTGTGCTCGCTAAAGAGCCACCTCACAACCCACCCAGGTCCCACCCAAGTCCCGCCTCCTGCCTCCCCCCTCCCACCAATCCCTGTCCTGAAACGGGACAGAGAATCCCTTGCACTGACCAGCTTCGGTCGGCACAAGGGAGGCTCTCCGTCAGTGATCTGAAGATGCTGCTGCGAGTAGCTTCGGCTTCAGAGATGGAGCGCCGACGCGGGGGTGCTGCTTGGCACTCCCGCATCGACACTCCGCCCCTTGCGTCAACGCTATGGCGTAGTGTCAACGCAAGGGGCTCACTAGGATTGCACTGCCCATCTAATAGCACAATCCTACTCAAGTATATGCCCCATTGTGTTCAGTGGAGCTAACTCCCTGGAAAATATATACAGATTGACAACACCTTCTTTTGACCTTATGGGCAGTTTGTAACTGAAGAGATTCTATTTATGGCTCTGTATTGAACAGTTGGGACGTGGTGGCGCTGCAGGTTAAACTGCTGCTGCTGGGCTTTCTGACTGGAAGGTTGGGAGTTCGAGACCATGCGACGGAGTGAGCTCCCATTGCTTGTCCTAGCTCCTGTCAACCTAGCAGTTCGAAAGCACCTAAAAATGCAAGTAGATAAATAGGTACCACTTCATTGGGAAGATAATGGCGTTCCGTGCACTACAGCGTATAGTCATGCTGGCCACATGACTACGGAAGCTTATCCTCAGACAAACGCTGGCTCTACAGGCTTAGAAACGGAGATAAGCATTGCCCCCTACAGTCGGTCACGACTACATTCGGTCGTGGGGAAACCTTTACCATTGTTATTGAACAGTTAGCTCTTTGGAGTGGTGGGCCAGTGTGAGATACAGGAAGTTGGACTAGATGGGCCTTTGGCCTGATCTAGCAGAGCTCTTCTTAAGCTTCTGCCTAGCCCCCATTGACACATCAGTTTATAGACAAGGCATGTTCTATTTCTCAGGTATAATCATCTATCTGCTGACCTACTGTTTAAATTCCCCACGTCCACCACTGATTTTTTTTCTCTCTCTCTCCATACATTGCATTCATGATGCTCTCTTTCCACTTACTACGCTAACTCATGTTTTATTAATAACCCCCTCATAGTCATTTATCCTCTTGAGTAGCTTGCGATGCTTTCCTTTCCAGTTATCCCCACCTGCATGGTAACAACCCTAATGGTTAATCATCCATCACTTAGAAAATTCTAATTTCCCTATTGTTCACAAATGCTTCCAGGGTGCTGACATGCTGGCTCATTTAAGAAAAAAAAAAAACCTTTTAGAGAAAGGTCACACAGAAAACAATTTGATAACCATAACAAAAAACTATTTCTGCCAAACTGTAGATTGTCAAGAACAGTAGGTTATTATGGACAAATTGACACTTAGTGACTGCTTAATGTGGGATTTACAATAGGCTGGTGGAACTACACAATTCCTAATTAGTCTAGAGCTTTAAAAAAAAGTAATGGATTTGAAAACAGACAAAAGTGATTTTCAGCAGCTGGGCTAGGACTCAGAACTGGGCCACCACCTGAATTTGGGTTGGTTGTGGCACTGCTAATGCTGCCATTTTCTTCTGATCAACCCTGCACAGTTAGAACAATAAATAGGCATCTTGATCAGGGTCATTCCTGGTGGGGGGTTGGCACTCTGGGGCACACTCTCCAGGGGTGCCGCCCTGAATCTGGAGGTGCAGCCCCCGGAGGTGCAGCCCCCACACCTGCTGCCACCCCCGGAGGCGCTTTAAGGATTGGAGAGGCCACCTACAGCTTCCCCAGCCCTCAGAAGGCCTTCTGGAGGCCAAATATCATTACCTCTGGTTTTCGGCCCTCAGAAGGCCTTCTGGGGGCTAGAAAGGCCCCCTCTGGGAGCCACTCTACTCCTCTTCTGCTTTAAAAAAAACCAGTGGCAATGGGGAGTGGTGATGGGGGATGCGACCGAGGGCAGGAGGGGGACTATTTGCCGCCCCTCCCATCTGGTGCTCTGAGGCATTTGCCCCCTAACCTCACTAGGTATGCCAGTGATCTTGACATAAATCCTGCCACCGACATTTGGCTTTGGAAGGGTTGTTTGGGCAAATCCCCCAAATCTCCAGAGGGCTCATATCAATTTCTCTTGCAATAGTACTTTCTCTGCTTCTTGCCTTGCTTTATCTATCTATTCCTGCACAAAATTGAGCACATACAAAATTGCCATACTGCTCTCTACCCCACCTCCTCCATTCCTATATATATTGCTCTGAAGAAAAAGAAGATGCAGAATGATGCTGTAACAATCTAGGCTGACTGGCCTAGTGGGACAAGGAGAGGAAAAGGAGAAGGAAGAGGAACAGTGTACTGCTGGGCTTTGCTAAAGGTAGCATAAGGTCATGATGACATTGGTTGGGAATGGGAGTGAGTCCCTGTGGGAGATGTTGTAGAAAGATTGATTTTTGCTAAGGATTATGGGACTGGGAGAAGCTGAACCAGAGCAAAGTGGAAAACCGCTGTAACCTGCTGACCCCTGCATGACACGTTGACCCACGAAACAAGGAGATCGGGATCGGAAACGAAGCAGCCTGCGCTAACAAGGAAGGAAGATAGCAAAAGCCGCGAGATCGTTAAGCTTGTTAAGCCTGTTAACCTTGTTAAGCTTGTTAAGCCTGTTAAGCTTGTCTACCGAAACTTGCTGAGTTATTAATTAGTGCAAATTGCCGAGTTGTTGATTAATGGCATATGCTCTGTAAACCCAAGCATAAATATGGGCTTGTGTGCAGCAATAAAGCAGAACTTTATAGATCATATTGGTCTGCGTGTTCTCCCTCGCTGCGGGAAACGGCAATTGGTGACCCCGACGTGATCAGCGGACGGTGCGAGGTTAGCATCTCGGACGGGAGTGGATCGCCGCGGCCAAGAGCCAAAGGGTCCCCCGGATGCCCGAAGGAAGGCGGACGCCCGGAGAGAGGCGGGACAAGAGAAGTGGCCACGACTGACTGGTGAGTCAGGGAACATACTGATCGGCGAGTCAGAAAAGCACTGACCGGCGAGTCAGGGAAAACGGGATGGGAATGACCGTATCGGTCTCGGAGCAAGCAGCGCTCCAGTTGTTGTGTGAATTGGCTCAGAAATATGACTGTAAACTGAAGGAAAAGGATGCCGCCGCTGTTTGTCAGTGGGCACGGCGAAGAGGTCATCTTCAGCAATTGAAAGATGTGTTTTGGAAACAGACTTGGAAAGACATTGGGGCAGATTTGTGGAGCTCAGTGCAGAATGGGAATGCGGAGGCGCAGCGATTAGCCCCCATTTACGGGACAATGAATAGAGTTATGTCTGGGTTGCATGGAGAAGTGGAGGCTAAACGAGCAATGAGGCAGGCGTTGGGAATTGCTGATGACGGTGAGGAGGAGGGAAAAGATGCAGGATCGGCAGCGTCAGGGGTGCCATCTAAGGAGGTTGAAATGTATCCCCTTTCAGAAGCTGAGAAGGCGGCCTTGGGGGGTCCCACTGACAGCCTCCCTCCGTATACGAGCCCAATCCCTGAGGCAGCCCCTTTCACTAGCCCCACGGCCCCACATGACCCCGCCGACGTTCCCCTGCCCATGGATGAGGATATCCCAGACAAACTGTACCCTGATTTGTCAAGATGGAAGAAAAATAAAGAGGGAGCCTATGAAGTCCCACCAGGGGCGCGTCCCCCGCGAATGGGCTCAGAGCATTGGGATGATCGGGAGTTTTTGGAGAACAGGGAGAGAGCAAAGAAGCAGGTATTGGAAAGAGAATGCACTTGGGAAGTTGCGGAGGAGTGGTTGATGGCGCGATATGGGGGAAAAGGACGGTGGACTCCCTGGGAAAAAAGGGAGTTGGGAGCGCCCCTATTGCCCGAGGAAGAGGAGAGAATAAGGACTCAGGAATTGTTGGAAGAGTGGGATGAGCGAAGAGAAAGGGAGAAGGAGGGTACTCGGAAGAGCCCGGAGGGTGGAGACCGGTTCCGTAGAATGAGGCGTTTGACGGAGAACCCCTTCCCCTCCCGGGATTCGGCCCCGCCAGAGAGGGACGAAGCGTTTGATCAGAGAAAGCGGTGGCGAGCGGTGATACAGAATGCGTCTTTAGAGGGAGAATTGACTATGCAACCGATCATGATGCCCGTGGTGAGACGGGGCAATGCAGTAGAATGGACGTCCTTTGACTGGAACATGATTAATAAGATTCAAAAGAATATAATGGATTATGGCACAGACAATCGTCTGGTGAGGCAGCAAATTGGGACCTTGTTAACGCATACTGATTTGGTGCCTTATGATATTAAATTGTTGATGGAGACGTTGTTGACACCCACTCAAAATATGTTGTTTTTGCAAAAATGGGAGCAGCGATTGGAAATGAAAATGATGGAAAATGTGGCTCTTCCCCCTATTGATCCCCTGTCCACCGCCACTTTGGATATGTTGATGGGAAAGGGGCCATTCACGGATCCGCAGCGTCAAGCTGCGTTAGCCCCGCGAATCCGAGAGCAGTCGCAACGATGCGCCTTGTGGGTTTTTGAACAATTGCCTCAGATGGGAACTGTAAGCCCGCCGTACACTAAAATTATCCAGAAGGAGCAAGAGTCTTTTATGCAATTTGTGGACAGGTTGAAGGAAGCCGTAGATAAAGCTCCCAACATGCAGGGGGAAATGCGCGCTACTATGGTGAAGGAGCTAGCAATGCAAAATGCAAACCCTACGTGCAAGCAATTGTTGGCACGATTGCCTATGGGAGCCACCTTGGTTGAGATGATTGAAGCCTGCGCACGGGAGCGCCTGGTGTGGGAAGAGCAAAAGGCACAGATTCATAGTGTTGCGTTGGCCGCCGCCTTAAAACAAGCAGTGCCCGCAGGGCAAAATGATCAAAGCGGAGGGCCAGTGTGCTACGGATGCCACCAGCCCGGCCACATCCGCAGAGCTTGCCCCAACCGAGCGGCTCAGAATAATCAAGGAGTACGGAGGGCACCCGCCCCCCAGGGAGAGGTGAAGTTCCAGGGAAGCTGCAATAGATGCAGCCGGTTCGGTCACCGGGCGGCAGAATGCCGATCTAAATTTCACAAAGATGGCTCACCGCTGCCGGGAAACCAGCAGAACCGCGGGGGGAGCGCGGTCAACAAATACTCCTCCAACCACACACCAGCCAGTCAAATATACCCCGTGGCTGCTCCCATAATCTCCGCGCCGCCACAAGTGGGTCTACCGGCATGGAACTGGCAGCAGCCAGTACAGTTACCTTAAATACCCCTGATGTAGTACACGTGCCCACCGGTGTATATGGCCCCTTGGGGGAAGGACTCTCTGCTTTGTTAATAGGACGATCTTCAGCGACCAAGCGGGCGCTCCTGGTCATTCCTGGATGTATTGATGAGAACTTCCGAGGGGAGATTAAAGTCATGGTGCGAACCTGGGCACCTCCCGTTGTAATCACCGCCGGTGATAAGCTTGCCCAGCTGATTCCGTTCCGAAATGCTGTGCCGACAACCCCAGATGTGCCCCAGCAAAGAGGCTTCGGCTCTTCAGACGCGCAAGCGGTAACTATAGCCTTTGCTACACCCATGACGGAAGATCGCCCGCTCAGGGAGGTCACCATAGAGGGACCCAGCGGGATCCGAATAAGGGTGCCCGCGATGCTGGACTCTGGCGCGGACGCGACGGTTGTCCCCCTGCAAGCCTGGCCCGCAGCATGGCCAATGGAACCAGCAGCAGCCGTGACTGGAATAGGGGGCTCAACGAACCATCAAGGGACATTCCAAGCAGCCTGTCGGCTTACTGTTTCGGACCACGAGGGACACATTGCGCAAGTCGTTCCTTACGTATTGAATACACATTTGTGGCTGTTGGGACGAGACGTTCTTTCACAATGGGGAGCTATGATCGTCACCCCGCCTTTTCAGCAGCGGTCACTGGCAGTACCTCCGCGCCCACATTGCAACTAACTTGGACTACATCAGAGCCTGTTTGGGTGGGCCAGTGGCCGCTACCAGCGGAGAAACTTCAACATTTAAAAGAGCTTGTTCAGGAACAATTGGATCAAGGTCACATTCGTCCTTCCACCAGCCCTTATAATACTCCTGTATTTGTTATTAAGAAGAAATCAGGGCGATGGAGATTACTCCAGGACTTGAGAGCTGTTAATCGGATTATGCAACCCATGGGGGCGCTGCAGCCAGGAATGCCATCCCCAAACATGCTCCCGAAAGGCTGGGACTTGGTTATTATAGATCTTAAGGACTGTTTTTTCACAATTCCTCTTCACGAAGCCGATTGTCAATATTTTGCGTTCTCAGTGCCTGAAATTAATCTGAGAGGACCCACTCAAAGATTTGAGTGGGTGGTCCTGCCCCAGGGCATGCGGAACTCTCCCTCCATATGTCAATGGTATGTGGACAAAGCCTTGGAGGGCTGGAGGAAGCGGTACCCCCAAACCTTGGTCTGTCATTACATGGATGATATTTTGTGCTGTGATCCAAAGGAAGTGACGTCAGGCATGTTACAAGAACTTCAGACACAGCTGTCTCGTTTTGGACTTCGTATTGCACCTGAAAAGGTCCAACGAACTGCACCCTGGAATTATTTGGGACTGAAAATATTCCCAGAGACGGTAGTCCCGCAGAAAACAAAGATACGAACAGAATGCTTGACTACGATAAATAACCTCCAACAGGTCTTGGGAGATATTCAGTGGCTCCGCCCGCGGGCAAACATCACTACGCAAGAATTGCAGCCACTATATTCCCTCCTGCAAGGAGCTAAAGCAGTCACGGACCCTTGTGAGCTAACTTCTGAAGCTAAGAAAGCCTTAAGAATAATTGAAAACAAGATTATGCACGCATCTTCACAAAGATTTGACGCTACTCTTCCTGTCAACCTGTATGTCTACGGCACCCAACTGCCCATTGCAGTAATTATTGGACAGCACAAGAACGCCAAACTAAATATCCTGGAATGGGTACATGCCTCTCTACCCCGAAAAACGGTCACCGCATTCTTTGACTGCTTAGGACAGATGTTACTGAAAGCAAAGCAGAGAACAGTCAAATGACTGGGCAGTTACCGCAAGCCATTTACCTCCGTCTCACGGACTGCTCGGCAGAAAACGTAGCAGAAGCCATGCAACAATCAGTTACTTTCGCCCTGGCAGTGACTGACATCCCCATTGATCCGCATTTGCCCGCCGATCCCCTCTTTTCAACGAACTTACCGCTACAGTGGCGCCCTTTGCGATCAGATCAACCAATACTTGGTGCTAAAACTTTGTTTGCAGACGCTAGTGCCAAAACACAGACATATGGCTATGCGTGGGAGGAAAAAGGAGTTTGGAAGACCAGTTTGCATACCGCCCACGGATCAGCACAACAACTGGAACTTCTGGCCACGCTAAAAGTTTTCAACGATCATCCGGAAGAGCCTATCAACGTGGTAGTAGATTCATTATATGTCCATGGCATTTTGCTAAAATTACCCTTTGCTCTACTGCATTTTCACACAGATAACAGGATCAGCGCGACCCTGTTAACGTTACAACATTGCATCGTACTCCGATCTCACCCATACTGGACTACTCATATGCGCAGTCACCAATCTTTACCTGGCCCATTTGCTGCAGGAAACAATATGATTGACGCCAGCGTGAGCCACGTCTACGTCTGCCAACTGCCTAGTCAATCTCACCAGTTTTTTCATCAATCAGCGAAAACATTATCACAGCAATTCAAAATTCCTCTGATGACCGCTCGAGGGATCGTCGCCTCCTGTCCCGATTGTGCACGGCTCCCTCCTTTACAGACACAAGGAACCAACCCTCGAGGGACTCGAGCCCTGCAGCTTTGGCAAACTGACGTTACTGAGCTTCCAGCGCTAGGGAGGATAAAGTTCTTACATGTCTCCGTGGACACTTATTCACATGCTGTCTGGTGCACACCCGCCACGTCCACCACAGCAAAGGCTGCCATTCAGCATTGGCTTCAAGCCTTTGCGGTCTTAGGAAAACCCGACACGATTAAAACTGACAATGCCCCTGCGTATCATGCAAATTCTGTAGCCCAAGTCATGAGTCAATGGGGGGTAAAACATGTTTTTGGGACCCCTTATAACTCTACTGGCCAAGCGATCATTGAACGTACGCATCAGGATGTTAAAAGATATATTTCCCTCTTTTTAAAAGAAAAGGGGGAGTTGGGCATTCTTGGGGTGGTGGCAAAAGCCATGTATGTCTTAAACTGGGTAAATGTAAGACCAATTTTGCAAGACAAGCAACCAATTTATTTTCACCATAACAAAACAAGTAATGAATTTTCTGCAGAGGTGTTAGTAGAATGTTATGACCCACGAAGAAATGCATGGGGGGGACCATGTCAGTTAATAACGTGGGGAAGAGGGTATGCTTGTATTTCCGCAGGAGATGGGTCGCGATGGGTTCCTGCGAAATGGGTACGTCCACACCTGGCTCCTCTTCCTTGCGAGCCTTCTGAACCTGCCGGGGAGCAGAGCGATCGAGACCCAGCACCTGCAGATGGGGAAACAGAACCTGTGGATGACGTTGGCAGAGCGACTGAATCAGACCCACATGTGCCTGGCGATGACGGCGGCGGGTGATCCGTTTCGATCCTGCATGATAGGAGTACCTATGACCCCACAGGAATTGCGAACTGAGTTACAGTCTTATATAGATTCTTCTCAGGTGTCTTCAGAGTGTAAGGTTTCTAAGAATACACACTGCGCGTGTATCTGTGACAACGCTTCAAAAGAAATGCTGTGGCCGTTCTATAGGGCCACCTGCTTGCTGGGTAGTATAGTTGGAGCCCTGCATCAGGTCCCACAAGATCCCCCGGAAGAAATTGACCTATTGTGGTCAGTCCCCCCCGGGATAAAACAAAATGTTACTCAGCTTGAGGGCTGTTCCTCCACTGGAAGACCGATGGATTTTGTAAATGGTACCGGCATGATAGCCTTTGATGGTGCCGCATACTATCAAAGTATAACCCCAGGTAGACCCCCCTGGGAGCAATATACCAACGTTACTGGGAGTAATCTATGGCATGCTGCTATTCATACTCGGCCAGCCTATGTTAATCTAAAAATCCCCACTCCTCGAGCGTTGCCCCCTGGGGTATTTCTGATTTGTGAGAACCGCGCATTTACTGGGATACCCTGGCGGCCGGTCGGGGGCCCGTGTTATATTGGTAAGCTTGTGTTTTTAAACTTAGACACAGTAAATATGTCTGTCGTACAGAATCTCACCAAAAGGAGAGCTAAGCGTGATATTGCATTGCCCGCTGATTGCAATGATAAGGTAGAACTTAGCAGCACCACTGCCATTGTCTTTGCGTCTTGGCTCGCTCCTGGAGTTCAAGCAGGAATTAACGCAGACCAGATACGCCGGCTGGCGTGCTGGGCTAAAAATCAAGTGAATATAACTGCTAGCGTTCTCGCAGATATAGCCATGGATGTCAGGGGGGGTGCACCGAGCAGTTTTACAGAACCGGGCTGCCATTGATTATTTGCTTGCGATTCATAACCATGGATGTGACGAACTGGAAGGTCTGTGTTGCTTTAACCTTTCTGATCACTCAGATTCTGTTATCAGCAAACTCAAGAAGTTGACGAGGAACTTGCAGAAGATCCGGATCCAGACCGACCCCGTAGCAGATTGGTTCAACTCACTGGGGTTGCCAGCCTGGCTAATGCATGTGTTTCAACCGATACTGATGATAGCTGTCATATGTATCTTAATGTGCTTGTTCGGACCTTGCTGTTTTCAATGTATTCAACATGTCGCTTTTAAGACTGCCGAGCAAATGTTTAAAAAAAGAGGGGGAGATGTGGGAGATGTTGTAGAAAGATTGATTTTTGCTAAGGATTATGGGACTGGGAGAAGCTGAACCAGAGCAAAGTGGAAAACCGCTGTAACCTGCTGACCCCTGCATGACACGTTGACCCACGAAACAAGGAGATCGGGATCGGAAACGAAGCAGCCTGCGCTAACAAGGAAGGAAGATAGCAAAAGCCGCGAGATCGTTAAGCTTGTTAAGCCTGTTAACCTTGTTAAGCTTGTTAAGCCTGTTAAGCTTGTCTACCGAAACTTGCTGAGTTATTAATTAGTGCAAATTGCCGAGTTGTTGATTAATGGCATATGCTCTGTAAACCCAAGCATAAATATGGGCTTGTGTGCAGCAATAAAGCAGAACTTTATAGATCATATTGGTCTGCGTGTTCTCCCTCGCTGCGGGAAACGGCAGTCCCTCTTCTTCACAAGTTGCAGATGACTGGATTCAATATTTCCTTACCTGACCTATTGCATGCTATGCAGTAGCCATGCAGGAGAAAGGTTACATTGTTTGACCACAGTCGGTCTGATAATTGATGCATTGGTGCCATATCATTTTGTTTCTTCCACCTTGAAGATGTCACTGGGGCTTCCTGTTCTTGTCCTGAACCGTTAAAACTGATTGAGTGAAACCACTGCAGCATAAATGATATACATGAGTAGGTCAGACAGAGAGACCAACGTAGTGCAAACTCAGCTGTTTGGCTGAAAATCAGTCACCGTATGAGCTTCATGTCTGCTTCATCCACTTTTTTCTTTTTGTTTTTGTTTAGTACTGTTAATTTTCTTTTAGGCCTCCAGCACTGCCATCAAAGCACCACAACATCAACTACCAATGTTAGACTATTCTGTCCTATGTCAGGTTCAACAGCTTGGATTTTAATCACTCCCTATTATAGGGCAGTCAATGGAACAGCTGAAATAGTGTTGTTTTGCTACAGGGTTGTGAATGTCATCTTTAGGTATTCACTTACTTCTTGCACAAATACTACTGTCTGCTTTGGGCAAGGCACCCAAGACAGTTTACAGTCATCAAATGAACCCAAATGTTAACAAAGCATCAAAAGCAGAGTGGTCTCAGGCCATTGATGGGCTCTTCAGGAACTCTCCAGCTCCTTTCCTTCCTTCTCTGGGGCATTCAGTGGTAGTCTTGAAGGAAGTGGTAGTCCCTTTGGAAGTGCAAGAGCAGCTTGCTGATCTTGCAGGACACTGGTGCTATCTCAGCAAAAGCTCCCTGGCAGGTTTTCCCACCCCCAATCTCTTATAGCCAACTAGCTTTTTTGACCTGGCGTTGCCTGGGCAAGAAATTATCCCAAGTGCGAATGTGGACTCAAATGGCCTCGGGAGCGTCGCCATTCATCTCGGCGACCCCGGAAACTACAGATTTGACACCGATTTTGGCCATTTTTGGTCACTACACGTCTCAGCGGCCCCAGAAACTATGGATCCAACTCCATTCCGGCCATTTTTGACCATTTTCACATGGCGGCCCCTGCATACCCCCACCTCCAGGGGCATTAGGGGGGTCTGACCCCCACAGTATTTGTCGCCAGACTGCAAGGCACACGCATGCCAAGTTTGATGTCAATCGCTCCAGGTGTTCCAGGAGGGCATGGTGGACGGTTTATTTTTCACCCCTTCTCGCCCCCCCCCATGCTGAGGGGGGGCGAACCCAGAGACAAATGGTGTCGGGGCATCGCCGCTTGTCTTGGCGCCCCCAGAAACGATGGATTCGACACCGAAGTCGGCCGTTTGCGATCATGTTTATGTTTCACACACACACACCCGCATCCCCCCCAGGGGTCCTAGGGGGGTCTGCCCCCTGCAGTGTTTGTCGCCAGGCCGCAAGGTGTATGTGTGCCAAGTTTGGTGTCAATCGGTCCAGGCGTTGCAGAGCCTATGCAGAACATACGTACGTACAAACGTACAGACGTTTGATTTTATATAGAGAGAGATTGGTTGGCCTCTGTTAAATATGCTATGCCTATACAACCAGGGAAGAGTCTTCCCAGACCAGTTTGGAGCTTTTTTTTTTTTTCCCCAGAAGCTGGAACATTTTATCCAGAGTCTGGGAATGGGAAAAAATTTGGAGAACTTGGTAAACATCTATTAGGGGAACATCTATGCTATACACGACACATCTACCTGTAGATGCTAAAATGGCAGGCTTGAGTATAATGCAGGTGATTCCAAACTTCTTCTTTTGCAAGGATCACTTATCAGGGAGGCAAGCTGCCACTAGAGATGGCTGCTGTGTATGGAAGTGGGTAGTGTGCCATACTCTTGCTCCTGATGTGAGACATAAGCTTCTGCAGCTGCTACCCTCTCCTGGGTTCTATTCCAGTTTGCACCTTCCTCAGCCCCTGACTCTTTGGAATGGTTGAGCTTCTGTCAGTCACACCTTGCCACGAACTGCTATCTCTGCTGCCTCCGTTGCGGGGTCAGGCCAGGTGAAGCAAGTCCCTGTGGATGTAAAACCTAGTACCACCTGTCCTACCATGAAGTACCACCAGTAGTATTTGTACCACTAATAGAAAAATAACGCTATAATTCAGAAAATGAGGTTGATTGAGTCCTACACCCTTCATGTTCTTTGAAGCATTATACAAAATAGCGTGAAGCTGCCTTTCTGCTACTGATTTTATTTCAGTCAGTTTCAAGCTTCCTTGAACCTCAAGCTTTCTCAGGCATCTAATCAGGTAAATTAGATATTTCACAGATAAAGTGTTAGGGAAAGAAATAACTGGAATGAAAAAAAGAAATCCTCTCTTTACTACTTAAACTGTTATTCAAAAGCATTTCTAACAGCAGTCTTCCTTCTCCCCAGACGCCAACAAACACAGAAAAATAACATTACAAGGAAATGGTTCCCTAGAAAGCTTTTGAAATAATCATGTGAAAAAATATAATGACATCACACATACCAGAGTTTGTGGAAACGAGAAGCGTCAATAATTTGTGACATTGGGCAGTTACAAATGCCTCACAATGAGGTTTTTGCATGGCCTTGCTTAGAATTCCTTGCAAAATTTAGCACATGCTTCTCTGCATGTCAGAAAGCTGTTGTTTTTTTCCTGTAGAAATCACTCTCCAATGGCCCATTCCTGAAATATACAGTTATGTAGCTACTCTTGCAGCAAACTGATTAATCTAGTCTTACCAACATGGAGTTTAGAAGCGGGTTGGATCTCGGGGTCACAACAGAATGGTTTTTAGTGCTCATAAAATCAGAAAGAGCAGTAACGAAGTAGCAGAGTGTATTTGACATAACTCCTCTGAAGGACTGCTCCCATGTTTATACTGTACTTGGGTACAGCTGCCTTTATGTTGGTATATATGCAAAAATTACTGTACCTGGAATGATTTTTGCATACATAAATTGAACATGCATTGAATGGACCATATGAATATCTGTACCCAAGTACAGAGTAACAGTGATTACAGTAACAGTGATCTGTACCCAAGTACACAGAACAGTGACAGATACGTGGATGATGTATCTGAGTATAATTCAACCTGTGAACAGCCCTTTCTTAGAGATACATTTTTTAAAAAATTATAGTGTAGATTTTTCTAGTACAGGTATGCCCTGGTATCTGCTGGAGTTCTGTTCCAGATCTCTCCGAGGACACCTGGACACCTGAAACAGTGGATACTGGGGACACTTCTTTAAAGATAGGGGAACATCAGTGGTCTTGCTGCAACAAGATTAAAAAAAAGGTATTTGTTTAATGTTCCTCTATCTTTTAATAGGCGTCCCAATATCCATGGTATACGTGGATAACTGAAACTGTGGATCAGTGAAATCAGTAGATACCGGGGCATGCCTGTATAGCAGACATGATGCTCTTTTCATGTATACAACCATCATTTATAGCTACTTTTTACAGCTGAAGAAAATATTAAGGGCAGAACTGTACAGATCACAATAAACCTGGTCATCTCTCCATTTATTCTATTGATTCATTATTTACTAAATTACTGCATGTTTCTCTTCCAATGTTGCACTGAAGCCCAAGGAAGTCTGAAACGTTATTGCTATCACATTTGAACATGTTTCAGCTACTGAACTCTATTACCTATGACGACCTGGTTCCACATGGAATCCTAAATGTTCTGACTCAGACATCAATTATAATTCTGCTGACATACTGACATTTCAAAAGCACTCACCAGGTTATTTGTTAGCCTTCTTCATCCCATATTTAAAAGGACTGAATAATTGAAGAAAATGCATTTATCTACAGGAGCTTAAAGCTTCTTGAAACAGATGTTTTCTCAGATGTAGATCTTGAGTTAAACTAAAGACAATCTGAAAGACTGTCCATAATAAATCGGAATAGAAATGCATGTCATAACAAAATGTGAAGAACCAAATTTTAAAAAGAAAGCTAGAATTTACTGCTTTCAATTCAGTTAGGGCACGATCCTAATCTGGATCCTGGATCCTAACCCAGGAGTGTTGCAAACATGCTGTAAAGGGCATTTGCGCAACTCTCTGAATCAAGGAGGCCGACGTATGGATGTGCACCATCCTCCCTAACTGTATGGTGTGTTTGTTACACTCCAGTTTAGGATTGCTCCCTCAGGGCGTAATCCTATGCAGCACCGCAATGGCGAGGCTGACTTGGCAGCGCCATATCCAACGCTGCATAGGAGAGGCTGGAGCCCCCCCACAGCAAGGGAGAGTTCACTCCCTTACCATAGGGGAGGCTCCAGCTCCCCTATGTGCTCCTCAGATCTGTGCCAGCTAAAGAGCGGGTGCAGATCCAAGGAGACCGCGCGGGCCGAATCGGGGCCTTGCGGCCGTGCTTAGGATGTGGCCATATGGACACCTCCCAAGTCCGCCCACATCCCGCCCAAGTCCCACCCCCACCTCCCTCCCTCCCTCCCACCGATCCCCGTGCCGCCCCGTCCGGCGCTAGGGAGGCGCTGCGCGGGCACAACAGGACTGGTGCTGCAAGCAGCGCCGGTCCTGTTGCCTTAGCACCGAGGCGGTAATGTTTGCTATGCATTCTGAGGGCAAACCTGGGAGGAGCAAAGAAACTCCCAGAAGTGGCTGTTTAGAGCTATTTTTGTCTCTGCTTGGAAATGGCGTGGTTTCGCTACCATTAGCCATTTTGCTATCACTGCGCTGCATTTTGCTACCACGGCGCTGGAGTCAGCCAGACAGTTTAGGATTGCACTGTTAATTTCTGCAATAGGTGCCTTACCATTGAGCTTGCCCTTGAAAATCAATCAATCAATCAATCAATCAATCAATCAATCAATCAACAGGTACTTATATACCGCTTTTCAACACGAAGTTCACAAAGCGGTTTACAGGCAAATAGTAATAATAATAAAATTCAATGGCTCCCTGTCCCAAAGGGCTCACAATCTAAAAAAAAAGGCAAACCACCAGCAACAGCCACTAGAAAGACTGCGCAGGGGTGAAGAGGGACAATTACTCTCCCCCTGCTAAACATAAGAGAAACACCACTTGGAAAAATGCCTCTTGCCCAGTTAGCAGGGGCAAGCAAACCTTCAAATAGTCTAGCAAACCTTCAAAAATGCTAGCAAACCTTCAAATAGTCTAATTCCCTATCAGATTTTTAAAGTATCTTCCAGCTTTTCTTCAAGAGAAGTTAACTTACATTATCCCTGAAGCAGAGCACAATTTATCATAATGCAAGTAGGCCTAAATTAAGAAATAATGATAGATGATCACAGTAAGCCATCCTTATTTTTAACATATAATGGTGTAACGTAGATAACAGCCAGGCCAGGTTCCCTAGCAGTTGGATTGCACTGAAGCAGAATTTCTTCAGATCTCCAACTCCCCTTCTGGAAACATAGAGAGCACATCAGTTATTCATAACAGCAGGGGAGCCTTCCATATGGCAATTCCCATTAGTAATACCTTTTTTTCCTGCAGAGGAGTTAAAAGAAAAAGAAAAGGAAGAAGGAAAATTTAACTTTTGAAATGTCTCGAGGGATTTTGACCTGAGGTAACCCACAAACCATCTTCACTCCCAATCATAATGCATTTAGTATTTCAATCTGCCATGGTAAAGAGAGTGTTTCTCCACAGGATATGAGAATTAGCCTATTCAGGAGGCTGCAGCTCTGCATTTCAAAAGGTCTATGCAGACTCCAAAACTGACGAATGGCAGTGGAACTCCACATTTGTTACTCCTGGAAAGAAGGTATTCTATCCTATTTAAAATGTTCTATAACAGTAAGAATTGCATTTTCAAACCCATCCCCTTCCTGGGCCTGATCCTATCCCCTATCCCCTGCTCCATTTTGTCCCTTCCTATAGCATTCCACCCTTCCCAACCCTCTCCTGCCTTTCCTGCTGACTTACCTGCTTTGGAAAGGAGTGGGATACGCGATGACGTGGGTAGGAAGACATAGACCTTCCCACCAGCACGCTTGGCAGCTCACTAATGTACTGTCAGAGAGTCTTTTACGTCTGGTGCTTTATGGTAGTCAATGCCAGCAAATGAGAAGAATCAATAACAGCTGATAAGTATAGGACTGGGCTCTTAGAAACTACTTTCCCTTGAAGATGCTCCATGGAGCATTATGTTAGTAACCCCCTTTTTATTATTGTGATCCAATCAAGAACATTTTAAGAAATGTTTAATCTGCATAGTAAATACATCCACGAGGGTTCTGTTCCTGGAATCCTTATGGATAAAAAAATTTGCAGGTAATTAAACCGCCAGATTCCCCCCCCCAACCTGACTGGAACAATGCTCCAATCAAGTCTGGAGGTCTTCTGAGGCCCACCCATAAGTGTTTGTTGTCCACTGATGCATGGAGCCTCTGGAAGGTTCATTCCAGTGGTGTTTGGTGTTCGGTTGGTCATTAGTATTATTGTCACTGATTGGCTGTGGCTGTCCAATGTATCAATCAGGATTATTTTTAACTCCGCCCTACCTGAACACTGAATGTAGGACCTTCTATACGCTGAGTGCACGCTCTGCTAATGAGGTACAGCCCCTTCCCTGCATTTCGTGCATGCAGATTTGTATTTGCGGATGGCATTTCACTGGGAAAGGAAGTCAAGGGGAATTGGGTTGGGCTAAACGCAATTATAGAAAAAGTAAATGTGAACATTGAAAGCAACTCAGGAATATTTAAAGTGCCTTTAATGGCTATGTGTAGTTCAACCTAAGGGAATAAGACTTAAGACTGTGAATTGCTATGTACAAAGGCAATTGCCTGGAAATAACAATGATACTTTACCAAATATTAGTTGGGAAAATGGACAGAGTTTAATTAGCAAAAATACATTGCCACCAATCTGTATAATGCTTACAAAGTATAAAATAGGTTTAGGGCTTATTTACAGAAATCTAAGTACCCAGCCTTCAAGTCTTATCAAATAGAACTTGGCCTCAATGAAGACCACTGCTGGTTCCAGAAATGAAGAAAAAGATATTGGGATATTGTACAGTATTCCACATATTGCTTAAATGGGGCCATTTGAGATGATACATTTCTGCATGCATCAGCCCCACACAGGGGGCCAGCTCTAGGAGCAGTGGGGCCCAATGTGGGCATTCTTGCAGGCCCCCACCCTCCCTGCAAGCCCTCCCACTAACCAAGAAAAGTGCTTCAGGTGCCATGTGTGGCAATTATGACGTTACTGCTTCCAGGGGGCCCATTTTGGGCAGTTAGGAGGCAGGGGCAGGTGGGAGGGCCCAAGGTAAAGCTGCTCTGCTTGCCCCACTGATTTACAGTGCATAGAGATCCCAGCTGCAGCAGCAGGCTATATGCTCATTGCCCTGGTATGGGCCCCACAATCAGAGGCGGAGGAAGGCGGGGTGGCGCAAACCATGGGTGCCGGCAGTAGCGGGGCGGCAGAGTGCCATTGCGTGGAGTCCGCAGAATAACCCGCAAGCTGTCTGCCCCACCCGCCCTCCCTCGTGTGTGTTCTGCTCCAAAATGGAGCTACTCCGGGTGCAGGGAGGCGTAGCTGGGCAATACACAGGGGTGGGCAACATGCCGGGGGAGCGGTTTCGTCGTCCTGCCATGGACGCACTCGGGGCTCCGTTTGTCCCTGCCCACAATGTGCGGGGTCCAATGTGATGACATTGGTCACACTGGCTTAAGGCCGGCCCTGGCCCCACATATTAGTGGAGGTGCTGAAAATTATTGTTCAACTCACCCTGATGGTTACAAAGCTTTATGGCAACTCCAGGTCCAGGTCCATCCTGTCCAGTCTATGAAAGGTGGATTTAATAATATCCATGAGCTAACTAGAACTAGGGGGCTTGTGAAATTCTCAGTGCATAGTCTCTTGAGGAACCCGGGACTTTGAAACCTTCCTTCCCAGCCCAGATTTCATGAGCTTGGCTATATGCTCAGTCAAAGTATAGAGGAAACAGGCCTTTGGATACCTGTATTGCTTCTATTGCAGAGAAGCAATAGAGGGAGAGCAATATGTGATCATGCCCTGCTTGTGGCACCTTCCCAGAGGCACCTGGTTGTCCACTATGGGAAACATGATCCTGGACTAGGTAGGCCTTTGGCCTAATTCACCAGGGCTTTCCTTATTATATGTGAGTGCATTAAAATAAAAGGCAATTAAACTATGATTACAAGCTCAAGTTTCTCCTGGAAGTCAGCCTTTTGGCTTCCATGTTGCTATTATTATAAGCGGAAACGATACGATCATGACGAACCAACCTAAGAATCTGGATGTATCATGTCCCTTTTTTTTCTTTTTGCAATGCAGAGAATAAATTGTAATAAAGGAATCCATCCCACTGTTCAAATAAAATAGCATACCTTGACTTCTGAATTCTCTTATATAAGTTTGCTGGAGGCATTTTGAATGAAGATTAAAGAGCAGACTGCTTCAGGCGAAGCTTGCAACTGTAGCTTCATTCATATAAAACCTTTGGATTAGAGTCTTACACACACACACACACACACACACACACACACACACACACACACACACACA
>JAJKFI010000001.1:25461913-25479853 GCA_029204185.1 Lerista edwardsae | reverse complement strand
TGATTGATTGATTGATTGATTGATTGATTGATTGATTGATTGATTGAATATCACTAGAATCTATCTCCAATACATCCCCTGACCTGGCCAATCTCATCATATCAGGTGGAAAAGCCTGGTTGATGCATGAGAGTGATATGTGAATGCTGAAAGTGAAGTTGGCAGGCTTATGCTGAATATAGGGCCTCATTGTCAAGCTTTTATATTATGTCCTTATCCAAGGAAACTCACAAATGCCCTCCCCCAAATGTGCTGTACAATCAAGTAATAAAATATGCACCAGTCATTATAGAAGCTTCTTAAATCTGTATTTTCTCCATGCTTTGCAGCGTTATAACTGTTGGGGAAAAAAGTGAAATCTATTTTTGACATACTTTATACTTTTGTGTGTTAAAGGGCAAATTATTTCAATTCATCGTGTTATTAGTAGCAATAAAATAAAATGCTTTTGAGTCATTGTTAGTCATTGTTAGTGTGATTGGCTCACATTGATATTTATCCAATTTACTATAAGAAGCCAATCATGGTTGATATCTAAGGCAGGTAACAGGGTCCTTGGAAACCAAATACCCGTTTTTAGGAAAGAAGAATCTGATCTGACTCCTTCCCTGTCTAGAGCAATGAATAGTAAAAATTACTGCATCCTAGCCCTAAACAGCCAGTTAATTTGACATCTATGCTTGCAATCAGGAAGCATTCAAGTGTAGAACAAACATGTTGAGAACATACTTGAAAATAAATGTGTGTAATTTAGCAAGGCGCAAAGTTCCCTGTTCTGGAAGTTTGTGTGATTATATGAACAAGCCTCAGAGAAATAGAAGTGCCACAAGGTGACCAAATTATGAATATTTCATCCTTTTGCTTTTAACCTTGAAATCAACCATAAAGATAATTTTCGAAGTAGTTGCCTTGTTCAGGTGTTTCTGCTTGAATAGTAACAACCCATGTATTTTGTTTCACTTGAGGCCCTATCTACTCCATAAAAATAACAGGAAGTTTTACTTCTCAAATTGAAATTGATGGTGTACACACTGATGTATCAAACAGGTGGTGTTGAGTATAAAAGACCAGCATAAAAGACCAGTATAATAGGCCAGCATAGCTACCAATGGCTTTTTTGTACTTTAGAAAAATCAAAAGTACAAAAAAGCCATTGATAGCTATGCTGGCCTATTATTATAAATTACAGCCTTTGGGGGCTGTTAGACCATGCCTAGCCATCTCCCCTCTCTTTTTCTTCTTTGCGTAATTTCTAGTCCACGGGTCTCCACACTTGGTAGCAGGAGGGCCACATCGTAAATTTTACAGATTTTCATGGGCCAAAATTTTTTAATAAAATTTCACAGGCCGAAAAAAAGTTTTATAAATGAATGAATGAAATTTAAATGAATGAATAAGTTTTACTTGATTTTTTTTTCAACCAGCATGATATGATTCAGTACTAAACAGAAATGTGACAAAGAAACAATGCCATGCTTAAACTGAGAAATGATATATAATAAGTAAAAATGTCAAATATTTTAAGTTGCTGCAGGCTGGATAAAATCTTGTGATGGGCTGGATTTGGCCCCAAGGGCCATAGATTGGAGACCCTTGCTCTAGTCTAATGAAGTGGTTTAGATAATTCAAAAGCTTGCTTAAGATGTTCCGTCTTATATCACTTGATTGTGTCTTTTAGGTTTTTCCCAGCAACTTGACTAAAACAGTCCTTTCCGAATCACCAAGAATGTTGTCCTTTATTTGCACTGACATTTAGATTAGGCTTTCACATTATGTGAATTTATGAACATTATGTTAATAGTGCTGGATATCCAAGGCACAAATTAGGTCACAATCCTAACCAACTTTCCAGCACTGACATAGCTGTGCCAATGGGGCACATGCTGCATCCTGCAGTTGGGTTGCAGTCATGGAGGGCTCCTCAAGGGTTTGTTCACCTCCTCCAGATTGAGGTGTGATGCTAGATTAGCGAGTTTAGTCACTTCTGGCTGAGATAGTGCAGAACTGGGACAAGGAGTAGGGATGCTGTATGACTAGACTGGCTGTGTGCCAAAGGTACGAAAGGACTACAGGGCAAAACTGTACCAATCTCAAATGACTTTCTGGCTTGGGGTTTCTGACTGGTTTCTCCTGAGGCCTGGATTGCAGAGTCTAGTTAGGAGTGATGTGAGCTGATCTCTGGTTGGAGCCTGGGTGCTAACACCCAACAACAGGGGGAAGTGAACAGTTGTATCTGTCTCCCTCAGAGTAGATGCAAGCACTAAAGTGGGGAGGAGCCCCATAGACAGGACCCACTGCAGAATTTAAGTTCAATGAATTGTATAATCAATAAAGTGGCCCAACTTATACCAGGAACAATCTTTGCCTCATGTGATTTGTGATGGGTGCTTGAGCAATGTATGTATGGAGGCGAGATTACATGAAGTGGTTTCTTATGCTATATACAGTACTAAGCATTTAAATTGACATGCATCAAAGTATTGTATATTCATCTGATTTTTATAACGTATACTCACAATTAGCAACAGTTGGACAGGATCAATGTATGTTATTTATATTTGACCAAAAATTGCTCTGTGTTACTTAACTCTCACTTTGGTAACTTTTGCTCACACCTTCTTAAAACCAGGTTAATTCTGCATCTGTTTTCAGCTTCTGGCTAGCAAAATACCCCAAAGGCCTTCAGACAACCAACGCTTTGTTATGCTGCTACATTATACATTTCAGTTTTTCCATTGCTCACTTTTTGTCGTTTCAGGATAAAGAACCCTGGTATATTCAAAAGTTTGCTTTGGCTTTTTAAAAATTATTCATGACCAGGACTAGCTTTTCCTCTTAGAAATCTTAAAGATCCTGGAAGGGCTTTCTTTTCAGGCAGGATTAAAGGCACTTTTCTGCCTTTGAAGTTGCCTTAAAAACTTTCAGAACAAAAAAAATATTTTTCCCCCTTTATAGTGTAAATCAAGGCTCATCATCAAGGCTATATTTTGTTATGGCCATGATTTCTATGACACAAACAGTGACTTCTAGGTTTTATTCACCTACTGTTAAATTTGCAGTGCTTTTTTTCTTCCTTTTCTTTTGGTATCCGGCAAAATTACCATTATCTATTTAACTGATTTAGAGCCCGGTCCTATCCAGCTCGGTGCCAGTGATAAGGCCTTACCACTGCAATAAGGCACTTCCACTGCTGGCAGTAAGGCGTTACCATCGGGCCAGATAGGATTCGGACTTAAATCAGTTAAATGATTTAAGGCCTTACCACTGGTAAGCACTGGGGCCCAGCATCCAGAGGAGCAGACGCGGAGTCAGTGGGTTGCAGTTTGGTTGTGGCTGGGGGGGGGGCTGCACAGAGCTGCACTATACTGTTGGTATTAGCTTAGGCAGGTCAATCATTTCTGGCACAGATAGTGTGGGGTAGGAGTAGGGATGCAATGCGCACCTTAAGATATGCCAGAGCCAGAGGGGAAGCCAGAGAAAACAACTCAAGGGGTTATCTGGTTCAGGCAGGGCCGGGTCTAGGAGCGACGGCACCCAATGTGGTCCCTTCCCGCGAGGGCCTCACTCACTAAGAAAAGCGTTTGTAGTGCTGCATGTGGCACCTGGAGAGATTACGTCACCAGCAAGTGCTTCCAGGAGGCCCATTTTGGGCAGTTCGGTGGCAGGGGCAGGTGGGAGAGCCCAAGTTAAGCTGCTGTGCTCATCTCATTGATTTACAGCCCATAAAGATCCTGACTGCTGCCGCAGGCAATATGCTTACTGTGCTGGTGCAGGGCCCCCAAAGTGCGGGGCCAATGTGACGACATAGGTCACATTGGCTTAAGGCCTGCCCTGGCTTCAGGGATGCTGGCTGGTGAGTCTTGGGCCTGATTTGCAAAGTCAATCGTTGGGATGAGCTGAGCAATTTGGCTGCCTTGAACTCATTTCCAGGGGTTAGTGGGGAACACCAGAGGTTCATGTGAACCAATATCTGGTTGGAACCAGGGTGTTGGAACCCAAGAATAAGACTGTCTCCTTCAGGGTAGGTGCCCACACTAAAGGGGGAGGAGATGAGCAGTTGGGATCCACTGCAGAATTTACATTGCATTGATTTCTGTAATCAGTAAAGTGGCCCAGTTCATACCAACCAAAAGGTATTTATGGGGTGTGTTTGTGTGCCAGAGCAATTTATCCTTCAGTAAGAAAATATCAATTGTATGAAACATGATCAATAATGGTGGAAAAAAATCAGTTTTAATCTTGTCTTCTCTTGCATGGGTTCTAATATTAGATTCCACTAAATCTGTACTTTATGGCCTGTCCAGCAGACATGGATAAAGTCTGCTTTAGTTGCCTGACATTTCCAACAATGAAATTGATCTGTATTAAACAGTCTGTTTAGACGAGTTGGAGTTATATACCATCTATAAATTATCTTTAAATGTGCTTCGTGCAGGTTCGGTGAAACAGATGAGGTTCTGATGCCCTCCTATATCTTATACCAATCGTGTTGACTACGTCTAGCCCCCCAGATCTCTATCCTAGCATGTTTTATAAGACTAATTCCTAGCTTTATATCAGCAAACGTGCACCCTCTTTCCTTAACAGTCCATCTATCAGCCCTCTTTCTGAATCAATATCTTGTTGTAAAATCAAAGAAGGGGCAATTTGTGAGAACATTAAATGATAGACCCGCAAACACTGGAACCAAGTCAGTATTCAGTTTTGGATTCTTTCCCCCAATATCTTCTCTTGAGAAGAATGGAGCTTTTGAGACCACATTTCTGTATTTATATATTCCTTTCCCACTGCATAAGGTTCTTCAAATCATGGAGAGTCGCTAGAGAATACACACATGAAAAAGACCCCCACACACAAACTATGCATCAGAGGGCTTTCATTGGGGAGTCACAAATCTGATGTATCAAAACAGCTCAAGCGCTCATGTTTCCTATCTCTATGGGTGCTTAAATATGGATATACTTTCAGCATTTCAAAGGGCTTGATCCTAACTGTGCACTATATCAGCAGCACGTGTGTTCTGTTGGCACCATGCATTTTGCACAACTCTGCCAGAGAACATAGCCTGGCTGCCAGCAAAGCAACAAGTGACTGGGTCCATATGGCAATGGATACCAGATGTTCCCCACACAGGAGCTCAGCCTCCTGCAAGATTTAGTGTTCCCCCCCCCATAGGAATGCCACTGGAGTTGTGCTGTGCAAATACTTTTTTTTTAAATCTTGTCTATAGCTTTCTTTTAAAAAGAGATGGTATCAGAATTCCTACTAAGAATGAAACAGTTCTACGAGAAAGAAGTAATTTATAATTGATCTGACTATCAAGGTCATAGAGATAATTTGCTCACCCTTCTTTTACAGATTTGGTCTGGTCACAGGTTGAGATTTACGTCATCCTTAACTTCCAGGAAATTAACATTCTGCCCATATGTATAGAGATGTCGCTTTCGTTAATGTGTGAAAATGTCCTTTTCTTCCATCTCTGCTGCCTGTCTTTGCTCTCTTAATATGGATCGTCAAGGGGGAACGTAAAAATCTAGGCATTTGTCCTAAATCATACTATAAGAGAAAAAGCATAACTCTTGCAAGCTGTCACCTCCTGAATCCACTTCTCATCTCCACATTATACAGTCAATCTCTATCTAGTTTAAGTTTAATTTGGTCATACTATAGACACTCCCTTTCATGGATCACTGCCTTGTCGTGGCGAAGGGGCTTGAGTAGCTCAATGAAGCTGTGAGCTATGCCATGTAGGGCTACCCAAGATGGACAGGTCACAGCAGAGAGTTCTGACTAAACGTGGTCCGCTGGAGAAGGAAGTGGCAACCCACTCCAGTACTCTTGCCAAGAAAACCCCATGGATTACAGAACAAAAAGGCTAAACGATATGACACTGGAAGATGAGACCCTCAGGTCGGAAGGTGTCCATTATGCTACTGGGGAAGAGCAGAACACGAGTACTAGTAGCTCCAGAAAGAGTGAAGTAGCTGGGCCAAAACTGAAAGGAAGCTCAGCTGTGGATGTGTCTGGAAGTGAAAGGAAAGTGCGATGCTGCAAAGAACAATACTACATAGGAACCTGGAACGTCAGATCTATGAATCAAGGCAAGCTAGATGTGGTCAAACGTGAGATGTCAAGGCTGAACATCGACATCCTGGGAGTTAGTGAACTAAAGTGGACAGGAATGGGAGAATTTAATTCAGATGACCATTATATTTGCTACTGTGGGCAGGAATCCCTTAGAAGAAATGGAGTAGCCTTCATCGTGAACAAGAGAGTGAGAACAGCAGTACTGGGGTATAACCTCAAAAATGATAGAATGATTTCCATTAGGATCCAAGGCAAACCTTTCAACATCACAGTAATCCAAGTCTACGCCCCAACCACTGGTGCTGATGAGGAAGAAGTTGACCGCTTCTATGAAGACCTAGAACAGCTTCTAGAATTGACACCCAAAAAAGATGTCCTTCTCATCATAGGGGATTGGAATGCTAAAGTAGGCAGTCAAGAGGTAAGAGGAATAACAGGCAAGTTTGGTCTTGGAGTACAAAATGAAGCAGGGCAAAGACTGATAGAGTTCTGTCAGGAGAACACATTAGTCATAGCAAACACCCTTTTCCAGCAACACAAACGGCGACTGTACACATGGACTTCACCAGATGGTCTACATCGAAATCAGATTGATTACATTCTTTGCAGCCAAAGATGGAAAAGTTCCATACAGGCAGTCAAAACAAGACCTGGAGCTGACTGTGGCTCAGATCATCAGCTTCTTCTTGCCAAATTCAGGCTTAAACTGAAAAAAGTAGGGAAAACCGCTAGGCCCTCCACGTATGACCTAAATCAGATCCCCTACGAATATACAGTGGAGGTGACAAATAGATTTAGGGGCTTAGTTTTGGTAGACAGAGTGCCTGAAGAACTTTGGACGGAGGTCTGTAACATTGTACAGGAGGCAGCAACTAAAACCATCCCAAAGAGGAAGAAATGCAAGAAGGCAAAGTGGCTGTCTGACGAGGCTTTACAAATAGCTGAGGAAAGGAGAGAAGCCAAAAGCAAGGGAGAAAGGAAAAGATATACCCAACTGAATGCAGATTTCCAGAGAACAGCAAGGAGAGATAGGAAGGCCTTTCTAAATGAGCAATGCAAAGAAATAGAGGAAAACAACAGAATGGGGAGGACTAGAGATCTTTTCAAGAAAATTGGAGATGTCAAAGGACAATTTCATGCTAAGGTAGGCACAATAAAGGACAAAAATGGCAAGGACCTAACAGAAGCAGATGAGATTCAGAAGAGGTGGCAAGAATACACAGAGGAACTCTATAAGGCCGATCTAAATGCTCCTGATAACCACAGTGGTACAGTCACTGAGCTCGAACCTGACATCCTGGAGAGTGAAGTCAAGTGGGCTTTAGAAAGCCTCACTAACAACAAAGCTAGTGGAGGTGACAGCATTCCAGCGGAATTACTCAAAATCTTAAAAGATGATGCTGTCCAAGTGCTGCTCTCCATATGCCAGCAAATTTGGAAAACCCAACAGTGGCCACAAGACTGGAAAAGATCAGTTTACATTCCAATCCCAAAGAAGGGCAATGCCAAAGATTGCTCGAATTACCGCACCATTGCACTCATTTCACATGCTAGCAAGGTCATGCTCAAAATCCTACAAGCTCGGCTTCAGCAGTATGTGAATCGAGAACTACCAGATGTACAAGCTGGTTTCCGAAGAGGCAGAGGAACTAGAGATCAAATTGCCAACCTTCGCTGGATCATGGAGAAAGCAAGAGAGTTCCAGAAAAACATCTACCTCTGCTTCATTGATTATGCTAAAGCCTTTGATTGTGTGGATCACAACAAACTGTGGCAAGTTCTTGAAGAGATGGGAGTTCCAGACCACCTGATCTGCCTTCTGAGAAACCTTTATGCGGGTCAGGAAGCAACAGTTATAACTGGACATGGAACAACCGACTGGTTTAAAATTGGGAAAGGAGTACAACAAGGCTGTATATTGTCACCCTGCTTATTTAACTTATACGCAGAGTACATCATGAGGAAGGCAGGGCTGGATGACTCACAAGCTGGAATCAAGATTGCTGGGAGAAACATCAACAACCTCAGATATGCAGACGATACCACTCTACTGGCAGAAAGTGAGGAAGACCTAAAGAACCTTTTGATGAGGGTGAAAGAGGAAAGCGCCAAAATTGGTTTGAAGCTCAACATTAAAAAGACTAAGATCATGGCAACCACTCCCATCACTTCCTGGCAAATAGGAGGGGAAGAAATGGAAGCAGTGACAGACTTTATTTTCCTGGGCTCCAAGATCACCGCAGATGGTGACTGCAGCCATGAAATTAAAAGACGTTTACTTCTTGGGAAGAAAGCTATGGTGAACCTAGATAGCTTAATCAAAAGCCGAGACATCACCCTGCCAACAAAGGTTCGCATAGTCAAAGCGATGGTTTTCCCAGTAGCAATGTATGGCTGTGAGAGCTGGACCATAAGAAAGGCAGAGCGCCAAAGAATAGATGCTTTTGAATTATGGTGTTGGAGAAGACTCTTGAGAGTCCCCTGGACTGCAAAGAGATCCAATCGGTCAATTCTCCAGGAAGTCAAGCCTGATTGCTCCCTGGAAGGACAAATGCTGAAGCTGAAGCTCCAATACTTTGGCCACCTGATGAGAAGAGAGGACTCTTTAGAAAAGACCCTCATGCTGGGAAAGATTGAAGGCAAAAGGAGAAGGGGGCGACAGAGGATGAGATGGTTAGATAGTGTCACCGAAGCAATGAATATGAAATTGGGCGAACTCAGGAAGCTAGTGGAGGACAGGGAGGCCTGGCGTGCTGTGGTCCATGGGGTCGCGAAGAGTCGGACACGACTTAGCGACTGAACAACAACAACAACATAGACACTCATAAATTACTTGTTCTCTGCTCAATAGGATATTATACAGTGCAAAAATGGCCCAAAAATTTAAATGAAGGTAGCTTTCCCCCCCTTTTTTTAACATAAAAATGATGTCCTTTCTTCCAATAATAGAAAATAGCTTGCAGCAGTCAGCAGAAAAAAATCTAAATATTATTCAATAGAGAGAGGGAGGAACAACCTTTGAAAAGTGTCAGCCTGGTGTTTCTTTTTTGTATAATTTTTTTAAAGAAGACATCTATCTAAGGATGCAATCCTAAACGTACTTGGAAGGAAGCTGCACTGAATAGAGTAAAACTTCTGAATAAATATGCTTAGGATTGCCCTGTTAGTAACTATAGAAGTTCTTTAACTACAGTTACTTCCAGGGTTAGGTCTAGCAAATTTATACACACACACACACACACACACACACACACACACACACACACACACACCTTTATTGGCATAGACACAGAAAAAAAGAGACAATACAACAGATATTGTTAAAAAGAGTCCTCCTCCAAATGCTCACTACTGGTATTGGACTTCATTATGTCACATAAAAAGACAGCCAACTTCTTTAATAATTTCAAATCCGACCACATAAGAGTTTTTAACCGCTCCTCATCTGAAGATTGGCGGCTCTGTGGCGGAATAGAGGCATAGAAAGCTTTGTGTGGAGCCACATAGCAAATTTATATTATTGTATTTAAAGTATTTAGTTCCTCACCTTTCTGTCATGGCAGACTCTCAAGGCAACCAATTAGACAATATCAAGACAGACAGGAAAGAATCCAGACAGGAAAGTTCAAAGAAAAGGGGTAGATGTCATCAACCAAAGACTGCAATCCTGTACACAGTTTCCTGGGAGTAAGCTCCATTGAACATAATGGAACTTATTACTGAGTAGATATGCTCTGAGATGGCATGGCAGTCATTTTGAAGCATTTCGCACCATGAAGAATAAGATCTTAAGTTGGTTTCTTCTTCTTATTGAGTCCCTGCTCAAAAAGTTCACAATCTAAAAATAGACACAGTATTCCATGGGGCTTACTTCCAGGAAAGAGTCCATAGGATGGCAGTGCAATTACTGCAGTAGTTACAGTACAGGATGGGGCCTAAGGGTTGGGCCAAAGATGCAACAGAAAAGGTGGGGTTTTGAGAGAGACTAGTCTTAAAATAGGAGGCCGGGGTTTGTCCAAAGATTGATGACCATCTTTAAAATAGAAGATACTTGAGATATGCTAAAAGCACCTGACGTTTTGCTTAGCTCATCAGATTTGTCAGCATCCTGCATGCTGTTTGCCCACACATTCCATGCAAACCTTTCCGATCAACTCATCCAAATTATTCAACCTATGAAAAGGTCCCAGGAACTGTAAGTAAAGGGCAGTTAACTTTTTGTTGGATTGATGCAATTTTTTTTTTCAGAGTGCAAATCTGCATAAAAATGCCTGCAGGCATTGTAATTTGGAGCAATAATGACCAGTGTAAAAGAATGGATGAATGTGCACAAGGGATGCATCTGAAGGCATCCTTAGCAGGCTGCCGCTGGTGCTTCTGGCTGATTACCAAAGGTGGCCACTTGGTCCTAGGATCACCTTCATCTCGCTGTCAGGAACTGCTGAGTTCTACTGCTTGATTTTCTTTAGCCTCAGGAATTTGAGTCTCTTCTGCATCACTGCAACAGCTGGTTAAACTATGTGACAACTTTAAGCTCTGTGAAACGTAAGGAGCTCTGATTATTCTTAGGAGGAATAAGCGACCATGTTCAGTTTAATTGTTCTACTGCTATTCATCTGAAAAGCATACTTGGATGCATTTTGAAACATTTGTTTAAAATAGCTGTATGCATTTGGATAATGGCTGAAGACAAAGTGTGAATGTTACTATCTTATGCCAGACTGCTAAAATGGGAAATAAATTAAGGCAGTGTTTCAGGACTCTCAGATTGTGATTCAGGACCCAGGGTCATGAGCCACTTTCAGGTGGGTTGCAAAGCAGCCATCATTGAAAATATGGAAAGATGAGACACCAGACACAGGGAGGACTACGTGGTTATTTTGCTGGTGTCAAGAATGTAAATAACCTTTTTCCTTTCTGATTCACTTTGTTATTGGAAAATGGCTGAGAAATAACCCAACTTGTTGCTGCCTTCTCAGGAAAGCAGCAGATGTTGGTGTCACAATGACATCACTTCCAACCATGACATCACTTCCAGTGGGTCCTGGGCAGATTGTCATTCTAAAAAGTTTGTCCTGGTGCTAAAAAGTTTGAGAACCACTGAATTAAGGCACAAAGATGCCAAAGAAAACAATACTGAAAAATGCAGTAAGTAGCCAATTTCTCATTGGAAAACTACCCCAATACAGAAAGTCCATCCTGTCTTTTCCTTTACTGAATGTCAGCATCACAACCTCCTATCCAGCTATGAAGAGTTGTAATCATTTCTTCCCTGCTATCGAATTATTGAGTGGTGAAATGTCATTTTTAATACTTCAGTTTTGTCTTGTTTTTTTTGTGTGTAGAGAGATCCATATCAGAACGTTGAATTCTGTCCTATTGAATTAGTTTGACTGTGTGTTGAAAGTCAAGCTTGACATTTGTAATTGTATGCATGATTGTATGTAATTGTATGCAAGCAAAAAGATTTTCCTTCATATATGTATTGGAAAAGGCAGGAGATACCCCGAGGAGATAGGGAATGGTGTCAGCAATGGCCCCTTGTCCCAGATAAGTCAGGGATTATAAGGTTAACCTCCAAGGCCTTTGCAAACCTCGGGAGCACCGCTGTAGGCTGATGAGGCCCCTGGCAATGAAGGGAGGCTAGCACAGGTGCAGATGGGTATGGCTGATGAATTAAAGCCTGCCCACTGATTGGCTGGCCTCAATATAAAGTTGGAGGCAAGAGCTGCAGTACAGGACCTGGGAAGGTGCTGGAGGAGGGCACCAGGTAGGTGTTGGATGGACGGATTGCTGGACTGATGGAGTGCTGGCTGGACTGCCTGCCTGCCTGAAGGACTGTCGGATGGACTGATGGACTGGCTGAAAGACTGGATAAGGTAAGGTTATTCTGGGGAATAACCATTGGGCATTGTTGTATGTCTGCCATGCCCCTGGATCCACCTAGTGGAGGAGGCAGTTATGGCTTGGGCAAGCTGACTGCCTATTGTTTGGTGGTGGGGTTTGGTGGTGTTAGACTTAGGGTAGTTTGGAGCTAAGCCAGTGATGAGGTCAGTCCGGAGGAGGCTGGCCAGCCGGTGATCACAAGCAAAGCTGCTGGAAGAGAGGAGGCCCAGTGGGTGAATGAACCCCCTCCCTCTTGCCTCTCTCTGAGGCCACTCTGTGGGGAAACTAGTTAGCCTAGTGTGGGCATTAGGGCCCTTGGGGTGGCCCGGCAGGGAATTTGGCAGAACAATATATTTCCTTTGTTTGCTAGTTTTGTTTGCACATATATGGGGCCTGTCCATTTCACACTGCAAATGATATATGGAACATAATTTTCTCCCAGGAAAAGCACTAGCTTGCAACAGGCCCAATTGAATGCTCCCCAAAGCGCGAGACAGCATGATAAATGCTACCTCCCTCATCTATTTGCCATTTCTCTGCCTTGTCCCACCACCTGGCTTAAAAAGGGATGAGAATGATGGAGCTGAAGGGGAAGAGTGGTGTGCTAGAAGCGCTGAGGGATTTAAAGCAATCCCACACGCAGCAAACTGACTTTCGTTAAGAATGTTACAGGGACAAAGAAAGAACTGCAGCTAGCCATAATTACAAAGGAAGAAAACAACAAGACAGAAAAAGAAGTCCAACCAGAGGTCTAGTTAACAGTAGGAGAGTGCAACCCACAGGCCTTGAACTAAGCAACAACTCCCCCTACTGGTGGAGACCAACATGTATGCATTTGCTGAATACAATATATATATAATACAGTACATTGGCGGCAGATGTCTCTCCAACATTGCCCCTACCAATCAACCATTTCACCATCTTAGACGGTCTCACTCAGTCAGTCTGGGCTGACTCTAGGTATGAACACTCAGAAATCCCAATTTCTTTTGGGTGTGAACCAGATGGGGCTCAGACATCTCCAGCACTGCCTTAACATTTTCTACTGATAAATTATTTAGCAGTGACTTGGGCTCTCTGGTTTCACTGGTGCCAGATTCTGGAATTCAACCTGGCTTGTTAGACATTCAGAATTATTTCCTCTCCAGTTGTGTTCAATTTCTTTTAGAAAAAAAATTATATTATTTCATAACGGGAAATGGCAGGCTTTGTGTAAAGATTCTAAACAATGCTTTAAGTGTTAGTACAATGTCAGTACTTGTATCCAAGTCATAAAAATAGTTCACCTTGTAATTCTATTGCATCCTTGAAGTTTTGAATTTTTCTTATATCTTGTACTTTTCCTTTTTAATTCTAAGAACATTTAGGAGGCCTCGAAGTATCTCACAAGGATGATTTGAGTGCTTTGCTTTTCTATCATGACAAACTATGATTCATAAAACTGGGTCCCTATTTGATTTTCAACTGGTACTGAGGCTTAGATAAAAGGAATGAGACTTTTTAAACAATTGTATCTTATAAGCTATAATTGTATCTTATAATTGTATCTTATAAGCATCTTATAAGCTTGGGATAAATACAATTGTTTGGAAGAAGGGATTGATTTTTTTTTTGAGCCAACGCAAGGCCATCATAGCAAGGGCACAATCCATGCCTGATTTCTGCTCATCTCATGAGTGCTGATCTGAGCAGAGTGACCTGCCACTGACCCTTTCTTTATATTGGCAGCCAGCTTGCATATGGAGAATTACTGTAATGCATGGGCCAGCTGGGGATCCTCAGGGAAAGCCCCGTACGAGGCCCATCATAGTACCCGGATGTTGATGCATCATTGGATGCTACCACAGCCACCAGCACTGAGGGTTCAGGGATTAGTTCAACCAGATAGACCCACTGATGGCTGGCTGAACCCCCACCTGGCTGAACCCTTCCTGTGCAGCAGTTTTTCATCTCATGACACACTGACAATGCACACTTGACAAGGCACACCACATTGCCAAGTGCTTCAAATGCTTCATGAAGCATTTGACTTCTAGCTAAATTTCATTCATTCATTCATTCATTCATTCATTCATTCAAAAGCCACTGTGGTATGTCTGACTAGCATTTGGATTCAGTTTCCCACATAGTCATGAAGTTCACTTGATTATTTTGATCCAGTCATTACCTCAGACCAGCCAACCTCATAGAGTTGCTGTGAAGGTAAAAGAGGGGAAAACATTGTGTGTGTAATCCGGGGATCTCTGGAGGACGGGTAAGAATTAAGATGCAATCCTAACCTGGAGTTAGGCCAGCACAGTTAGGCCAGCAAAGTTTGGCTGGCGCAAGGGCCAACATAAAGTGCATTTGGACCACTTTTGGAGTCAGGGAGCACATCTGTGTGCTGGCGTCTGTGACTTAGAGAGTGGTCCAAACATACTTCACGGTGTTCCTTGTGCCGGGCAAACTTTGCTGACCTAACTGTGCCGGCCTAACTCCAGGTTTGGATTGTGCCCTGAAAGATATAAAATGTGAATTTGGTTAAAAAAAAAAATCTGCCTTAAAAGACCCTGCCAAACATTATTTTAGGGGTGCTATCTCAGGTTTTAAGCTTGTCCACCAGTGTGAAATGTAAATTAGAAACATAATGATAAAAACAGTTAATAAGAGTAGGACTATTTGCACTTCAATTGAACTAAGAGCAAAATCAAGTTGTGCATACTAACCATCCAGGTGGCTTGTTTCTCTGGTTCTGTTACTGTAGTTCAAACCAAGTCCAAACCTCATAATGGGAGACTGCCTTTGTAGCTCAAGAAGACAAACTTCTTTCTATTTTCAAGAGACTGAACGACTTCTGTGAAAGGTTACAAAGCAATAATAACTTTTAATGGTGACGGAGAACTCAAAGAAAGCAGCAAGGAAAACAACATGAAAGCAAGGAAATAAATGTGATGGAATCTCTTGACTTTAGTACTTGCAGATTCTAACACTGTAGCAATTTAAATGGGATTGCTCCACATATAAAACAAATGGGATCATATTTAATTAAGGTTCTCAGAACCTGAAAATTAACTAGTTAGATTAAATCAGTGATTTTCAAACTGTGAGCCATGGCTCCCTGGAGAGCTGCAGAAACCAGCCAGGGAAGCCACAGAATCCTCACAAAAATCCCTCCGCTCGCTCGCTCCATCTATCCGTCCACTTTTTGGAATGGCACTCATGTAAGGACCCACCAGAACTGATGCCATTAACTTGCAAGTGATGTCATAGCCAAACGTGGCACAATCAGGAAGTGCCGTCATTGTGACATAATCAAATGACACTCCTGGAATGCAACCTGGCATTCTTGGACTGCAGCAGTTACGCAACCATGAAACATCCCTGTAAAACCACTAAATTAAAAACAAAAATTTTTAAAAGCCCTCACTGGAAAATTCAAGTTATTAACACACAAAAGGAATATAGTAAGAGTAAGTTCTGCAGCTTCGAAGGTTGTTGCTTCCAAATTTCTGGGACCCACTTTGTTGGGATACTGAAGGAAGTCCCTGGAAATTTACAGGCCTGAATGGGGAAAGGTCTAACAGTAGGCCGACTCAGGGGGTAAAGTGATGAGTCATTCAGGCCTAGCAGACCAGCAGTAAAGTGCTGAGTCATTCTGACTCAGCTTCAACCTGGGGATGAGATCATCTGATCTCTGATTGGATGCTGGGGACTATTTAATCAAGACCAGAAACACCTGTGGTTAGTTGCTGGAGATGTAAGTGTTGCTGTTGAAGGAGTTTGCTGTACCTGTTAGCTGTTCTTTGCTGCAAGAACCTTTCTTCTGAGAATATAGAAGTTCTTGCTACCCTAATCTCTGTTGTCTGAGTGATTCTTTGCCGGAGCTCTGCGACCTTGAAGCCTGCTTCTACTCTATCATCACACTTGACATCAGATTGTGACCCGCCAAGTTGGTTCCCACCCACAGTTTGAGAAACAGTGATGCTACCTGTGCTGGCCTAACTCCAGGTTAGGATTGTGCTCTCTGTGTTAAAACAGGCCTTTCATTCTTGCTTTATATGTGAACGGAATGGTCACATGATTAAACAAATATGACTTCTGGCCTCACATTCAGATTGGTCTTAAACTTGGAAGAGCATACATTTGATTTGCATCAGAGGTGATTTTTCTGGCTCTGTTGGGGGGGGGGGGACAAAAACCCTGAGACAATCCTCTCAAGTATGCAAGAAATAATTGCACTGATCCAGAAAGTGTGATGATAATCAAACATTGCCCAATTGTGGTGAAAGCATTATTCTATTTCCTCTCTTCAATGCATGCTCAGGATTGTCAGTGCATGTAGATTCTCACCTGTGTACCTCCCACTGTGAAATACAAGGATGCCTGGAGCAGAGTCAACATGTTTAATCAATCACGAATTCTGACTGAGAAAAACACTCAATCCCCTTTTCCTACTGTCAAGTTCCTTGATGACTGCATAGATTAAGAATCAACAGTGTTCTAAGAGACACTCATAGAATTCTTCACTTCCAGATGTTTTCCTTCCTGCATGGTCATCATCCTTTTGCCAACACATGCCTTCTGAGCTTCCTGCAGGGGCGGCCATAAATCAGTCAGGTGTTATTTGTTCTTCACAGCTGACCTCCACACTCCTCTACCTCTCAGCTGCTTATCACAGTTGACTGCTCTGCTGTCTCACAGCCCAGGTTCAACAGCGACTCCTCTTGGCTCTGTTCTCTCACAACAATTTATCAATTGTGTTGGTCTCCCATCCAAATCACAGCCAGGGTTATTCCCATTTAGCTTCTTTGGGCAAGGCACAGCTTATACCTCCTGCCTTTATACTGCTCTTCCTCCAAAGAGCTCAGGGTGGTGTACACCCTTGCTTCTGCCCTCACAATAACCCTGTGAGGCTGAGGGCGCAATCCTAACCTGGAGTTAGGCCAGCCCAGTTAGGTCAGCAAAGTTTGGTCGGCACAAGGGACACCGTAAAGGGCATTTGGGCCACTCTTGGAGTCAGGGAGGATGGCGCACATCTGTGTTCTGGCCTCTCTGACTCCAAGAGTGATCCAAACATGCTGTGCAGTGGCCCTGGTGCCAGCCAAACTTTTGCTGGCCTAACTGTGTCTGCCTAACTCCAGGTTAGGATTGTGCCCTGAGAGACAGTGAGTGACTGAAGGTTGTCCAGGAAGCTTCATGGCTGTGTGGGGGGATTTGGATCATCCAAGGTCTAAGTCCAACTACACCATCCTGGCTCCCAATTAGAGCGCAACTACACCTACACCATCCTGGCTCCCAATTAGAGCTCAACGTGGAGTTAGGCTGGCATAATTAGGCCAGCAAAGTTCGGCTGGCACCAGGGCCACTGTACAGCGCATTTGGACCACTCTCGGAGTGAGAGGGGATGGTGCATGTCTGTGTGCTGGCCTCTCTGATTCTAAAAGTGGTCCAAACATACATTACCATGTCCCTTGTGCCAGCCAAACTTTGCTGGCCTAATTGTGCCAGCCTAGGTTAGGATTGTGCTCTTAATTTCTTTGGCATACAGTCATTGGCTTTCCAATTCTCAAACATAATGGGGGTGTATGAGGACAAAATGTAGACGTGCAGGCAGTTCACCTTAGCGTATTCTTTAAAAATATAGTTGAATTAGGATTTTAATTTGGAGTAGTAGTATTCTTCCATACAGCAGGTGGCCCCACAACCAGAGCATGTGAGAGCTCTTTTAAACCAACAAAGGCTGGGGAGGCACCTGCTGTATGAATCAACCCTACCACTTGGGGACTAAACATGTGGTGGCTGCAAATTGCATGATCGTGGTGACTCACACATATTGTACACACTCACACATAAGGCACATATTATTGCAGTATATATGTATAGCCTCCATGTGCAGTGGCATTTCATACATTGGTTTCTTCTTCTTCTTCTTCTTCTTCTTCTTCTTCTTCTTCTTCTTCTTCTTCTTCTTCTTCTTCTTCTTCTTCT
>JAJKFI010000001.1:25416191-25440390 GCA_029204185.1 Lerista edwardsae | reverse complement strand
ATAAATAAATAAATAAATAAATAAATAAATAAATAAATAAATAAATAGTGATATAATAAAATGACATTACTGGAATGCAAAGTGGCATTCTTGGACTGCAGCAATTGCACAACCACGAAATGTCCCTGACAGCAAGCAAGGTTAGGACAAAATATTATGTAGAAACACTGAACAAAAAAACAAAATTTAAAAAAAAACTCACCTGAAAATTCAAACTGTTAACACTCACAAAGGGAATATAAGAGTAAAGTCTGCAGTTTCCGAGATAGTGACTCTCAGCTTTCCACAACTACCTGACATCAGTTCACAACCTGCCAAGTGAGAAACAGTTGTAATGTATATTCCGCTGGGCAGGGGCGGTTCTAGCCAAAAGGGCGCCCATGGCGCCCAATGAAAGTGTGCCCCATGGGGGCACGCGACGTCATGATGTCATGACATAATGACGTGGCACCGTGCGGCGCCCTGCCCCCGCCCCCGCCCTAAGAGGCGGGAGGGGGCGCCGGGCAGCAGTGCATTCTCCGTGCTCCAGCTGGCCTTAAAGAGCCAGCTGGAGCACAGAGAACGCGGCGCCCCGTCCCCCGCTCCAAGAGGCGGGAGAGGGCGCCGGGCGGCAGCGTGTTCTCCATGCTCTGGCTGGCTCTTTAAGGCCAGCCAGAGCACAGAGAACGCAGCGCAGGGCCTGGGTGGGGCAGGGCGGGCCATGGGTGCCATTTTGGGGGCATGGCACACCATGGTTATGGCGCCCACTCCCAAGATGGCACCCATGGTTCGTGCACCTCCTAGCACCCCCTAGATCTGCTGGGATCAATCCATCTACATGGTGCAGTTCAGTATTCACCAAAAGTTTACCCATTTGTTCCAAATCAGTCTTGATGGCAACAAACCCACCAATGGAAGGAAAGGCTTGCGTTATATTATAAACAAAATTTAAGGCAACTCACGAATGACTAGTCATGAACAAACAGTTGAACTATAGAGGATAACTCAGAATGTAGTATGTCTTCTGGCTGTCTTGGAAGCCGTCTGTGCTCACTGGGGGTCATATGTAATACAAAGATGCACATGGAGAGGAACACATGCTGGGTCAGGGTCACTAGCATATGCTGCTTTTTAAACATATGCTCTTTTAAAAGACCCTTAAGGATGCTTTTAGATGCAGAGATCTATCTTGGAAGCTCAGCTGGAATCAGTTCTCTTTTATATTATATTATAACCCTGCTTCGGAATGCAATTCATATGATTCCAGACATTTGGGTTTCACTCTGAATGCCCTTTATGAGGAATCATAGTCTTTCTCTCTCTTTCTGTCCTTTATACTTCAGTTTATTACTGGGTTCCAAGAGACAGATCGAGCCAATCTTCATAGCGCTGCATTGAGTGCAAGGTCAGGGAAAGCAAATGGGCTTTGCACCAATGGAGGTGTGTGAGATTCAAGAGCCAGAGATGATAAAATTCCTGCACAAGGAAGAGAGGAGGGGGCCCATACACACACGTTGCCCTTCTGTTTTATTTCATATTGATTTTACATTGTTTGGAATGCAAGGACTAACCTGAAGCCTATATCATGTGACCTCCACCATTTTTACTGTCTAGATTACTCTGTTCTTTAAAATGTAACCAACTTATTTTATTACAGATGCATGCCTACAACTTTGAGCAAGTCAGGAAAAATGAAAAGAAGGAGCCATTAGTTAATCTGCCGCACTTGTACAATGTGGTACAATACTCAATGTGCATTCACGGTATTCAATTTTTATATAAAACAAGCAACATTACAAGTAGCTAAGCTAAAAGTAAGCTAAAGCCTGGATTCAGTTGATTCAGTGATCCTAGATGCACTGGGCATAAGCTCCACTAAGATCTGTGGGATTTCCATCTAGAAAAGCGTAAGGATTGTGCTACGCAAGAATTTCTGTAAAACCATTGGGAAAAAAGTAGGGGGTGGGACTGTAGCTCAGTGTTGGAGCATATGAGGAAGGCCCTGGGTTCAATCCCTGGCATTTCAAGGCTGGGAAAAGACCTGTCTGAAGACCAGGAGAGTTGCTGCCAAAGAGTGGTTTCCCATCATTCATTCATTCCATTCCATTCCATTCCATTTCTACTGTTCCTGTGGCTTGGGAGTCCTGCAGAGGCATCCCTGCACACACAGACACTCGGAGTTTGGCACTAGCAGAGTAGTTGTAAAAAAAAAAAAACCTTCCCTCCCCCAGCAGCAGTGTGATCCTTGGGATCATATTGCTGCCTACCCCCTTAAGGGGGCAGGGACAAGTGCTTCCCTGACTGTTGGGTCGCGACCCATCATTTTGGGAACCACTGATTCCCCCCCTGCCCAGTTCTGCCCCTCCCCTCCCCCTATTTTGAATAAACTTACCTTTGACCAGCGCTGCTGGAGCACCTGCGGCCTGCTGCCTGGTACTGAACCAGCACTGGTGCTCCCTCCTGCTGCAGTGCCACAGACGTGCTTTATGGCACATTCGCAACACCTTTAGCCAGTGATACGCACATACCGCCAGCATTAACAGCTTCAGGATTGTGCCCATAGTAGCCTGTTAAAAGTATAGATCTATAACCTATCCCCAAACGCAGTCAACATACCATAGTAACTTGGTATAAGGTAAAGGTAAAGGTTTACCCACTACCGAATGGTCTAGTCGTGACCGACTGTAGGGAGCGGTGCTCATCTCAGTTTCTAAGCCTGTAGAGCCGGTGTTTGTCCAAGGACAAGCTTCCGTGGTCATGTGGCCAGCATGACTATATGCCATAGTGCACGGAACGCTGTTACCTTCCCACCGAAGTGGTCCCTATGTATCTACTTGCATTTAGGTTCTTTCGAACTGCTAGTTTGGCAGGAGATGGAACAAGCAACGGGAGCTCACTCCATTGTGTGATCTTGAACTGCCAACCTTCCGGTCAGAAAGCCCAGCAGCAGCAGTTTAACCCGCTGTGCTGCCACGTCCCACCATGTGTATTAACTTGGTGTAATACCAGTTATAATACATAAGATTATACATAAGAAATAAATACATAAGAAATAAAATACCCATTGAAATGAATGGGGAGCCACATGAAATTAGCTTATAACCAACCTAGGGGGCAATCTTAACAAACTCTCCAGCATCCGGGTAAGGGCAATGCAGCTCTGAGGTAAGAGAACAAACCTTGTGCCCCATTGACAGAGCTATGTCAGTGCTGGAAAGTTGGTTAGAATTGTGCCCCTAGTGAGTTCTGACCCACAATTGGAGAACCCCTGATTTGGAGATATGCCACAGGACATTTCTTCGGAAGAGTTTGCTTTCTTTCTATAAGGGTTTATTTTTTAGCAAGCAGAGTATATTTACCTGTTTGTGAGGGCAGGACTTTCTTATTTTGGCAATGCAATTATGTTTGGAAATAAACCTTAACGTATACATTGTTCTTTACTAAATGAACATGCAAATGCATCTTGAGGATCTTATGAGGATTAAAAAGAAAATCACCAGCAGCTGTTAAAATGAACCACATCAGAATCATCGTATTGCTGAATTGACATGCAGGTCATGGCCTGTGTGAAATTCTCGTTTATATCCTTCCACAAACATCTGTTATACCAAAACTCATTATTGAGAACTTGAAACGTCATTATTGAGAACTTGGAAGTAAATACTTTCAGCAAGAGTATTAGCTTGCTGTATATAATTTAAAAACAGCAATTGTCACTGCTGAAGTAAACATGATCTGCCCAATAAAATTTAGCATATGGTGAAGTGAAAACAAAGGCCTTGCAAATTAACGTAATGTTCATTAAAAGTGACTTTGTTTTTCTGTGAAATGCTATCAAAATATGTTCATAAATTACTTCACTAAATACTAAAATAGGTCAAAAAGGAAAACGCTCATAAGATCCATGAGGAGAAATTGCCAGGTGTTGTTCATACCCATTATTAGGTATTTTAAATACACAAGTTCATTCAGGTTTCATTACTGTATCGGTTTTTCCCAGGTGAGATGATTGATTTAACTATACATCAATTAAAAATGTATTTTATTTAACTAGTTTCCTTGGATGTATTTTTAATGTAAAGCTCTACTTTTAATATGTGATTTAGGGGTTGCCAAATGGTGAATATTTAATTTGTGCCGTGAGGTCGTGCCCTAATGTCTTTGGCACCGTGACTTATAAAAGACACAGGTCGACAAATATGGGTTCATGTGACTGACAGTCCAATCCTAAGCAGCACCGGCATAGCAAGGCCGGCTCAGCAGGGCTGCATCCTAAGGCCATTAGGAAGCAGCAGGAGCAGCACTGCACAGGGCAAGGGGAGGTTTTCCCCTTGCACCGGGGTAAGCCCTAGCCAGCCCTATGGGGCTGCTCGGCTTTGCGCCTGCTGATTTGCAGGCGCAGGTCAGCATGCGCAGCAGCGGCCCGAATTGGCTGGGGATGGGGTTTAGGACTTGGCACTACCGCTGTCTGCTGTCACCGCCCACTGCACCGCCCAGTTATGCCCCCAGCATGCCTCTGGAACGCCCTTCGTGAAGTCCTGCGCTGATGGAGCACACTGGCGCTCAACCGGCTCACGACTGGCATAGCCAAAGGGCGCAGTGGCGCCCAAGCACCGGCTGATGGCACATTTGCTACATCACTGGATTGGCGCAATGTATACATTGTTCTTTACTAAATGAACATGCAAATGCATCTTGAGGATCTTATGAGGATTAAAAAGAAAATCACCAGCAGCTGTTAAAATGAACCACATCAGAATCGTCAGTATAGGATTGCACTCTGAAACTGCATTACACGTTGTTTAGCCATGATTGCAGCCATCGTCGGAATTTTTAGATAGCAAACAATCCGCCTACCTCACCCCACCTTCTCTGTTATGCTCTCCCCTTGCCCAATCCTGCACCCCCTCTGCACCCCCTCTAGTTCAGGCCCTGGATAGGATTTGGCCAGTGGTTAACATATTGGGTCGAATGGAATACAGTGTTCTTCTGTGAAGCAAGACTGAGGGTGCAATCCTAACCTGAAGTTAGGCCTGCACAGTTAGGCCAGCAAAGTTTGGCCAGCACAAAGGCCACCATAGAGCGCATTTGGACCACTCTTGGAGTCAGGGAGGGTGGTGCACATCTGTGTGATGGCCTCTCTGACACCAAGAGTGGTCCAAACATACTTTATGGTGTCCCTTGTGCTGACCAAACTTTGCTGGCCTAACTTCAGTTTAGGATTGTGCCCTGGGAAGATCCAAGGATAAAGAAAAATGCAGCCAAAAAGGGGCCACTTGCTAGGCAGGGAAAGGAGTTCCTCTGGAGTTGGCTACTGAGGCAAGGATCTTTTGAAGAGAGAAAAACCTGACCAAAAATAGACAGAACAGAGACCATTGAAGGAAGCTATAAACAAAACAGGAAGTAGGGATATCTTCAGTGGCTAACTCTGCTCCCAGAATTCTCCCAGAGCAGAGCATCATCATCAACAACAACAAAACCCAAAGACATCCCTGGATAAATACTGCTGTCTGGAGCATCTCCTGGCTGTGTGGCCAAGAGATTCATGGACTGGATTGAGAGTGCAGTCCTAAGATGCGCTGAAACAGTGAGGTTGGTGTGCCAGCACTGTATCCTGTGCAGCTTTGGGGTGCTCAGAAGCCTTCCCAGGGCAAGGGCTCTTGCCCCAGGGGAGGCTCCAGCCACCCCTATGTGCTCCTTGGATCTACACCTGCTGTATAGCAGACACAGAGCCGAGGACACTGTACAGGGCTACATGGCCTGGGGACGGATGACTGCATCCCAATCCTGCTCCCCTCACCGGGCTGGCACACCTCCTGGCTTGCCCTCCATCCTGCCCTCCCTTTTCTTGCACCAGCAGAGTTCAGCTAGCGCACTAACGACACAGTGGGTCTTGGGCTGGTGCCATTGGGCTGGTGCTGCTAGCATTGGCCCAACGGTGCTTTGAGGATTGCACCCTGAGTTAAGGTGTGCCTTTCCAGGAGGGCTCAAATTGTACTCCAATTGAAGGAGTTCCTGAGGAACAACAGGTATGGCAGGGTGTGGGCAGCATCTATACTTAGTCATTGGTGGAGGCATTCTGGAGGAGCCTGAAAAGACTATCCAGGTGGACTGGCTACTAGGCAATTGAGCTCTGGGCAAATGACACACAGACACCTGCTGTGCTATAGCTTTCTGCTTGAATCAATTGCCCTTTATTAGCATGGTCTTGATTAAAGTGAACCATGCCTTCCCCTCTCCAGGGCAAAGTCCTGGATGACTCTTAGAAAGATTAGCTAAGGAACCAAGGCTGCAAATTGTGGATCCCCTGTGGATCCCCTGTGGATACCTGAAACCATGGATACTGGGGATGCTTTTTAAAAGATAGGGGAACATCAGTGGTTTTGTTGCAACAAGATAAAAAAGAATTTGTTTAATGTTTCCCTATCTTTTTAATAGGCATCCCAGTATCCATGTTATCTGTGGATAACTGAAACCGTGGATACCAAATCAGTGGATACCAGGGCATGCCTTGTACACAGTGGCGGCATTCAGCCAGTATGCTGGGCGGGATGAGCGGCAGTCCGCCTGTTGCGTAGCGGCGCGTTCCGCTGCTTTCCCGCCCGCCGGGGCGGGCGGGAAAGCGGCAGAACGCGCCGTTACACAACGGGCAGACTGCCGCTCAAAGGTAAGTCCCACCCAGTGTACCGGCTGAATGCCGCCACTGCTTGTACAGTATGCTCTGGGCTTAGATCCCCTTTCTCATTTTCTTCCTTTCTTCTTGCAATTTGGGCTCAGGAGGTATCTGGTTATTTTTGTAAGAAGGGCACTCTAGACATTCCCAAAATGGTGACCTTGAGCAAGAAATTTTTTCTGCCCTGTAACTTTCCCTTCAAGACTATGTACCTTATGAATGGAGTGGATGGTGACATTGTCATTAGATAAGAAAGGGTGCAGCTGGATAGGTAAGAGACAGATGTATTTTGTGTCATCCAAAGCTTTGGACAGCATCTATACTGTACATGCAGTTGACCACTGAGAAATTTGGTACAATAGCAGGGATAGGACTAACAAAGCATGCTTGGTTTTGACTGCAATCAGGGGCAGACCACTCATTAGGCCAGGTAAGGCAGGTTGCATCAGTGGCAGATTGTGGGTTTTTTTTGCCCTTTATTCCAAGTCTGCTGCCGCCACTGCCTCCCTGCAGCCTACCATGGATGAAACCTACAAGGATCCAATTTCTGCCCACCAACAGCAAGCAGAAAGCGGATCACCTCCTTGCCTTGGTCCAGGCACAACTTTGTCAAACACAGGACTTCCAGTTTGAGTTCCAGGGTCAGTGCAAACAAAGGAGCAGCGGGGGACAGGGTACAAGGTTTTTCAAGGCAGCTTGGCTTGTAAACTACCCCGCTCCCTTGCCCTGATAGCCATTCTGGGCAGCGTAAGCAACAAGTAGGAGATATCTCTGTGTTGCATTGGTAAGGCACCTTGCAAAACTTATTGCCCCAATCACCTCTAGGGATGCTATTGCAAAGGAGCTCCTTCATTCATGCAATCCATTTAAATCAAACCACAATACTGCAACTAAATATGCCAAGTGCCATAAGTGGCTAAGGTTTTTTTGTAACTGTGCAGAGAAGGCAATGCTGAGATGGCATCCAACGGTGTTGCAGGTCATGCTGCCCTTGGCTGCAATCTTGTACATGATTTCCTTGGAGTGAATCCCATTAAGCCCAATGGAATTTACTTCTGAATAGACATACATCAAATTTTGTTGGCAGACTTTCAATATGAATACAAGGAAAATATGTGGGAGTAGCAAAGTGCCAGCTTACATCCATGACCTGAACACACTCCTTTGAATGTCAGAATACAAATTTTGAAATGAGTAGGTTGCGGGTAGATCCTGACATTGCAATGCTGCTCTTTTTCAAAATGTACTATATTAAACATCTTTTCTGCACTTGCTACGTTCTGTCTCAATTATTTGGGTTTTATAGCTTGCAACATTTATTTCATCATTGATTTTGTAAGTAGCAATGTACACTTTGGCATGGCCCCTATTTTTAAGTAATGTTCTTATTCTTTTAGTTATTGTGTTTGTGTAATGCTGTAGTTGATTTTAATGATGCCTTAGAGCAGCGGTGTCATCCTGGCGGAACGGCCCGGTATGCCGTTCCGCCAGTTACGTGGACAGGCAAGCTGCTCCTGGGCCCGCCCTCCCTCCCGTGCGTCCGAATCGCTCTGAAATGGAGCGATTCAAGGCGCAGGGAGGCGCAGGGAGGCATGGCTGGCCTCCGCCATAGGGGCAGAGGGCTGCCAATCATCCGGGCGTTCCGGTTCCTGTTGCAGTTTCACATCTCACAGCCTAGAACTGGCTGAAACTGGCATTCCGTCTCTCCGTCTGAGGATCAGATAGAACACCTGTGTGTCCTTCAGCAGGCAGCTTCCCAGCTTGTTACGGATAGTAGCTGTACTCCCTTTTAAGATAGTGTAGAATAAGCAGGCAGTTTCACACGGGAAGCCCTGGCTGCAAACACTGCACATTCCCATGAGCTCATAGTGTTCTAAGAGTCACCCCATTGGGTAAAATGGGGCACAAGGGGTCTTCAGGTATCCACCTACCAGATACACTCTGGCTGCATCCCTTTGTTCTGTTGTTAGAAAGAGTTTTTCACTGTGTGTGCTTAAGATGTAAAGCTACACTGAAACGCCGCCTGCGAGCGGCCACCAGACCTTACCGGCTTCCTAGCCGGCAGATTGAACCTTTGTACCTTTCTTACTTTCGCTACAATAAAGAGACTTTGTTATGGAAATGTGGCGATTGCTTCAATCCTTCGCTTCGGAGCGCTAAGGCAAGCGCTAGAATGGGTCTCCAAGCCCCCAACTCTGCTACTATTTACACAAATACACAACACCCGGATGATGTCTCTGCCTTAGAGCAGTGGTCTCCAAAGTGGAGACCACTGCACAACCCATAAAGTCCTATGCGACTTACTGTTCTGCCACACCACAGCTGTTCCTTGCACCTGATCTGCCCTGTGCAACTCTCTAGGCAGTCACGTCTTTTGCCCGATGCCCCAGCAGGCATTGTATCTGAAGGTCGGGGAATATGCAACTGCCTACAGCAGTTGGTTCCAAACCTGGGGGTTGGTTCCAAACCAAGGGTCCAATCAATTTTCAGGGGGTTATGAAGAACTTGGGGCAGCCATCTTAAAAAGCTGGGCACCACCATCTTGGAATCTTTATTTTGGCTATAGAAGAGGCTTCCCCTTGAAACCGCCATCTCCACAATGCTTGTGGTTGTGAGGGAAAGTAGCTTTTCTATGGGTTCTTCTTGGTGTGTGTGTATGCGTGTGATAAAGTCTCTGCCCAGCGAGTCTCTTACTAAGCAGACATGTCACGCCTTTCTTGTGCATGCTTAGGTGAGTCTCAGCACTCAGGGAAGAGGAACATGAATACTCCAATGACTATCTAAAATTTGGCTCTGCCACCATGATCAGCAACGGCATAGAAAAGCCACAATACAGTATGTTCCGTGCAGTGTTGTTCTCAGTGCTGAAATCAATCACTGAACTCAATTGTCACTTAGATGCAAAGCATTCAGAGCATTCTAAAGAGGACATTCTGGAAAGTCTTTTGACTTTCAAAAAGTATGATTTCAGTAATGCTATCTAGCCAGTACGCTGGGCGGGAGTTTTGTTTGAGCGGCAGCCTGCCCATTGTGTAATGCTGCGTTCCGCGGCGGCGGCGGGCAGGGCGGCAGAACGCTGCGTTACGCAACAGGCAGGCTGCCACTCAAACGAAACTCCCGCCCAGCGTACCGGCTAGATAGCATTACTGTATGATTTATTAAAAACAATGACTTCACTTCCTGCTTAATGACATCACTTCCAGCTCTAGGTCTTAGGGGGATTCTGACAGTTTGTTGTACTGTGCAAAAAAGGTTTGGAACTACTGGCCTAGAGTATCAAACAGGGCAGATTGGGGTGCCAGTAGCAGCCACGGCACAGTGGAATGGTAAGCACCTTTCATGCTGTGGAGGGCTTTCTCCAGACACCAGATATGGCCTGTGGACCATAGTTTGGAGAGCCCTGCCTTAGGACATTGACCTATCTAGATCAATATTGTCTATACTGAGTGTCAGAAGCCTTTTAGGGTTTTATGCAGAATTTTTTCTTTGCCCCTTCCGGAGATCCAGAAAATTGAAACCTGGAACACTCACATGCAAAATACATCCCTTAAAACAATTGCTAAAAAATGAAGCCAAGATATGTATATTTAGGGGACTTGCTATGGTGATGAGATACAATAACAATTTTTCATGCAGCATCTCAACAGAGATTAATGCTACTGACATTTTAATTAGAGCAGTTGAAAATGCCCTTGGGCATATTCAGCAACAAATATGGATCCTTATTGACTCACAGTGTGGTAGAGTAGCAGGTACCTTGATGACATACACTTATGACATACGCCAATCGCATCTTCACCATGAAATAAAATGTACTATTTGTCAGTAACAACACAAAAGCCCTATTCTGAGTGATCCATAATTCCTTTAGCACATGTTAAAACTGCCATGTTATTTCCTGATGCAATGTGCAAATGAATTCCTGCCACTGTTAACACTTTAAAAAAAAAAAAAAGCCCATATGCTTCTAAAAAGCCCCTTGAGAAGATTTCTAGATTATAAATGTCTTCACAGGCTCACATTTAAACATTTCATGTCTGACGACAACAATAATGCTGTTATGAGCCTAATTCAAATCTCCAAGATGTAGCTCCTGAAAGGCTTATGTCAATTGGTGTATCATTTGTTCAGCCGCTAACACCTTCCCGAGGGAACTTGGCATCTTTAATGTAATAAAAAAAAATTGCTTTTTCATGTGGCCCAATTGTATGTAATTCTGCCTATGTCCTTATCTATGCATTTGTATTGTTGTGTTTACACTGTTCGCTTTTGGGACACTTCTGAAGAATCTCTCTGCCCATCTATATCAGTTACATCCTGCCTTTCCTCCAGGGAACTCAGGGAGGCATAAATTGGGTTATTCCATTTCCCCATTAAGCTGGTGTGCACTATACAGATATACAATAGAATAAAGGTGAAATTTATTGAATTAGGAACAAGAGCTTCAGGGCACCAGCCTTTTGCATGGAAGAAAAAGAGAGTGGAATCTATTATCTGGCTGTTTCACCTCAGCGCCAAATGCATTTGTCCTTTCCGACTCATCATCATGCATTGATATGGTGAGCATGAATCTGAGTTTATGTTAAGGCAATCAGAACATTGTCCCATAGTCAATAATCAACATGCACAATCATCCTTTTTTTGGTCAATTTTATATTTGCCACATTGTGTGTTTTCCATTGAGAGGATTGTATTTGTCTCATGTATTTGCTCACAGAAAAAAACTTTGGGCATATCAATCAATCAATCAATCAATCAATCAATCAATCAACAGGTACTTATATACTGCTTTTCAACACGAAGTTCACAAAGCGGTTTACAGGCAAATAGTAATAATAAAGTTAAAGTTAAATGGCTCCCTGTCCCAAAAGGGCTCACAATCTAAAAAAAGGCAGACCGCCAGCAACAGCCACTAGAAAGACTGCGCAGGGGTGAAGAGGGACAGTTACTCTCCCCCTGCTAAATATAAGAGGAACACCACTACACTGGAAAAAGTGCCTCTTGTCCAGTTAGCAGGGGTCAACTAGCATATAGGTTCTAGTCCGATTAATTAAATTGAATCTCAGGTTCCTTAAACTCTTGGTTTCTTTGACATTTATCAAATGAAAATATTTTGAACATTATCATGAAGATTGCACTTTGGGCAAATGTCTACACTCTCGGTAGAACGGATGAATAGATTGTTGTATATTTGAAGAATAAAAACTCTGTATGTGAGACTAAATTCAGAACATATACCTATCAAGAATAATAATAGGAAAGGATGCACAGTTATGCAAAGTGATTGCAAAAATCTCAACATATACACTTGTGGTCCTGATGACTAATTCAGGAGACTGCAGGAGGGGCGGATCTGGTGGCGATGGCAGCCCCCACTCCCTTTCTTCTCCTTGGACTTGCACCAGCTACAGAGCTGGTGCAGATCCGAGGAGACCCATTGCTGAGTGGGAGGCTTTTGGAAGGCTAAAAAGAAATGATTGTCTCCAAGGCCACCTAATCTAGCCTCCCCCACATTGGTGTTCCTACAGAGGGACAAAATGCTAAGCCTGAGCTCCTGTGTAATGTGGACCCTCCCTCTCGCTTCAGAGCCATTTGCGGCTCAGAGAGCCAAGTCTCTGAGCCAGCTCACCAAGCCGGAAATGGCTCTGGAGATAAGGGGAAGGGGCCACATTACACAGGAGCTCAGGCTCCTGCAAAACTTAACATTTCCTCCCCCCTTTTAGGAATGCCACTGCCCCCCCCCCTAACACAATGTGCTCATTTGGGGCATGTCTGCACCAGAGGTGAGGGTAGGATTGAACTCTGTATTGCCATCTTAATGTTGTCATCATTCAAGTCAGGGCAAGCACCTGACAACCTTCTTCTGCATGAAGAAATGTAATTTTGTTTGCCTAACTATTACATAGCAATAATATATTCAGAATAGCAGCAACTAATTCCATTTCCTAGCACTGCCAATGAAACATGAAAGCTTATCAGATCTTAAACTTGGATATACAAGTTCAAATAGAGCTAATGTTTCATAATTAGATGAAGGTTGGTTTCTGAGCACAAGTGGAACATGTATAAGGGTTAGATTTGAAGACTTCTCGTGTAGAATTGCTTTGGACTGATGAATGAACGTTGTTTTCTGCATTTGCCCTGGACTTTTGGCATAGACAAGATGGATAAGATTACACCCTGTAAAACACTTGTCAAGGTGCATGCAGGACATTTTCCTACTATTTCAACTTAACGAATGTGCTACAGTATGCAGGGGCGGGCCTTGCTGGGGTCCAGGGGTTACAGGGGTTGGAGCAACAGCAGAGCCCCCACCACCACTCACCTACCCGCTCAAGCCACTGAAGGCACAAAGGCAAGTGGCATTTGGCCTGCCCACCTGCCCACCCAAAATGGAGCATAGCATGGTGGGGGGCATGGCAGGGGTGGCACAGGGGGTGGGGAGACAGTACCAGATGTCGGTGATGGTCCACCTGGGTCTGCCACTGACAGTGTGAGCTTTATATTTGCATTTATTTATTTTGTACGCTTCTTCAGTCCTATGTGGTTCCAAAGACAACTGCCACTTCCACCAGCCTGAAAGACCATTCAGGATTGGAAAATTCACTTGTACAGAGTTTTCTGAGTGTGCAAAGGGTTTCACAATCGTTGCCTTGATGCAACTTTTACAACGACCCTGTAAGATTAGTGAGCATCTTTAAAGGAGCAGCCTCCCTACAAGTATATGGCGGGGAGTTTTATTTGAGGCAAAGTGAGAAAAGAGCAATCACTGATTGGGCGGGAAAGTATGAGGATTAGGATTGTGCCCTCGGTGTGTTTTTGCCACCCATTATGAGACAAAAGAGAATATTTTGTTGGCCTTAAGCAAAAACACTAGCTGCTGATTTAGAAGGAACCAGACAAAATGATCACAGCTTGTACCCGGAGAAGCACTGAATAAGCGACCCAAGCCCTCCTTTGGGCTAGACCTCCCAGGGATAAAGTGGGTATTAAATTCTACCCATTTTTGGTGCTTTGAATATATTATGTAATAGTTAGGCATACAACATTGCATTCATCCATGCATAAGAGGGTTGTAATGTGCTGCTCCTTGATGCGAGAATGCTCACTTATGTCTGTTCACTTGACCAACCCCTCTCCTCTCAAGATTGGAAGAGGGGGATGGAGGGGAAAAGGAAATATTGAAGAGAGAAGAGTTGTTGCCTAGAGCACCTAAGATTCTCCTTTTTTCACAATTATGCTCTGCCACACTTCTTTTCCAATCCAGGAAGTGGAAAGGTTGGCACATTACCAGATAATTGGGGGCAGCATTTGACATACCACTTCAGGTGTCCGGAGGTTTGGGGCTGGTCCTCAGTTCCAGGCATAGGTGAGATCTGAACTGAGGAAGTCCTGATTCACAGGTCAGTTCCTATGCGGCACCAGCTCTCATATGTCCTTGCAGGTAGATCAAAACTTCACTAGTTCATCTTTGATTTTGTAATGTCCACTTGCCTCCCTCCATTCTGGTGCTGAAACAGATCTGTGGGCTTAAAAAGGTGACTGTGACAATTTTAGTACAGTAACATTGCCACCTCAATTTTAATAGAGAAGAGCAATGGTCCCCAAATGTCCCCCTGTCAAACCGCCCTCCGTGCTGCAGGAGCCAAGTAGCACCCAGGATGATGACGTCACTGACAATTAGTTCCAGGTTCCGAGCTCCCTATGCATTGCTGAAAATGGAGGTAAGCGGCTTGGGGTGGACCGTCTGGTGGGCTTTTTGTGCAGTGAAAACCCTGCACGCTGAGCTTTGCCTGCCAAGCCTCTCCCCTCCTCTGTGGTCTTGAACAGGACGTTGGGTGCCAAGCGGCATGGGTGGCAAGTTGCCATGCCATCCTTGCACATTCCTACTGCACCACCCTGCAGAGCCATGCTTTGTGGTTCTTTGGAATAAGAGGTCTTTTTTTATCGCAACCATATATGCCCATAAAACAATATTTTTTTCTTCATCAGGAAGCTTCAAGATATGAATGATTTAAACCAGTGGTGTCATTCAAATGATTTAGGAACAGGAACTCACTTTTGATTGGCACTTGTCGGGAACCCGGAACCAGCCACGGAGCCCGTTAGTATCCGGAACATCCGTTCTGGTCCGTTCCCCCTGAATGGCATCACTGATTTAAACATGTGAGACGGCCTGATGTGAGACTGTCCAATCAATACAATTTTTTTTGAGGGGGAGGGACGGGAAGGCATGGTGAGCAGGTTTTTCCTTCACGCTGAAAACATTGTCAGTAGTAAAGGCCTGATGGTCTGAAATGAACTTTCTATTTCTAAATAGAACTTTCTAAATCCAAGTTCAAATATCAAAGGCACCTTTTTTTTTTCCTGGAAGCCATTTTACAGACCTTTTGAAACCCTGTGTGAAATTAAACATTTAGACAGTGTAACTTTACTTTATTCCTTGCTTTCCATATACGGACGTATAAATAGATATTTTCTCCCCAAAATAAAATTGTGCTTGTGAAGTGTGTAAATGAAGAACAGGTTGTCAAGAAGATGATTAAGATATGATTTTCTTATTATCTTCCTGGACAATCTGTTCTATCACTGATGCTTATTTTCATCAGAAGGAATGTCTTGTCTTTTGGATAAAAACGTGCTGGAGTTTTGCTTATTTGAATAGTCTGATGAAAATATTCACCCTGAAAACTTGACAAATGAGCTTAAAGCTTGGCAAATGAGCACTCCAACCAACAGATGATATACTCAAGAAGAAAGTGTAAAGATTTGTCCAACTTAGGGACTGTTCTCCTTTCCATTAAGCAGGCAGTGTCAAATAAATGTAATAAACAACTGTGTTTCAGCAGTCACCCAAGGGTTACATCCACCCAGGAGAACAGGACTTACCTTCTTTACAAAAGAGGTATAGCCAAAACAATTGACAAGCTTTTTCAGAGAGAAAAAAATGCAAATGAACATACATTTAAATCCAGCTACAGCTGGTATATAAGCTGCAGCAGAAACAGCATACCATCCAGAATTTGAGAGATGTCAGTAAGAGACTCAGCAATACTTTTTAGCTGAGTTTGTACAAAGGGCATGTGTTCAGTCTCAACTAGGTTCTTTGCTCCTGCAATCAATATGCACTGTTCTTCAAACTGCAGTAGGATTTGTTCTTGCATCCTTTCCAGCAGAGCTGCAAAAATGCGAGGCTAAATACTACAGAAGGGTTGAATCAACTAAACATGCATCCTGCATTCCATTGCAATGGAATGAAATCTATCTATCTCTTAAACATCTCTTAAACATGGACTCCTGCATAGAGGTAGATCTCGGCAGCAAAACTGCATGCTGGACCTCAGGGGCATAGGTAATGAAAGTGTAGCCTGTTGCAGAGGGCAAAATGATGCCCCGGAAGTGACGTCACAACAGGACGTGATGTCACAGTTGTTGTTTTAGTTTTCTTGGTTTTTCTGCCCATAACCTTTGACAGAATGAAGATAATACACTCCAGTTTGTTTCATTGCATTCTGCTGGACTTCTGCATTGAATGATATATAAAGCTTCTTGTCCAGTGCAATTGCACACACTAAACTACTGTAGCTACCCCCCTGCTGGACCCTATCCTCAATTTTCCAACCCACTCAATCACTTTCCACTTGCCAATTATTGATGGCATAATTGTAATTTATGCCATTGAAAGTAAAACTTTTAGTACTTACCTCTCTCTGGCTGTCCAATCATCCACCCACCCCATAGCAGACTGGGCACACTCCGTCAGTACAGCTGCATGCTGTGGAGTAGCGAAAGGTAGTATCCCTACCAACAATGCAAATTTAAATCTCAGTTCTAAGCCCTGTCTATAACTATTAGTCCATTCAGAACCAGCTGTGTTGCCCTGTTGAATTCATTCAAATGCAACCATGAAAATGGCCTCATCTTTGAAATGACTGAGCAGCTCTTATGGTGACAGGACATCAAAAATACGTTGAGCCCACTCACCTAAGGAGACGAGGTCATTATGCTTCAATTTCTTAGCCTGCATTGTGAAATATGTGGATAAATCACCATGACTCGGAGGCATATAAAAAAAATATTCCAGGTCCAGAAGGGCAAGTCAAGAATATTAAAGTAATTGAATACGTGGCACAATAGGAATGAATTTCAAGACACAGTCGGTGCCACTAGTAATATAACCCCATCCTTCTTGGAAAGTGTGGCAGGGAAATTATTTCTGCTAATAAAAAAGCCTACAAAGATGTGTGCACCGGATTGAATGTTTTGTGTCTTTTTGACTGACCTGGCAAATGCACATTAAAGCTGGACAATTTTCTTGCCATGTTTTGCAAAAATAATCTGAAACTGATTCTCTCTTCTGTCATGAATAAGGTCACTCCATTTCTTCCCACCTATCTATAACAGAATCTATAAGTATTTAATTCTAAAGATAAGCTCTAATGTAACTAAGAGCACAATCCTACCTTATGCCAGCCTAGTAAGGTCAACATAGCAGGGCCATATTCAAAGGCCCATTTGGAGGCAGCAGCAGCAATGTGCAGGACAAGGGGAGGTTTTTCCCTTGCACCCATGTAAGCCCCAGTCACCCCTATGGGCCTGCTTGGATCTGCACCAGCAAAATAGCAGGCGCAGAGGAATGTGCACAGAAGCGGCCCAAATCGGGGCCACCATGGCCGGGAACCGCCATTAGGATATGGCACGTCCTGGATATGGGATATCCATGGCCATCCTGCATCACAACTGCATCATAACCGCCGTCTCTACCCACTTACGCCCCCGGAACGCCTCTGGAACACCCTCACGGAAGCCCTGTGCCGACCGAGCAATGCCAGCGCTTGACTGGCGTACGGCCGGCGCTGCCAACAGTCGCACCAATGCCCGAGCGCTGGCACTGCCGCTTGTGCCAGCCAAGCACCATAGCGCTGACGCGGATGTGCTTTACGGCATATTCGTGACAGCGTTCGGCCAGTGCAAGAGCGCAGCCAGCACTAAGGGGGATATAGGATTGCGCTGTAAAAGACCAATATTTATCCATTAATATCTCAGTTAATTAAGATAACAGATCACACATCTATAATAAGTAGAATTTTTCCATCTCACCAAGGTGTTGGGGGCAAAATGAGGCTGAAGCTCCCTTAGAGATTTGCCCCCCCCTTTACCCGAAGCTCTGCAGCAACGGGCAGAGGCAGGAAATTGGGGGCAGCCGGTTGGCTGCTGCATGGTGGGGGTTGGGTGGACTGTCATCTGAGAGCGGTGTGCCCTCGCCTGTCAGTCTACTTCAGTTTTTGAGCCCCACCAGCCTTCCTCTTACAGTCTGAGATAAGCTGGTTGCTTTGTTGAGGCCGGGTAAAATATTTTTGTTACCAACCTGATCGACCTTGGCTGGTAATTTTTTCATCTACCCAAGATTGGCGGGTTTTAGGGGGGTTGAGTATTGTTATTTGTAAGTAGTTGCCTTTGGTCACTTGGGCAGGTTATGTGCGGGCTGGGTTGGCAGGGCTTAGGGATCCTGGCATACAGTTCCGGGGCAGTAAGGTTAGGGGATGGGTCAGGACCACTCAGACGATGCTTGACCGGGTCAGTGAGCTGGTCCCCTGGCTGACTCTGGCAGAGTTCATCGCTGGGCATAGCCTCAGTGGGGTATGTCAGCCTCAGCTGCCTTGACCCTCCAGGGTTGATGGCGATGGGGCCCATGCTTTGGAGGCCCCTGCACCAGAGCAGCAAGCATATTGCCTGCTGCAGCAGCTGGGATCTCTATCGGTCGGTCCCTCCTACCGACCCCTACCCCTGCCTCAGAACAGGCCAAAATAGGCCTCCAGGAAGCAGTTGGCTGTGACATCATCATGTCACTGCCAGTTCTGTCCAGGTGCTGCCCTTTGTCTGTGGCACTACAAGAGTTACACTACAAGTAACACCAAGAGTTACTTCTTGGTGAGTTGGGGGCACTGCAGAGCGGGTGGGGGACTCCATGGGAATGCCCCACATTGGGCCCCACTTCTTCTAGAGCCTGCCCTGCCTCTAAACAAAAAAAATTCACTGCTTGAAGGTTAAACCTCTCCTTTATGACTGAAGCTGAATTGCCCATATTGTTAAACATTTCCATGAACTCTCACAATAAACATGAATATTCAACAATACTAAAATGGTTACAGTTAATTGTAGTGTGTATGTACTTTATGACCACTAGTTAGATATGGAATTTAACACACACACACACACACACACACACACACGCGTGCGCACGCACACGCGCGCGCGCACACACACACACACACACACACACACACACACACAGTCTGAAGGATTGCTTACCTAGGGAACAAAATAACACACCTAATCTTTAGACGCTTCTATAAAGCTTTCTTGGCGCTTCAAGCTAGTTTTATACCTCTCAAGAAGGTTAAAAGTTTAAACGTAAGCATTTTATATCCTCCAAATTGCCATAACAACTTCACAGCTGGGTTAAATTACAGTCACATTAATTGATTTGTAATGATAGTAATAGAAAATACACCATTAGTCTATTTAACTTCTGTGCTTCAGCGAGTAGAGAGAGAATCTGGTTTTATTCTTACTTTAGAAGGAACAATTTACCATCTCTATATGGGCACATAAGTAGTTTAATGCTTTCCTAGAGTTCTTTAGTATCTTCAGTAAAAATAAAAGCATGGTAGAAACCTTCCATACTATATCATTTCTTTGAGGGGGAATAAAACTAAGGCAGCCTAGAGTTTGTATGTATTCTTGCAATTCCATTATCTATCTTCATTGGAAAAAAACATTAGATCTGAAGAGAAAAAGGGAAAGTCAATAAAAATATTTCATCAGAGTCACAGCAAAATACAACTCAAGGAATTTGGCTCCTAATTTTTGGCAATATAAAACTGTCCATCAATTACGCGCATGCACACACACACATGCACACACACGGACGCACCTGAATTTTAATTCAGAAAATGATTTCTGAATGTAGATAGAAATCACACCTACATTCTAGCATGTGTGTATCTTTTTACAACCTGAATTTAATGAATTTTAATGAATTTAATGGCATTTCCAAGGACATTGTATTTTTATATAAAATAAAAAATATATAGAATTCCCCCAATATAATGGGAAATGAACTTTGAAAATAAGGCTATGAGGTGATGCACTTAGTTTCGAACTAAAGGCAGTGTAAAGGAATTAAAGTAGTGGTTTAAAGTAGGGCTTTGCTTCCCATCACTTTGCTTCCCATCACTAACAAAAAGTGTCCTCCAAACCTCCCATCGGGTCCCTAGCAGTTCTCGAGGATCAAGGAAAAGATACAAGCCTCTCATACAAGGAGAGCAGAGCAAAACAGACCATCTTTTTTAAAAACAAAAACAAAACATTCTATTCTATATACTTTTTTCTGACCCTAATTCTTTTTTATTCTGAAAGGTTTCGGCCAGTTCTAAACCTGAAAGTCTGGCAATGATCCCCATGCTGAATCTGTTGCCAAGCAGATAGCTGCGGAAGGACAAAAAATCATGGTGTTGGCATATGAATGACCAGCAATTCAGCCTAGGTTCCTGGCAGATATGAGCCAAAATGGAATCTTCTTTCCAAATCTGATGATGTATAGCTGACACAAAATTAGTTCCACAGCACAGAAAGAGTGCAAATGAAAATGTGATATAAAAGCCACCATCCCCTCTGCTGATAAAGCAGAAACTCTCTTTTCTGTGTGAGGCAAGGCAGGAAGGCAAGCACAGGACTGGTGCTTTGGGGCAGCCAAAGGTGGCAGCCTAACGTGTATGCTCCCAAGCCAACATTCTGCGTCTGGGAGACTTTGCACCCACCCAACGCACCCACCCTTTGGATTTTCTGAGACCAGCTGCATTTTTGGCTTTCTGCCTGATTGGTTATTGATGCCAAGTTTGTTTGGTTTTGTTTTTTGCCTACCCCAGACTGTCAATTGGGGTGCAACTGGGGTGCCAAGGCAGCCACAGCTGGCAGGTATAGTGAAGGACAGGAAGTGGGATGAGGAATTCAGTTTGCACTCTGATGTAAGCAAGAATAAGAAGAGGAAGCAGAACTTATCTCAAGATGCTGTCTGGGTCATCACAATTTTCTCTAGATTCCATTAGTGCTGGACTCGACCTCCCTCTCCTTTCTGGGCAACAGGAGTTGATTCCTCATGCAATCAGAGAAGACCTATGTTTGTTCCCCAATGATGATTGGCTGAAATGGAGTTCCAGCCCACCAACCTGAAGTGGCTTCCAGAGCAAACCTAGGACTTCCTACTATCCCGTAGGTTTGGTGAAGCAAGTAGCAAGCATTCCTTGGTGAATGCTTGGTGAATGCTATGTTTGGTGAAGCATTCCTGAAGCAAGTAGAGAACAGCTTGGTTCATATCTGGCCATGCTACATGCCCTCCTTCCTCAAGGCCCCCGAGTCAAAGAGGACAGCAATATGAGTCAACACTCAAAAACCCAGGGACATTGGATTGTTGGATTGCCATTCTTGGTTTCTCTGTACATACCCATTCTGGTTGACACAATCCGTTTTGACGTTTGGCTGGTACAGAATCCATAAACTCTGCTGTCTGCCACATGTCCTGGATGGGGGCAGGGGGGTTCTGTCCAAACATGCCTATCATTGGCTTAATACCTACGGAGCAGCAAACTGTTCCGTAATAAGTCTTTCACGTAATGATTCGGCAGGCATGTGGAACAAATTGTACAGGAAAAAGTAGATTAGAAACGTATCTTGAGAGATTAGAGAATTGGGCAGAAATTAATAGGATGAAATTTCATTGAGATAAATCAAAGGATGAATATGCAACTTAGTAACAGGATGAATTGAGGGAGAATTAGCTAAAATCTATCTGTGCCAGCAAGTATGGGAAGTCATTAAAATGAGATATTGCCGTGATTCTGTTTTAATGTCAAACCAGAATGTTGAAAGCAATGGGTTCAACACAGAAGTATCCCCGTCGCTCAAGTGAATAGCAGCTGAAGCTTCATTTGCGATTTGTAGCTCTGTGACTACAAGTTTGCAAGGCACAGTACTTTCTGAAAATAGTCGTTTGTTCTTTACTTCCAGAACCATGCCAGCTGTGACTTCCGCTACTTTATTTCATTTTCTGAAGTTTACACAGTTGCGCTCAAAACCTACTTTAGATAACTATCTAAATGAACGGCTGCTTCTCAGAATCCAATTTAATATTTGTCTTCCAAAGCAGGTGGTGAGTATTCCACGAAGGCATTTGTGGTAGACTTTTTTTAGTACTCTTAATACTGGTGCTAATCAACACGTGGTAAATATGTGAGTGGAATGAAAGATGTAACTGGAAAACAAGACGAAGAAATACAAAACGTACGGCTAGGTCCCCTTGTAATGTTGTGGTAGAAGGTCTTGGTTCTGGCCCCAACCACCATTTGGAGAAGCAAAGGCCAAGACCAAGGTTACTTATCACTGTAGAACTATTACAGTGTTCCAGAAACACTTTCTACCTCGAGATCTTTAAGCTCTTTAAGACGTTTTTTCTACTCCAGAGGAGGACAACTTGTTCCACCCATGATCAAGGCATTTGAGGCCAAGATCCTCCCTCATTTGCTATATGGAGTAGAACTTTGGGGAGAAGCGGCTCTTGGGAAATTGGAAATATTACAAAACACCTTTCTAAGACAGATTTTAGGTGTGCCGCAAGGAACTCCATCAGTACATATTAGAACCGAGCTTGGTCTGCCTGCAATAGCGACTCGTATTGATCTCGCTTTTTTTAGATATTGGAGGAAATTATGTCTCTTGAATGACACTGTTCTGGTAAAAGCTTGTTGGGATGAACAGTTATCTTGTGGGGGCTGGGCAAAACGGATTTCTGCCAAATTTAGCAAATATAATTTGGATCAAGATATGATCATGACGTTGTCTCCCAAAGATCTGAGGGAGTGGTGCTTTAATTGGGCAGCTGATCAAGACAAAGCCTCTCTTAGAGAGTCTCGCTTCTCTTTATGCTACCCTTTTCTCCATAAACACCATGTTATATCCCCATACTTGGAATTGCTAACCTCTCCTCAGCTAAGGAGGGCCTTTACGGAGCTGAGGCTCCAATTGATGCCGTCAGCCTACATTGAGGGCAGATATAAAAAAATTCCTTTGTCAGAGAGGCTTTGTGTTTATGGCTGCGGGCAAATCGAAGACATTTTTCATTACTTGCTATTCTGCCCACTCTACTCCAATCCGCGTTCCCGCTTTTTGGATCCATGTATTAAACTTCTTTGTGGTTATTCCACTGTTCAATTAGTATGCTATCTTTTAGAGGATGTACAAGCTAAAATAACTTATGCAGTGGCTCATTTTGCCATTGCGGCCAAAAAGTTGAGACGCTGTTTTGTTGACAATGTTAATAGGCCGAGTTCATCGCTTTGATAATGTTTGTAAGCCATGGTTTCTTTGGTATGTTGTAAAGACTTATGAGTTAAACAATAAAGAATTGTGTGTGTGTGTTCCAGAAATGTGTATTTAACTTTTCTTTTTTTACTACAAACTATTCCCTATAGCTGGAGGAATCATTTTTTTCCCTTTGCAAAAACGATTCTGCCATGTCCCCGTATACATTGTTGTGGTCTTGATTATGAAAAAGACATAGATGAAGTAGCAAAGATCAGAGAGATTAAAAAATAAAAATGTTACAGTATGATTTATAGACAGAGAGAGCGAGAGAACCAAGAAACAGATCAACGCAGCAAAAAGGGAACAATGAATGCAACTGGGTTCTCATATATGGATAGGAGGTAATCACCACATTGGAGGAAACAAATAGAGCAATGTGGACAGGAAGGAAGCATAAAATATAAAGTAATGGTTGGAACTTAAAACAGAATACTAAAGAGGTACATCATATCACATACTTGTATATTGCATCGCTAAGGCAGAAGCATGGATTGTCACTACTGATTGATGCGACTCGAATAATTCTTGAGTACTTTAATACAGTGGTTCTCAGACTTCCTGCACCGAGATCCATCTTTTAGAATGGCACTCGTGTTAGGTCCCACTGGAAATGATGTCATGACCAGATGTGACATCATCAAGCAGGAAGTGCTGTCATTGTGATGTAATCAATTGACACTCCTGGAATGTAATTGGCATTCTTGGACTGCAGCAATTGTATAAACCATGAAACATCCCTGGCAGAAAGCAAGATTAGGACAAAATATTATGTATAAAAGCACTGAACTAATTTTTTTTTAAACCCTCACTTTTGTTAACACTCACAAAAGGAATATAGCAAGAGTAAGGAATATAGTAGCTTCCAAGACGGCTGATCTCATCTTTCTGCAACCCACCTACATCAGGTTGTGATCCACCAAGTGGGTCCTGATCCAAAGTTTGAAAAGTTTGCTGTAATAAGTAATTCTATACCTCAAGTACAATTCAGATATTGAGGATCCCTAGTTATAGATCAGATGGATTCTTCTCAGCTATCTGGATGACCCACCTTGATCTCTCTACTATTTACTTTCTCCCTGAAGAAGAAGAAGAAGAAGAAGAAGAAGAAGAAGAAGAAGAAGAAGA